>OX941097.1:34592500-35250000 GCA_954870635.1 Arctium minus | reverse complement strand
ATATATATATATATGGGGTGGGTTCAAATGAAAACTCATCTTTCATTGTGCACATGAGGACAAATCTTAACCATTGATCAAAACTTAGAAAACTAATCAATGGTTAATACATAATAAGGTTAATTGGGAATTGATTAAGGACAAAATTGTAATTTTGAATCAACGCCTACCTTCTTTGACTTTTTATTTTTAATTAAAAAAAATTTACCCCCTTAAATTTTAAAATAATTTATCTTAAAAATTACTAATATTTGAATCAAACAAATTACATCAAAAAAACGATAATTTTGTGCCCTTCGATATGATATCCATCTCGATATAGTTTTTTTTTCCGTTTTAAACATTTTTTACGTGAAATTCTATATATGTGTTATATTCATTATGAATATGCATGCACGTCTTCGGGTATCCACATTCAGTATGAATAACAAAGTTGAACGTTCATTCACTATTCATGATGAATAATACAATTGTTAAGTCTAAATATTGTATCCCAGATTTAATAGGTAAGTCAATGGTGTAAAAGTCAACAATGTCTTAGTCAAAGCTAGTTTTGCATTTACTTTGTGGTTAAGTCTTGTATTAGTTAGGTAGTATATATAGGTTAGCTTGTGTAATCTTGTAACTACGTCTAGAGCATTGCATTGTAATATTCAGAGACATGTGATTGGAATTTAAGATCTACTTTCTCTCTCTAGACTTTCTCTCTCAAGTTCTTGATCTTTATTGCTTAATCTTGAGTAATTTGCTTGATTGATTGGGATTTTATGATTAACAATTGGTATCAGAGCTGAACCAAACTTTTCAGGAATGATTTGATCATGATTTGAATTGAAATCTGTGTCTTTTGGATCGAAATTTTTAATTTTTCGAAAGTTTTTCAAGAAAACGAGTTCTTCACTGTTCAATCTGATTTTTGTTGGTAAAATCGTTTTTAGTGCAAGGAAATGGAATCATTGAGCTCGATTTATGATGGTGATTCATTCTTGTTTTGATTCTATTCTGAAATTCGTTCAAATTCATTGTCAATTCGTGATTTTTTGAAGTTTTCTTGAAAACTTGTTCGACCTCTGTTCTTGAATGAAATTGTTCAATTTGTTGATTTTAATCTGAATTTGATAGCAAATTTGTGTTTCGATGTGTTTTTCGATGATTCTGATATATTCTCGAGATCAAATTTGCAGGTTTGATTCGATTTGAGAAAGATTCAGCCAAAGAACTCGGTTTGCACAAGTTCATACACTTTGCGCAAGATTCATAGTCATTTGCGCAAGATTCATACGGTTTGCGCAAGATTTTCGGTTTTTAGGCTTCAAGTTTCATTTGCGTTTCAAGGCTCTTACGCAAAGCTCAGTTTGCGCAACCAGCCTATTACGCAAATCTCATCTTGCGAATCAAGCCCATTACGCAAACCTACTTTACGTATCACGTTGCGTACGCAAAGCTCACATTTGCGCATCCTTTGGTGTACGCAAAGCTCACATTTGCGCATCCTTCGGCGTACGCAAAGTTCACTTTGCGCATCAAGACACTTACGCAAACCTACTTTGCGTTTCCAGCGTGTTACGAAAACCGTACTTTGTGTTTCACATTACTTGCGAGAAATTACTTTGCACCTTATCTTTCAAGTTAAAAAAAAAAGAGTCTGGAATTTTTTTTTAACTTTGCGCCATAACAAGTGTTGTTCAAATTTTCAATTTTTACGAAATATTTCAATTTGTTCTGATTGTGATCAAATATTTTATGATTTACAGTTTGGGAACGATCATTTGTTTTTTCAAGCTGTTTCTCATTCAAAGCTTTCTGAGAGAGAACATTTTAGATTGTCTGAATTTTGTTTATGAATTCATTTCAACTGACGATTACTTTGTTAAAATTCTTTTGAAACAGGATGAGTTCTCCAATTTTACTCAGAGGAAGATACGAGCAGTGGATAATTGATTTTTTCAAATTTGTAGATACACATGAGCTGAGTTGCTATATCAGACTGTCATTGACTGAAGGAGAGATGAAATTTCATACTCCAACAGAATATTGTACTGAGGATTGGGAGAAAAGAAAGAATGCTGATAATATGGCTCGAACTTTTCTGTTGAATAATATTCGTCATGAGATTAATGGTCACATAAAAACCTATCAGTTGACAGGAAAAGATTTATACAAGTCAACAGGAAAGGAGATATGGGACTATTTTGAATGGATGATGTTAGGGCCAACGGTTGTTTCTGAGCTAAAAGGAAAGATTTCTGAGATGGAAGCTAAAATTCAGCAGACAGTCTCTGTGGAGAGCAATGAGCAGAAAGTTAAGCAATTGGAATATGAAAATGCTGAGCTTCAAAGAAGAATATCTGACTTGGAACAAACAATGGTCAGAGAAAAATCTAATTTTGAAAGTAAAAAGAAATAGTTCACTAAGAAGTTTTCAGAGTTTTCTAGAAAGAGTGCTGAAGAGAAGAAGTCAGTGGAGCTTAAATGCATCAAACTTTCTCAACAAATTTCAGATTTTGAGAAAGTTCTGATTTTGGAAAGAGAGAAGTTTGATAAAGAAAAGAAGGCCATAGAGCAAAAAAATGTGGGATTCTTTAAAGAGTTATCCGACCAGAGAAAAGGCTCAGAAAAAGGGTTTGAAGAAGAAAGATCTATATTTGAAGCTGAAATCAAAAGGCTGACTTCCAAGTTGTCTGAACTGTCTGCTTCTGCGCTGAAAGAGCAAAAGACGAAGTCTGAGTTCTCAAAGAAGATTGATCAACTTGTGAAAGAAAGAGACATCTTTGCATCAAAGATCAAAGAACTTGAAAAGTCTGCCTCAAGTTCAAATCAGAAATCTGTCTCTTCACAAAAGTCAGTTAAATCCTTTAATCAGATTCGTCGATCTAACATCTTCTTTGATGAATATATAGATGGTTCAGATACATCTTCAAGAAGAAAAATCTACAAGAAAGAGAAACTGGTCTGGATGAAGAAATCAGACAAGGATGACAAGAAAGATGAGCTGAAAAAGAAGACATCATGTATACATGCTCATAAAGCCAAGAAGAACAAAGCACATAACGGTAAGAAATATTATTGTTCTATATGTTGTACACATGATCATATTTACAAGACCAGTGATCATTTCTGGTATGGGTCTTACTCCATAACCCCCACACGAACTGCAACTAACATTTCTGGACCCAAATACCAGTGGGTACCAAAGAAGAAAAATGATTCTGTGTTGTAGGCACCTCAAGCCAAGGGGGAGTAAGAGAATTATGGCTCTTGAATAACACAGTTCAAGACCCGCACCTCAATGTCAAGATTATGGCTTCTAAGCACATCAGCTTAGGACCCGTTCTTCAAAGGAGAATGACTTCTAAACACAACAGTTTAGGACTCGGACCTAAGCGATAAAAAAGGCCTTACTCCTATGTTTCTGCATCCGATGGATATGATGGTCTACGTCCCAAGAGAATTTATCTGATCTCTATCCTATACTGTTTCAATGACAGATTTTTCTGATATGATGGTCTACAATTCAAAAGGGAGTGTCTGATCTCTATCCTGTTTTAACTGATATATCTCAGGTGCCTAATTTAAGGGGGAGTAAAGGTGATGATTTCTGATTAATTAAGATCAGAACTCATACTATAAACCGTTTTACTGCTTTCTTTTATTTTTCTTTTAATAAATGTTCTGAATAAAGTGGCTTCTGATCACATGACAGATCAGGACCCGTTTTTCAACGATCAAAGAAGGACATTATGCTAATATCCAGGGGGAGCTCAAAAGACATAAATCATTATATCATGATTTGAGGGGGAGCTGAAAAGGTAAAAATCTTCTGATCTAGATCTCTGATTGTTTGAAAGAAGGACAACTTTCGAACATGAAAAACAATTTCTTAAATGTTCAAACCACTTCTTATTCTCAAAAGATTTCATGAATTTAGAAGTGTGACTTTTAAATGATTTTCAAATTCTGAGCTTAATGTTTAACTGACCGTGTGTTTCCAAAGATCAATACTTGTGTATTATCATTGTCTATATACTGTCAAGTATTCACACACTGGTTCATTGTCTATATACTGTCAAATATTTGTTATTACCATGTCTCAAATTCAACCAATTTTTCGATGGTAATACCCCCGTTTGCGTTCAAAGTTGTTGAGCATCATTTATCTTTTTCATATTTGTGTTTTCATTGATAAATTGTTTATATTCGTTCATATAAACAAAATTTCCAATTCTTTGTTACCCTAACCTTTTGATTTGATCTGATTGATTCATTGTCAGATTCTCAAAACAATTCTCTTGATTTCATTTGATTTGATCTGTGAAAGCTTCAAAGTTCAAAGTTAAAGTCACAAAAGCTGAAGAATCAAGAGCTGAAGATCTGTATTAAATTTTTATTAAATCTTGAATACAAAGGGGGAGATTGTTAAGTCTAAATATTGTATCCAAGATTTAATAGGTAAGTCAATGGTGTAAAAGTCAACAATGTCTTAGTCAAAGCTAGTTTTGCATTTACTTTGTGGTTAAGTCTTGTATTAGTTAGGTAGTATATATAGGTTAGCTTGTGTAATCTTGTAACTACGTCTAGAGCATTGCATTGTAATATTCAGAGACATGTGATTGGAATTTAAGATCTACTTTCTCTCTCTAGACTTTCTCTCTCTAGTTCTTGATCTTTATTGCTTAATCTTGAGTAATTTGCTTGATTGATTGGGATTTTAGGATTAACAACAATATTCAGGATTTTTTCGTTTTAACCGTTTTTTACGTGAAATTCTATATATGTGTTATATTCATTATGAATATGCATGCACGCCCTCGGGTGTCCACATTCAATATGAATAACAAAGGAGAACGTTCATTTACTGTTCATGATGAATAATACAATATTCATGATGAATAATACAATATTCAGGATGAATAATACACGAATCCATGATTCATGTATTATTTATCATGAATCGTGTATTATTCATCCTGAATGATACATTATTCATGATGAATAATATATGAATGACCCGTGAAGGTGTAGACACATGGCACACTCTCTTTTGTTTCCCAATTCACAACCGAAATTTGGTTCAATTCATTATGAATATGTATGCGCATCCCCGGATGTCCCACATTCAGTATGAATAACAAATGTGAACGTTCATTCATTATTCATGATGAATAACACATGAATGACCTGTGAAGATGTGGAGACGTGACGCGCTCTCTTTTGTTCCCCGATTCACAACATAATTACTCGATAGATTCTCGATTCGTCTTGATGGGTGTTGGGTTACGGTGCTGAAGAAACGTGATGCCTTACGACGTTGAAGAAAGTGTTGAAGAAGGTGATGTCGAGTTACATATACTTACGGTGTCGAGACGTTGTACAAACTTGAACGTACATAAATATTCATAATGAATATAACACATATATAGCATTTCACGTAAAAAAACGGTTAAAACGACAAAAAAACTATATCGAGATGGATGTCATATCGAAGAGCACGAAATTCTCGTTTTTTTGATGTAATTTGTTTGATTAAAATATTAGTAATTTTTAAGATAATTTATTTTAAACTTTAATTGGGAAATTTTTTTTTAATTAAAAAAGAAAATAAAAAGTCAAATATGGTAGGCGTGTGTTTAAATTTTTGTTCAATTTTTACTCCTAAGCATTTTAAAATTAAAATGTCTATTTAATGAATTGTTGGATCAAAAGAGATATAGTGGCTGAGATTTGTTCTCACGTGCACAATGAAAATTGAGTTTTCATTTGAGCTTTCCTCTCTTTCTCTCTCTCTCTCTCTATATATATATATATAGAGAGAGAGATATATATAGATATACTAATAAAGATATACGAGTATTAATTAAATATTTAAAAGGGAATTTAATTAAAATATCTGTATTTCAATTGTATCTTACCCAAATGCCCAAAATCTCCCGTATTTTGCCGAAATACCCAATATGTCCGCGATTTTACCCCGAGATTTTACACTTCGCGGGGATATCAAGTTAGAGGGGTTAACCCCGCGATTTTGGGCTGGAACGTGGGGTTGGGTCGGGAATTAATTAGGGTTTGGGAAATTAGGGTTTCAGAGTCTATGATTTCATGTGATGTTAACTGTTTTTCACGTTTTTTTTGCATGATTTTACTGTTTTTTTCCACACTCTGGTCTGATTGTCATACAATAATTGTACTATTGTCATTGAATTTGTGGTTCACATTCACCTTCTCCATTCAATTTCGTCTATAAAAAGATCAAAAAGATATAAGCTTCATCACATCCATTCCATTGTTCTTTCTTGCTCTCTTTTTCATCATTTAAATTGCTTCATTTTTCATACTACTAAAAAATGAGTTCACCTGTTGAAAAAGTTAGGCTCTTTTTATGTTACGATGGTCAATGGGTGCAAAACAACAATGAGTGGGATTTTATTGGCTACACAAAGCATTGTGTACGTATTTCAGTAATCGTTTCATATAAGAGGTTTATTGATTACGCCATGCGAAAATGTGGAATCGAAGATCGTTCAATGGTGGAGCTAACCAACGATGAAAAAATCTTTCAACTTATGCAAGTTGCAGCCGATTCAGAAATACCTCCAGAACTTTTTGTGTATGTCGCACCATTGATGTGCGATGAAGGTGATGACGAAGGTGATGACGGAGGTAATGAGGAAGGTGATGACGAAATCCATGTTGGTAGTAGGCAACTAAAGCCTGATCCTCAATTTCAGGCATCCTATGACACACCACTTTATTCGGATCATACATATCGTCCTAATGAGTCTTATCCCGATGTTGTTTCGGAGACGCAACTAGAAGAAGAAGAACAAGAAGAAGGAGAAGGAGAAGAAGAAGACCAAGAAAGACGGTTTGCTGGAGTTGCTGATGACGAAACCCATTTTTTCACAATGAGCATATCTGATATGGACAGATCAGATACCGATAATGATGAGGACGAAGAAGAAGAAACATATACCCCTAGAAATAAATCATTTGGTGAGTTAAACAATTATTTTGATATGCCTCATTCCTTTCCAAACCCAGAGACCTATTTACCAGCCTACCAACCCGCACCTTACAATCAAGTACAAGTATACGTGAAGGTAAACTATTTGATACGAAGGAGGAAATGAGCATACAACTCGGAATTAAGTTCTTGGAAGAGGGTTTTGTGTTTAGAATGAAGAAATCCGACAAAAGTAGATACGAGGTTGTATGTGACCAAAAGAATTGTGAATGACATATGTCGGCGAAGTCCATGGGCCCTAAAGGAGGGTTGTTTGCAGTTAGAAAGCTACACGACGTACATACTTATTCGAGGACGTAACTGAATGCCAGCCACCGACAGGCCAAAAAAAGGACTTTGGGCCACATACTGAAAGGCAAGTGTCGGAAACCAGTTGGCTTGCCTCACGGCCCATGAACATCATTTCCACCATGACTACTAAGCAAACACGGACAACGTCCTCATCGGATAGCTCCACCAGGCGGGCTCTCATTGTCTGGACGACGACTTTAAGCTTCAATTTACCTGGTTCATGGTCCGACCAAGCGGGCTCCACCAGGCGGGCTCTCATCGTTCAAAGATTTCCAGTAGATTATGTGCCCGTTCAGATGGAAACGCTGCAAAAGCATTCCTAATATCCTTGGCGAATCCAAGGAGACATTTGAACGAAAGGTCGGTGTAATGAAAATTCCCCTACATAGTAATGCATAGATGTTGTCAACGCACCTAACTTATAACTAAGGAATAAAAGACAACAGATTATGGTTATAGTTATTATTTGGGTTTTTTGGAGAAGTTAAGGGGCCTAAGTTTTGTTGATTTTGTCTATTTTAACTTTCGAAAAGAAACCACTCAATCGATTGGACTTCCAGGTAGTAGGGGAATCACGTGGATTGCTTAAATCCCTACAAACCTTAGGGCTATTTACACCCGTTTGACAAAATCCAAATCGATATGTTGCGATTTAATTACGCTGATTATAGTTATTATTTGGGTTTTTTTGGCAAAGTTAAGGGGCCTAAGTTTTGTTGATTTCGTTTATTTTAATTTTCGAAAAGAAACCACTCAATCGATTAAACTTCTAGGTAGTAGGGGAATCACGTGGATTGCTTAAATCCCTACAAACCTTAGGGCTATTTACACCCGTTTGACAAAATCCAAATTGATATGTTGCGATTTAATTACGTTGATTATAGTTATTATTTAGTTTTTTTGGCAAATTTAAGGGACCTAAGTTGTAATTTAGCAAAGTTAAGGGGCCTAAGTTGTAATTTGGCAAAGTTAAGGGACCTAAGTTGTAATTTGGCAAAATTAAGGGACCTAAGTTGTAATTAACGCAATCTCTAAAATATTTTCTAAAAAAACGACACTCTAAAAAACCGCAATAGTCTAACATATTATCAACGTAAACATAACACTCTAAAATTAACACATATTTCCGAAAAAGGGAACGTAATACTCTAAAATTAACGTAATCTCTAAAATATTTTTCAAAAAAACACAACACTCTAACATATTATCAACGTAAATGTAACACTCTAATTTTACGTAATATTTTTGAATCAAACACATAGTCTAAAATTTAACATACAACAACAAATATTTTAAAAAATATAAAACTACAACGAGGTTATGAGAAACTTACCGTAGTAACTGAACGAGCCATATCCGACTTCTAAAGCACTAACGACCTGAGTCGAGATCCGAGCGTGTAGAATACACGATATATTTGAAAGAGTGAGGAGTAGAGGAGAAGTGGTGGGGTTTGAAGTGGGGGACCTCTCTTTTTATAAGGGATGGGGGGTAGTTGGGGGAGTTGGGTAACACTTAATAGCCGAAATCCTAATTAACCTTGGGAAGATCTCACCGTCCAAATTAAATCGCGATCCTTATAGTCTCTTCGTGGCCCCCAACCCCGCGATTCGTGGCCCAACCCCGTGATACACCTATCCCCGCGAAGCTCAAAATCCTGGGGTAAAATTGCAGACATATTGGGTATTTGGGCAAAAAAAAAGAGATTTTAGAAATTTGGGTAAGATACAATTGAAATACGGGTATTTTAATTAAATTCCCTATTTAAAATATTTCATAATAGAAAAAGTAAAACAAATGGAACAGGGGTCATAGATTAATGCATTCCTTTATTTATTCCCTAAACCCAAAATTCCTAATTTTTTTAATTTCTTTCCTGGTTCTTCATTTTGCTATTGTCACCAATAAGTAGCATCTCCCTCTTCGGCTTTTCCAATTCTAGATTAAAAAAAAAGCATTTTTATCACTTTCATTAGTTAATGCTTTCCTTTATTTACTTTTATGCATTAATGATTTTCTTCTTTAACTTTGCTTAATTATTTAATAAAATTTAGATTTTTTTAATAATTTTCGATTATTTCTATATGTTCTTCACTTCTTTTAAACCTTTTTTAATTTTTTTAGTGTTAATTTGTTCTTTTGATTGAAAAAAAGTATATGACCATATTTAGTTTTGGTGAATTCTATTCATACCCCCTCCTATTGGGGGTATGTGAGTGAGATAGGGGAGGGTATGTGGGGTTTTGTGAGTGAAGAGGGGGTAGGGATAACAACGTCCTTAGTTTTTACCAACAGACTCCAAAATGTCAGTGCCAACCATACACACACACACACATATATATATATATATACATACACACACATATATATATACACATATATACATACATATATACATATATATATATATATATATAAAGGGGTGTTCAAATGCAACCACTTTACATGGTGCAACCCCTTTATCCACCACTCATTTTATTTTCACCTTTTTAATTAAAAAATGTGAAAATAAAATGAGTGGTGGATAGAGGGGTTGCATGGGTTGCACCATGTAAAAGGTTGCATCATAACCTACCCCTATATATATATATATTGCATAGGGGTGTAAACGAATACGAACGGATGCTAGTTCATGTTCGTTTGTTTAACTTAACCGAACAAACGAACGAACATGAATGGTGAACGAACGAAATTTTTTGTGTTCATGTTCTTTCATTAAGAAAATTTGTTTCTTTGTGTTCGTTTATGTTCATTTATTAAGAGCTAAACGAACGTAAATGAACGAACTTAATTGAGTTAAACGAACGTAAACGAACGAACTTAAATGAACATAAACGAACGAACTTAAATGGGCTCAAGCCCTTATGCTCAATGTAACAACCCGAAACCAAAAACAGCCAAAATATCGCATTACAACCCAAATGGTCCCAAATAAAATTTAATACATAAATCTCAACTTAAAAACCACAACGGTAATACATGACTACAACTGAGATAATCTATGCCTACCGGAACTCCAAGCTACCACCAGGTCTCTTCCATAACACCGCCTCCCATTATTCCTTTGGACGAACTTCTAACTAAACCCTTACCTGAAAAAACGAGGGTTAGACCATGAGGTCTAGGTAGTTCCTCTAAAAAAACATTCGCGCCGCAAATAACATTTAAAGAAGTTTATAAACATTTATAAACAATTCACAACTTTAAATCATTTAACGCATGTATGACACATGTTGATGGCACACGATAAGGTCACACACACCTGTGACAAAAGTGTCTAGCTCACATTGCCTTTAATTGGGACCCCCCCCCAATTGGCACAAACGGGACCCCCCCCCCCCCCCCCCTATGAGCATTTGCGGGACACCCCCCGACTTAAGCCATCACATGCCCACTCTCAAATATATGCATACATAACAAATCATTTTTCATATCAATACAAAATATTCCAAATACGCTACTACTTGATTTCTTCCAACTTGAACACCACATCCACACACTGAGATTTTCTTCTTGATTTCTCTAGCCTCCACAGTTGATAATGATTATGAGGACAACGGTTTTTGGGTTTTAATCCCCCTTTTCCATTATTTACAACCTAGTCCTTGAACTTTGGGCTTCCAACAAAACTTCCACCAAACACCCAATTTCTTTAAAATTAAGGTCTCGATTATTACAATATCTCCCCCTCAAAAGAATTTCGTCCCCGGAATTCCATCGTCGAATAAACTTGGATATTGGAACCCCATGTCCGCTTCTACCTCCCAAGTTGCCTCTTGTCCCTTCTGATATCGCCATTGAACCTTCACAAGGCAGATCTCCTTGGTCCTTAGCTTCTTAATCTTACGGTTAATGATTGCCCCCGACCCTATGACAAAGGTTAACTTCTCATTTGTTTGCATCCTTTGTAAAGGTATCGACATACCAATTTCCAACAACTGCTCTATAAATTTATATATCTTTATTAAATTATTATTATTATTAATTCTATCTATTATAATTTTAATAATAATAATTATTTAATTGTTAATTTATTATTATTATTAGTAAACGAACATAAGTAAATGAATATTAGCGAACGTAAACGAACATTAACGAACGTAAACGAACGACGTTCACGAACATAAATGAACGAATGAGACCTTTGTTCATGTTCATTCGTTTAGTTAAACGAACGAAAAAACTTGTTCATGTTCATTCGTTTATTAAATAAACGAACATAAACGAACTTCCCGCCAAACGGTTTGCCGAACGTTCGGTTCGTTTACAACCCTACTATTGCATATATGTACGCACATAAATATCTACAAATATTCATCCATACATACACAAAATGTAATTGTAACCATCTCAAAATTAGAAGTTTCTTATTAGATTATCCAAGTACTCCTTTCACAATGATAAAATTGGTCTGTTAGAGCATTTCCAAAAGTAGTTTTTTGAAAGACTTTTTACTACTCCAAAAACCTTTATTAATGGGTTGTAGCATTTGATAAACACTTTTTACAAAACTTATTATATAATGACTTATTGTACAATGAACGGTTGATCTAAGTGTACTTTTCAATTAAATTTTCACATTACCCCTTCATTCAATCTTATTTTTGATTTAAATTTTTGTTAATATTTATTGTTGGGTCACCAAAGATTTGAAAATGACATCCTGTTGGGTCACCAAAGATTTGAAGGTGATCTCATGTTGGGTCATCAAGGATTTGAAGATTACTGTTGGGTCTTCAAGGATTTGAAGATTGTTGAGTCTCCAAAGATTTGAAGATGATCTCCCGATCTCCTTTATAATCTTTGAATAAGGAGATATTTGTTGGGTCATCAAGGATTTGAAGATGACCTCCCTTTTTAGATCATCAAGATCCTGAGGATGACCTCCCTCTTTGAATCATCAAGATCTTGAGGATGACCTCCCGATTTCCATCTTGCTATCTTTGAAACAACTTTTGTACTTAGATAACTTTTAGGTTATTTGTAATAGCTTAGTCATGCTTTTAAATATCGGTGTAGTCGAAGACCAACCGAAATCAGCAAGAAGTGAATCTTCAGATGCAAATCAAAGATGAACTTCCAATCTTCAACTAAGTTATTCCTACCTGCCAATTTTCTCATGACAAATCGGTAGGATCCTTTTTTTTTTTTTTTTTTTTTCAGAGGATCCTCCTTTGTCCTCTTGCCAAGAACATCTTCACCAAATCATGAAGTGATGGGGACCTTATCTGAAGAACCAAAAAATTGATGTTTGTCTTTTACACCTTTTTCAGGTCTGAAGGTCAACTCTGCTCCATGTTGTGACAAAAAGGACACTTTGTCTTTTTGAATGACATCTCTGACATTCAATCCCAAAGTGACAAGTGTCCCAAGATTTTAATGCACATGGTAGTATTTCAAGGTGAAGATCCCTCCCATGTAAGGTAACCCTTTTTGAAGAGATTTCTAAGTGCTCAAGCAAAATCGGCAGACTCTCTTTCTCTCAAACTTCATAGCTTTGATCTTTGTGTTTTCAAGTTGTGTTTAGTTTTCTTGTTTCTAAGTGAAAGATTGTTAGGATAGATTTATCTGTTCTTTTCCGCAATAGTCTTAAAAGTTTTCTATGTGTAATTCTTGATATTTATATCAATAAAGAATTAAAATTAAGTGAATTTTTTGTGCATTGTATTCAACCCCCCTTCTACAATACTTGTTACTTTTTGCCATTACATTTTAGGTCTAACAAGTTGTATCAGAGCAGGTTAGTTTAATTCAATAAACTTGATTTGAAATGACATCATCTTCCTCCACAAACAATGGCTCTTCTCTTCAAAATCCCTCTGCTATTTCATACGACAACGACTTTATAGCCAAATCACTTAAGTTTAATCCTAATAACTTCTCTTTGTGGAAAAGTCGTATGATCCTCTTCTTGGAAGGAGTTGACAACAGATACATCACCATTCTTCATGAGGGACCTATTGTCCCTAGAGTCTGGGCTCACTTTGACACCCAAAAGACTCGCCCTGAAGCTCAGAAAACCATTGTTGAGGATGTTTCTAATGATTCTTCGGATGAAGAAAAATCTGCTGGAACTGGTCGATATATTCTCAAAAATCCTAGCAAGTACAATAATGAAGACAAGCATCTTGTTGCTCTTAACACTAAGGTCTGAGCCATCATTGTTCTCTCCCTCCCTGATGAAGTTTATCACTCATTGGTAAATCTTTCTACTGCCAAGGAAATGTGGTCAACTTTATGCATTCTTTATGAGGGAACAAACGAAGTCAAAAAGAGCAAACATATTGCTCTTATCAGAAAGTATGAACTCTTTTCTTATGAAAAAGGGGAATCTCTTTCTGACTATTATAACCGTTTTAATAGTCTTCTTAACGACCTAAAGTTGTTGGGTCGGGTATATGACAATGAGGAAGTCCTATGCAAGTTTATGGATGGTCTTCCAGATCTTTGGGTAAACATTTGTACTTGTATCAAGACAACCAAGGATCTTGATCATATGCCTCTTACTGTTCTTTATAGATCTATCTTTAACTATGAACAAACTAAGATCCAAAGGAAGACTGTCATAAAAGAGAAAAAAAGCTCCTCTATGGCTCTTATCAGTGACTCATCCGAGAAATCTGTGTGTATTCCTAGAATAACTTATCCCT
The DNA here is from genome assembly GCA_954870635.1 of Arctium minus. NCBI lineage: Eukaryota > Viridiplantae > Streptophyta > Magnoliopsida > Asterales > Asteraceae > Arctium > Arctium minus. The sequence goes on along the minus strand of OX941097.1, from coordinate 35,236,038 downwards.
CTGATTCTGATCATGAAAGTCTGGAGGAATCAAATCACCAATCGGAAGCATAACTAAGTGATGCTAATGATGAAGGTGAGGAAATTGATAACACCAATTTTTGGTGTTATTTGAATACCACTAGGCGAGTAAACGTGGCTTGTTTCGAGAAAATTAGCGTAATCTTATAATCATTTCCAAGAATTATTACAACATCTTGCAAAGAGAACTAAAGCAGGTACAAACTTTTAAACTCAGAGATTTATGATTTTTAAGAATTTAATAATCATCTCAATCACTCAGTTTTACATAAAAGTACTTAGCCCATATTTTCATTACAATCAAAATTTTGACTTTTTAAAATTTTCCAAGCATTGTAAACTATAAATATTCCGAATCACACAACTTTAAAGCAGTAATAAAAGTTTCAAACATGTTGCTGACTTTTCGACTTTTGTAAGAGTTGAAATTTGACCATATAAAAATTTAATATAAACATAAGAACTTGAAAATTTATCCTAGACAAATATTTTATTCAAAAGAAATAAAAAAAATGTAAAACTTTACTTTATAGACTAAAATTTGTAAAGATTTAAACTTTTAATAAATATTTAGTTGGAACAAAATAAAATTCAACTATTTCATCTTTTACATTGAAGAAAATAAATTTGTGTCTCATATTAAAATAAAGTTTTGCGTAATACAAATTCATGAGATAGATAAACAAGCTCAGATTCTTGAAACATTGAGAAAAACTGGAATAACATCATATACAGAGATATATGCAGCGGAAATAAAATTGATGTACTCACAGTATCTCATTTAGTCAGAAGCTTAAATCATTGAAGAACGAGTTCTAAACTGATTTGTTTAGAAGTCGTAGTCTATGAAGTACGGGTCCTGAGCTGAAGTACTCAGAAGCCAAAATTCTATTACTCCCCCTTAACATGTGATGCCTGCAACTTTGAATTAGATAAAGATTTGGGTACCCACTTGTATTTGGGCCCATGTTTGTTAGTTGCAGTTCTTATGAGGAAAGAATAAACAGAATTGACATTTAAAGCACGAGGAATATTATCAGAGAAATAATCACAACTATCAGAAGAGAAAGCATAATCATCAGAACTAAAATCTGAGGAAGAACATGAGACATGTTTTGAAATTCGAAACATTTGCTTTCTAGAATATTTTGAAATTTTATTACATGTAGCAAATGAATCACTTTTATAAAGTTTGTCTACACATTTATCCCTATCAGAAGTATGTTCATCAGATGCCCGCCTTGCTCTCCAGATTTGCTTCTTTGATCGAGCACTCAAAGTCCTATCTATAAGAATTATATCGGAAGAATTAGAACAGTCAGAAATAACTTTATCTTGTTTCTTCGACTTCTTTGACCGTCTTCTTTTACGCTTAGGTTTATAATATTGATCATTTAGCGTAAAAGAATCATCAAGAATTTTAGACGAAATATTTAAATCAGAAGAAATAAATTTATCCAAGCAACCAATCTGATCAACTAAAAAATCTGAATTAGCCTCGGAGTCTGAAGAATTTGGAGAAAAGATTTTAAAATTTGAAACTTCCTTTTTATTTTCCTTAGAATCAGAAGATAGGCTAGAAATAGAATCTGATTTTGGAGAAAATAATTTTTCTTCAAGACTAGACGTCATGAAAGAAAAATAATATTAGATTCAATTTTCTTCAAAATATTTTGATCTTCTATCTGATCTTCAAGATCTATGATTTTTCCTTCTAATACTAATGGAGGACTATATTTCTTCGAATCATAAATGATTGGATAAATATTTCCTTTATCAGAATCAGGTGCATAAGGAGCAATAAAATCATCAGACACTGAAGATTTGACGGGAGATATATCAATTAATCCTTTTCGACTTCTTCTTGATTTATTAGGAAAATATTTTGCATTTTCTGACATATAAACAAAAGGAATTTCATTTTTTTTGTTATTTGTCCTTTTCTCATGTTCGATTTCTAACACTTGCTTCTCATTCATCCATTCAGTTTTAAATTGAGGAGCATAATGAGCAAGAGTCAGATAATCGTATTTATATAATGTTGGGGATTTTTCAATCGCATTGTTTAAACAATGAGGATTTTCAAAACCAAGACCCCATCTTTGTTTTAAAGCCTCTTCACTCCTCGGTTTGTTCATATAAATTGTTTGTTCAGATTGGTCTCTTCGATAAAGCTTTTCTTCTAATTTATTTATTTTATCTGAAAATTCATCTTTTAAATTAGTCATAGCTGTCAAAGATTCAAGATAAGTCTTATTTGAATTTTCCAAATCCTCCAATTTCTTTTGAAAGATGTCTTTTGTATTTTGTAAAATGGATTTTTCATCTTTCAAAGAAATTTTCAGTTTGTCAATCAAATCTGACTTTTTAGAATTTAGATTCTTTTCAGATAAAATCTTTGAACGCAAATCAGATAAAGCAGTTATCATGATATCAAACTGAGAGGTAATAAATTTGTAATCAAATTCAGAGTATACCTCATCCTCATCTATTTCAGAGTCGTCTGACTGGTCATCTCCGATCAAGCACATCTGAGCTATCTCGACATTTGAAGCTTCATCATCGGAATAATCCAACCAGAATTCTTCCTCGGCCAACAAAGCAGTTCCGTTATCTCTCTTTTCAGCCAATTCCACTTTCTTTCTGTAGTATGCCGAATCCCTAACCACCTTTGCTCTACACTCCTTTGACATGTGACCCGACTTTCCGCAGTTGTAGCAAGCAGCATTCTTTAGCTCGAGTACTTTGACTTTAGGATCAGAAGTGAAGCGAGAAGAGTTGGAACCCGACGTTGGTTGGAATTTTCTCTGGTAATGCTGAGAAAGAAGGATCATAGCTTTCTGTAATGCCTCACCATCATCTTCAGTTGACCCGGTGTAAGCGTTATCAGACAACGCTTGTTCAGTCAGTTGCTTCATGATGAGAGCAACCGGATCTACTGTTTTCTTCTTTTTATCCATCTTGGCCTTTTTCTCTACCACCAAACTTTCATCAGTCATCAGAATCTCGTAAAGTTCTTGAATCTGCATTGTGGAGATTCTGACATCATTCCTTAATCTGTGGCATGATTTATTCCACTCAGACTGAAGAGCATTAAGGAATTTCAGATTTGTCTCAAGAGCAGTCTTTTCCACTTTAATCTTTCTGAGATCATTAATCACAGTGCAAAATCGGTCAAAAGTCACCTTCAGAGATTCATTGTCCTTTGCCTTAAATTCCTCAAAGTTATTCATGAAGCGAGTCTGGCATATTTGAGTAGCAACTGATGATCCAAGCATGATCTTTTCTAACTGAGTCCACATCATATTTGGATTATGTTTGAAACAATCAATTCGATTGTAGATTGAGTTAGGCAGAGATAGCATCAAATTGGACTTTGCTTCTCTATCGGCTTTTTCACGTTTGATTTCGTCATCAGTCAAAGGAATGTCATTTTTCAGTCTGATGAATGGTCCTTCAGAAAACGACTTCATCATATTTTCTCAATTTGTCTGACACTCAATGAAATTTATGAACCTATCTTGCCACTGTGTAAACTCATCTTCGTTGATTAAGACTGGTGGACGAGTATCTGTTCCTAATTGCATCATCAGATCATTGGAGTAGAACCTAGCCTGGAGAGCAAATATGGCAGAATCCATTTCAATTGATAGTCCAAGAACACTGATTCTTTAGAGAGAGAAAGTAGAGAGAGACACTTGGAAGCGCAAAGTATATTATCTCAATATTGTGCGTGTGAAACTTACAAGACACAAAGACCAAAGGGACTTAAATACCCTTGGTCAATACAACACAAAATAAGCACTAAACACAGTATTTGACCAAGACCTATAAATACAATGATTACTATAAAATTAGACTTAACAATAATACCTCACATTTGTCAAACATTTGTAAAGTCTGAGAGTTCAAAACCTAAAATTCCAAAGGTGGAAAAGGAAGAGACAAAAACGATTAAATTAGTGGTAAATTTTGATTGAAGTCCTCATAGTTTTAAATCTGTTAGTTTCAAATACGATTAACTGAATTCTAGTTACAAACATAACAAGAAAGAATTCGTCGAATTTGAACAATTATTTCCAAAATCCTGTGAGACATCTGAATCAGAAACTAAAACTGATAAGACTGAATCTGTTAATTCTGATTCTGTCAAGGAAGAGAAGGTAGAAGATTATCATTCTGAAAATGAGTCTGTTTCTGATAAAGCTCCAATATTTACAGAAGTTGATTATCATTCTACTTTGAAGAAAATTCTGAACTAGAGAAACAAATTTCAGTTCTAAATGGAATTATTGATGAACTGGAAAATGCTCAAGAAAATGTTAGGATGGAACTAGATTCTAGTCTGATTAAAAATTCCGATTTACAAAAAGAAATCAGACGGTTGGAATCCCAAATTTTCAATATTTCCAAAAACAAAGCAGAATATAATGACCAACATTCTAAATCTTCATTCCTATTCAATGCAAATGCTAAGCTTGATCCTAAAAAGAATGATCCAACAACTCTTTGTTCTCAAATGAAAACATCTTTAAGAGTTTTGAAATCTTCTGAGAAGGAGTTTGCCTTATTTGAAAAAGGAGTAGCAAAAGAAGTAGCAATCAAAGGCGATTTTAGCAAGTTTCTTGGTGATTTGGAAGCCTCCCAGATGACCAAACAGTGAGTTGGGCGACATAAGCTGCGACTTCCAACCCACGGCCTTCTCTGGACATGCGCGGCTTACCCCACGGCCTCCAAGCCGCGGGACTCACTATTTCGAGTCCTGCACTTCTTAATCGAATTGGGAGAAGGTTTTTAGGGTTACACTGTTTTCCAGTGAACGGCGACAACAAGGGACGATTTTCGGGAGCTAGATCAAGAACGAAGCGATACTAAAAGGTGGGGATACTTTGTGGAAATGGATCCTCAATCTTGTTACAATCTTTTGCTGCAAGATTCAAGATCTCAGGGAGTGTTTGTATTTCTTAATCATTTGTTATTTTCAACAACAATGTTCAGATCTACTTTTGATTCATTCCCGTCTTTCATTTTTGTTAACCCCAACATGAGCTAATCCTCTCATGTTGGGGGTTGGATGATTTATTGGTGATGTTTGTTTGAATTCATGATTTGGTTTGTACTATTGTTGAATATTTTTGATCAATGAAGCATATGATGAGTTTTTATTGCAATTCATTTAGTCTGATCAACTAGTTGGATATTTCTTGATTGTTTTACTCTTCGAGAGAAGTATGGAAGGATTAGATGTGTTATCATATGCCTATGGTGCAAATTGGATAGAGATATACCAATTTCACCATAGATTTGTTAATCCAATTTTTATAAGTAATCTAACTTGAGAATTGAGATCGAAAGAAACAATTTCATTGTTAGTTACTAGTGTGTTTATAGCTTGAGAAAGTGTAACAATCAATTTAAGATTAATTTCATTGTATCTTTTAAGTTCATATTCAAACCATTTCATGTTTTCATCAAATAATCCTTTCATGATTTCAACCCCCAGCTTCCTTATCAGCAGTTAACTGTTTCTATTTCCCAAAAGCAACCTGTAGTCATTTTAAGTTAATTCATTTGCACAACATCAAACCAATCAATTTTCTAATAGTCCAGTTAATAGTTAATATAGATTTGTGGTACTTAACACCAAGTTCCTACGGTTCGATACTCGTACTTCCGTACATATTACTTGATACGACACCGTACACTTGCGGTCCGTGTGGGAAGGGTGTAAACCCGACCTATCAGAAACTTCCATTTACCCTCATTTTTCTTCTGTAAAATCTAAGTTTGGCCGAAAATCTTTTTCTATCTCAAAATTCTCTCCCTCCGATAAAGCAACTGAAGAATGCTACAACTGTGGGAAGAAAGGCCATTTTGCTTCTAGTGTATGAGTAAACGTTTAGGAAGATCCAAAAACATTTCCTTCTCTTCCCTATTTGCTTCAAAATTTGATAGGAAAAGATCTGAAATCTCCAACCGATCTCCTTCCCAAAGATATGGAAAATCTTCTCTCTCAACCAATTCTGAACATGCTGAAAGATACAAGGCCAAATACAAGAGAGAGAAAGAGAGAAATGAAAACATGCTCAAAAAGGGAAAAGATCTAATGACGGACACCCATGATTGGGTAGATGAACCAACTTCTAAAAGCGAGAAGGACATCTCCAACATTTGCCTTATGGAAAAGATAAATGATATGGAAGATCCTGAAGGATATGTCATGTTTATAACAACCCAAACATTCTAGCATTTAAAACATAACTATCATAATATAAATCATGCCAAAAATGGCCCAAGTCAACAATAATAATCTTAAGGTTTGCGAAGAAGCAACCTATTACACAACTGAGATATTTATAAAAAATAAACTAAAGTGATGGTCTTCTATCCACTTCAGCTACACCTTCTCTTTCCCTTTATCGGTTCTCTCTAAATCTCGCCTGCCTGAAAAGGTTTTTAAAATTTGAAAGAGCGAGGGTTAGACCAACGGTCTAGTGAGTCCCCTCTAAAAGCAATTGCAATTTAAGAGACAATTTAAAGATTTAGGAACAATCAAACCATTTTCAGATGCAATTAAATGATTAACCATTCATTAAACTCTTCAGCTCACACTACCGCCACCCTAAGGTGACGGAGTGTCTGTGACTCACACTGCCTTGTTGGGACACACCCCCAACGGCATAAACGAAACACCCCCCCCGGTATGAGCACAGGCGGAACACACCCCCCGACTTTGAGCTTATCACTTTTTCTGATCATGCATGCATACATTTCCACTTTAACCATATTGACAAACAATCTTTAACATTTATAAAGAATTCTCGCAATCGATTATCAACATAAACAACATTGCAAGACTTGCGTAAAAGCTCATATAAAATAAGCATAATTCCTTTGCTATAAAAAAAGGCTTTAGTTCAGAAAACTCACCTGATGTCCCTTGATTAAGTCTTTGCGCCTACTTGAACAAAACCTATAAGAAAACCATTGACCGGTGAACCTTCGATATTTTCTAATTCGCAACGGTATCCAACCCTTAACCCACTATAACCTAAACGGTTAAATCCCAATTAAACTGAACTCACTCCCATGGTCGAAATACTTATAAGAATATCGATCCGCTAAATTAGATAACAACTCATCTCTCGATAGAAAATTCCTAACTAATTAATGCCATTGGGCCAAGCACTAAAAGCCAAAGCCCACCTGGGGAAACCTGGGCCGCGGCCCAACACTTGACCGGGCCATCTCACTCTCTCTCTCGACCGGGGCCTGACCACGTGGGTCGCCCGGATTCCCTTGACCCAAGTCAGCGTCGACCGGGGCCATGCCAACCGGTGTCGCTGCCGACCGGTGCCCTCTGCCGACCGGTGCCCTCTGCCGACCGGTGCGCTCAGCCGACCGGTGCCCTCACTCGACCGGTGTCCTCACTCCCGGGGTTGCCCGGGACTTCAGCGACCGGGGTCCCCCGATCCCCCACCCAAAATCCGATCGATATAACAGGTTTCCAAACCAAGGGTTTTCGACTTTCCCCAGCCAAAAGAGATCGGGAATCGAATTACAGACCTGGCTCTCTTTCTTACAACAAAATACAATATACCAAAATCTCAATAATCTAGACTTTTATAAACGGATTAAACGATTAAACCCCAACTTTCCCCCAAAACACAAAACCATCAGATTGCCCCAAAAAAATCCTGACCCACAGATTTACAACTGAAAGCAAACATCTAACAGAGAAGATAAGGATTAGGGAGAAGGTTACCTTATGGAAGAAACGATGAATCCCCAAGTCTCGATCAAATGCCCACTTCCTAAAGCTCAATCACCGAAAATCGCCCCTATTCTCTCTTTCGTTCTTTATCAGCCGCCACTAGATGCAAAATGAGAGATGCTAGGGTTGACCCCTTTTAATTCAATGTTACAACTTTCCCCTTTCTTCTTGGAGCCTTGATGAAAAACAAACCCCAACTTAAATTTCTTTTCGAATTATACCAGTTATTATAATACCTCCCCCTCAAAAGGATTCTGTCCCCGGGATCCCTTTGTTAAACAAACTAGGGTAATGAGAACTCATGTCCGACTCCAATTCCCAAGTCACTTCTTGTCCTTTGTGAAATTTCCACTTTACCTTCACTAATTGAATTTCCTTATTCCTTAATTTCTTTACCTTGCGGTCCAGAATAGCCACCAGTTCTTCCACATAACTTATTTTCTCATCTACTTGGATATCCTCCAATGGTACGACAATGCCGCTTTCTGCTAAACACTTCTTCAGATTCGACACATGGAAAGTCGGGTGAATCCCTCACATGGAATCAGGAAGTTCTAACTTGTAGGCCACTTCTCCAATACGTTCGATGATGGTAATTGGTCCAACAAACCTTGGTCTCAACTTACCTTTCTTACCGAATCGAACAATTCTCTTCCAAGGAGAGACTTTTAACATCACCATATCCCCCAATTGGAACTCTATCGGCTTTCTTCGCTTTTTTGCGTACATCTTCTGATGATCTTGGGCTACCCTTAACCTTTCTCGAATCTGACTGACCTTATCGGCCGTTATCTGCACAATCTCTGGTCCGGCTAGCTGCCTTTCACCCACCTCATTCCAACATAAGGGTGTTCTACACTTTCGTCCGTATAGAGCTTCAAACGGAGCGGCTCGAATACTCGCATGATAACTATTGTTATAAGAAAATTCTATCAAAGAAAGAAGAGTTTCCCACGATCCTTTAAAATCAATAACGCACGCTCGAAGCATGTCCTCCAATGTTTGGATGGTCCTCTCACTCTGACCATCCGTCTGAGGGTGATAAGATGTACTCAACTTGAGTTGTGAACCCAACTCCCTTTGTAGGCTTCTCCAAAACGATGACGTGAATCGAGCATCCCGATCCGACACAATAGCTGACGGTACCCCATGCCTGGATACGATTTCATCAATGTACAGCCTGGCCAATTTCTTCAATGGATACGTCTCCTTGATCGGTAGAAAATGAGCAGAGTTCGTGAGTCGATCCATTATCACCCAAATGGCATCGTGCCCCTTGGGTGATTGCGGCAATCCAGTAACAAAGTCCATTGAGATCTCATCCCATTTCCATACCGGTATTTCCAATGGATGCAGCTCCCCGTACGGTCGTTAATGCTCTGCTTTTACCTTCAAACAAGTTAGACATCGCTCGACAAAATAAGCTATATCCTTCTTTAAACCTGGCCACCAATAACTTTGCTTCAGGTCTCGATACATCTTATTAGTTCCTAGATGTACTGAGTATCACGACTTGTGGGCTTCTTCCAACACTTTCTTTCGAAGGTCTCCCAATTTTGGAATCCACACCCTACTCTTGAAGCATTTTACTCCACGGCTGTCAGCGACCAACGAGTCAACAATTCCAACGATCCTCTCACTTTTCAAGTTTTCTTTCAACGCTGCTTCCTCTTGATACTTCCGGACTTCTTCTAGGAATTTAGAGGTTGCCTCAACCCGAAACGCCACCACTTTCGTCGTATCTTTGTGCTTTTTCCGACTCAGAGCATCGGCCACTACGTTGGCCTTGCCCGGGTGGTAAAGGATCTCACAATCATAATCACTTAGCAACTCCATCCACCTTCGCTGCCTCATATTAAACTCTTTTTGATTAAATAAATGCTGCAAACTCTTATGATCGGTGAAAATTTGATACTTGACTCCATACAAATAATGCCTCCAAATCTTCAGCGCAAAGACTACTACTGCTAACTCCAGATCATGCGTTTGGTAGTTCTTCTCGTGTTCTTTCAATTGGCGGGACGCGTAGGCGATCACTTTACCATTTTTCATTAACACACACCCAAGACCCAACTTTGACGCATCGTTGTAGATCACAAACCCTTCAGTTTCGTCGAGTAGGGATAAGACAGGTGCGTTACTCAGGTTGTCCTCTAATTTGCTGAACACATTCTCTTGAGCTTCCTTCCATTCAAACTTGACATTTTTCCTCGTTAGAACAGTTAGTGGCGTGGCTATTCTCGAGAAGTCCTGAATGAACCTTCGATAATGACCCGCCAAACCAAGAAAACTCCTCACTTCTGAGGGTGATTTTGGCACCTCCCAGTCTTTAATCGCCTTGATCTTTGCTGGGTCCACCTTGATACCGTCTTCTGACACTACGTGTCCTAGGAACTATACTTCTCTTAGCCAAACCTCATATTTCGAGAATTTGGTGTATAACTTCCCCCGGTTGAGCAGCTCCATCACAGATCGTAAATGTGCCTCATGATCACTCATGGACCGTGAATAAATTAGTATGTCATCGATGAAGACAATGACACACTTGTCCAGAAGTGGGCTGCACACTCTATTCATCAGGTCCATGAATACTGCTGGTGCGTTAGTCAACCCGAAAGGCATGACTAAAAATTTGAAATGACCATACCTCGAGCGGAAAGCAGTCTTGGGAACATCCTCGTCCCTCACATTCAACTGGTGATACCCCGAACGCAGATCTATCTTTGAAAAGTAACTCGCTCCTTGCAACTGATCGAAAAGATCGTCGATCCTGGGGAGCGGGTACTTATTCTTGACGGTCACCTTATTGAGTTCACGGTAGTCTATACACATTCTCATAGAACCGTCCTTCTTCTTGACAAATAACACCAGTGCTCCCCACGAAGATGTACTAGGCGGAATAAAACCCTTGTCCAACAACTCTTGCAGTTGCACCATCATCTCCTTCATTTCGGCCGGTGCCAAATGATAGGGTGCTTTTGCAATAGGTGCCGCACCGGGCAACAGATCTATTCGAAATTCCACTTGCCTATCCGGGGGCAAAGTGGTTAGATTGTCCGGAAAAACTTCCGTATACTCGTTTACGACCGAAACCGACTCTAACCCCTTCTTCTACTTCTTAGCGTCTAGAACGTACGCTAAGAATCCCTCACACCCCTTTACTAAACACCGCCTAGCTTTGATCATCGAGATCAAACATGACTTCCTATCCCGACGCTCACCATATACCACTATCTCTTCCTCCCCCGGCCGAGATATACGAATCAATTTCTTATTACACACGATGTTGGCATCGTTAGACGCCAACCAGTCCATCCCCACGATGACGTCAAATTTCCCCATACCCATCGAGGATAAACGTAATGGGAATGTATGACCGTCGATGTCAATACTACACCACTCATATACTTCCCCCACTAAGACTCGACTATCATCTGCTACCTCTACTTCAAAACCCCGATTAAGCCTCTTTGGCCCCACATGAAAGTTATGAACAAAGTTCGGCGACACAAACGAACGGTTTGCACCCGAATCAAACAATACTTTAGCATATGTCGAGTCTATAGGGAAAGTACCTGTCACCACATCCGGCGCTTCCACCGCCTCCTCAGCAGTCATATTAAACGCCCTTGCTCTAGCTCGGGCAGGCTCCACCTTTCTTTCTCCTCCTTTTCCTCTAAATCCCCCGACTGCTCCCTTCTTCAGCTGTGGACAATCAGTCTTAATGTGATCTGGAGAACCACACTGGTAACACGTTCTCGACTTCTGACAATCCCGTGCCATGTGGCCCGTTTTTCCACACTTAAAACACCCGTCTTTATCTACCAAGCACTCTTCTTTATGCATCCGATTACACTTACTGCACGACTTATACTCGACCCTTGACGTTGTTCGCTGGTTAGACCTTGCATATTTTACCTTCTTACCATCCGCACAGACCCCTCCCATTTCCTCTTTTCCAATCCTTTCTCGGACTGCTATCGATTCTTATCTTTTTCTGTCATGTTAGCCGCATTGACGACCGCTTGGAAGGTAACGGGCTCTCTAGCAGCTGCCAGTTCTCTGATGTTACTCCTTAACCCAAACAAACACCGGTCTATTTGCCGCTCTTCATTGGGCACATAAATCTCAGCGAAATGTGCCTTTTCCAGAAACTTAGTCATGTACTCCCTAACGGTCATCTCCCCTTGCTCCAGATTCAAAAATTATTCTTCTAGCTTTTTCACCGCTGCCAGAGGACAGAACTGTTGCTTGAACCTGGCGATGAAAGTCTCCCAAGCCATGCCCTAAGCTGCCTTTGAACCTTTTCCCCTGTCTCAGCCTCCCACCAAAACACGACATCGTCCCTCAGCATGGATAATGCAAAACTACCTTATCTTCATCCGCGCACTTACTAGTGTCAAAGGTCAATTCCATTTCTCGAATCCACTTAATTACTACCACGGGATCACATTCCCCCTTAAACACATGAGGTTTGTACGCTGTGAAAGACTTGTAAATGCATCCCTTTTCGGAGGCGGGCTTTGCTCTCATGATCTGAGTTGACTGAGTGTGACTGCCCACCACAGTAATTGGCGAGTTAGCCATTTCAGTTGTCTCTCTCCCTTCACTCTTTCCTCAGCTTGCTGATGCTTCCTTAGCTTGATGAGTCAGAAGTGCTTGTAAAGTCTCATGTATCTTTCCCATCTCAGCAGCAAAAGTCTCTTGCGTCACGAAAGCCTGGGCTCGTCCTCCCCTACGGTTCTTAGCTGGCCCCCTTCCCCTCACGGTAGGGGAACTCTCCCGACGAGAGGATTTCTGATAAGCCAATACTTCCACACTCTTAGCTCGACGGGAAACTCTCCCCGTCCTCTTTCCTTGAGTTCCTGCCTCTGCCTCTTCCACTTGAGTGGACGCTTTTCGAGTTGTCTTTCCCTTCCCTTTAGGTCTCTCACGTCCCTTTCCTCGAGTAGCAGCTGCTCGAGAAGGAACGACTGGTCCATCCTCAACGATTTCATTAGCAGGTGCCGCCTCCGCTGTTGGCACCGATATGCTCCTAGTCACTCTCTCCGACATAACTACAGATAAGGCACCAACACACACACTTCATTAAGGTAAGCCCAAATCAATAAAGCAAGTTAAGCACACACATGTACCTGTAAATTTATAATTACACTGGCCAGATGAAATTTTAAATTTACCTTACATATTAGTCCTCACTACTCTATCACTCGTCTCCCTAAGGCCATCCTATAATCCCAGTTGTGTCTTACTCCCTAAGTTTAAGTCTAGACCCGTCCAGTCACCTAGATCCCTTAAACTATGGCTCTGATACCAATTATAACAACCCAAACATTCTAGCATTTAAAAGATAACTATCATAATATAAATCATGCCAAAAATGGCCTAAGTCAACAATAATAATCTTAAGGTTTGCGAAGAAGCAACCTATTACACAACTGAGATATTTATAAAAAATAAACTAAAGTGATGGTCTTCTATCCACTTCAACTACACCTTCTCTTTCCCTTTATCGGTTCTCCCTAAATCTCGCCTGCCTGAAAAGGTTTTTAAAATTTGAAAGAGCGAGGGTTAGACCAACGGTCTAGTGAGTCCCCTCAAAAAGCAATTGCAATTTAAGAGACAATTTAAAGATTTAGGAACAATCAAACCATTTTCAGATGCAATTAAATGATTAACCATTCATTAAATTCTTCAGATCACACTACCGCCACCCTAAGGTGACGGAGTGTCTGTGACTCACACTGCCTTGCTAGGACATACCCCCAACGGCATAAACGAAACACCCCCCCCCCCGGTATGAGCACAGGCGGAACACCCCCCCCCCCCCCGACTTTGAGCTTATCACTTTTTCTGATCATGCATGCATACATTTCCACTTTAACCATATTGACAAACAATCTTTAACATTTATAAAGAATTCTCGCAATCGATTATCAACATAAACAACATTGCAAGACTTGCGTAAAAGCTCATATAAAATAAGCATAATTCCTTTGCTATAAAAAAAGGCTTTAGTTCAGAAAACTCACCTGATGTCCCTTGATTAAGTCTTTGCGCCTACTTGAACAAAACCTATAAGAAAACCATTGACCGGTGAACCTCTGATATTTTCTAATACGCAACGGTAACCAACCCTTAACCCACTATAACCTAAACGGTTAAATCCCAATTACACTGAACTCACTCCCATGGTCGAAATACTTATAAGAATATCGATCCGCTAAATTAGATAACAACTCATCTCTCGATAGAAAATTCCTAACTAATTAATGCCATTGGGCCAAGCACTAAAAGCCAAAGCCCACCTGGGGAAACCTGGGCCGCGGCCCAACACTTGACCGGGCCATCTCACTCTCTCTCTCGACCGGGGTCTGACCACGTGGGTCTCCCGGATTCCCTTAACCCAAGTCAACGTCGACCGGGGCCATGCCAACCAGTGTCGCTGCCGACCGGTGCCCTCTGCCGACCGGTGCGCTCATCCGACCGGAGCCCTCACTCGACCGGTATCCTCACTCCTGGGGTTGCCCGGGACTTCAGCGACCGGGGTCCCCCGGTCCCCCACCCAAAATCCGATCGATATAACAGGTTTCCAAACCAACGGTTTTCGACTTTCCCCAACCAAAAGAGATCGGGAATCGAATTACATACCTGACTCTCTTTATTACAACAAAATATAATATACCAAAATCTCAATAATCTAGACTTTTATAAACGGATTAAACGATTAAACCCCAACTTTCCCCTAAAACACAAAACCATCAGATTTCCCCAAAAAAATCCTAACCCACAGATTTACAACTGAAAGCAAAGCATCTAGCAGAGAAGATAAGGATTAGGGAGAAGGTTACCTTATGGAGAAAACGATGAATCCCCAAGTCTCGATCAAATGCCCACTTCCTAAAGCTCAATTACCGAAAATCACCCCTATTCTCTCTTTCGTTCTTTATCAGCCGCCACTAGATGCAAAATGAGAGATGCTAGGGTTGAATCCCCTTTTAATTCAATGTTACTACTTTCCCCCTTCATCTTAGAGCCTTGATGAAAAACAAACCCCAGCTTAAATTTCTTTTCGAATTATACCCGGTTATTACAATGTTAACCGCTTTAGTTTCAACTGAGTGCTCCTCTTCCTCTCCTCAGGTATATCCCTTTCATTCTCTCTCTAATTCCGAAAAGATTGAGGCATTTGGCTCCTTAACCATTGATTTCTATAATGAAAAGGATGCTAAGAAAAAAGTCACTGCTCAAATAAAATCTCTCTCTCTCTTCTCAACTTCAGATCTGCCTTTCTTAGCTACAACATTTTGATAACATCAAAGTTGAACTTGAAGATTTGAAAACCATCAATTTTATTCTTGCTAAAGAGAAAAACAAAATGTTCAAACGTCTAAAAAAGGAGCAAGAAATTGTGAGAAAATGGATAAGTTCCTCTAAGAATCTTGAAAAGATTTTCCAAGATCAAATGTCCTGTGATGACAAATCTGGTCTTGGATTTGGAAAAATGGACATTGATTCATCTTTTGCTCAAGCCTCATCTTCTTCTTCTAGACTCCCTTCCTTTTGTGAGTCCACTGATTCTAATTCTGGTGACTCCCACTCTTTGAACTCTTCTGACCTCTCTGAAGCTCTAAAATTTGGCATGTTCATCAAGGCCAAAGAACCTATTCCTCAAACTTAAACTGAGGAAACTCAAGGGTCAAATGACTTTGCTAAGCCAATTCACGATCTCCTGAAATCTTTGAATCTTGATGAGGCTTCTTCTTCCTCTCCAAAACCTTCTAGAATTCGAAATAGAAACCCTCCATATTTCCTGAAGAAATTCTCAATCTTTGAAAAAGGAAAATCGGTAGCCTCTGCTGATTTACCCTTAAAGAGAAAAACATCCTCTCATTTTTTTTTCCAAAAATGAACATCCTGCCCTCCCCACCAAATTTGTTCCCCGATCTGTAAACTTAAAGAAATCTAAATATAAGGGAATCTCTAGTTCATCTCTTCCCAATTCTGAAAAAGGAATTCTTGGCTCCAAGCCTAGCTTCTTATCAATGTTAAAATCAATGTTATAACTGTGGGAAAGACAAGGATCTTGGTCAAAATTCAAAATGAATGTTAAAAGTCAAGGCTAGGATCTTGGTCAAAATTCAAAGAAAGTTCTCATGTACAGAAAATGCTATAACTGTGGTGATACTTTGCACCTTGCTAAGGATTGTCCAATGAAACACATGAATAGAAAGGATTCTGAAGATTCCTCTTCTTCTTCTTCTTCTAACCCGAAAGGACCCACTTCAAAATGGGTACCAAAGAAATGATTTCTCTGTGATTGCAGGTGTTTGAGCATCAACAAATCTTATGAAGGAATCTTCATGGGATACTAGGCATGGAAATTGGCCCCGACCCGTCGGGGAACCCGGTCCACCCGCCCCGATCGGGGATGGGGACGGGGATCCCCGTTTGTCTCAAACCGGGGATGGGGACGGGGACGGGTATCGCACTCCCCTCCCCGCCCCGTCCCCGTTTTATATTTTAATTAATATTTGATATATTATTTATTTAAACTAAATCGGTAATTCATAATTTTCTATTTCCTAACTAGGTTTATAATATAAAATTGTTATTTTTTGGATGTTAGTATGTATTTTGGATGTCAATCAAAATACAATTACTCGATATGGCTTTGAATCTTACTCGATATCTTTTGGTATGTTTGAAGTTAAGTTTTTTTTTCCCGAATTCGGTTGAATTTCTTTTGGTCTTAAGTTATTAATTATTATATGATGTTGTGATTTTTATACTAAATTAAATTTATTTCGATTTTAGGTTTATTGAAAATATGTGATATTTAAACATGTGTGGTGTCTTATATATTTGATTTAAATAGCTTACATAAACGGAAAAAGAAAATCCCCGTTTCCCCGTTGGGGATCCCCGTTCCCCGTTGGGGATGGGGATGGGGATGTGATCATATTCCCCGATGGGGACGGGGATGGGGACGGGGATGAAGATGAGGGATTGGGGACGGGGATGGGGATTGAGGTCCCCGCCCCATTTCCATGCCTATGGGATACTCTCTTTCTTCAAAGGCCTACCGAGTCTACAATCTTCGAAGAAAATACATTGATGAATCTATTCATGTGAAGTTTGATGATCACAAATCATCTTCTCTTTCATGTGACGATGATGAATTAAATCGGAGGATTTTATCATGTTTGGTGAAGGTTCTCAAAATCCTTCAACTAGCTCTAATGCTTCTATTCCATTCTCTTCAGTCTCATCTCATCAAAATGGCGATTTACCTATTTCATCATCTTTGATCCCCAATCTTCAAATAGTCATCCCTGGAGATCAAAATCCCTCTGACCGTATTCTTCCAAATTTTATTCATCCTAAACCTTCCTCTATCCTTTTACAAATCTTCTTATCTTCAATCCCCAATCTTCAAATAGTCATTCCTGAAGATCAAAATCCCTCTGATCCTATTCTTCCCAATTTCACTCAACCTAAACCTTCCTCCATCATTCCTACTGATCTCCCAACCTCAGAAAATGTTGCCACCACCTCTTCCACCAGCTACTAAGTGGACAAAAAACCATCTTATTGATCAAATCATTGGTGATCAACAAGCTGGAGTTCAAAATTGAAGAGGGGTAGGAAATATCTGTCTCTATGTGAATTTCCTATCCACCTTTGAACTAAAATGAATTGAAGAAGCTCTGGCCGATCCATATGGAATAACAACCATGCAAGAATAACTCTCTCATTTTGAGAGAAATAAAGTATAGATACTTGTTCCTAAAGAAGTTTATGTGAAACAACCATCTGGATTTTAAGATCTTTCACATCCTGACTATGTGTATAAATTGGACAAAGCTCTATATCGCCTCAAACAGGCTCCCCAAGCCTTGTATGATACTTTGTCCAATTTTCTTTTAGAAGACAAGTACTCTCGAGGTAAAGTCGACAACATCTTGTTCCTCAAGAAGATAGTTGGTAATATAATCTTTGCTTAAATCTATGTGAATGACATCATCTTTGGTCCCACTGATAAATCTCTTTGTCGGGAATATACCTCTCTCATGAAAAGTTGATATAAAATAAGTATGATGGAGAGATTACGTTAAAAAAAGAAAGAAAAAAAAAAACTCCCAATTTGAAGATTTAAAAAAAATGAAAATTTTGGAGTCCCTGAATTTAAAAAAAAATTTGACTCTCCAATTTCAATCGGTGGTTTGTTAAACAAAAAAAGATTGAAATTGTTTTGGAGTCCCTGATTTGAAGTAAAAAAAAAATATTTTTTTTGGTCCCCGATTTAGATCGGATTGAAATCGGTGGGATTTGATTAAAAAAAAGGTTTTGTTTTTTCCCTCACCGATTTGTGTTCCAAAATAAAAAAAAAAAAAACTTTAATTTTTTTTGACTAACCAATTGGGTTTAAAAAAATTTAATTTTGTTAGACTAGCCAATTGGGTTTAAAAAAAACTTTAATCTTTTTAGACTAACCGATTAGAACATCTCCACCAGCTATGTTATAATTTTTCTAAAATAAAGAAGAAAAACTTAAAATCTCTAAAAAAAATTACATCTAACTCCAACAGCTACTCTATTTTAACAATTCTATCATCAATTTTATTAATAAATTATTATTTCTTTCTCCTAAAAACACAACTTCAATGTTTCCTATTGGTGGAAAAGAATCTTTCTATTAAATATGGAGTTTTAGAGATTTCTCTAAATTTGAAGATTTTTACCTTCTCTCTCTTCTTTTCTCTATTTTAGCATACGATATAGCATAGCTGTTGGAGCAAAAAAGTTGCTAAAATCTCACTTTTTAGACTAGCCGATTGAGTTTTTCACCTGAAGAAAAAAAGAAAAATCAAATGATATCAATCGGTGGGTATTTAAAAATAGGGTGTTGTTATCCCTACCCCCTCCTCACTCACAAAAACTTCCATACCCCCTATCTCCCTCACATACCCCCTCCTACTTTACTCACATACCCCCTATAGGAGGGGGTATGGATATAATTCACCTTAAAAATAACAATAATATTAATAATAAAACTTCAAATCCCCACTCATTGATTTCAAGGTTTAAAAAGAAATTATTTTTTTAAAGTTTTTCTTTCACCGATTTATAGTTTAAAGTTAAAAAAATTAAAATTATGAAGTCACCGATTTGGTTTTATAAAATAAAAAAAATTAAAATTGACTCACCGATTAATTAAAAAAAAAAAAAATTCTAAAATGGACTCACTGTTTTGGGTTAAAAAATTTTAGTGTTCTTCATCGCCGGTTTGTGTGTACAATTAAAAAAATATTAAAGGAAAACCAAATGGAACAACAATAAATGGGTAGTAAATCTGTAATTTTCATTAATCATAAACCCTTTAAATATGAGATGAATTACAAGTAGATAACAGTGAGATATTTCAGTTCTAATTTATATATGATATATTTATCTATATCTCTATCATCATATCCTTTAGACGAAAACACATTTATCCTACAACACTCCCCTTGTGCCGAGTCAAAGTAGTAGTGGTGCACAATTGTTGTCTCGTTAAAACCTTATGTCAAACTAAAACCCAGTGGGAAAAAATAAAAATATGACGTAGGAAAGAGTACAACACACCAACTTCTTTGCAATACATAGTTTTTTCCTTTAGTCTAATTTTCTCTTAGATTCATATATTAATCATGAGAGTTAGGAAAGCATGATGGTATATAGATTGTTGCCTCACTAAAACCTTACACCAAGGAACAAAACCCAATAGGAAAAACAAAACCTTGGTTGAAGGAAATAACACAACATACCAATATCACATGTATAGTAGACTCCCCCTTTTCTTTACTACCCCCATGATTTTTGTATTAATCAAGGGAGTTTGGAAAACATTTGCATTTACTTTGTACATGCTTCCCAAAATATGGTTTTACGCAATGATTTGGTAAAATGTGTCATGTTCTCCTGACATCTTACTTGATTCTTTTGAATCTAGATGAGAGTTTTCTTATTGCTGATTGTTTAATATTTGGCAGAATATGCTTTGTGTTATCACCCTTGATATATCTTACGTTCATTTCTTCGATACATGATACATTATTTTCATATATGCAAGTAGGATACTGGTTGAACCCAAAATTACTAGCTCCTCTAATATATGTAATGATAGTCCATAATCATATACATTCTTTAATTATCTAAGGTAGAGTAATATTCTTGGATTAGTGCAAGGATGTAGTTACAAGGGTTTGCTTAGCTTACTTCCAAGCAATCGACGTGCTCCTTGTGGTAATTAATTATCCAGTTTGGGAATAACCTTTATATGGGTCAGGCAGATACCTAATATCGACAAAGACAAACCCTGACATTGTTCGATGTTTTTCTACAAGAGCTAGTACTTTTGCTGCTCACATTCTAAGTAGGTATTGACTTTCCATTATCAAACTCATTTTTATTTCTACAGGAAAAGTATAAGCCCATGTCAATGGTTCTAAAAGATTAACTTGATATCATTCCAATGTCGTTGCGTTGGCGCTGAGTTAAATCTAGCTAACAAGTTCACTGAGAAACACAATATACGATCAAGTGTATTGTGCTATGTACGATAATGCGCATATTATACTTAGATAGGGAATTCCAACTCCCAACACTTTTTTCCTTCACAACCTTTAGACGAAATGGATCTTTACTTATATCCAACACTTTGACTGATCATGGGAGTATTAACCTGATGCGCTTTATCCATATTAAATTGCCTGATTATTTTCTAGACATATGCGATCGGTGAATTAATTATTTCACAAACTCGGTGTCCTGGCTCAAATAGCTAGACAAAACCAAGTTTTCCCAAGATTTTCATCTCAAATTTAAATTTCAAGTAGCTTGTGGTTTCTCTTATTTCATCAAGAGTGCTTGTTATGTTCTTAACATCGACATATAAATCTATTTTGAAAATCTAGAACTTGTTTTCCTAAATAAGTTCTGCTATGGTTGCCTTTTTTCTTTGCCTAAAACAACTATCTTCTCTTCACGAACTGTTAAGAATCCTCTTTGTATGCGCTCCCCTCCCAAAAGGGGGAGCACAAAAGAACGATCTTTCGTGCTCCTCCCTGAGAAACACTCCCTCGTTCGTGTTCCTCCCCGAGAAGCACTCCCTTGTAAGTTGTAAGGTAGTAGTTATTGAGTTTCTTTATCGTAAATACGCAAGGGCACAATTCATAGTTCTTATATATCATTTCCCAATCAAATATTCACTTAGGTGGGTATATCACATTTGCATAGATTGCTTTAATCTATAAAGTGAGCATTTAAATTTTATTGCAAACACATTTCGTGGTTTAGAGTTACTTGATTTTGGTAATGTAATGCCATCAAGCACTTTTATATATCTCTGAATCTAGATCCCCATAGAGATATGTAGTAACCACATCCATGAGCTGCATTCCAGTCCTTCGGAAACTACTAGGCTAATAAATTATTTAGATGTCGTAACATCCATCATGAGAGAGTAAGTCTCCTCGTGGTCAATCCAGGGCGTTGTGAGAAACCTTGCGCCAAAGGAGAGTCTTATATATTAGGACTTCATTATTCTCGTTACTCTTTCTGACAAAGACTCAGTTATGTCCTGCAGGTGGGTTAGCACTACCGGACCCAATACCCGATCCTTTGTCAAAGAATATAATTCTTTCTGGAATGTTTCTTTACATTTAGGCCAATATGCTCTTTGTTGATATTATTCAACTGATCCTGGTTCGATGTCGTCGTGCTCGATCATCTTATGAGCCATAGTATATGCGAATAAATCATCAATGATTATATATGATCTGTCCATCAACTCATATGTACTCTCATTGTTCATTTGAGATTAATATTCATCTCTAGAATCAATATTAACTTTGGAGCATCCTCCAATGATGATTCATAGACATAATTATAATTAGAGACAATTTCATGAGAGTTTTGTGTATTGATGATAAATAGATGTGCCTCACTATTCTCTTATTCTAAATAGTATCCATCGAACCAAGTAGCTTCCACCACTTCCATTTGGTAGCTACGACCTCAACCACACCTCCACTATGTGTGATTACAACGCACTTTTCAATGGCGTTGTGCCCCTGTTGGGGACTTTTTAACCTTACAATTATATTTGCAGCTTCTATATATGATCTTGTCACTTTTAGAATAACATTAAACGTATCAGGTATCGAGTCTGATTTGTTTGACTTCAACATTACGTTGTGAAGTTTTGGGGATCATATGAGATATAGTGGAAATATTCAATGACACTTCTTGTCGTTCCCATGGAAAATCCTTTTTCCTATCTCCCCTAACTACGGGAAGACTGTCTCATGAAAGTGACAACCCGCAAATCTAGCGGTAAAGTGATCACTAGTCAAAGATTCTAATTAGCAGATAATTGTTGGGGATTCATATCCAACATATACCAAATCGTCTTTAAGGACCCATTTCGATGCGCTGTGGGGGCGCAATTAGCATATATACTACAAAACCAAACATGCGTAAATGTAAAATATTTGGCTTATATCCGATTACCAACTGGTACGCATGAGGCTGGTTAACTAGTAGTGGGCCTAAAAACGGAAAAAAAACTGCATATAATAATTGTATAGCCCCAGGTAGATATGGGTAAATTGGTGCGCATTACCAATACCCTAGATATCATCATATTCTTTTGATAATAACTTCTATGAGGCCATTTTATATATACACATGGGGTATAGGGAACTCTACATTGATCCCAATACATATGCAAAAATTATCAAATCCTTATGATGTAAATTCTCCAGCATTCCAAGTCATGTAGCCTTGATGAAATAATCTTGGTGGTGAGCCCTTAAACGTATAGCTAGTGCTAGGAGTGCAGTATTTCATGTGGACAATAATACGACATGCGTTCATCGTGTCGAAACCAGAACCATAAAGTACTTTAATTAGGACTGAGCATCGGGCGGGTGGGGTCGGGTCCATAAACCCTAAACCCGATCGGAAATCCGGGTGGGAGGGGAGCCCCCGAAACCCGACCGAAGACAGTTCGGGTGGGTCGGGTTTGGGCCTGATTTGGGCTTATTTTTTTGGGCCTGTTAAAACTTAAAACCTAAACAAACAACAACTATTTTTTACATACAATTATACAAACAACTATGAACCAATTATACAAACAATTAAGTGATTAACAACTATTTTTTACATACAATTATACAAACAACTAATTTACATTACAAATACAAACAACTAATTTACATTACAAATACAAACAACAATGAACCAAAGTTATCAAAGTCTAAATTACATCTAAAAGACTAAAATACCAAGTGGTAAACTACATCTATAAAATAGAAAAATACCAAGTTATCAAAGTCTAAATTACCAAAGTACCAAACTACTTATCTACTAATTCAATTGTTTGAAAGTTTGAAACAAAGAATGGAACAACCATACCAAAAACCAAAGTACCAAACTACGGTATATCTACCAATTCAATTGAAATTTTGAAACAAACAACCATACCAAAAACCAAAGTACCATTACTTACCAAAGTCCAAAATATTTGATTTTCGCTTACCAATTTCCATGATCAACCATCTACCCCTCCCATCCACGTCCAAGTTCCAACTTCAACTTCCAAGTTCCAAGATCCAACCAAGTGACCAACTAACAAGTAACACCAACTTCATTTGAAATTTTGAATCCTATAAAATAACAAATAACAAATCATGAATCATGAAAATCATTTATAATGTAAAATTTAAAGTACCTTTCTCAATGTGGAAGGGGGGGGGGGGGGAGTGTTGTAAACACTGTAATGTGTAAAGTCAAACAAGATTAAAACACCATTTTTGAACTAGAAATACTCTAAAACTATCTAGAGTAATAAATAATAGTGGACTTTTAACTTATACATATAAATCTCATGCTTGTAGATAATAGAATTAAATGATACAAGATGTCATATTGGACTTTTAACTTATACATATAAATCTCATTTATAATGTAAAATTTAAAGTACCTTTCTCAATGTGGAGGGGGGGAGGGAGTGTTGTAAACACTGTAATGTGTAAAGTCAAACAAGATTAAAACGCCATTTTTGAACTAGAAATACTCTAAAACTATCTAGAGTAATAAATAATAGTGGACTTTTAACTTATATATATAAATCTCATGCTTGTAGATAATAGAATTAAATGATACAAGATGTCATATTGGACTTTTAACTTATACATATAAATCTCATGCTTGTAGATAATAGAATTAAATGATACAAGATGTCATATTGGACTTTTAACTTATTGTTGGGTCATCTGAAGATTTGAAGATGACCTCCTGATCTTCCATCTTATATCATCCTACTTAGAATATGTTTGAGGTTCTTTTAGCAGCTTGGTTTCTATACAAATGTTCGGTGAAGTCGAAGATCAGCCGAAGAAGACAAAAAAGGAGTACATCTCTCAAAGCGGATTGAAGATAGTCTCCTCAGCCTAAAGCCAAGCATGCCCAAGTGATCAACACCATCGACCAGGATGGTGTCAATCACATATCTTCAGGAGTATGAAGGTGTTCTCACATCTTCAGGAGCCGAAGATCTCTCAAGTCTTCGGCAACCGATGATCTCTCCTTAGAAGCTGAAGATGTTCTCACATCTTCAGGAGCCGAAGATCTCTCAAGTCTTTGGCAGCCGATGCTTGAGGATTTCTTTCAAACACATTGTACTTTTCTGACAAAGTATATTTGTGATATCTTGCATTGACGTGGACCTCATCCGAAGATCAGAAAAAGTATGTTTTGTACTTTACACTGTTTTAAGGAAAGGTCTACACCATCCTCTGCAGGTCAACACTTCAAGCCAAAACACCTCAAGACAAAAGGTACATCCTGTACCTTGCTGAAGACCTGTGTCCATCCCTTGCTCAACAGGTGTCCCATGCATTTAATGCATGAGGCACTATATATATGGAGGATGCTTCAACATGCAAGATACCCAGTAGAACCAACTCTCAAGCATTCAAGCTCTCTAAGTGCACTGGCATTCTCTCTCTACGAAGTTCTTATTGTTTTCTAAGTGTTTTACAATTGTTCTTCATTTCTTTTTGTGTAAGATTGTTTGAATAGATTTCATCTATTCTCTTCCGCAACAATCAAAAGTTTTCTATGTGTAATTCTTGATTTCAAATCAATAAGAATTAAATTAAGTGAAAAACTGTGTGTATTGTATTCAACCCCTCCTTCTCTTATTTATTTACTTTCAATCGCTTTAACAGTCTTCTCAACGATCTTAAGTTTGTGGGTTGCATTTATGAAAATGAGGAAGTCTTGTGCAAGTTCATGGATTGTCTTCCTGAGTTTTGGGAAACTATCTGTACTTGTATCAAGTCTAACAAGGATCTTGACTCCATGCCTCTCACTGCCGTGTATGGCATTCTCTTTAACTATGAGCAAACTAAAATGCTCAGGAAGTCCATCACTAAAGACATCAAAGGCACTTCTCTAGCTCTTGTCGGTGAATCTTCCAAAAGTACTGTGTGTGTCCCTAGGATCACCTATCCCTCTAATTCTGACAACAATAGTCAAGAGGACCCCAATGACCCTTCAGAAAGCAAACCTCGCTTCTCTTCTGGAAAATCCAGGTTTTCTAGAAAACCCTCCTCTACTCTTTCTAAAAATGCTTCATCTGACAAATCAAATGAGGAATGTTACAGGTGTGGGAGGAAGGGACACTTCACTTCTGAATGCAGAAGCATGTCCTCTGATAAGTCTAGACTGGCTTCCTCTAACCGTACATCCTCTAGGTCTGTCAGAACCAAGTCTGATTCCTACCAACCCCTTTTTCAAAAGTCAGGCACTTCTGTTCCTTCAAACTCTGACCGTGCTGAAAAGTACAAGGCAAAATACAAGAGAGAGAAGGAAAGGAATGCTCTTCTAGCCAACAAAGGAAATGGTCTTCTTGCCGAATCTCATGATTGGGCAGATGAACCAACTTCCGAAAGTGACAAGGAAATGGCCAACCTTTGCTTTATGGCTAAAATAGATGATGCTGATGACGGTGAAACCTCTTCTACCTCCATGGCTCTTGTGTCTACTGAGTGCTCTACCTCATCTACTCAGGTACATCCATTTTTCTCTCTCTCTGATGCTGAGAAAATTGAAGCATTTGACTCTTTGACCATTGACTTCTATGAAGCCAAGGATGCAAAGAAGAAGGCAAATGCTCAGATAAAATCTCTTTCTTCTCAGCTACAAATCTGTCTTTCTCAGTTAAAACACTTTGACAAAATCAAGGATGAGCTTGAAGATTTGAAAACCATAAATTTTACTCTTGCTAAAGAGAAAAATAATATTCTTAAAAGGTTTAAAAAGGAGCAAGAAATTGTGAAAAGGTGGACAAGTTCCTCTAAAAACTTAGAAAGGATTTTTCAGGATCAAATAACTTGTGATGACAAGTCTAGACTAGGCTTCGGGAAATCTGACCTTGAACCTCCTTCTGACACCCATGCTCCTTTCTCTCTTCCCTCATTCTATGAATCTTCTGAAGAGAACTATGACAACTCTGAACCTTTGGACTCTTCTGACTTCCCTAAAGACCTCAAGTTTGGAATGTTCATCAAAGCTAAGAGCATTGATTCACCTCATGAGAGTGAGGAAGCCCAAGACTCAAATGACCCTTCTAAACCCATTGTTGAGTCTATGTGTTCCTTAAAAATAAACGAGCCTTCCTCTTCTAAACCCAAACCTTCTAAAGTTCCTCAGCCTTCTTCAAACAAATTATATTTCTCCAAAAAGGGAAAATCTGTTGCCAATCTTCCTCCCCAAAAGAAATTTCCCAAGAAAAACTCAAAGAAATCTTCTTCTCTTCCAATCCCAGAGATGTGATGTTAAATAAGCTAAATTCCAAGACACCCTCTTCTATTCCTTTAGTTGACTCTGGCAAAGGTATCTTGGGTCCTAAGCCTCTTGACTATCCTCTAACCTCTAAGGCCATGAAAGTCAACGTGACCAGTCATCACAAGGAAGCTGATCAAAGCTCCGAAAAGGTCTTTATCTATAGAAAGTGTTATAACTGTGGTAATACCTTTCACCTTGCTAAGGATTGTCCTTTGGAAAGAATTGATAAAAATGCTTCCAAGGATTCTTCTTCTTATTCTAACTCAAAAGGACCCATTTCCAAATGGGTACCAAAGAACTGATTTCCTTGTGATTGCAGGGTCTAGGGCACCAACAAATCTGGTATCTCGACAGCGGGTGCTCAAGACACATGGCGGGCAACAAATCTCTTCTTGTTGACTTCGTGCCTACCAAAGGTCCTTCTGTCACCTTTGGTGATAACTCTAAAGGAAGTACTAAAGGTTATGGAACACTCTCAAATGGTTTCATCACCTTTAATAAAGTAGCTTATGTTGAAGGCTTGATGCACAATCTCCTAAGCATAAGTCAGCTGTGTGATCTGGGCTTCAAAGTGATGTTTGAATTATCCTCATGCATCATTTTCAACGAAAAGATGGAAACCGTACTCTCTGGTTACCGTAAAGAAAATGTCTATGTCATAGACATGGGACATAGCTCATCCTTCGGAACAAACATCTGTTTTGTCTCTGAAAACTCTGTAAAAAGATGCTGGCTTTGGCACAAGCGTCTCTCTCACCTCAACTTCAAGACTTTGAATGTCCTTTCAAACCAGGAGCTTGTTACGGGCATGCCAAAGTTATCCTTCGTGAAAGAAAAACTGTGTGCTGCTTGTGAGAAAGGGAAACTCACAAAATCTTCCTTCAAGTCCAAGCAATGCTTCTCCATCTCTCAGCCTCTTCAGATGCTCCACATGGATCTGTATGGACCAGTCAGTAACCCAAGCCTTGGTGGTAGAAGGTACATTCTCGTAATTATTGATGAATTCACTCGTTACACTTGGGTATTTGTTCTCAGGTATAAAAGTGACACCACTGAAGAAATCATAAAGTTCATCAAGAAGTCTGAAGTCCTGAATGGGCAGCTGGTAAGATCTGTAAGAAGTGACAATGGAACATAATTCAAGAACATTATGTTGGATGACTTTTTCAATGAAAAAGGCATCTCTCAGAACTTCTCTGCCGTCAGAACTCCACAACAGAATGGTGTAGTGGAGAGAAAGAACAGAACGCTATGTGAAGTTGCCCGATCCATGCTGAGTGAATCTCACCTTCCTACCTATTTTTGGGCCGAAGCAATCAATACTGCATGCTTTACCCAAAATAGGTCCATCATTGTGAAAAGACATAATAAAACTCCTTATGAAGTCTTTTATGGTAGAAAACCTAACATCGGCTTCCTTCATGTCTTTGGGTGTGTGTGTTACATTCTCAACGACAGAGAAAATTTGGGAAAATTTGATCCCAAAGCTGATGAAGGAATCTTCGTGGGATATTCTCTCACTTCCAAAGCTTTCAGAGTCTACAACCTCAGAAGGAAGTGCATTGATGAGTCAATCCATGTCAAGTTTGATGACCTCAAGATATCATCACTCTCTTGTGATGATGAAGAATTGAACCGTTGGATATCCTCTTGTGTTGGTGATGGTCGTCTTCCAACATCATCAGACATTCCCTACACAGTTCCCACTTCTCTCTACCAAAACAATGATCCCTCTACATCTCACAACCCCTCCTCTCATCAAGAGGATGATCCTCAGCCTACCCAACCTCAAAATACACTCCAAATCATCCCAGTCTCTCAATCTAATATTCATTCCTCACCTATACCTGCCGATCTTTCATCCATCTCTCCTGACAATATCCCTTCCAACTCTCCTCTACAAATTTCTTACCCTCCTCCTTTACCTCCTGCCTTAAAATGGACAAAAGATCACCCCATTGATCAAATCATCGGTGATCAATAAGCTGGTGTTCATACCAGAAGAGGTATTGGAAACATCTGTCTCTATGTGAACTTCCTTTCCGTCATTGAACCAAAGAAAGTTGACGAAGCTCTAGCTGATCCATGTTGGATCACTGCCATGCAAGAAGAACTTTCTCAGTTCGAAAGGAACAAAGTCTGGAGATTGGTTCCTCGTCTTTCCAGAAAAACCATCATAGGAACCAAGTGGGTATTTCGGAACAAAATGGATGAAGAAGGCACGGTGATCAGAAACAAGGCCCGTCTGGTTGTACAAGGCTATAGGCAAGAGGAAGGAATTGACTATGATGAAACATTTGCTTCAGTTGCAAGACTTGAAGCCATCAGAATCTTCCTCGCTCATGCTGCCTACAAGAACTTTAGAGTCTTCCAGATGGATGTCAAAAGTGCCTTTCTGAATGGGGAGCTAGCAGAAGAAGTCTATGTGAAACAACCCCCAGGCTTTGAAGATCCAGTCCATCCTGACTATGTGTACAGGTTAGACAAAGCTCTCTATGGTCTAAAGCAAGCTCCTCGTGCCTGGTATGACACTCTTGCTGACTTTCTCCTGAAGAACAAGTATTCAAGCGGAAAAATTGACAACACTCTGTTCATCAAGCAAACCTCAGGTAATCTTATCCTTGTTCAAATTTATGTGGATGATATCATTTTTGGTGCCACCGATGAGTCACTGTGTGATGAGTTTGCCTCTCTCATGAAAAGCCAATATGAGATGAGTATGATGGGGGAGCTTACCTTTTTTTAGGACTTCAAGTTAAACAATCTTCAGAAGGAATCTTTATAAATCAAAGTAAATACATACGTGATCTTCTGAAAAAGTTCAATTTTGAAAACTCCTCCCCCATGAAAACTCCCATGGCACCACCTTTGAAACTCCATGCTGATCCGGATGGTGTATCTGTGGATATCACCAGCTACCGAGGCATGATAGGCTCCCTTCTCTATCTTACTGCTAGTAGACCAGACATCATGTTTGCTACTTGTCTGTGTGCGCGTTACCAAGCCAATCCGAAAGAATCTCATTTGGCTGCGGTTAAACGTATTTTTCGATATCTCAAAGGTACTATGAATCTGGGTCTTTGGTATCCTAAAGACTCAGGTTTTGATCTAATGGGGTATTCAAATTCTGACTTTGCAGGATCTAAGATTGATAGGAAGAGCACCACTGGCAGCTGTCAACTCCTTGGTGGCAAGCTTGTTAGCTGGTCCAGCAAGAAGCAGAACTCAGTCTCCACCTCTACAGCTGAGGCTGAGTATGTAGTTGCTGGAAGTTGCTGTGCTCAAATCCTCTGGATGAAGAACCAACTGAGAGACTACAATCAACTGTACTCTCATATCCCGATTCTGTGTGACAACTCAAGTGCGATCGCCATCGCAAACAATCCGGTGCTGCACTCTCGTTCCAAGCACATCGACATCCGGTATCATTTCATCCGGGATCACATCTCCAAAGGTGACATTGAACTTCACTTCATCCCTACCGACCTCCAACTGGAGGATCTCTTCACCAAGCCTCTTGACGAATCTCGGTTCAAGTTTCTCATCGGAGAACTCGGTATGTTAAATGCCGAGATGTAATTTTTTCTTTCAAAAAAAAAAGAAGAGAGAAAGAAAAAAAAAAGAAAGCAAGAAAAGAAAATAAAAAAAAATCAGTTTTCTTTTGCACTGATTAAAAGGTTATGTTGTTTAGAATTGATGACATCATCTTGAAGATGTCATCTTGCCGACATCATCCAAGACATCCCCTCTCTTTCTTCTCCCTATTTGTACCTTCCTCTCTTTCTTTTCTCCTCACAACTCTCACTCTCATCTATCTCTCCCTCTCTCTCGCCGACCCTCTCCTCTGTCTCCCTTCGGTAGCCGATCCCTACCCCCTCCCTCACTTCGGTAGCCGATTACACCCCCACCCCTCCCTCACCCACGAAAATCTTCATCTCTCTTCGGCCCCTCTCCTTTCTTCTCTCTCTCCCTCGTCGGCCCTCACTTCGGCGACTGAACCCTCCCCCCACCCCCTTCGGCATCCGATCATCTCTATCCCATCGGTAGCCGATCCCCCACCCCCTTCCTCACTTCTGCTACCGATCCCTCTCTCCATCTCTCGCCGATCTCTCCCTTTCCATTCCTAAGTTCGGCGAACAATCACCCCCCTTATCACTCAATCGGTAGACGACTACCCCCTCCCCACCTTCCATCGGCAACCAACCACCCCCTTACCTCCCTTTATCTTCGGCGACAACCCCACCCAACCCCATCCTTCGGCAGCCGACCACCATCCAAAGGCAGCCGACGCCATCCAAACCCCACTCCACCACCAAATTTTCGACCAAGCCCCCCCTTCTCTCTCCTCTTGGCAGCCGATACCCCCAATCACCCCTCCCCCACATCTAATTTTTGTCCTACACAAACCATCCCTAACCCCCCCCCCTTTTTTTTTGCCTAGCCGATACCTCCCCCCATCACTAGATCGGCCATACCCCCCTAACCAATTTTTTTCCTTCACTCTTTCTCCCTTCCACACTCTTTCTCCCATACTTTTCCTTTCCCATTTCCCTAGACTTCCCTTACCCACTCCATCCCATCAAATCCTTTCCTTCTTTCACCCTATTATCTCCTACCATATCTACTCCCATTTCAAATCCTTTTTTTTATTTCCCTCCTAATTCCACTATAACTATAACCCATCACCCTTACATTTTCCACCATCTTTACCTTCACTCATACTCACTTTCCACCTACATTTTTTCTCTCATCCATGGCTTCCTCATCTTCCTCCAACATTGTCAAGAAAAATGTAATAACTTCTCCCACCTCTCATGCAGATCTAATTTTCAACCCATGCAATCATGTTGCACGGTTAGAAAGTGATCCCAAGCATAGTGAGTTTGACCCGATTGCTTCCTTCCTCATGAAGTCTCCTCTTCACTATGCCTTGACCTACAATCCACCAAAAATAAGCAAATTGCTCATTGGCAATTTTTGGCTTACGTGTGTCTATGATGCTACATCCGAGAAAGTATCGGCTTCCATTCTCTCCGACCCCGCTTCACTGGATCTCACTTTCGGGGTTGAAGATGTTCGTTCGGCACTTCATCTTCCTATCTACTCACCCTATGAAAAATTCCCACTTGGCAATGAGCATGAGGAGGTTGTTGCAGCTCTGAACTACATCCGTGGAGAACATGACAGGAGTCCGGGCACGCTGCTTCACAAAAACATGGGAGGTATCTGGCATTTCTTCTTCTTTCATGTTATTCTATGTCTTAACAACAAAACTGGTGGCCATGATCAATGTCCCTCTTACATCACCCAACTGGCACATGCTCTTATCTTTCAAAGAAATATTGATTTTGCCCGGTACTTCTTCCGTGAATTAGTCAGTGTCATCACCCCTCAAAAGTGGCCCCATGTCGCTTTTCCTCGGTTTATATGGCTCATCATTTATCATAAACTTGCTACTGCCATTGATGCCTCTCATAGCATCACATTTGACTACAAGGCGCCAATTATGACCAAACCCCTTCTTCATAAGGGGCCTTTGGCAACTGACAGCCCTCTGCTACCAGGTATGGTCTCTTTCCTTACTTCTCCCAATCTACAGTGGGGAGATGCCACGGACAATCCGGTGTACAAAGGTCCCTCCTCTTCTATAGTGGACCCTTCCCCCTCACCTTTTGTGACGTCGGCTAGCACTAGCTCATCTTCAGCTACCGACACCGCCGCACTTGCCCAAATGGCCATACCACCGAAAGGACCTTCGGTGGTTACCCAGGTCACACCCAACACCTCAAAGCGACGACACTCTACCTCTTCCCCTCCCTCTTCTCCCAAAAGAACGAGGAAGGTTTCTAGGGCCATCCCACATACTCCATCCTCCGATTCTTCATAATCGACGGATGTTGATATTGTCCCATCCGGGCCCGGGGATTCCGACATACCCACTGCCACCACCTTTGTATCCTCACAAAAGGATGCAACTGTAATATTTGGGGACCCTCAACTTCCCTCCTCCACCTTCTCCTTGATGGATGAGGATGACTTGGTCTTCTCCCCGGACCAAGGCTCTGCTTTCTCACTGCACGGCCTTTCACCCGACCAATTCATGGTCGATGCTTATGCACCACCCGGTGAAACACATGTCTTACCCAAGGCCAGTGTGGAGGGTATTTCACAATATTTGGATTATTTGCAACAGGGTCACAAGCAGGTGTCACCCTCCGCAATTCCTTCTACCTCTGTTGTACGGGACACTCCTCCTTTTGCTCCCATCATTCCCCCAGAAGTTCTGGTGGATATTCAGGAAGCAAACAGACAGCACCGCCTCATTAGTGCTTAGTTTCGTGAACATTAGACAATTCTGGGCTCTCTTGTAAAGGTCACTTGTGAAAAGTTGTTGTCTCTTGAAACCTCCAATCATCACCTCACTACCTTGGTCACTGCTCTTCAGGCAACCTCCAATGCTCGTGATGCGGAGGTTCGTCGTCTACAAGCGGCTTCCGAGTCTCATCAGGCCCTCACTACTCAGATTCTTGAGTCCTTGCAGTTTCTTCATCAGAAGGTTGATTCTTTGTTGGTTGCTCTCCCGTCAGCCGCTGAGGGGGAGAAACAGACGGTTCCTATTCCTTCAGACAGCGGCCGTCAGGGTCCCACTCCCATTTCCACTAATGCTCCAACTGAGGGGGAGCTTTCAAGACAAGGCCTAGACAAAGGAAATAGCAAGCTATCTCCTGATGAATAGGCCTTCTTATCCCATCAACAAAAGTCTGCTGCTCTAAAAGCTTTTGTTTCTGAAGCTGATAGGCTAAAGCTTCAACCTCCAAACAAAGTCACTTCTGACTTTGGCCTTTCTGAAGCTAAGCTTGATTCTCATGACATTCTATGGTACCTAAAGACCTTGATGGGACGAAAGCTGAAATCTAAAATTGTTGAAGTAAAGCTTGGTACCACCAAAGGTTCAGATACAGAGGTTTGGATGGTTATCATTAGGGAAGACAAAACTCATCACTCTACCAAATTCAACGACCTTGAAGACTATGGACTCTATGAATGGTACAAAATCTCTGAACTCTTATCTAAATCTCTTAGTCGACACAGGGTTTTGGCCAAAAAGACCATCAATGGTCTTCTTGAAAAAATGAAAGACATTGTAAGAGATTACAAGCATTCTCCTGAAGAAGAAGCTCAAGTTCAATGTCTCAAAAAGATGTGCCTCTCCTCCTCTCCACAACTCTCCTCTTCTGTCAAACAAAACCTCTTCAAAGATTTGGTTGCCAAGGGAATAATCCCTGATGTAAAGAATCTAAATCTGAAGACTCCAGGCGGTCCGGGTCCGACCCGTCTTTCAGGTACTGGTACTGTAGTGTCTAGGCCAACCAGAGGAGTCTATTTCTTCAATGAAAAGGAAACTCTCATGTTCTTCAGACATGAGGAGATCTCCATTGCTGACACCAAATTTCTGGTTGCTATCCTATCTCTTATCCCCATAAGTTTTGAAGCCTCTCTCATTCGTCGTGATATTCTTGCTGAGCTTCACAAAAGAAATAAAAATGAATGAGGTTCTTCTCTAAATCTCTCTATCTTTCTTATGTACTTGTAACCGTGTTTTGTTAAGTCATCATGTTTAATACAAGTGCATTTTCTCTTACTTAGTTTGTATATATATAGTTCTTTCTTTTATTCTTTTGTAAATGTCGGATATACTATACAAATTCTTATTAAAAAAAATCTATGTGAAAAGAACCCAAAAAGAGTAAAGATGGATCAAAATGAATTTATTCAGTACACTCTTTGTTCTATTCTTTAGTATGGATGTCATCCTCAAATAGGGGGAGATTGTTGGGTCATCTGAAGATTTGAAGATGACCTCCTGATCTTCCATCTTATATCATCCTACTTAGAATATGTTTGAGGTTCTTTTAGCAGCTTGGTTTCTATACAAATGTTCGGTGAAGTCGAAGATCAGCCGAAGAAGACAAAGAAGGAGTACATCTCTCAAAGCGGATTAAACATAGTCTCCTCAGCCTAAAGCCAAGTATGCCCAAGTGATCAACACCATCGGCCAGGATGGTGTCAATCACATATCTTCAGGAGTATGAAGGTGTTCTCACATCTTCAGGAGCCGAAGATCTCTCAAGTCTTCGGCAACCGATGATCTCTCCTTAGAAGCTGAAGATGTTCTCACATCTTCAGGAGCCGAAGATCTCTCAAGTCTTCGGCAGCCGATGCTTGAGGATTTCTTTCAAACACATTGTACTTTTCTGACAAAGTATATTTGTGATATCTTGCATTGACGTGGACCTCATCTGAAGATCAGAAAAAGTATGTTTTGTACTTTACACTCTTTTAAAGAAAGGTCTCCACCATCTTCTGCAGGTCAACACTTCAAGCCAAAACACCACTACTTGAAAAGTGAGTTTCAGCGACGGGCCTTTAGCGACGAGATGTTT
The DNA here is from genome assembly GCA_954870635.1 of Arctium minus. Lineage (NCBI taxonomy): Eukaryota > Viridiplantae > Streptophyta > Magnoliopsida > Asterales > Asteraceae > Arctium > Arctium minus. Next base: position 35,200,900 of record OX941097.1, on the reverse strand, counting down.
CAGCAAGAGGCTATTGTGATGACATGTCGTCTCTATAAACTATTTTTTACGATAAACTGACTTTTAGCGAAGACAAAAGTTGTTGCTAAAACCCTTGTTTCTTGTGGTGCACCTCAAGACAAAAGGTACATCCTGTACCTTGCTGAAGACCTGTGTCCATCCCTTGCTCAACAGGTGTCCCATGTATTTAATGCATGAGGCACTATATATATGGAGGATGCTTCAACATGCAAGATACCCAGTAGAACCAGCTCTCAAGCATTCAAGCTCTCTAAGTGCACTGGCATTCTCTCTCTACGAAGTTCTTATTGTTTTCTAAGTGTTTTACAATTGTTCTTCATTTCTATTTATGTAAGATTGTTTGAATAGATTTCATCTATTCTCTTCCGCAACAATCAAAAGTTTTCTATGTGTAATTCTTGATTTCAAATCAATAAGAATTAAATTAAGTGAAAAAATGTGTGTATTGTATTCTCAAGTACAGTACCTCAGTGCGAAGATCAAGTTGTGGTGATGAAGTGCTTCCCAGATTCTGCCAATTCCCAAGTCATGCAGGCAACTTCAAAAGATCAAATTTAGTATCAAGAATCAGAACTCAAACCTCGGTCTCAGATGCTTACAGTAGAAAATATACACAAGCATGTTAACAGAAGTAGGTAAAAAAGATGCATAAAGAGAAGATAAAAGACCCCCTCCCCCTCTGGTGAGGTTAAGCAATTACTCCTTATGGTTGATTTAAAAAAATAATGAACTTTAATGTTTCTGAGATCTAGAGGTCTTTTGTTCCTTGTATTCTTTTGTATAAACCAGCTTTAAAAAGCAAAGAAATCTATTGAATATAAACAAAATCTCCAATAAATGTTCCCATCTTCCCAAATTAACAAATTAAACTTGAAGCAATCTGAATTCTGAAAGTTACAAACCTCAAGTCCTCGACCTCGCTGAAATATGAAACAAACGACTGACGGAGGGCGTTCCGGCCGGCGGAAGGGGACGGTGTTAGGCGGAGGCGTTCAGGTGAGGGGCGAGGGTTGTAGGGACTAGGGTGTCGGCTCAGATACGATCGTCGTTCGTCGATGGGGATGGGCGAATAGCGATGGCGATGGAATGGAGAGACCAGAGACTAGAGAGGGTCGAGACTCGAGAGTCATGATGGATGATGGTCGATCGTCGATGGCGATGGAATGGAACGACGGTCGATGGCGATGGAATTTTCGATTTAGGTATTTAGGAATTAGGATTCAGATTTAGAATTTAGAATCAGATTTAGGTATTTAGTAATTAAAAAAAGTGATTTTAAATATATATCGGATATTCGGGTCGGGTCGGGATTGGGTTTTGGGTACCCAACCCGATCCTATATTATCCAATAATGCAATTCGGTTCGGTCCTTATCGGGTTTGGGTTTTCGGTTTTCGGGGGTTTCCCTCTTTTTCGGGTCGGGTCGGGTCAGGGTTTTCGGATTGGGCAGGTTATGTTCACCCCTAACTTTAATGTCCTGCATTCAGGATGTTTATGTCCATAAGTATCACCTTGTATTCGTTGTAACAATGGAATATTTTTGTATTATGTCTTTAGCATTAGGATGGTCTCATTCCTGTCTTGGCTAAGAATCAGGGTATACAAAACTTTTAGGTATTCGAGAGGACATATTATGATGGTGGTGTTGCTTCTTATGCTGCAGAAGTCAACAGTTGCAATTTGCCTCATTTTGCCTTTCACTCGAAAGAGAATGTGTCTATGTGTATTTTGCAATACACGGATCACTATGTCATAACCATGGTGTCCCACATGGTCATGTCGAAACATATATGTGTCATTGCCCCAAAATTATTTATTGGTGACAAAAAATGTTTCGATGACCCAATAATCTACTAGTTTGACACATTAGTTTCCATGATATATGTTTACTTTCATATTCATTAGAACTTAAGTATGTATGCTCATGTCCATTATAATTTCCATTTGATGCGAATATGTTTACAAGGTTCCTATAAATCTTATACCAGCAAGAAAATGACAGTCCATCGTCTAAGTATTTTGGTTGGATGAATTATAAAATAAGTATTTGTCTATCATTTTAGATTGTGTAGAATATTCTACAAAAACTCAAGTTCTCCTCGATATATTCCTACATGGAACGGAGAATGTTGATAGTTTTGTTATTTATTTAGATGTATTTTTTACATCTATAATGGCTACACATTCGATTTTACTTAAGCAAAAGAAATTATTAATACTTAAAATAAATGTCAAAGAAACCTATGCTTAATCAAATATTAAATTAATATGATATAGTTCATTTTCAACTTGTTCCATTTTCGATACGAGCACCCTTTAGTGCATTTCTTATTTGATTGTCCATTATCACCTGCGAAAGTAGTTGTATCTCTACTCTAGGTATTGAAAAATCATTCCCGATTCTTATTATGACCCTGACCCTTTCTAGGGTCTTGTCCACATGGTGCGTAAATGTCACATGTGTGAAATTGTTTTTAACTCACAATCCTTTGGAGTTGTTTCCACTTCTAACATTTTCATTATTGATCTTGAGAATTTTCTTTGTCCCGACATATGTGGTATTGTTATTCAAGAGAACGTTGTTATGCCTCTCAACCACTTGCAGTAGGTTGATGAGTTTTTCTAAAGGTTACATTCCAACTTATATTGGTTCATTAATATTTACTGATGTATGAAAAATGGAAATAATGTTATGAATCATATCATCTTCTATGAGTTCCTTGCCACAGAGATTGAGACGCATTTTGGGATATAACATTTCTTTGTTGAAATCAGTTACCTTTTTGTAATCGAGTAAGCGCATTTCATTCCGCTGTACGATTAGTTCGGGAAGTACATGTTCATGAATACTCTTGATTCTCCCTTTCGGGGCATCCCACTGTTATTTGGGGTTTTTAGTAAAAGTATTCTTATGAAAGTTAGGATTTATTTATCGTCTCAAAACATGATGGTATTTGTTTGTACCTTTTCAAGAGGTTGGTTTTAGGGTCAATAGGGAGTTAATGGACTTTAGGTATATTTTTGTACCTTTCCGACAAAAGTAGTTTTTACATTGGATATTCATATTTGTACTCAAGTTCTTTGGAGTTTACGATGTTGATTTAGGGATAAATTGATTCAACCATTTACGTATATAAGGGATAATATATGATTTTCTGTTTGATAAGAAAATGGATTATGGTTATAATTATTATCTTATGTTTGAAATTTCATTATCATAACAATATTGGATTTTTGTATGCTTATATTTTGTTGATAATACTTTATCAATATTTCAATTTCCTAAAAGAAATTACTCAATCTATTGGATTTTCAGGTAGTAGGGGAATCACATTGATTTCTTAAGTTCCTACAAACCATTGGGCTATTTACACCCGTTTGACAAAATTCTTTCGATATCCTACGATTTATTTAATTGGTAGATTTTGACACGAGGTCACAAATGAAATCAAATTCAGAAAAATTATTATCATATCAGCATTATGGGAGCTTTTGGCACGATGCCAAAAATATGAGGTTGAAAGTGTAACTTCCAAATATGAATTAAGGTTGAAAATAATGAGTAGGAACCCATAATTAAGATAAGTATTTGAATAACATTTTAACATTTTCATGTTATTTTTGGAGCTTTTAGCAAAACACCAAATGTTATGGGCGTTGGAAATGTAACTTCCAAAAATTATTTATAAGATTATGAATTATAATAAAGATAAACATTTAAATATTAACATAAATAAATAATAATTAATTAATTAATCTTGTAAACTAATTAGATAAGCATTTAAACATACTAATATTAAGATGAACATTTAAATTAACCATCTAAATATATGGATATTGTAATCTAATTTGATAAACATTAATAAATAATAATAATTGTTCAAAACGATAAATATTATCATATCCATAATTAAACTAAACGGTAATTGATCTAAATAAAATAATATTAACGTAATTAAATTTACCTACTAAACATGTCAAAACTGTAACTAATTGATTATTCATAAATAAACAATGATATGCTAAAAATTATAAAAGTTATAATTGCCTAATTTAATATACAATATAAATAACAATATACTAAAATAAACTCATGTAAAAGAAATCGTATTAGTCAATTTAAAAAAATAATGGTTCAATAGATAATGATAAGTTTTAAATCAATTATTACATTTACATACAAATTAATAACAAATTAAATGTTAATAAGTCCAAGTTTAGAGCGAATAATCTTAACAAACCCAAACATAATATATAATTTTCTCTTTTTAAATTAATAATCACACGTATATAAAAATTGGGAAAATAACACCCCCACCTATTTTTTTTGCATTCATCGTCACACACAAAGAAAAAGCTTCAATATGATTATACATATATATGGAAAAGAAAATAACATCTTCAAATCTGTGTAAGATTTATAAATACGATTCCCAAAAAAATATAAACCTAATAAATCCATGGTGGGGGTTTTTGTTGGGACTGAAAATGTGTCAAGTATGGATAATGCTGCTAGGCTTAAAGATTAATGCTGCTGAAGACTTTAATACTGCTATTTGAAGATTACTACTGCTAGTAGTATTACTACTGCTTGAAAAGTTAGTACTGCTAGGATAATAGTTAGTACTGCTTGGAGAGTTAGTACTACTAGTAGTTAGTACTGCTTGATGAAGTACTACTGCTAAGGAAGTTAATACTGCTGAGGATGAAGTTAATGCTGCTCATGAAGATAAAGATGGATGGATGCGAAAGACTAGGAGCTGGAGATAATGTTGAAGATAATTATGGAATGGGTGCTGAAGATCAATATTTCTTTTGTAATTATCTTGTAATCAGTTCTGTATATACAGTCAAGTAGTTTTTGATAGAAAAACAAGTTTTGCATATACGTTTAGAGAGAATTAACCTCAAGATTAGTTTTATCCTTTCTTTAGAGAAGTATAGAACGTCTGTTGAGTCTGTTCAACAGATTGAGGTTTTGTTTGTAATCATTAAGTTAATTCAATATAACTTGTGATTTGAGTTCATACACTGTTTGATTGATTTATTGTTAAATTGTTATTTCGCGACTTCTTTAACATAGTTTCTGAGTGTTTAGTTTAAATTCTTGTTTAGAATTTCGATCCTGATAGTTTTGTGTTTTGTTATTCATAATATATATATATATATATATATATATATATATATATATATATATATATGTGTGTGTGTGTGTGTGTGTGTGTGTCTTATAATAAGCAAGAACAATTATTCAAAATCATGTGAAATATAAACAACAAGCAAGTTCTAAAAATACATAGAATTTTCCATCAATATGAAAAAAAAATAGAACAACAAATGAATTCTTAGAGAATAAAATATAAACATATACAATTAGATTTGCAGTCATTCTATTAAAAAGAAATTAAATGCATAATCAAGCAGATGCAAAATTAAATAAGGGTACAATGAATTATCATGGCTAAAAGAGTTAATCATGCTTATTGACAATTCATAGACAAAAAATTGTAACTTTTTGTAGAGATACTTATTTGAATTGCAATATTAGAAAAACAGACCTTCTACGGGTGGCAGATTGCGAATAGAACGATCGTTTAGTAGCGGCAGAAACGATCTGAGGGAGCGATAGCGCAAACGAGCTACGTGTTGTTAACGTGTTAAAGGAAAACCAAATGGAACAACAATAAATGGATAGTGAATCTGTAATTCTCATTAATCATAAACCCTTTAAATAGAAGATGAGTTACAAGTAGATAACTATGAGATATTTCAGTTCTAATCTATCTCTGATATATTTATCTCTATCTCTATCTCTACCTTTATCTCTATCGTCATATCCTTTAGACGATGTGTAACACCCAGATTTTTCGATAAGTCAATTCCTTCATGCTCTCTTCCAAGATTCTCTATTTTGGGTTTAAATCCCTGATAAAGTTTACCTTCGAATAATGGTTCTAGTTAAGGGTGTGTTGAGGCTTAAAAATCGGATTTCGGAGACCGAGGAGGTACTCGGCGACAGTGCCACGCGATAGTGACATTGTCACAGTCGCTGTGGCATAGTCGCGGGGCTTCATGGATGTACGGTACACATTCGACGATTGTGCCTCGCGATTGTGACACCTGTCACTATCGCGGGGAATGGACCAAACTCTCGGTACATTCGGGGCGATTATGCCCTCGCTATCGTGTGTCAATGTCGCGGTCGGGGTATACCTGTCCATTAAATGCGATTTTTACCTCATCTCATTCATTACTTCACCTAAACTTTCAAGACTCATCCCCTCCCACTCTCTCTTCATTAAATTCGACATTTTAGGTCATTGAAGGCTTCATCCCCCTCGTTCCTTCAAAGATTTCCTCTATCAACTAGGTTGTGAAGGCTAGGGCTTCAAGGACTCATCATCTCATTCCTCCCACCAACATCCTCAAGTTGGAGATCTCTAGGGTTTTGACCAAAAACCCACATAGTGAGTCCATCCTTACATTTTAGAAACTTTATACATGTCAAAATAACATTTTTGAACTTGTAATCATCTCCGTGCTTATATTTTCTTGTTGAAAGGTTTTGACCTAAACTAGGGTTATGGAGATTTTTAGGGTTTTCATCATTTTCAACTAAGATAAAGAGTTTTACCATATATGATGTAAAATGTAGTTCCATGTGCATATTATGGTGGGTTACTTGAAGGAACATATTTTGTCACATTTATGATTCTCATTTTATGGTTGGGTTTTACTTGATAGAATGAACCTTTAAGAGGAAAATAAATGGAATATTGTTGTTGTGGTCTATGACTACTTTAAAATGGTATGACCCTTGAAAGGTGTACTTTGTAAAGAATTCATATTTGGAATGGGAAAATGGCCACATTATGGCTCTTGAGTGGATTTGATTTTACTTGGTGTTATTTATACAAAGAAATGAATTTTTGAGAAACGATTGTTACTGAGAAGTATATGTTTGTTTATAGTTGGTCACAAATGTAATTGTGACAAGTTTAGACTATTACTAATGGATCCATAGGTATAGAGTCGGCTTAATTTTTGGGTTAAATCCCCTTTGTAGCTAGTCGAGACATTGGACCCTAGGGTGGCAACTTGGTACGGTTATGTGGGATCGGATAGTAGGCGTAGGTCGTAAATATAAATCCTAGCGAATGAGTATGATTAGGATCATTAGGTGCCCTCCCCCACATCTGAGCACGAGTCGGAGAGCTCGTGGCCGTGATCCTTGTATGGTGAGCTCATCAACTCGGAAAGTGGCTTAGTTTTGTGTTCGACCACAATCCTCGGAAACCGGGTCTCCCCCGTCATCGCAAGATGTATCTTGGACCATAAGGTCACTATGTGATTATTGTTACAATTATAAACCCAACTCTTTGAAAGGTTATTTATCGTTGCATTTAATTTATTTCCAAATTATTTATATAAAGTGTATGTTCTCACTATGCGTTAAGCCTAACACTTTTTCTCAAATGACATGTATAACAAGGTTCCCTTAGCAGTGGGTCACCGAATGTTTGAGTGACGAGCGTGGGTGCTTGAGGCATTTTTGGGATGATAGATATTTGGAGTCATGGCATTCAAATTATTTTAATATTTTGGGAATTGGGTTGACAACCAATGTAATCTAGATATGACTTATTTAGATTAGTTTGTTCTCAATTTTTATATTCTTCTACAGATTTTTGTAAAAGCTATATTACATTACCCGTTTGGGTGGTTTACTCTATTTATAAATGTCATATTGCCAAATATTCGATTTTTAAATTACTCTAAGGGGTTGTTTGTTTTTTTCAAAAAACCTCTTAATGGCTCTTAAGTCTGATTCGTTCAGACATTTTTACACGTCACCTCTTATTAATCATAACTAAAATAAGACTTCAGACTTTAGACCTCTTAAAAAACAAACGACACCTAAGTTTTAGGGTGTTACAAGTTGGTATCAGAGCTCTAGTTTAAATGAACTAGGCATAAATGTAAGGTATCAGAGCTCTAGTTTATCAGAGCTCTAGTTTATTAGAGCTCTAAGTTTTGGGAATTGGGTTGAACTTCTAAGATGGGTTGGTCATACAGTCGACCGAAATTATGTTAATCGATTGTTGTGGTGACGGTAACGAGAATTCTTATGTATCATATGTTCATAATTTCACTTAGCTAACGTTATTATGAGGATGTTTTACGTGAGTGTGCTTGGTTTACTGTTGTTATGACAATTGGTGAATGTAGTAGTACGTTTCCTTCGTGTTTAATTCTGTTAATCTCTCTCTTACTCCTATTCCTTGTCGTGTGTGGAAGATCGAGAATGGTTAGTACACGTGGTTGGCTACGTACATGTAACACCCTAAAAATTGGGTAAATTTAAAACTTAAAAATTCAGCATTATGACGTCTAAAATATAAGGATATTTAAACCTGTATATCATGAATGAATAAAAACCCAATAAAGTTTGGGGTAGTTGCACCAATTAAAGTAGCGGGATAAATAAGACACATACAAGACAACCTATTTAATCTAGACCAATTGACAACTAGATTAAGGCGGGTGTCGCTATGACTTCAAAACGCTCTTCACTCAAGAATCCCAAAAATGCTCGGTCCAAAGGTGTTCCTAGGCGTGCTTCCGTCGGATCAAGGTGCCCTATGCACACCGCTAGCCGAACTTGAGAGCCATTAAACACAATCACAAGTGTTAGGCTAAAGTCTTGGAGTATGACAAATAATTTACATTTTATAAGGTAATCATTAGCAACGTAATTAAGTGTTACCGGCATACTCTTTGATTGAACCAATGACAACCTCCCGTAAGGGAATAACAATCCATTTCCTATACAAAACCACCAGAGATAACCCCTGGAAGACGGGGGAGACCCGTTACCATCTTGGGTGACGAGAACACGTGAATGGGGTCACCCGTGATGTTTATTGGATTTCACCACCTATCCCGTTCCTAATTCCCATGCCATGCCAGACATCACAATCCTCGGACCGTTTGTGGCTCTAGTGCTTACTCCGTCGAGTTACACCTCAAGGGCTTACGGACATGGGTGCCTAACCAAAGTAGACGAGTTACAACTCGGAGACTTGCGTCACCTATTGCCTACTCGCTAGTGACCCAACGGTCAACGTTAAGTCACATATACATACTATCTAAATCCTCGTACAAGGAGATAGACATGAATTCCACATATAGATCATGATCAAGTATAGGTAACAACTTTCATGCAACGCACGTTCCTTTCAGATGACGTAATAAAGTTCATTTCATGCATATATTTCTACTTCATCACTTGTTTGACAATATAGCAACCAACCTAGTGTAATAATTCTAATTGCTGATAAGACTAAATGTAACCAATTCTCATATTTATGTGGATAGTCCTTTGTCATAAAATTAATTTGCTACTATATTGTATGCATAGAGGATTTCCCTAGATGTTCAATAATTCCCACAAGCATTAAAACCCTTATACATGATGGATATGTAAAACCCTAGTTTTGGGTTAACTCTAAACACCTCATGTTATTCACATAAGGAATTAATAATGCAAGTATAGACAAATAAGAGTTAGGAGACTCACCTAGAGGTTTACTAGATGAAACCCTAGAAGGTGGAAGTAATGGAAGTAGATGGTGAAGAATCTTGAACTTCAATGAGACTTGAACCCTTAACACATAGTGGAGATGAACCCTAGATTAGCATTCAATGCACCCACTAAAGATCAACAGAGGATTAAATACAAGAAGGATGGAGTTGGATGAGGAAATCTTACCTAGATGGAGAGGAAAAATCGGCTGCCAAAACCCTAAGTGAAAAATAAACGAGCTCTCCTCATTAAATCAGGCATTTAAAGCCTTAACGCCCGACGACGATTATGCCACGCGAGAGTGACAAGGGCACTTTCGCCGGTCACTCTCTCCGTGAGTGTACCGAAAGTCTCGGCCCCAACCTCCTCGCGATTGTGACCCCGCGAGAATGCCACTGGCATTCTCGCTAGGCACTCTCGCCGAAAACGTACCGAAAGTCTTTGGTTTTCTGAAGCGATTTTCGGGGTGTTACAATCCTCCACCCCTTAGATTAGATTTCGTCCTCGAAATCCCAACTAGTCAAATAAGTGCGGATATCGCCTCTTCATGTCCTCCTCCGACTCCCAAGTCACGTTGGCTCCCCGATGGTGTTTCCATTGAACCTTCACCATAACCACCTCTTTGTGTCGTAGCCTCTTTGTCTTATTTTCTAAAATGGTTTCGGGCTCTTCCACACATCGATCGTTGTCTACTCTAATATCTGACAACGGAATGACGGTTTCTTCAACCGTCGAACGTGATGTCTATGGTCCACAACTCTAAAGCCTCTAATCTCCGTGAGACAATTGAGGAAGCGCAGATCATGGATGATGTCTATGCTAGAGACAAAGTGGAGAAAACCGTGGTGGTGGGAGACAAGAGGAAGTGGGAAAGCAACTCCGGACCTCCTATGAGGTCGACACCTTTCAACGGGGGAAGAAGCTTTGATAACCGCTGAGAGGCGCGGTGGTGCCCAAGATGCCGAAGCAAGCAACACGACAACTATAACTCCAACCCCACCTCTTGTGCTAATTGTGGGAAGGCTGATCATACTACTAGAGATTACCCTGTGAAGGGAATCGTTTGTTTTGAATGCAAAATATCGGGACATTTCATAAGGATTGTCCGAAGTGGAAGACGGGGGGTGCCCCGGAGAAGAAGGATGTGTGTGTCCCATAATGTGTTCTTATTACGAATTATCAATCAAGATGACAATGAATTAAGATAAAAAACAGTTTCTATTTCAATCTTCAAATTTTGATTACAAGATGATGCTCTCACAGTATTTCTCTCTCTGGATACACGCCCAGTACATCTAGTCTAATGATTCTACTAATGAAAATAAACTATTTATACTAGCTACATAACAAAGACAAAACACAACACTTTGACTTTAACCTTTTATTACAAAGACTTTGACTTTTAGCTTGAGAGTTGATTTGAGCTTTTGACTTGACTTTCATCTTCAATCACCATGATCTTGTATCCAACATATTTATGCACTAACAATCTCCCCCTTTGTAGATTTCTTTCACAAATTTAATCTCCCCCTTTCGGATAAACAAAAGATAACTTTCAGCATCATAGAACAATCTCCCCTTTTGTCTAAGCAGTCTTCTAACTTTCAGTAATCTTCCTAAAGTCTGTGAGTATGTTCTTTAAGAATCTTTAACAATCTCCCTCAAAGGTTGTAAAAACCTCTTTCAGACTCCAGAAAGAAATTATCTTTAGATTTAGCTCTCTTTTCTTCAGCAAATCATCTTCAAATAAAATTTCAGTAACTTTCAACGAACATTCTGAATTTTTGAACCTTTTCTTTCAATTATGTACAATTTCCACATAACTTTCATTCTTTGACAAAATCTTGCAACAAACGTTTTCCAAATCATCTTTCTTGAAACAATTTCTCCCTTAAATTCCTTTCAGTTTCTTGATCAACTCCAAAACTGTTCTTCAACAAACATTTCTTGAAATTAACTTCTCCCCCTTTTTGATGATGTTGAGCAGAGAAATTATCAAAACTTTATCAGGAAATGTCATGAATCTTTTCTGACCATCAATGTTTATTACATGAGCCTCTGATCATCCGTCAATTCATAAAGTATTTATCCGAATCTTTTCAAATTTAGACAAATAATAGTGTAACACTTGAATCAACAAATGAATCAGTTAATAATGCCTGTCAGTAGCACGAAGCCATTGTGTGTAACAAATACACATTGGAAAGGAGCTTTTTGATGTTCACTCCCCCAGGTCTTCCATTCAATCATCGAATAACACAAGATTATTCTAAGAACGTTCCGACAGAAAAACGAATTTCCTGTGTGTAGGTGCTTGTGTATGAAAGAAATAACCATGATGATTGCTTTTAATAAAAAGGCTCAAAATGTGTAAACTATTGAGACAACAACAGTAATACACGAACTCAATTGTGCATGATCGAAGTGCGAAAGTGGGGCAGACTTCCTTCTTTTTCAATATCCACATCTTATGAATGAAGACAAGATAGATTATGTGATGCATCCCCATGAAAAATTGAAACATCTTCTTTTTAAGAAAAAGATGAGTAGTTGGTGGGGTATAAGCAAGAGTTGGCATGGGCTAGTTGCCTGTTTCAATCATGTTCACAAAAGAATTGTGAAACAACAGTAATATGGCTGTCTGACTCAGAAAAAGTTTGGTGCAGAGTTTGATATTCTTTTACTCTGATCTCTTACCCTCTTACTTTTTAACATTGAGCTCACTTCTAACCAAACTCTTTTTTCATTTTTATCTCATCGCATATACCCACACTCATATATTTTGACTCATCGCCTCTCGATCACTCAAGGTTAACTTCTTGGGTAGGAAACACTGGTTAACTTGAATCCATAGAAGTTCTGTTAAGCTCACACAATTCCCATGTATTTTATCCTAAAAGAAAATGTTGCTCAGATGGTTTAACTTTTCAGTTAAAGTACAAAATGAAATACATGCCAGATATTTGTATGCTCATGAAGATAATCATGAAGATTTGAGCATGTTAATTATGAACGATTTTCTCAAAAACAAGTATATTGAAAGAATGAAATGAATAAAAAAGACTTGTTTGAGAATCTAACATTGTATGAAAAGATCAAATATGAATGATTTATCAATCAAGGTTTAGGTTATGAAAAATTGGATGTTGTGTATAAGAACAATTATAGACATTCTTGAAAGAAACGTTGGAAATGAAATTGCGCTCAAATATCAATGAAGTTCAAACGAGGTGTCTTGGCATCGAAAATTAGTACAAATATGAGACATGGTAAGAACATAGTCAACAAATATACTAAACCGGTGTGTATGAATACTTGACAGTATATGGAAAAGATAATACACAAGTATTTATCTTTGGAAACACACGGCTAGTTAATCATGAAAGCACATGTAAAATGAAAACATTTAAAATCACACTTCTAAATTCATGAAATCATTTTGATAATAGAGAAGTGGTTTGAACATTTAAAAACATGTTTTCATATCTGAAAGTCGTCCTTCTTTCAGACATGTATGAAATTAAGTTTAGAATGATCCTTACGCTCAGCTTAAATCTCATGAAGTCAGCTCGAAAGTCATATTGAATATGATCATGTAAGCTCCCCCTCAAAATCTGTATTTAGTCAAAAAGTCGTCAAAGCACAAAGTCTTATTCACAAAATTTATTGAAAAATAAAAGACATGAAAGCAGTAAAACATTTTAAGAACGAGTTCCGATCAGATGTAATCAGAAGTTATTGTCCTTACTCCCCATGAAAATATGCATCATAACATATATCATTGTAAGAAATATGCAAAATTTTCTAGGTTCCCCTAAAATATAGATCATCATATCTTTATCTCACACTCCCCCTGAAATCATGAACAAACTTAAGTGTAGATATCTTTCAGATTAAAAATAAAGAAATGAAAAAAAATAACAAAATCTAAACTTTACTAGGTAACAACAGATTAAGTCTCGAGATTTAGCATGACAAGTTTTGAAATGAGAAAATTAAATCTCTTTTCGTCAAGAGGCTTGGTAAAGAAATCCGCAAGTTGATAATCTGTGTTGACAAAGTAAAGTTCGATTGTACCTTTTTCAACATTGTCTTTGATAAAATGATATCTCACATCAATGTGCTTGGTTTTCGTATGTTGAACAGGGTTTGCAGATATTGCAATAGCGCTCTTTGAATCATAGTAGATCGGGTTGTTGTTGTACTTGAAACCATAATCTCGGAGTTGTGTTCACATCCACAACATTTGAGAACATCAACTAGCCGTAGCTACGTATTATGCCTCAGCTCTTGAAGTAGATACACACAGTTGTTTCTTCGAAGCCCATCTCACGAGTTTATCGCCTAAGAATTGTATGTGTCCCGAAGTACTCTTCTTGTTAAGCATACAACCTGCATTATCTGCGTCTGAATACGATGTGAGCTCAAAACCAGTATCTTTAGGATACCACAGACCAAGATCTGCAGTGCCTTTCAGATATATAATTATACGCTTTACCGCTGAAAGATGGGATTCTTTAGGTGAAGCCTGATATCTAGCACATAAGCACATAGAAAACATATTATCTGGTCTACTAGCTGTCAAGTACATTAAAGAACCAATCATCCCGCTATAGGTTCTAACATCGACAACTTTTCCCGAAAGATCAGCTCCGATCTTAGTTCCTGGTGCCATCGGGGTAGAAATTGGAGTACAATTTTCCATTTTAAATTTTCTCAGAATATCAGAAATGTACTTCGCTTGATTAATAAAAATCCCCGTAGAAAATTGTTTGACTTGTAATCCGAGAAAGAAATTCATCTCTCCCATCATACTCATTTGAAATCTGGACACCATGAGGTTAGAAAAATTCTTACAGTACTTTGGATTAGTTGAACCAAATATGATGTCATCCACATATATTTGAATTAAAATGATATCAACTTTCTCTTTTTTAATGAAAAGAGTAGTATCGATTTTACCTTTAGAAAAGCCCGACTTGTCAAGGATGTATACATGATCTGGTTTTTCTGGATTGACAAAACCTTTAGGCTGCGAGACGTAGACTTCCTCCTTTATAATACCATTCAGAAAGGCAATCTTCACATCCATTTGATATACTGTGAAATTCTTGTGTGCAGCGTAGGCTAAAAACATTTTGATTGCCTCTATACGCGCAACTGGAGCATAAGTCTCGTCGTAATCTATGCCTTCCTCTTGCCTATATCCTTTAGCAACAAGTCTTGCTTTGTTCCTTATCACTATACCATCTTCATCTTTCTTATTCTTGAATACCCATTTGGTGCCTAAAAAAATACAAATAAATGAAAATAAATCGGAAAATAGGAAGTAGAACCAATAAAACCAATAAAGATTATCATTATCTATGATAAAAAATGAAATATCTATGATAAAAAATGAAAGATTTCAAGAAATGGCAGATTTATTCACTCTATCAATAACCGAGCCGGATTGCAATTCTTTTCCTGATAGCGGGTCATCCTAGCTATTCTTAGCATGATATTGGGGAATCTCATTGCTATTGGTGTGCAGTATCGGTTAGCCATAGACCTCCAGTTACTGGGTCTAATCCTCCATTTTTGCAGCTTTTGTTGTTGCCGGAACTATGTGGTATGGTTCAACGACTATCAAAGAATTCCTAGAATTTTAGGTGGGATGGGGGTTGTAATTCTTTCGGAATAGGGTTATATACATTCTCATTGTGAGAAGGGGTCCGAACGCAGCATACAACTCTCCGTTGTACTGCGCTCTCCAAGTGAGCTAGCTTGACGGAACCCGTTGAGTTGGTTATTGGATTACACGGTGAACGGACTCGTGAAGGAAATGATCTTTACATGGAAATGATCCCAGGGGGGCTATAATTGGAGATACCATTGTTAAGGACGCCTTCGGCATCCAGGGGTCACGTTTCTCTATTTCGCATGATGAGGGGAAGATAAAAGAATTCTTTGATAAATGATCACTATAAGTCAGACTCAATAAAATTTGACTCGTTCAATTCTTTCGAAGTTATTGGATCCTTTTCCGCGTTCGAGTGCTCTCCTATTCCGACTTCCCCAGAGCCTCCGGTAGCACAGCCGAGACAGCGATCCTCTTGTGGCAAAAGCCATTGATTTATTATGTTATAGGAATTTACAAATATGTCACGAAAAGGAGGTCCGAACCGACTGATGTTGAAGAATCAGCGGATGAGTTGTGGTTAGACGGTATTTTGTAAATACGTAATTATCTTGAATAGATTAAATCCAACATAGCACCCATAGGTACATAAGAAATGTATTTGTAGTCGTCTTCCCTTCAGGTCCAGGCACCAATCGCCATACTTTTAGCGCTTCGAATTGATTGAGCTCTTCTTGAATTGCAGTTACCCAATCTGAATCAGCTAGAGCTTCAAATACTCGTGTATGCTCTATCTTGCTCAGAAAGGAATCATGCATGCACTAGTTTAATGTCGAAGACCTAGTTTGCACCGGCTTGGACAGATCTCCAATGATTTGATGTATTTGGTGCTCTTTGGTCCACTTATGCTCATGAGGGAGTGGATTAGATGTAGACTGATTATGATAATCATCTAAGTATCCACTTTCATCTTCTTGTTGTTCAGTAAGGGGTTCAGCTGAAGTATTCAGTGCAGAAGCTTCAGTTGGTTGGACACTGGATGTCTGTTGAGTAAGCGTTGTCGTACATCCAACTGATTGTGTAACTTATGGATCTTCATTAACATGTACAACTTCAACTAATTGAGTAGGCGTTTGAATTTGAATTTCTTTCTGAATCGGGGAATTTGATTCAGTTGAGATATCTGAAGTGATTGGATGATGATTGCTCGAATCTTCCGATCTGTCAATCACAACAGGTTTAGTCACTCTAGAACCAAGAAATTCATCATAGAAAAATTCAAACAATAAATCTAAGTCTGATAAATGAAATGTAGACGTTGATGCATTATCAGTATTAGTAACGTTAACCGCAGGTTCTGGACTGATTTGCCCAGAAGCTAATACTCCGGTTATCACGGGTTCTGAACTGTTTTGAACAGAAGCCATTTCTTCAACAAATGTTACATTTACGTTCTCCACCACTATCTTCGACTTCTTCAAGTGAAGTATGTATGCTGCAGACGTTTGAGAATAACCGATGAAAATGCCTTCATCAGCCTTAGGATTGAACTTGTTCAAGTTCTCTTTGTCGTTTAGCACGAAACACCTGCATCCAAAGATGTGAAAATGTTTAATGCTACGTATTCGATTATTAATCAAAGCGTATGGTGTTTTACCAAACCGGCGATGAATAATGGAGCGATTCTGAGTATAGCATGCAGTTGACACAGCTTCAGCCCACAGAAATAGAGGTAGATCTGACTGACTCAGCATCGTGTGAGCAACCTCCACTAGGGTTCTGTTTCGCCTTTCTACAACTCCATTCTGTTCCGGTGTTCTGGCAGCAGAAAATTGATGTGGTATCCCGACAAATTCGAGATAATCGTCAATAATTTTGTTCTTGAATTTTATGCCATTATCAGTTCTAAGAAGCTTTACTGTCTTCTGCAAGTTCACTTGAGTAGTCTTTAGAAATGAGATGATGACATCGGGAGTCTTATCTTTCGATCTTAGAAATTTGACCCAAGTGTATCTTGAATAATCGTCCACTATCACTAAAATATATTTCTTACCGTTGATGCTTTGAGTTCGCATTGGACCACAAAGATCCATATGCAACAATTCCAATGAAGAACTTGTAATTGGTTCAGGCTTAGGCTTATGAGAAGCCCTTTTCATCATACCTTTCTCACACGCAGCACACAAATGTTCTTTAACATATTTAATCTCCGGAAGT
Source organism: Arctium minus (assembly GCA_954870635.1). Lineage (NCBI taxonomy): Eukaryota > Viridiplantae > Streptophyta > Magnoliopsida > Asterales > Asteraceae > Arctium > Arctium minus. The sequence continues at coordinate 35,183,456 of OX941097.1, read as the reverse complement.
CCTTTCACCAAGTTACCAGTGACCAACTTATTGATGTACCAAAAGTTGAGATGAGATAGCCGTCTATGCCATAACCAGCTTTGCTGCATAGAGGCTTTTGAAAGTAGACACACCTAATTATCAGTATTGACTTTTGATAAATTAATCGTGTAAAGGTTTGACTTCCGCGTCCCGACCAAAAGTTCTTTACCATCTTCAGTTCTAACGCAACAACCCTTGGCCTTAAAATTCACCTCTAAATCTTTGTCACAGAACTGAACAATGCTGAATAGGTTATGTCCTAGTCCTTCTACGTAGCTCACCTTCTTGATCGTTACATTGTCTTGCACAACATCACCGTATCCCAAAATTGGTGAAAACTGGTCATTTCCAAATTGAACATTCCCACCGAATTTCTCTGTATAATTAGATAAAATATCTTTCTGCCCAGTCATATGCTTGGAGCAACCAGAATCTAAGTACCACATATGACGGGTCTGCACATGAGAAATCAGTAAACAACAGGTTTAGGTACCCATTTATAGATGGGTCATACCACTTAGCACATGATTTTGGCATCCATTTGAAATTGGATCCTTTGCTCTTTTGAAAAACTTTTGAACCAATAGAGTGATATGAATAGACATGATATGATCCAAACCAATCATCAGAATATTGTCGAGATACAAAATCATTCCGACGATATATTGAAGACTTTTTAGTAGACGGAGATAATTGGAGTAATTGCTTTATTGAGTAATGATTGTAAGAAGTCACAAGTTTGGATTTGTAAAAAGCAACATTACCAACTACATCAGTTTTACTATCAGTCATTCTATTACAACGAATATCAGAACATGATTTTGCAGTCTCATCAATTTTCTACTTTGGTCTCCACTCTGATTTCACTTCAGGCTTTCGCTTTTTCACATCTGAAACATATGAACTTTGAAAGTTAGAAATGTGAGATTTGAAAGATTGCTTATTCTTTGATTTACTAGTGGTAGTCCGTTTCTGTGAATGCCTAGTCTTCTTCTTCTTACCTTTGGCATCCTTGTAACTCACAGAAACTGGTTTATCAACTTTTGTTGACGATTCACCTTTCTCATATACACTGGGTAAACCATTAGAATTAATGATGAGTTGAGAATGATCTGGAAGTTTTGCATTAAAGTCAAATTGATCAACACAATCATCAAAACAACCATCAGAGTTTAGGAAATCAAACTCTTCATCAAACAGACCATTAACATCATCTGATTTAGAAGCTTTGGAAGATTTTGAAAAATCAGTATTAATGAAAACAGTTGAAAATACCATTTGTTCTAACCCAGTCAAAATCCTCTCTTCTATAAGAGTGTTCTCGAGTTCAGAAATTTTACTTTCTAAAACGAGTGGAGGAACATAAATTTTACCTTCAACTGGTTTTGCCTCCATTTCCTTTGTAGAATAGCTTTGAAAATAATCGTTAGAAAGAAATTTTGACTGTGTAGAACTGTAACTAGAATTCAACCTCTCATATCGAAATGGAGGTTGCATTTTATCTTTGTTCTTTCTTTTCTCAATTTCCTTAGCTTCTTCCTCATCTGAAAGTTTAGTCCACTTAACTTTGAGTTTAGGGTATTGAGGTGCCAATTTTAGAAAACCGAATTCATATAAAGCACGCACTTTGGAAATCCCGTTTTTCAGATAGTGTGGGTTCTCATAACCAAGACCCCAACACTCACTACTCTCTTTTGGTTTGTTAAGGTGAATGGTTTGTTTAGTTTGACCCAAAGTGTAAAGTTTTTCTTCCAAAACATTCACTTTCTCAACCAAATATTTGTTTTCTTTCTTAAAAGATAAACACTTTTTCGCAATCTCTTTAACCTCAAGTTCACACAGTTTATATTTGGATGTTGTTTCAGATAGTTGATTATGAATTACAGTCTTTTCTCTTGCACTGGTATCAATATTTTTGTGTAAAGCTTCAATCAATACATTCTTCTCAGCAATATCATTGTTGAGCTTCAGTATTGATTGGTTTTTCTCTTTAATGATACATTTTTCACGTTTAAGCTTAGACTGCAAATCCTGAAGTTCAATCATCATGGATTCCATTTGATTAAGGAAATCAGATTCGGACATATCACATACCTCTTCATTATCCTCAGCATCAGAATCTGCTTCAGTTATGTTCTGACCCATAAAGCACATGTGAGCATTTTCTTCCTTGTCATTTTCAGATTCTGAGTGATCCAGCCAGTACTCATCTTCAGCCATCAATGCTTTGCCAGCTTCTTGCTGCTTGGCCAAGAGCATTTTGTTCTTGTAGTATTCTGAATTACGGACCTTCGACTTCCGACAATCCTTAGCATAATGGCCTACTTTCCCGCAGTTGTAGCACTTTACTGTCTCAGATTTTTTCTTCTCTTCCTTCCTGTACCCATACTTTTTCTCCTCTAGCCTTTTCTCATCAGACCTTTTATCTTGCATTCTCTGTTTGTGCTCATAATTTCTTGAACCCGATGAGTATCTCTGACTGTTTGACCCCGGTTTCTTGTAGAATTTCTTCTGAAAAGCTTTGGTCAACAGCAGCATAGCTTGTTTCAGGTTTTAACAATCATTAGAATCATCACTTTCAACCTCATCAGATTCAGACACTATCACTTTCTTCTTCTTCTTCTTCAAACTTACACATATTCTCTTTCTTCTTCACAACTAATGCCACTGGATCTGCAACCAGTTTCTCAGCTTTCTTCTTCTCATCTTTAATCTCCTCTACCTCTTCCTCGTTCTGTCTCAAAGTCTCATAAACCTCATGGAGTGGTATCTCATTCAGGTCTTTCATCTATTTCATCTGTCTTGTGAACCTTTTCCATTCGGGTTGTAGAATGCTCAAGGATTTGACATTTAGCTCAATCTGAGACTTCTTGACTTTGTTCTTACTGAGCTCATTCAGAAAAGTCACAAACCTATCATATGTAGCTTCAAGACTTTCACCTTTCTTAGCTTTAAACTCTTCGTAGTTGTTGAGGCTGTTAGATACTTTCAGCTAGTTACCAATCTTAGATCCAAGCATCATTTTCTCAAGTTGATCCCACATTTCTTTCGTCGTAGAATTATAGCTGTCTATCTTGAGATAAATCTCATTTGGAATCCCTTGTAGAATAAATGATCTTGCTAATCTGTCAGCTTTTAGTCTCTTTTTCTGTTCCTTAGTGTACTCCTCAACTGGCAACGGATACTCTTTATTTACAACTTACTCTCCATTATCTGTTTCAGTTGTATGAATCTTCGTAGGAGGTTTTATCACTCCTTCCTTAAGAGATAATATGATGTAGTCACCCAGATCATTCTGGTCAATGAAGTCTAAGAATCTATCCTTCCACTGCTCATACTCTCCCTTAAAAAGAACTGGTGGTTTCACGTTTGTTCCAATAGCAAGAGCCTCTCTGGAAGTCATCCTGACAAAAATACTGTACAATAAGAACTTGAAATGTTCGTTAGTTCAAAAGAAATTGTGTGTCCCTGATTGAACAAGGATCTTTACCAGATAAATCAAATGAATGATTACCAACCTGTTTGTATGGATAAAACAACGATTACAAGGTTGATCTTTGATCTTTTAGAAGCTCTCTATGTTTTACACCTTTTGTGTGTGTGTTGAGTGTGATCTAAACTGATCTGATACTTGCTTCTCTTACACACTAACATACCAACTTGCAAGACAACTTGCAAGATATACAATATTAAACTAAAACTAAATAATATCTAGATATTTAGATATTATCTAACTAACTAATTAAAACATAATAAAAAACTAACAACTAAGTAAACTAATTACTTAAACATAATAAACTAACTTTGACATTTATTACAAACGACTTCAGACTTATATTTAAGAGTCGACTTTTCTGCATTAACTTCAGATTGCGATATTCAGATTGGATGATCTTGAATCCAATGAGACTGTGATCTAACAGAAATCAATATACAGAAAAAAAAACTTAGAAAAATTTTCAGAAATAAATTTCCAAAAATATCCTAAGGAAAGAATTCGCACACCACACTTGACTAAACAATTCGCAGAAGCCCAACAATTCGTACACTTCAGAATTCACACACCAACAATTCGCAAGAGCCTAGATGCGAGTTCTAAGAATTCGCACACTACTATATGCGAAATCTAAACTTAGAAAAATTCGATGAATACCAACTTTTCGAATACACTTTTCGCACACCAAGGATATGCGAATTCTATACTTAGTAACTATTTACACCTCGAGCAATTCGTATTGATACGAAATCTAGACTTAGAAAATTTTTCAATTTTCCATGCGAAATCTGAGCAATTCGCATATACCCTTATGCGAATTCAAGGAATTCGTATATCACTCTGATGCGAAAACCTTACTTTTCGTATGACACTCTATACGAAATCTGTCCTTCAATCAACTTTTCGTATATGAGAGTTATGCGAATCTTGATCAATTCGCACAACACTTTATGCGAATTCTGTACTTGTGATTTTCAAATAACTTTTATGCGAAATCCCTTATGCGAAATCCTTGATTCTTACGAGTTCTTCAGAAATTGTGCGAGTTCTTCAAGGATTTATGCGAGTTCTTCAGATCTCAACTTCGAAAAACACAAATTCAACCTAAAAACGATCCAAATCCATGAATTAAACCAAGAAACTTTGTAGATTTGATCTCGATCAAGGTATGAACATTTTACAAACAAACAGTTACAATCAAAACAACAAAAAATACAATATTATATTAAGAACAGTGCGTCGAACTCGTGAACTACAAAAATTACAAAATCTCGAAATTGATCAAAAATTACAGTGCAATTGTAATACAAATTGATACTAACTCATTCTAAAACACAAATCGAACAACATACACTTGGAATTTCAATCTATTACGATTTACAACTCAAAAATTCGATCAAACAGTAAACTATGGTGTGTAAAACATATTTTCTTGATTTCGATTGAACTTTCTGCTCTCATACCAATTGTGTGTGTCCCACAATGCGTTCTTGTTATGAATTATCAATCAAGATGACAATGAATTAAGATTAAAAACAATTTCTATTTCAATCTTCAAATTTTGATTACACGATGATGCTCTCACATTATTTCTCTCTCTGGATACATGCTCAGTACATCTAGTCTAATGATTCTACTAACGAAAATAAACTATTTATACTAGCTACATAACAAAGACAAAACAAAACACTTTGACTTTAACCTTTTATTACAAAGACTTTGACTTTTAGCTTGAGAGTTGACTTGAGCTTTTGACTTGAATTTCATCTTCAATCACCATGATCTTGTATCCAACATATTTATGCACTAACAAAGGAGAACCCTCCTAGGGTTCCTGGTTGAGCCTTCCAGATGACGGCCAATGAGGCCAAGGCCTCTACCGACGTGGTATCGGGTACGTTTCTCCTAAACTCCGTACCTGCTCGTGTGCTATTTGATTCTAGTGCTAGTTTCTCTTTCGTGTCTGAATCTTTTTGCCAAAATATTGCCATGCCCACTAGTAGCTTAGTTGATGCTTTAATGGTAGAAATAGTGAATGGTAGTCAAGTAGTGATCTGCGACGTCTTGAAGGGTTGCACACTTGATGTTAAAGGAAAGGAATTCTCGATCAACTTAATGCCTATGGTTATTGGCAGATTTGATGTGGTAGTCGGTATGGATTGTTTAGCGGAAAATCAAGCCGAGATTGTGTGCTCCAAGAAATTAATCCGGCTACTTGTTTCAAGTGGTGAAATGGTGGTGATTTATGGATAGGGTAATGTAGCGATTATCACCATGGCTAAAGTGCAGAAATGCTTAGTGAAGGGTTGTTCATCCTTCCTAGCATACGTGATCGACGCCAAGCTGGAGAAGAAGAATCTGGAGGATGTGAAGGTGGTGCGTGAGTTCCTCGACGTTTTCCCAGACCACTTGCATGGCTTACCACCCGATCGTCAAGTAGAGTTTTGAATTGACCTTGTACCGGGAGTGGCTCCGATTGCTCGAGCCCCTTACCGGTTGGCGGAATCAGAGATGCAAGAAATGATGGCTCAACTCCAAGAACTTATGGAGAAGGGTTTTATAAGACCGAGCTCGTCGCCTTGGGGAGCTCCGGTCTTGTTTGTCAAGAAGAAGGATGGTACAATGAGAATGTGCATCGATTACCGTGAACTGAATAAGGCAATTGTGAAGAACAAGTATCCGCTTCCGAGGATCGATGACTTATTCGATCAACTCCAAGGAGCGGGTTGTTTCTCAAAGATTGACTTATGCTCAGGATATCATCAAGTGAAGGTGAGGGGAGAGGACATCTCGAAGACGACATTTAGAACGAGTTATGGCCCCTACGAATTTCTTGTTATGTCGTTTGGTCTAACTAACGCACCGGCAGTGTTCATGGATTTGATGAATAGAGTGTGCCGACCATTGGGTGCCTTCCCCCATATCTGAGTACGAGCCGGAGAGCTCGTGGCCTTGATCCTTGTATGGTGAGCTCATCAACTTGGAAAGTGGCTTACTTTTGTGTTCTGCCACAATCCTTGGAAACCGGGTCTCCCCCGTCATCGCAAGATGTATTTTGGACCGTAAGGTTACTATGTGATTATTGTTACGATTATAAACCCAACTCTTTGAAAGGTTATTTATCGTCGCATTTAATTTATTTTCAAATTATTTATATAAACTGTATGTTCTCAATAAGCGTTAAGCCTAACACTTTTTCTCAAATGACGTGTATAATAGGTTCTCTTAGCGGTGGGTCGCCGAAGGTTTGAGTGATGAGCGTGGGTGCTTGAGGCATTTTTGGGATGATTAGATATTTGGAGTCAATGCATTCAAATTATTTTAATATTTTGGGAATTGGGTTGACAACCAATGTAATCTAGATATGACTTATTTAGATTAGTTTGTTGTCAATTTTTATATATTATTCTACAAGTTTTTGTAAACGCTATATTACATTTACCCATTTGGGTGATTTACTCCATTTATAAACGTCATATTGCCAAATTTTTTATTTTTAAATTACTCTAAATTTTAGGGTGTTACACGATGACACATTTATCCTACAAAATTTTTTTTAATGTTTTTTTCATCAAACTCACCGATTTGATTGAAAAAAAAAACAAAACTTTTTTAAAACTCTCCGATTTTTTTTTTCTTTTCCTCATCTTTCTTCCCTATTTTCTCCCTCAATTTTTTCTCCGAATTTTCTCCCAGAAATTTTATTAATGAGTTCTAATTGTCTTATCCTTTTTCTGAGTGTCAGTGCCATTTTTTTTTTCTAAATATTGGTGTCATCATCAAAGAGGGGGAAATAAACTGTTAGGTCCCTAATTGATTTGGTGATGACTCTCTGGCCAACACTTAAAAAGTCAAAAAGACCACTCTCAACAAGGGCCCTCTTTTCACCGATTGAGCTCTCCGCTCAGGTATGATTTCTTTCATAAATTCTCCCGATCTGGAGTGGGGAGATGCTGAGGACCATCCTTCTCCGGATCAGTGGCTCCCTTTGTATTACCCACTTTGGCAACCTCTGATGCCCCTACTTAAGTGAAATCGGTGGCCAAAAAGAAGAAAACCAAAGCCACCGATACCTTTGCACCCGCCTCTAAGACTATGCCATCGAAAAAGCCTTCAGTAGATGCCCCCATCTCCCACCACTCTCAAAAGCAGAGTCACTCTTCTTCCCCTCCTAAGTCTCCTCTAAAGATTCTTAGGAAACCTTTTGGGGCCAAACCATCTCAACCAGTGACTGATTCTAAAAAATCGGAGGCTGTTGAAATTGTCCATTCTGGGCCTAGGGAATTTGTCAAACACAAAACCACCTCGTCTGTATCCTCTCAAAAGGGTACAATTTTAAAATCGGGGACCCCTATTATTCCATCATCAACCTTTTTATTGGTTGATAAGATGACTTGGACTCCTCCCTAATCCAAGGTGCCTCTTCTCTACCTCACAATCTATCACCCAAGATTCTCAGTCCCGATGCTTCTGCAGGATCCAAGGCCTCTTCTCCACCTCACAGCCTATCACCCGAGATTCTCAATCCTGTTGTTACTGCAGGATCTAAGGATGAATCTGACTTTATAGGAGCAGGTTCGAAGGATCCCGAAAACTTTTTGGACTTCTTACTTTCTGACACCGGGAATTAATTGAGGGGGAGTAATTGACCACTCAAGTTTAAACTCTGTTGAAACTTAATTTGCGATGGACAGTGTGATTGAAGCCACCATACATTAGTTGAGGGGGAGCAAATAGACACTCAAGTTCAAATAATTCCCGCTATTGTCTTATGTATCTTTGTATATATTTATTTACTTTATCATTCTTTATTCATTGTATTTATTTATTCTTTTGTACATAGTTATAAAAAAAGAATGAACTATGTGAAAAGAACCCAAAAGAGTAAAAGAGGGTCAAACCATATTATTCATATATTTACTCAAATTTTCTAAGCATAGGATGTCATCCTCAAATAGGGGGAGATTGTTGGGTTACCAAAGATTTGAAGATGCCTCCTGTTGGGTCACCAAAGATTTGAAGATGATCTCATGTTGGGTCATCAAGGATTTGAAGAAGACTGTTGGGTCTTCAAGGATTTGAAGATTGTTGGGTCTCAAAAGATTTGAAGATGACCTCCCGATCTCCTTTTTAATCATTGAATAGGGGGAGATTGTTAGGTCATCAAGGATTTGAAGATGACCTCCCTTTTTGGATCATCAAGATCTTGAGGATGACCCCCCAATTTCCATCTGTTATCTTTGAAACATCTGTTGTACTTAGATAATTTTTAGGTTATTTGTAATAGCTTAGTCATGCTTTTAAAGATTGATGAAGTCGAAGACCAGCCGAAATCAGCAAGAAGTGAATCTTCAGATGTGGATCAAAGATGAGCTTCCAATCTTCAACTAAGCTATTCTTGCCTGCCGATTTCCTCATGACAAATCTGTAGGATCCTCTTTTCGGAGGTTCCTCTTTTATCCTCTTGCCAAGAAAATCTTCACCAAATCATGAAGTGATGAGGACATTATCTGAAGAACCAGAAAAATGATGTTTGTCTTTTACACCTTTTTCAGGTATTGTCCACATCAAGGTCTGAAGGTCAACCCTGCTCCATGTTGTGACAAAAATTACACTTTGTCTTTTTGATTGACATCTCTGGCATTCAATCCCACAATGACAAATGGCCCAAGCTTTTAATGCACATGGTAGTATTAAAAGGTGAACATGCAAGGTAACCCTTTTTGAAGAGATTTCTATGTGCTCAAGCGAAATCGGCAGACTCTCTTGTTTTTTCAAGTTGTGTTTACTTTTCTTGTTTCTAAGTGAAAGATTGTTAGGATAGATTTATCTGTTCTTTTCCGCAACAGTCTTTAAAGTTTTCTATGTGTAATTCTTGATATTTATATCAATAAAGAATTAAAATTAAGTGGAATTTTTGTGTATTGTATTCAACACCTCTTCTACAATACCTGTTACCTTTTGCCATTACATTTTGAGACTAACATTTATTAATTAATCTAATTTATTAGATAGAAGTAGATATTTTATAAGAAAATATATCTTGTCAATATGACCCCCCATTTCTCATATGAACATATAACCTTCTCTTTCACTTAGAAACATACAACCTGTTATTTCATACTTTATTAAATAGCGTTTACTGTAATATTTTTAAATATTTGAATTTTAATGTTAAGTAATTATGGCTTTTGAAAAATATCATGTGGGATTTAAAATGACAAATTAAATGAGGGACCTTTATAAAACATTTTAAATAGACGAGGATAGATTATTAATGTAATTGATGAAAACACTTTTAAAAATGTTTTTGCATTTGAAATTATTTATAAAAATAGGTTTTTGTTAGAAAAAAAGTGAAAAACTGATGTGGCAAAAGTAAAAAGTCATTTAAAGACAACCTCTGAATTGCTAAGAGGTGAATCATGTTTGGCAAAAAAAAAGTCTGTCTCTTAATTGTTCAAAAACCCTCTGAATGATTTTGTATCCTAGGCCTCCCTTAACCATTAAGCGCCCTGGTTTCATTATGAACAATTACCAAACAATCATATTTCATTTTGCACTATATCATAAGAGAGCCTCTTAATCATTCTGACCACTTAATCATTCTGTATCAAACCATTCAGCAATTGACAAACAACCCCTTAATCATTGGAGATGATGTAAGAATGTTCACAATTGTTCGATTAAAGTATCTTTAAGTGTATAATTTTTACTATTAATTATTTTTGTCGAATACACTTTTATATGATTATCAAACAATAATCACATCTTTATTTACATAATAAAATGTATATAAAATTAATAAATAGAAAATACAAGTATTATAAAACAACTTTAGCGATTAATTTAATGACAATAATTTTGTTTACATCTGTTTAAATGTATCTTCAATTTTCAATGTCAAGGCCTATTTAATTATGAATATCATCCTATTATTTAAAGATACCATAAGTCTATGAAAGGTAAAGTTAGCGAGAGACCCTTGGTGAGCTCCACTTCTTTGGGTTGTCATGCCCAAAGGGTTATTAGACTGGATGGATACCCATGACTCTCATTACGTATCCATCTCGAAGTCATTGGAAAAGCACTTACAAGTCCATTAATAAACTCAAAAGTTAGGCTATGTTTGGCAAAAAAAAAACTAGCTTATAAGCTAACTTTTTTTCCTGGTACATGTTTGGATAACCATAAGCTAGCTTATTGAAAAACTACTCATAGTAGCGTTTTGAAAAGCTAGTTTATCAGCTACCAGCTAGCTTATAAGCTAGTTTTCCAAACAATGCCTTAGTATAGCAAAAGATATGCAACTGCAATTTCTTTTACTCGTTCGAATAATACTAGTCTTCTAGCATATGATATTAGATGGATCAAAGAGAACATATGCATTGTGTAGCTTCAAAACTGTTAGGATGTGAAACCCCCTTTGATTCTTTCTTTAAAAGAGTTCGTATAAAGAGAAGGAAAATGAACTGTGTCTATCCAAATGAACTCTGACACGCTGTCTCAACCAGAGGTTTGACACATTTCCTCGAGCGGGAGTGTTTTGGGTCACTGGATATGCTTGATGCTGGTTCTGATACTAAGTTAGAATATATAAAACACTTTTGATTCTCTAAAAGAGTTCTTATAGAGAGTGTGGAGGTTTCAACATGTATAAAAGTTAAAACGGACCATTGTTTAGCTAATATGATATATCTATGCACATGACCTGTACACATATTGTGACGACAAAAAAGCTTCTTTTGTTGTAATATGTATACGAATATTCATGAAGAAAATCGAGTGTGGCCTACCAAAGCCATAATATTCTGATTATTAGAACTTGAAATTCTCATCACATTCCATTAAGGCAAATAATTCATTGATGAATGACAAGTATTAAATGAAATAACAAGAAATTCAAAGAAAATAACTATAATTTGAAATTAGGAGTCAATGAAATTCATGTATATCTTTTACATTTAATGGTCAACCAATAAATCATCGGACTTGTCCTCTAGTAGCAAACTATCTATTTACTGACTTTAAATGGTTTTAAAACCGAGTTTCAATGTTGAAATCAACCCATCTTTTTTTATGAATAGAAAATCAACATACTCAATAAATAGGTTGGATGGAATTTGTAAACATGTCTAAAATCATGGCCAACACACCAAACCGAATAATTTTAATCTTAAAAAAGCAAAATAAAAGTTGAAACTTTATAACCACAAATCATGAACCAACACATATTAGGTTTGATTTCCTTATGTTTTAAACCAAATGAATTCAATAAATCCCACGTAAAAAAAATCTGAGAAGGATAAAATATACATAGCCTTTTTTTTGGTATCCCAAATGGTGTAGATGTTTTAAGTTAAAAAAAAAATAGTTACAAAGCATGACCACTACCCAAGTGAGTGTGAACGGTATTTTTGTGTTGTATTGAAAATAAAAGGCATATTGCAAATATTAAAAGAAAATATTGATGGTCCAGAAAGGTGGCATGCAAATTTCACACTTTCACATTTGAAAGTTGATTTTGGTCAAATTAATTGTTTATATAGTTTATCCTTGTTTTAAGTTTTATATATCACAAAATTCATATGACATTTATGTGTGTATTTGTTTCTTTTCCCAAGAACGACAAATTGCATTCAATAAGCAATTTTTCAGGGGATATATATATATATATATATATATATATATATATATATATATATATATAGGGAGGATCAAACGAGAACAATAACTATTTAAAAGAACACGGGAACTAATAAAATCACTAGTGATTTTACATTAACGTGCAAAAAAGCCACGCGAACTTGAAGCCGCGGCCTAAGTCCTTTTTTCGTGTGTTAATGTAAAATCACTAATGATTTTGTTAGTTCTCGTGTTCTTTTAAATAGGTACTGTTCTCGTTTGAACCTGACCCTATATATATATATATATATATATATATATATCACTATAATGTTAAAATAAGAAAAATATGAGAATGGTTAAATTACATATAATTTTACATTGAAATCATATGTGATTACTTAACCAAGCTCGGTGATTTGCCCCATCCCGTTGGGGAACCTATTGTTAGAAAACAAGGTATGCAAAGAAAGAAAAGATGTAGGAAAGCAATCGATTAGAACGTGATATGAATCACTTCCCTTAGGATATTATTAGCCCCCACTATCAAAGTTGTTTGGGTTTAGGCTAATACACCCCCAGGAATTATCTAATCAATAGTTTATGTTCAACAACACAACATAAACTCCAAGAACATATCTGCAGAAACTTTTGAAGAACAAATAGAGGATCAAGAGAGGATTTTTGATTGATTAAATGATGGAATTATGGCACATATATATAGGGTTTGACATATAACTAATTTGGATAAGTTTAACCAACTTTAAACTTAATCCAAATTCAAATTATAACTAATTTGGATAAGTTTAACCAACTTTAAACTTAATCCAAATTCAAATTATAACCGAAACCTGTCAAAAAATCGCCAACAGAAGTGAATGCGGGTTTGGTCGCATTGAACCCGCGTTCTACACTGTTCCAAGCACAAAAATTATGATTTTATGAGAATCGCACACGCGCAACGTGCTAATGCTAGTGCTATCTTTTGACCGTTAAATATATGTGTAAAATCCACCCTACAAGGCCAAATTCCCCTTAGTTCAATTGATCTCTTAAGCAACTCTACAAGTTGTTTAAGGATTATAAACTAAGAAAGAGTTTATCACTCTTCCAATGTGGAACAAGTGATAAGCCTAAAATGCATACATATATATAGCTCACAAAACAAGTAAGATTCCACTATTCTTTCTATGTGGGACAAATCTCACTTATGAAGACTATATATATAACAATCCCCCACTTAGTCTTCATCATATAAAAATAATTATGCATAAGTTAAAGTATCTTTCGATTTGAACTTTAACTTAGTGTAAACTATTCAAAGTTCTAATTAAATCTATGGCGGCTTAAAGCTTTTGAGCCAAGATCTATACATATTAAAACCGGAATAATCACACACACAATTGATTATCAAGACATGTTCTTAAACATATAGCACCATTTATGGCCATGTGCTCATCCTAGATTCATGAACATTTACAAAAGTCGACATATACTTATGTTAGAAGCGGCACCACCTCTAATGTTCATATAGGTGAAATTCACTAACCATTGAATTTCATTAAGAGTTGAACACTCACCCTAAAACATATACTAGAGTTAACTAGTATGAACCCAGTTGGATATCAACAACGTGTTATTACCACATTGAACCTTTATCTAAGGGTATACTTAGGAAAAAGCTGGGTTTCCGTTGTTGCCAACTAATCAATAGGTCTCAATCCCATTTCACGGCTTGTCCTAAATACCATATCTTTTGAGAGTCCTTTGGTAAATGGATCAGCCAGATTGTTAGAAGTTCTTACATACGTAATTGTTATTATCCCGTCGGATATTAACTCTCTCACATACGCATGTCTCAAACTAATATGTCTAGATTTTCCATTATAAATCTTATTATACGCTCTAGACAAGGTTGCCTCACTATCACAATGCAAAGAAATGGCTGACATCGGTTGTGGCCACAAATTTATATCCAATAACATGTTTCTAAGCCATTCCGCTTCTTTGCCCACCGCCGCTAAGGCTAAAAACTCAGATTCCATGGTGGAATGTGTTATACAAGTCTGTTTCTTTGAGGCCCAAGAAACAACACCACCACAAATCATAAAAATCCAACCACTCGTGGATTTATTATCATGATTACCCGTAATCGAACTAGCGTCAGAATACCCTTCTAGAACCGAAGGAAAGTTTCCATAGTATAAAGCTAGCCTTTTAGCTCTCTTTAAATAACCAAACACTCTCCCAATGGCTTCCCAATGTTCTAGACTAGGATTACTAGTAAATCTTGAAAGTTTGCAAACCGCATAAGCAATGTCAGGTCTAGTACAATGTGTAGCATACATCAAACTACAGTTGCACTAGCATATTCAAGTTGAGCTACAACCCTTCCACTATTCTTACTAAGTTTACAAGAAGAGTCATATGGGGTGTTAGCTTCTTTAAACTTTAAATGCTCAAACTTGGTTAGCATTTTCTCAATATAGTGACATTGATTTAAAGAATAACCCCCACTATTTTTCTTAACTTTGATACCTAATATGGTATCAACCTCATTTAAGTCTTTCATTTGAAAACATGAACTTAAATAAGCCTTAGTCTCATTTATACCTTTCATGTTTGTTCCAATGATTAACATATCATCAACATAAAGGCATACAATGACACAATAATCCTTTGTAAACTTAGAATATATGCATCTATCCGCTGAATTATGAGTAAAACCATTTTTTAATATAGCGGAATCAAATTTCTCATGCCATTGCTTAGGAGCTTGTTTCAAACCATACAAGGATTTAACAAGCTTACAAACTTTCTTTTCATTTCCCGGAAGTACAAACCCTTCCGGTTGTTTCATATACACCTCTTCATCTAGATCACCATTTAGGAAAACTGTCTTTACATCCATTTGATGTACATACAAATCATAGATTAAAGCCAAAGCTAAGAGTACTCTAATAGATGTAAGTCTAGCTACCGGTGCATAAGTGTCAAAGTAATCAATACCTTCTCTTTGACTAAAACCTTGTGCTACTAGTCTAGCTTTGAAAGTTTGAACGGAACCATCAGTGTTACGTTTTACTTTAAATACCCATTTACAACCAATTGCTTTAGAACCCGGAGGCAAATCTGAAATAACCCAAGTTCTATTAGTTATTAAAGATTCCATTTCATTGTCTATGGCCTCTTTCCAAAATGCAGAATTTTTAGAAGCCATTGCTTCTTGAAATGTTTTGGGATCATCTTCAACATTGAAGAAAATGGGTATTTTGTTTGTAACAATTTCTCTATTTCCTTCTACAAGATAGGAAATAAAATCAGGACCAAAGTTCTTTTCTTTCCTAGCTCTTCCACTTCTTCTAGGCTCAATTTCAGTTGAAGAAGTTTGTTTATCACTAGTAGAAGGCTCAGAAACATTATCTCCAAGTGTTGTTTGTCTTATCTCATCAATGCGTGTAGTGTCACTTTTGAACTTAGTCTCAAAAAACTCAACATCTCGTGACTCTACAACTACATTGGAATCCAAATCCAAAAGTCGATAAGCTTTTGAATTTTCTGCATATCCTACAAACACACTTTTCAAGGCTCTAGGTCCTAACTTAGTCTTCTTAGGATCGGGAACTTTATAATAAGCTAAACATTCCCAAACTCTAAGATAACTTAAATTAGGCTTTCTACCTTTCCATAGCTCATATGGAGATAACTTTAGCTTCTTAGAAGGTACTCTATTATGCACATGACATGCTGTCAACAAGGCCTCACCCCATAAGTTTAGTGGCAAATGTGAATTAACTAACATGGCGTTAACCATATCAACTAGGAATCCGTTTTTCCTCTCTGCCACTCCATTTTGTTGAGGTCTATAAGGTGCACTAACTTGATGTATTATGCCATGCTCTTCACAATAGGAAACAAAATTGGTAGGAAAGTATTCCCCACCTTTATCACTATGCAAAATTTTAAGCTTTCTTCCCTTTTGTGTTTCTACCATGGTTTTATACAAAATAAACATATCAAATGCTTGATCCTTAGTTTTCATTAAATAAACACAAGTGAACCTAGAGTGATCATCAATGAGAGTTATAAAATATCTACATCCACCTCTAGTTAATGTGCCATTTAGTTCACATATATCCGAATGCACAAGTTCTAAAATTTCAGAATTTCTTTCAATCTTTGGGAAAGGCTTTCTTTTCATCTTAGCTTGCACATATGTTTCACACTTATCATTATTTCCATTTTGATAAGAAATTAAACCATCTCTATTCATAAACTTCATAGTTTGATAGTTAACATGTCCCAAACGATTATGCCAAAGATTAAAATTAGAACATTCAATATTAAAATTAGAACTAAAATGAGACACATCAAAATAAGCAGAATTTCCAACTTTATTGATAGAAAGTTTAAACATGCCATCACATACATATCCTTTCCCGACAAAGGATCCAGCCTTAGATACAATGATCTTTTCGGCTTCAATTACAACTTTTAGACCAACTTTACTAAAAAGATAACCGGACACCAAGTTCTTCCTCATCTCGGGAACATGAAGCACATTTGTGAGAATTATCTTCTTTCCGGAAGTGAAAAATAATTCCACAGTTCCTTTGCCTTGAATCTTGGTGGTATGATGATCTCCCAATAAGACTTCATGACCATTTGAAGTCTCCATGTAGTCCTTGAAAAAGGAACGATTGTATTTGAATTCCAACGAACTCCAAATTTCCTTAGCGGACTGAATTGGTGTGTAAAGATCGTAGAGACGATCCGAAAGGGAGTTCAAGATGTATCCCCTACACAACAATTCATCTTCTCTAAGCTTCTTCCTTTCTTTTGCCCTCTCTTCGGTGTCTTTGCTTGAAGATGGTGGCAAATCCTCCAATTTCGGATCCAATATGTAGATAACTTTGAAAGCAGTGAGTAGGAATTTCATCTTTTCTTTCCAACGAAGAAAATTTGTACCATCAAAACGATCAAGTTTAATTGAATCGTTTCCTAATATTTTCATGGTGTTGTGAACATTATCCATGATTTTAATATTAATAATATCCTAAGATTGTTAGAAAATAAGGTATGCAAAGAAAGAAAAGATGTAGGAAAGCAATCGATTAGAACGTGAACTCAAAGAACATATTATTAGCCCCCACTATCAAGGTTGTTTGGGTTTAGGCTAATACACCCCCAGGAATTATCTAATCAATAGTTTATGTTCAACAACACAACATAAACTCAAAGAACATATCTGCAGAAACTTTTGAAGAACAAATAGAGGATCAAAAGAGGATTTTTGATTGATTAAATGATGGAATTATGGCACATTTATATAGGGTTTGACATATAACTAATTTGGATAAGTTTAACCAACTTTAAACTTAATCCAAATTCAAATTATAACTAATTTGGATAAGTTTAACCAACTTTAAACTTAATCCAAATTCAAATTATAACCGAAACCTGTCAAAAAACCGCCAACAGAAGTGAATGCGGGTTTGGTCGCATTGAACCCGCGTTCTACACTGTTCCAAGCACAAAAATTATGATTTTATGAGAATCGCACACGCGCAACGTGCTAATGCTAGTGCAATCTTTTGACCGTTAAATATATGTGTAAAATCCACCCTACAAGGCCAAATTCCCCTTAGTTCAATTGATTTCTTAAACAACTCTACAAGTTGTTTAAGGATTATAAACGAAGAAAGAGTTTATCACTCTTCCAATGTGGAACAAGTGATAAGCCTAAAATGCATACATATATATAGCTCACAAAACAAGTAAGATTCCACTATTTTTTCTATGTGGGACAAATCTCACTTATGAAGACTATATATATAAAACCTGGTTCATCCACCTTGTTTCGGGCCATGGATTCCCATTAAAAACGGGTTCGGGGATCCCTAACATGTTGAAAACCGAGGCTGGGTAATGTATTTCCCAACCTGTCCAGTCCCCTTATGTATATATATTAATTAAAATTTTTAATATGTGTTAATATAAAATATAATATTCTTCAACCAATTTTGTCTATTTTTTAAAACATTTATTGTTGAACCAGGGACAGACCAAACAAAACCGGGGAGGGGATTCGATTCCCCATACCCGTCGAGTCAGGGATGAGATAGTGGAACTGCGACCAAGGCCGAGGATTGCATTACCCGTCCCATCCTGGCCCTATTGCCATGCCTATACATAACTCGGTCAATGCAAGGGTGTGTGGGCGACTTGGGCCCATGACCCACATAATCATATGTGATTACATGTTTGCGACACTAGCACCCTTTAGAGTAATGTCCTTCGGAGTATCAGTTGGTGGATGCAATGTCTTCTTCACATGAGGTAGGGGTACTCAAAAACCCGACCAACCCGGAAAAAAATTAACCCGACATATAATCGATACAAAATTAGGACAACCCAAATCTATTGGGTTGATATTGGGCTAGGCTCAAAGTAACCCGACCGACCCGATAACCCGATAAACATTTTAGCGACTTCTCTAAAACTATTTATATTTCCCTTTAATATGTATAAGTTACCAAAAACAACTCGGCAATAACGAGCAATGGGACTCATAATAGGAATTATTGGAAAGTTATATGTAATACCTAAATATTTGATGAACTCATATATATTCTTTTGAATGATGGATCGTATTTCAAAGAAAGTTTTCCTTATTTTTATGTTTTTAATATTGTTTTTACTTTGTTTAAACACAACCCGAACGGGTTGGGTTGGGTTGCACTTTTGTTTGGGTTGGGTTGGGTTGAAAATTCTCAAACCGACAACATAGGGTTGGGTTGTTGAAATGCCTTCAACACGATCAACCCAACTCGTGAGCACCCCTAACATGAGGCTTCCCAATTGTGCAATGGATACTCTCGAAGACCTCAGTCATGGGCCATAAATCTTGCTACAATAATCACATTAAGTTGTTAGTAATTAATAATATATAGTATATTGAAAAGTAATATAACTACTCATCAGTTGACTTACCAAATACAATCTATGTTGCCTGGCATTGATCAAACCCCCTGTATGTTTGGATGACACACCCTCAAACTAGTTTGTCAGATTGGTCTTTGTAGCACTAGTGCGTGTATTGACATTGTTTTAAGGGTTGTGAAAGCCATTTTTTCATGTAATATGTGATTTTTGGAGTTAAAATCATAGTTGGTTGCCTTAGAATGTTTCAGGCTCTATTTGGTGGTGAAATCGGGGATTTCAGGCCTCTAGAGGGTTCCCACGACTTGCCACGCGACTTGGGTCGTGAGTAAAGTCTCCTAACCCACTCTAGTGTAAAATAGAAATAGTGAGTTGGGCGTCCTGGATCGCTATCTAGGTCGCGGCTAAGGTTGTGCCACTCGTGCAACCCCCCTTTTTAGCCCGAATTTTGACCTAGTTTTACCACTTCTTCCTTCCCTCATCTCTCTCGCTTCATTAAATATGTTTTACGGAGCTAAGGAGAGCATATATTGAAGATCCAAGAACATTGAAGAATCATTCTTGGGGTTTCCATTGAAGGGTGTGATTGGAAGCTTTGAGCCTTCTTCTTCTACCTTGAGTTTTTTCTTGTAAACCTAAAATTCACCTAAATCTAGCAAGGTGTGTCAAGTCGCTGGTAAATATAGATATATTACATAAATCTAAACTTTTTTAAGCCATTAATGTTATTTATGGAGACTTATATATATATATATATATATATATATATATATATATATATTCTCGAAGTATTTTATGCTTTCGAAGCTATTTGGTGATAATATTGGAGGAAAATGTTCATTTTTGGGTTTGTTCATCGATGAGGGAACTAAATATCATGATGGGTGACCATTTGGTAGGGGTTTCTTTATTTATGAAAGTCAAATGAAGATTGTACACTCTAACAAATTCTTTCCTTTGGGACTCATACACATATATTGATCAATGTGGGGATTTGGTAACCATGGAGTCAATTTGTTTACATATCATTACCTTGGAGTTATTATATGCTTGTCGACACTACCTTGTTATGTGCGAGTATTTGATGATAGAGACAATATGATGAAAGGGACTTCTAGTAATGAATGGAAATCCTAAGAGCAGGAACTAAGGTGGTTGAGCCTTGATGTAAAACCCTGAGGGATAGACACTAAGGTCCATACGAACCTTGAGGTGAAACTCTAATGAAGGTCATTACGCACCAAGATAGAGGTGTTCAGGTGCTACACGACAACATTGACATCATCGCCTACTTTTGTGTTCCATCATGCTCAATGGAAACGGGTCTCCCCCATATGTGTAAGATTGAATAAAGGCTTGGTAATCTTGCATGCGGTGTTTGGTGGAGAAAAACCATTGGTGTTACGTGTCCTATTGAAGAACTATATATATGGAGCGTTATGTGACATTCAATTATGTGCATGGATCTGTTGGTTATTTTAAATGCTTGAACTCACTAATTTAGCCTAACATTTGTTTCTTTATGGCTATATATCTCAGGTCCTAATGGCGGGATTGCTAAATGCAGTTGACTTAGGCTGGTTAGAGGCACGTAGAGTGGTTAGCATTTTTGGGACGCATTACATGGAGATAACAACCTTTTGGAAACTTAGTAACACTCAGTCATAATCTATTTCTTGTATAGATTAGATTAGGAGTTAGGTAACCTTAAACTCGATTATTTCCCTTGTAATAGTTGGCAAAAAGTAACCCCATGTTTTTCGATGAAAGATAGTATTTAGTATTTATGTAATATTATTTAAGTGTTACTATTTGTTTATTTTTAGGTGTGTTACAGTCTTACCGGTCTTGGATTTAGATTTTCAAGACTTGGTACATAATACATGTTACAACATAACACATAAATCAATATAAAATCAAATTACAAAATAATGCACATATATAAAATTATCATAGTCCCTATCTATTATCTCATAGCAATGCAACTCTGCCATCTAGGGAGGGTGGTGTCTCCTAAGGGGGCAAAGTCCTCACCATCAAATTTGATCCCATCAATATCCATGACCATTTTCATTGGCTAAATCTATGTGTCCCTTATAACGTCCCCATACGGATGCTACATGGCACAATTTCATGTGGCATAAACCAACACATCCAAGCTAAGATCCCACCAACACAACCCCTGCACATACACATAACCGTATTAAGTTAAAAAGAATATAAATTCCAAACAACACTTTGCACGAAACTTATGCATGAACAAAAAAGTGCTGAAAATAGCCTATCTCGCTAAGATTTAGTGACTTCTCTCCAACAACACCAAGGACCCTAGAACGACCCCTTAAGGATCGCGGTCTATTCCGAATAAGTTGTGGATCAATGGACCTACTCAACTAAAACAAATACAACACAACAAACATTAAGATCGGTATATTTGAAAATATAAAAATCTTATAACACATATTTATTCGTTGTCTGCCATTACAAACTCGATCTAGTGATATGGATTACGAGAAACCTATCCTGCATAATTGGGGCCTTTCCCTCGACCCCTAATCTTATAGAACACCCCCATAACAACATCTTGTCATGTCTTAGTAGTTGTCGGGATATCATCCAACCATGCTCCTGTCTGGTTTGCAGCCACTTTATCATTGCCCTGATTAGCTAGTGGATTCCCATTCTCGCCAGCGGTGTTATTTCCCCTACCTCTGACCGAACTAAGTCCATACGTCCGGACTACCCTTACCTAGAACTTTAGCTCCTAAACCGCGTGTCAAATCTTAAAAAGAAGACAAGTGTCAAGAAATAGCATACACAGAAATACAAATCTATATAGATATCAACAATATTGAAATTAATGTACATATGTTATCTTGAATCCTCATTTGTGTATTCAAATTCTTCTTCCTTGTCTCTAGCTTCATTATCAAATACATCATCAGTATCATTACCGACTTCGAGGAGCTCCCATGTAATTAGACGAACGAGTTCGATATCCTCATTTAATCATGTGGATGTTGTAGGAATACCCTTTAATTATTTTGAAATAACTATTCTTAATCCACATTATCATCATCCTCAAATTCATTAAATTATTATGGTACTTTATTATAGGCATAACCCACCAATCTTTTAAATCATTTGTCATTGGATGATGCATAATACATTTGTTCTATCTGTGGTGCTAGATGAATAAGTCATCACTTCTTAGTCTTCACTTATATTTGATATCAATTAAACTTTGTTTAGGGTCCAGTCATAACTTGTAACACCCGAAAATTTCATGTAAGTATTCATAGTAAATTGACCCTTATTTCTTATTTTGTTACTAGGCAAATCAAGGTATAGTTTGGATTAGTCTTAGAAAATCCTTGCCTTTCAGTTAGCCCGTTAGATCAAGAAATCGTTGGATTTTCAGAAGCTAGTAGAGGTCGACATTGGTCATAGTCGCATTGTCAATCTCGCGGTTGGGGGAGAGGCCGCGGTACATGCCCGGCGACTGTGACTCGCGATTGTGACATTGGCATTTTCTCCTATCACAATCGCATGGGTGGTTCCATGAGGTGTTGGGCTTCGGCGATAGTGCCAGCGACAATGCCATTATGGAAAAGTCACTGGGCATGGTCGCCCGCGTGTTATGTGCATTTAAATAGAAGCCAACCCGGTTTCCTTTCATTTCTAACCTAAAATCTGTTGGGAGATTGTATGTGGGAGCTCTTGGTGAGATTTTGAAGCCTCCAAACATCTCTCCTCATTTACTCTAAGCTTGGGGTTGTTAGTCACATTTATTGTTCATCAAAGCTTCATTCAATGTTGCAAGCAAGACCAAATCCCCTTACTCATCAAATCCATCTTCTCCAACTCCTAGGGTTTGCTATTTTCTAGGTTTTGACCAAAACCTAAGTTGTGAGTTCCTAACACCTTTTCTTAAACTAGATACATATCTATACATGTTCCTTGTCATCATCCTTGCATTTTTTTTATAATATTCTCTATTTGCAATATGTTGGTCATATATTCATAAATTAAGGGTCTATGGATATTTTGGATGGGGATAACCTTAATGGTTGTTTGATACCATAAGGAAGCCATATTTGTTGGGTTGTGTTTATGTTGACTAGTTTGAAAGGATAACATATATATATATATATATATATATATATATATATATATATATTGGAATTTTGACCTTACTTGAGTAAATGGTTTTACATGATACATCAGTGATCATAGATTTTCTAGGTATTTTGTCTAGAGTAAAGAAGCATGAAAATTTGGGTATCTAGACTTGCATACATCTCATATGGAATTTTGTGTATTATGGTGACTTGATATATGTAGAAGTCTTATTTGAAACTTATACATGATACAATAAGTAATTAAACCACCATATTTACTTATGATTGGTATTGGATACGATTTACTTAGGCTATGGTGCCTTATGGTCTAATTACGATAATGTTGGATGAACCAAGTCAGTAAACAGTAGGAGGATATAGTCTTGGGTGCCACCGTGATGGAATGTACCTAGATGTCAACCATTTGGGGTAATGCCATGGTTGTAGTCCTCGGATGTGTCGGGCCTTTTGGGTGTCGCTCATGGTAACTTGACATCAAGGTGTATCGACTCTTTGGGTGGAACTTGATTGGTGATATGGGTCTCCCCTATTGACTCCGCTTATGGAATTATTCTTGGTAAATTGTCATGCATGTATTATATAAAGTGATCATTATTACTTGTTTAAACTCACTAGGATTTGTGGCCTAACACTTGTTTGGTGTCGATGTGTATCTCAGGTTCTAGCGGTGTCGGCGGTAAGAAGGTTTATCTGGGGGGGGAGTGAGCTTGAAGAAGAGACTTTTGGGACACCAAATTATAGAAGGCCTATATTTTTGAAAGATTTGGGATGACACCCGATTTGTAATCTTGTTTCACGTGAAATTAGATTATTAGGTTGTCGTTTCCAATTTCGGTGAATTATAACTTTTATTTAAACAGGTGATTATTCATTCCCCATTTTTGGGAGGCTCCATGCTTTGGCATTTTGAATACCACTATTTCCATTCTGGGAAAGTTTTTGTTATCCCCATTTTTGGGGTGTTACAAGTTGGTATCAGAGCTTTAGTTTGAGTGAACTAGGTATTGACTATAGTATACCTAGACTTAAGCTGAAACAGTAGTGTTTAAGTTGTCAACCACTGGGTAGGAGTCTTAGTGGGGAGAGTGTTAAGACTTACGGAATTACGTTGATTGAGGGTTGTAATGACGGTAACGAGAATTCTTGTGTATAACATGTTCATAATTTCACTTAACTAATGCTATTATGAATATGTTAATACGTGAGCGTACTTGAATTGCTATTGTTATGATAATCGATAAATGTAGTAGTATGTGCCTTTGAGTTTAACTTAATTAGCCTATTCCTCAATCTCATTCTCGTGTGTATGTGGCAGACTAAAATGGTCAATACTCGAATTCGATTACTGAACCCACGAGATGGTAATGTGGAGGACAAATTAAACAATCAACGGTTAGGATGGAGGCGGTTACATTTTTAAAAAATTAAAAATGAAAAAACTCCTTAAAAGGGGGGATGATCTATGGTTAGGATCAAATTTATTGGTTTACAAGGTTTACAACCTTTACAATGTTTACAAAAGAAGGCGACCATTCAAGGGAGAACTTGGTTGTTTGTGATAACCGTGACCACTAACTATTATTAATCAATGGGTAAAAATTAAAAAATTAAATTTGGTAACCTCCTGAATAAACAGTCCAAATGACATTTAATAAGGGTATAAATGTTAATTGGCTTTGTGATTCATCAAAATCTAATTTAGGTGGGTTGCGTGAATCACATCATCATATCATTCCATATTTTTCGGTCAATTTTAATCAAGATATCTCACCAAAAATCATTCCCCATTTTTGATCGACCATAAACCCTAAAAAGGATTCAGAGACGATGAAGTTAGGAAGAATACCAGACATAAGAATCGATACAAATGAAAAAAGTTGTGGATAATTGTCCTTTATTTTAAAGTTGTGGTACACTTCTTGCAACTCAACACTGTTTTCTCCCTTTGTATAGTGCACATTTGAATCATGGATAATTGTCCTTTGTGGTTGGTTGTGTTATCGACCTTCTCAAAGCCTGTGATTCACATGACCATACACATTTTTCATCACTTAATATCATGAACCCATTGCTCTTTGCTCATCAACCCCTGTATGTGGGGGTTAAGGATTTCCTGTTTTCCCATCAGAAAGTTGTGGTACATTGTGGGCACCCATTATGTGGTACTATATAGACATATAATGGGGTCATTTTAGTATATTATGGATGATTTGAAATTATCTAATTAAACTTGATTGGGTTTATTTGTACACCTACTTGGAAAATTTGTTCACCCACGCATCCAGATAAGAATTATGTAATTGACCACCAACTAGCAGGTGTTGGAATATTTGTTGATAAGAGTATATAACAAGATTTAAATTAAATTTTGTGTCCTAAGTTTGTATCACAAAGAAAGAAGTATCTAGATAACTTAGATCATGGAAGAACTGGATAAGTAGCTAGCCATGTGTCTAGGAAATTGTACTTGTCTCTTCATGTGTATACTGATCTAAAAAAGATATAGGGACTGCATTATATTACTGTTAATCCATAAGCTATATTAACATGTACCACACTGTGAAACAAATTATTGTAACACAAATCCTAATTCATATAAAAACTTATTTACCCCATGAATGAAATACGTACCTCTCCCTTCATCATTGTGCATATCATTATCATAACCTGCTTCCTCATCCATACCAGGGGAACGACTTACAACATCCTCTATCAACCGAACGACTTCAGTTTCTACTCTTTCATAGAAACTGATAGCCAAATCAACAAAAGTTGGATTATTGCATCTATTTATCACGTATATACTACATATACAAAAATTAGGGTTTCTTCCTCCTCTAGCAACTATCTTGTTGATTATACAGATAACTTAGTCTGATATCTTTATCCAATTAAGTAGAGAAATCGAATACTTTGAAAATCAATTAGTTGAGATAAAATAGGAAACAACATCTTGGGTTGAAATATTCGTTTTAAAACTGTTGCAGAAAAATTATTTATTTAATTTAAATTAAAGAATTTACTGATATACCCCTAACTATTAAATAAATAAAAACAATTAATTTAATAAAATGATTGGCTCACATTAGATCTCACAGTTATCACAAACTATACAGTTCTTATTTGATTAAGCCCCGACAAAAGAATACCCCCTATATATGTATGTGTATGTGTATGTGTATGTGTATGTGTATGTGTATGTGTATGTGTATGTGTATATGTATATGTATATGTATATGTATATGTATATGTATATGGAGGTTCATTTAAGTACCTCAAATATTTTAGGAACCTATGAATCACCTTTTTTGTGAGTATTCATGATGAATAATTTCATGAATACTCACAAAAAAGGTGGTTCTTGGGCTCCTAAAATATTTAAGGTCCCGAAATATATATGTGTATATAGGCATAATTAAGTGAACACTATTAAAATGTTGAGGATTGTGATTACCAATCTCATCACCCATTAACTTCAATCCTACAACTGTAATTAAGATTTTATTTTCTAATCCAACAAGGATACGCTGGTGAATTGTCATGTATCAGTTAAGTCCCATGATTTATAACTCCTTAAATATCTCATTTAATTAACTTTATTAATAGTTTCAAATATTTTATATTTATCATTTCAATTGAAAAATATTATCAAATCTCTAAACCCAAACGCAAACATAACAGGAACACAAAGCAGAAGCGAATAGAAATAAAATCACCGTAGAAGCATGAGAAGTAAACAATTGTAATAACCGTGTTGAAAATTTGATTAAGTATTGAAATTGGGTGTAAGATCTTGAAAGTCGATAGTTAGGGGGGCTAAAGTGAAGAAGTGAGTAAAAATGGGTTTAACCCTAAAGGACCCATTCTCCTATCATTATTGGCGGCTGGAGTATCGTTTGAGAGAAAGAGCAGGGAGCAAGGTCTTGGGGAGATTGAAGAAGAGAAAGAATTTGAAGGGATTGGCATCTTAGCTTCTTCAAGGTAAAGTTTATAATCGGTACTTTCCTAATATGATATTGTAGATTGAGTAAGACCCCTCTTTAATGGGTGGAGTCTGATGTATTAATTGTTAGGTTGAATAAGAAATGATTGGAAACCCTCTTGTTGCTCCTTAAAATCATTCTAATGATTTGAGATGTTAATGGGTTGATTATTGATGTTTGGGGTCCAAATCCTACATAAATATGATAATTTAAATCGGTGGAATTAAGGAGTTTGGGGTTTGTTCGAGGTCTAGGGTTCGTGCAGAACCCTTAATCTCCTCTGGGTGAGAATTTTAACAACCGGGCGAACTCAGGAGACGAGCGCCCGGTGGTGGTCGAAGTCCCGGGCGGCGGGATGTACCGGGGGTATACCGGTCAGCGAGACCCCGAGGATGGTTGGCCCCGGGAGACGGGGACCCTGAGGTGGGTGTTGAATAACCCGGGATGTGACCCCGGGAGATGGGGGAGCCCGAGGGGGGGTCGAGGAACCCGGGCCATGACCCCAAGACGCGGGGGAGCTCGGGGGCTTGGGAACCCGGGCTACCCGGGAGGCGGGGAACCGAGGTTGTGTTACCCGAGTGGGTTAATCTCTGGAGTCGGAGGCGCCCGAGTGAGGGTTTTCTGTCCAGTGGTTAGTGTTTTCTTAGGTAGTCCAATTTGGAAGCGTCGCTGTTTAAGTTCAAGTAAGGGAGAGAAGAGAGAGAAATCGCCTCTCATTAGTTATCTTTCCTAAGGGGTGTCTTACCGTCATATCGATCTTATCGTAGGTTGTGAACGCTTTTGTGGTTTCAAGTGGTTAAATACATGCGGAAGTTACTTTAAAGCATCTTTTATTACGTGAGCTTTATACATGCGAGCTTTCTTTTAAACGTGATTTATGTTTTCGTTGTTGGTTAAATGTATGCATACATTGTTGTGAGTTGTATGGACAAAGTCGAGGGGTGTGGCCCACCTGTGCTCGTACCGTGGGTGTGTCCCATTTATGCCAATTGGGAGGTGTAACCCAGCTAAGGCAGTATGAGCCAGACACGCTGTTACTTTCGAGTAACGGTAGTGTGTGCCGAAATCGAGTTTATGAATGTGGTTATGTTTATAAACTGAATGGGTTGAGTTTTGTTATAAGCTTTTCTGTATCATGTATTTCGAACTGTGTTTTGAGGGGACTCACTAGACCTTCGGTCTAACCCTCGCTCTTTCAAAATTAAAAACCTTTTAAGGTCGCCGTGAGGTAGGAGGCTCGAGCAAGGGTAAGGAGAAGGTGTGATCTGGTGCCAGAGTAGAAGACCTCCCTTTAGTATATTTTTCTTCTGTTCTCAGTTGTGTAATTATTTTCCTTACCGCAAACCTTGAGATTTTAATTGTTGAATTGCGGTCGTTCATGGCATGAATTTCTGTTAATGATATTATGCTTTGTTAGTATTGTTTGGGTTGTTATAATTGGTATCAGAGCCATAGTTTAAGGGATCTAGGTGACCGGACGGGCCTAGACTTAAACTTAGGGAGTAGAACACAACTGAGAAGTAGGATGGCCTTTGGAAGACAAGTGATAGGGTAGTAAGGACTAGCATGTAAGGTAAATTTGGAGTTACATGTGGCTAGTGTAATTATGAATTTACAGTTACATGTGTATGCTTAACTTGCCTTATTACGTTGAACCTATCGTATTGAATGTCGTATGTTTATCTGTAGTCATGTCAGAGCGGGTAACAAGGAGTAGATTGGTACCGGTAGCTGAGGTAGCACCGGTGATTGAAGCTGTGGTCGATGGGCCAGTCGTTTCTCCTCGGCCAACTGCCACTTGGGGAAAGGGTCGTGGACGACCTAAGGGGAAGGGAAAAACGACCCGAAAGGAGGCTACTCAGGTGGGCAAGCCGAAAACGGGAATTCAGGAGAGGAAAACGACACGTGTTGCCCGACGAGCAAGAAGTGTGGAAGTGGTGGCTGAGCAAGAGCCCTCTCTTCAAGAGAGTTCAACTACGGTAAAAGGAAGAAGACCGACGAGGAGCCGTGGTGGAGGTCAGACCCAAGCCTTTGTGACTCAAGAAACCTTCGCTACTGAAATGGGAAAGGTACAGAAAACTCTGCAAGCTTTACTGGCTCATCAAACTAGGGAAGCATCGGCCAATAAGGAGAAGAGTGAAGAGAAGGACACGTCTGAGATGTCGGAACTGCAGGTTACTGTGATGGGCAGTCACTCGCTACCAACCCCGGTTGTAGTTGCTACTGCGTCGTCGGAGAAGGGATGTAGCTAAAAATCCTTTGCGGCCTGCAAACCCCCTGTCTTCAAGGGGGAATGCGACCCGATTGCAATTATCAAATGGATCGGCGAGATGGAGTTGGCCTTCGATACCAGTAAGTGCGCTGAAGAGGACAAGGTTGTATTTGCATTGTCCATGCTGAGAGACAATGTCGCGTTTTGGTGGGAGGCAGAAACTGGAGGCAGAGGCTCGAAGGCGGCCAAGGGGATGGCTTGGGAGACGTTTGTTGCCAAGTTCAGACAGCAGTTTTATCCTCTAGCAGCCGTGAAGAAATTGTAGGAGGAGTTCCTAAACTTGGAACAAGGATAGATGACGGTCCTAGAGTACACAACCAAGTTTCTTGAAAAGGCTCAATTTACCGAAATTTATGTACGAAATGAGGAGCGGAGAGTGGATAGGTATCTATTTGGGTTGAGGAGTAATATCTGGGAGTTGGCGTTCGCACGAGAACCTACCACTTTTCAAGCGGCCGTCAACGCGGTGGAGATGACGGAGAAAGACAAAGCGCGTTAGATATTGGAAAAGGGCAGTGAAAAGAGGAAATGGGAAGGGCCAGTTCGTGACCCAAAGAAATTTAAAGGTGCAAGATCTGATCAGCGGGAAACGCCAAAGTTTGAGATTAAGCCGTGCAGTAAGTGTAACCGGATGCATAAAGGAGAATGCTTGATGGATCGTGAAGGTTGATTTAAATGTTGGAAGTTGGGGCATATGGATCGGGATTGTCAGGGGCCGAGGACTTGTTATCATTGTGGTTCTCCAGACCACATTAAAACCGATTGTCCACAACTGAGAAAGGGAGCAGTCGGGGGATTCGGAAGAAAAGGAGGAGAGAGGAAGGTGGAGCCAGTTCGGGTGAGGCCCAGGGCATTTAATATGACGGCGGAGGAGGCGGTGGAAACACCAGATGTGGTAACAGGTACTTTCCCTATAGACTCGATTTTTGCTAAGGTGTTGTTTGATTCGGGCGCAAACCGTTCGTTTGTGTCACCGAACTTTGTTCATAATTTGCGTGTGAAACCCAAGAAGCATAGTCATGGGTTTGAGGTAGAGGTAGCGGATGATAGTCGAGTCTTGGTGGGAGAAGTATATGAAGGATGTACTATTGACATCGACGGTCATTTATTCCCGTTACGACTGTACCCAATGGGTATGGGGGAATTTGACGTCATCGTGGGAATGGATTGGTTGGCGTCTAATGATGCCCATATAGTGTGCAATAAGAAGTTAATCCGAATAGCGTTGCCTGATAAGAAAGAGGTGATAGTGTATGGGGATCATCGGGTTAGGAAGTCGTGTTTGATATCTATGATCAAGGCTAGGCGGTGCTCAGTGAAAGAGTGTGTGGGGTTCTTACCGTATGCAGTAGACGCTAACGAGAAGAAGAAGGGGTTGGAGTCGTTTTCGGTGATAAGTGAATACCTGGAAGTGTTCCCGGAATACTTGACCACCTTGCCTCCTGATCGGCAAGTGGAGTTCCGGATAGACCTGGTGCCTGGAGCGACACCAATCGCAAGGGCACCCTACCGCTTGGCGCCAACCGAAATGAAGGAGATGATGACTCAACTACAAGAGCTACTCGACAAGGGGTTTATTCACCCCAGTACCTCACCGTGGGGAGCACCGGTGTTGTTTGTTAAGAAGAAGGATGGGTCTATGCGGATGCGCATAGACTACCGCGAGCTTAATAAAGTAACTGTCAAGAACAAATACCCGCTTCCCAGAATTGATGATCTTTTCGATCAACTGGAAGGAGCGAGCTACTTTTCGAAATAGACCTACGATCGGGCTATCATTAACTGAAGGTGAGGGATGAGGATGTGCCTAAGACTGCCTTTCGTACAAGATACAGGCACTACGAGTTCTTAGTCATGCCCTTTGGGTTGACTAACGCGCCAGCAGTGTTCATGGACTTGATGAATAGAGTGTGTAACCCACTGTTAGACAAGGGTGTCATTGTCTTTATTGACGACATACTGATTTATTCACGATCCATGAGTGAGCACGAGTCACACTTACAAGCGATATTACATTTGCTTAAACGCGAAAAGTTGTACGCCAATTTCTCGAAACGTGAATTTTGGTTGAGGGAGGTGCAATTCCTAGGTCACGTGGTGTCGGAAGATGGAATTAAGGTTGATTCGGCTAAAATTGAGGCAATCAAAGGTTGGGAAGTGCCAAAATCGCCATCAGAAGTAAGAAGTTTCCTTGGATTGGCGGGCTATTATCGAAAGTTTATCCAGGATTTCTCAAAGATAGCCACGCCGCTAACTGCTCTAACGAGGAAAAACATTAAGTTCGTATGGACCGAAGCTCAAGAGAATGTGTTTGGTAAACTGAAGGAAAGCCTGAGTAGTGCACCCATTTTATCCTACCCAACGGATCCGAAGGATTCGTGATCTATAGTGACGCCTCAAAGTTGGGATTAGGGTGCATATTAATGCAAGATGGTAAAGTGATTGCTTATGCATCACGCCAGTTGAAAGAACATGAGAAGAATTACCCGACGCATGATCTCGAATTGGAAGCGGTAGTTTTTTCTTTGAAGATTTGGAGGCATTACCTGTATGGGGTTAAGTGTCATATCTACACTGACCACAAGAGCCTTCAACATCTATTAAACCAGAATGAGCTCAATATGAGGCAGCAAAGATGGATGGAACTGTTGAGTGATTATGATTGTGAGATTCTTTACCATCCGGGTAAAGCCAACGTCGTGGCCGACACTTTGAATTGGAAAGAGCGTGGCGATGCAACGAAGGTAGTGGTGTTTTGAGTCGACGGAACTTCCACCTTCTTGGACGAAGTCAAAACTCTACAAAAAAAAAGCACTCATAGAAGAGAATTTAAAGAACGAAAGAATAGTTGGGAATGTAAATTCGTTAACCGTAGACAGTCGTGGAGTCAGATGTTTTGGTGATAGAGTGTGGATCCCGAAACTAGGCGACCTTCGGAAGAGGGTGTTGGAAGAAGCACATAAGTCACGTTATTCCGTTCATCCATGAACCAACAAAATGTATCGAGACCTGAAGCAAAGTTATTGGTGACCGGGTTTGAAGAAAGATATTGCTTACTTCGTCGAGCGATGTTTGACGTGTCTAAAGGTGAAAGCGGAGCATCAAAGACCTTACGGGGAGCTTCAGCCATTGGAAAGACCGGTATGAAAGTGGGATGAGATCGCGATGGACTTTGTTACCGGGCTGCCGTGATCGCCTAAGGGGCAAGATGCCATTTGGGTGATCATGGATCGACTCACGAAATCAGCTCATTTCCTTCTGATTAAGGAGACGTATCCGTTAGAGAAATTGGCTAAGTTGTACATAGACGAGATAGTGTCCAGGGATGGAGTTCCGTTGTCTATAGTTTCAGATCGGGACGATCGATTCACGTCATCTTTTTTGGAGAAGTTTGCAAAGAGAGTTGGGTTCGCAACTCAAGTTGAGCACCGCCTATCACCCTCAATCGGATGGCCAAAGAGAGAGGACCATACAAACGTTGGAAGACATGCTTAGAGCATGTGTGATCGACAAGGGTTTATAGGAAGTCCACCTACCATTGATAGAATTATCCTATAATAACAGTTATCACGCCAGTATTCAAGCAGCACCATTCGAAGCGTTGTACGGTCGCAAGTGTAGAATGCCTTTGTGTTGGAACGAGGTGGGAGAACGACAACTGACAGGTCCGGAGATAGTGCAAGTGACGGCTGATAAGGTGAACCAAATTCGAGAAAGGCTGAGATCGGCGCAAGACCAGCAAAGGATGAATGCGAATAAGCGAAGGAAACCCATCAAATTCTAAGTGGGGGACTTTGTTATGTCAAAAGTCTCGCCTTGGAAGGGAGTAGTCCGCTTTGGAAACAAGGGTAAGTTGAGGCCGAGATTTTTTGGACCGTTTACTATCCTGGAGCGTGTTGGAGAAGTAGCGTACAAACTAGACTTACCTGGGGAGTTGCATCGAATCCACCCCACATTCCACGTGTCAAATCTGAAGAAGTGTTTGGCAGAAACCGACACTGTAGTACCGTTGGAGGATATCCACGTGGATGAAAAGTTGAGTTACATCGAAGAACCGGTGGCCATTTTGGACCACAAAGTGAAGAAGCTGAGGAATAAAGAGATCCGTTTAGTAAAGGTGTAGTGGAAATTCCACAAGAGGCAAAAGGCAACGTGGGAAGTGGAGGCGGACATGAGGTCCCAACACCCCAACATGTTCAACGAAGGAATTCTGGGGAAGAAATTCTTTTGAGGGAGGGATATTGTAAGAACTGTGTTGAAAATTTGATTAAGTATTGAAATTGGGTGTAAGATCTTGAAAGTCGATAGTTGGGGGGGCTAAAGTGAAAAAGTGGGTAAAAAGGGGTTTAACCCTAAAGGACCCATTCTTCTATCATTATTAGAGGCTAGAGTATCGTTTGAGAGAAAGAGCAGGGAGCAAGGTCTTGGGGAGATTGAAGAAGAGAAATAATTTGAAGGGATTGACATCTTAGCTTCTTCAAGGTAAAGTTTCTAATCAGTACTTTCCAAATATGAAATTGTAGATTGAGTAAGACCCCTCTTTAATGGGTGGAGTCTGATGTATTAATTATTAGGTTGAATAAGAAATGATTGGAAACCCTGTTGTTGCTCCTTAAAATCATTCTAATGATTTGAGATGTTAATGGGTTGATTATTGATGTTTGGGGTCCAAATCCTATATAAATATGATCATTTAAATCGGTGGAATTAAGGAGTTTGGGGTTTGTTCGAGGTCTGGGGTTCGCGCAGATCCCTTAATCGCCTCTGGGTGAGAATTTTTACAACCGGGCGAACTCGGGAGACGAGCGCCCGGTGGTGGTCGAAGTCCTGGGTGGTGGGTTGTACCGGGGGCGTACCGGTCAGCGAGACCCCGGGGATGGTTGGCCCCGGGAGACGGGGACCCCAGGGTGGGGGTGGAGTAACCCGGGCCATGACCCCGGGAGACGGGGGAGCCCGGGGGGGTCAAGGAACCCGGGCCGTGACCCCGGGAGGCGGGGGAGCCGGGGGGTTGGGAACCCGGGTGACCCGATAGGTGAGGAACCGGGGTTGTGTTACTCGAGTGGGTTAAACCCGGGAGTCGGAGGCGCCCGGGTGAGGGTTTTCTGTCCAGTGGTTAGTGTTGTCTTGGGTAGTCCAATTTGGGAGCGTTGCTGTTTAAGTTCAAGAGAGGGTGAGAAAGAGAGAGAAATCACCTCTCATTAGTTATCTTTCCTAAGGGGTATCTTATCGTCATGTCGATGTTATCGTAGGTTGTGAGATCGCTAGAGCACGAATTTAAGCAAGGACCAAAGGTGAGTTTTTTCTAACTGAACGCTTTTGTGGTTTCAAGAGTTTAAATACATGCGGAAGTTACTTTAAAGCATATGTTATTACGTGAGCTTTATACATTCGAGCTTTCTTTTAAACGTGATTTATGTTTTCGTTGTTGGTTAAATGTATGTATACATTGTTGTGAGTTGTATGGCCAAAGTCGGGGGGTGTGGCCCGCCTGTGCTCGTACCGGGGGGGGTGTCCAGTTTATGCCAATTGGGAGGTGTGACCCAACTAAGGCAACATGAGCCAGACACGCTGTTACTTTCGAGTAACGGTAGTGTGTGCCGAAAGCGAGTTTATGAATATGGTTATGTTTATAAAACTGAATGGGTTGAGTTTTATTATAAGCTTTTCTATATCATGTATTTTGAACGATGTTTTGAGGAGACTCACTAGACCTTCGGTCTAACCCTCACTCTTTCAAAACTAAAAACCTTTTTAGGTCGCCATGAGGTAGGAGGCTCGGGAAAGGGTAAGGAGAAGGTGTGATCTGGTGCCAGAGTAGAAGACCTCCTTTTAGTATATTTTGTTTTTGTTCTCAGTTGTGTAATAAGTTGCCTTACCGCAAACCTTGAGATGTTAATTCTTGAATTGGGGCCGTTATTGGCATGAATTTCTGTTAATGATATTATGCTTTGTTAGTATTGTTTGAGTTGTTATAACAATACCATATCGAAAATGATACAAGTGGTTGTTCGTTGTTGTTCATTGACATCATAATACAAAAACAAGTGTAAATTGTTCCCATGAACGAAGACTAATTCAAGAACGACTGTCGGAAAAAAGAACTCGAAGAACATGAAAAACTCAAAGACAAATAACAAGGATTAATGTGTAACATAAACATTGAGATCTCATGTATCTCATATGATATGCTTCACCATTTTACCTCACTTGGGTGGGAGTTATTCAACCTTATAGATTTGATCCTCACAGCCCACACCCCTCTACTAATAATCATTAGTGTTCCAGGTGGTGAAACCATGCAATACCAAAACCCTGTTCATGCATAACAAATATACTTGCTCCTCATGCACATGCTAAATAAATCAAAAAAAAAATTTAAACACATAGACTACATATATCCTCATTCATAAACCGCATGTAATATTTAAGAAAACTTGTAGCATATAATACTCATATACTTAGAACACATATCAAATATTGCTCATTTAGTACTAACACATACCACATAACCTGTGCTAAAAAAATAACATTTTATACATAATCATGCATCTCATTCAAAGTGCATGAAACTCACCTGAATGTTTAGTACCAAAAACCCAACACGAACTATGCATGCTACTCGAGAGGAATGTCTACATATCATATCAGACCAACTAGATCAATTACTAACCGGTACGTTGGTAATTATACCCCAAAACATGCTACAAAACCTAAATATGTATCATACCTCATATTGTTGGATTATGGGAGCCAGACATGTAGTTGAAATAAAACCATAACCTTTCAGGATTCCATATGAAATGGAGTAGGTCAATATCAATTGAACGTGGTTGAAGATTTGAGTTTTTTAGCCGTTAGATTAGAAAATCAACTCATCCAAAGGCTCATAATGTTCTCAACATTTTCACCAAAACTTGGAACTTGGAATTGTAAAGATGAGAGAAAAATAATAATTCAATATCCTTATTTTGTTTACCAAAAAATGTATAAAATTACTGAAATTTAAAAGGGCTGAATGCACGGATAACAAACCTACTTTCACAAAATTTCTTATTATGACGTTGTACTTTCATTTTTCTTTATTACTACAACATATTTACATATTATTTTTTCATTAAGGCATTATATTTGAAAATTTTATCTATTATAGCAATGACTAACCTCCCAATTTGAATTAAAATGACATGACACAAATTACCAGGTTTCGATGTCATGTCATTGTCCATGTGCGATGTCCATGTGCGATGTCCACGTGTAACATATTGCTGACGTGTCATTTCTTATTACAACATTATACTTTTCAAAAAAATTAACCTTACATATTATATAATAAATATAATAATAAATTAATTAAAAATATAAATTATTAATTAATATATTAATATTATGAAGACTATTAGATCAAAATCTATCTCGCTAACATTAAAAAATAAATCCTAAAAAGTGTATTTTGTGAACAAGGAAAATTAGTGTTACATTTATTTACAAACAAAATATTTATCTTAAAAATAATATATTATAACAACCTTAAATTTGAAAAGAGCAACTAATTAAAAAATTTCAATAATATAACAAATAAATGATAAAATCCATTTCTACAAATCAGTGCTTGAACTACCTTAAACTTAATTCTAGATTTAACCTCAACAATTATTAACCCAAGTCTTATTTAAAGGTCGGATGTTACTAAACCTATTACCAATTGCTATCTCCAAAAGTGCAGAAGTCTTCACCCAAAAGTTACACTTTTCAAATGAACCACTATGTTCCCAACATGCATCTATTTACGCCATATAAGAAAAATAATTTTTCATACTAAAACAGTGTGCAACAAAGCGTTTATACAAAATTTTAAAGAGGAACTTCATGTAATCAAGTTCCAACAATTTTCTCATTTAAGCATATAATGATATGGAATAAAATTTCCAAACAAAACCTGCATACATCAATGTATTTTCTCAAAACTTAGCAAGACGATATGTGCGTGCAATTTGGTTGAAACGTAAAATAATTTAGATCGATTTCAACTTATAGTCAAATAATCGATACGTTCCTTGTTCTAAAATAGTGGCTATAATACCATGCATACAAATCAATCAATATAACGCATTTGCGTGAACCAATAACAATTGTAACTACAACCGAAAATGCACAAAACAAAACATTACTATGAACCTTCTTAGGCTCCTCATACACTTGCTCACCATGTGCATAAATCAATTTGTGCACTTTATAGCGTGCCACAAAATATTCTAGCACAAAACTCAAAAGATAAATTACTCGATATCAAGCTTCCAAAAACCTCTCTTTTGGTTGCAAAAAGACATGAGATAAAATTTCTCAACAAAACCTGGATGGAATAAAATTCTCCATAAAACCCATAAATCAACACATGCAATAAATCAAGCGTACGCATTTCAAAGTTTCATCCATGTGTCACAAAACGACATAAAATAAAACACCATAAGACCCAATAAAACTCAAATAACTCAATGGAACTCAGGGGGAATCCGTATAATCGAATGGTGCCAAAATTCTCGCTTCCAATGATCAAATCGCATAAGACAAAGTTATAAATAAAATATCATAAATTTTCTCAGTAAATACAAATTCACGCAATAAACCAAATTCATGTTCTTTCAAAATTCCATTATTTGGTCACTAAAACATGAGATAAAAATCTCAACGAAACTTGCAACCACATGCAATAAAACAATTTTATGCATGTTTAAATCATGGTTTATAATCTTGTGCGTGCTAAAACGTCTTTCCAAAATTTCAGAATACAACCCGCACGATGATTTGGTAAAGTAGGAAATAATTTATGCAATTTATTTTAGAAATAAATCTCGTGTACGAATTTGGTCGAGAACCATAATCTTAGAACTAAGTCACCAAGTATACTAGTCACGTTAATAACTTTGTGAAAACTCAAAGATCATAAGGCGGTAACTCACATCAAGGTCAGTCAACCTTATAATTTCTTCCCCAAAAAAATGATGATTTAACAAGACTATGGTTCCACCTTAAAAAAGAACTCTGACCTACAATAATTGTAACACCCCGAATTTTGAATCAAGTAATTAATTCATGTTATACTTTTGCCATTTCGAATCCACCCTTAGAACCGTCGCAAAACCAAGTTTGAACTGTCGTGGTTTGAAGGGGAAGGGACCCTCGGCGACAATGCCTTGGCGACAGTGCCCTTGGGCATTGTCGCAAGTCACAATCGCCCTCTCTGTACAACCTACGGTACACTTTCGGCAAGTATGCCCGACGATTATGCCCAGGGCATACTCGCATGTCACAATCACCGGATCTAAGGGGCTTGCGGTACATCTTCCGCGAGAGTGACAGATGATAGTGCCCATGTCACTCTCGCCGGTCAAGGTCGTCGTTGGGGGAAGGGTCATTAAATGAGACTTTTATGTTGTTGGGTTTCATTTGTTGCTATCCAAGAGATTAAGGTCCGATTTTCTCACAAGGTTAGGGTAAGTTTCCATCCTTTTTCCACCCTCCTCCTTCATTTAATGCAAATCCAACCACAAGAATCTTGACATTTATGATCCTTGATGGTTCTAGGGTTATTGTGGTAGCTAGCTTATTTGGAGAAAAGCTTCAAGTCACCTCCTCTACTTTTAGGGTTTCGTTATTTTAGAGTTTTCACATTACAAACCTTATTGATGAGTCTCCTAACCATTATTCCATTATAAATGTGTTATTAAATGCTTATGTGAAGAATATGAGGAAATGTGAAATTAACCTAAAACTAGGGTTTTGTATATTTTACTAATGTATGGATTATTGTCTTAGTAGAAGTTATTACATGTCATGACGGTTCCTTTATACATATAAAAGTATAAAATGAACTATATCTTGGTAAAGAATCATCTTTCATACTAATGGGTTTTGGTTATAAATGACTATATTGGTGACTAAGCTTGTCACACTTTGAGGAGGGAGAAGCTTTACGCCAAGTTTTCCAAGTGCGAGTTTTGGTTGAAAGAGGTTCAGTTCTTGGGTCACGTGGTGACAAGATAAGGAGTAAAAGTAGATCCATCGAAGATTGAAGCCATGATGAATTGGAAACCACCTAAGAGTCCTACGGAAATTTGGAGCTTCTTGGGTCTAGTCGGCTACTATCAAAGATTCATTCAATACTTCTCTAAAATTGCCTCTCCATTGACGTGTTTGACAAGAAAGAATGAGAAGTTCCTTTGGATCGAAAGTCAAGAGCGGGCCTTTCGGACTCTACAAAGGAAATTGTGCGAGGCGACAATCTTATCCCTACCCGAGGGAATGGAAGATTTCATGGTTTACAGGGACGCGTCTAAGATGGGTTTGGGATATGTCTTGATGCAAGGGGGCAAGGTGATAGCCTATACATCGAGGCAATTGAAATATCATGAGAGAACTACCCAACCCACGATCTCGAGCTAGCGGCGGTAGTGTTCGCCTTGAAGATATGGCGACACTACCTTTACAGTACAAAGTGTACCCTCTTTACCGACCATAAAAGTCTAAAGTATGTCTTCGACCAAAAGGAATTGAATATGCGGCAACGAAGATGGCTCGAGCTACTCAAAGACTATGATTGTGAGCTTCTATATCATCCCGGAAAGGCCAAAGTCGTGGCGGACGCCTTGAGCCAGAAAGAGTATGGTAGTGGCGTTCAAACTACCTTTGCAAGAGTGGAAGTCGTCTCGAGTCTAATAGACAGAATCAAGATGTCCCAGTCAGAAACACTTCTTGAAGCGAATCTTAAAAGTGAAGCTATGGTGAAGCAACACTTTCAACTGACCGAAGACAGTAGAGGTTTGAAGTTATTCCAAGGCCGGATCTGGGTACCGAAAATTGGAGGATGTCAATACTTGTTATTGGAAGACGCACATAAATCCATGTACTCTATCCATCCGGGAAGCACAAAAATGTACCGGCACT
Organism: Arctium minus; assembly: GCA_954870635.1. Taxonomy (NCBI): domain Eukaryota; kingdom Viridiplantae; phylum Streptophyta; class Magnoliopsida; order Asterales; family Asteraceae; genus Arctium; species Arctium minus. Next base: position 35,143,034 of record OX941097.1, on the reverse strand, counting down.
TAAAGCTCAATTATTGGTGGCCAGTAATGAAGTTGGATGTAGCTAGTTATGTGGAGCGATGCATAACTTGCCTACAAGTGAAAGTGGAGCATCAACGACCGTACGGTAGTCTACAATCCTTAGAGATACCGGAGTGGAAGTGGGAACACATCACCATGGACTTTGTGACCAGGCTACCAAAGACCTTGAGGAGTCACAACACCATTTAGGTGATAGTGGACCGTTTGACCAAGAGCGTGCATTTCTTGCCTATGCGAGAGACTCTCCGGATGGAAAAATTGGCGAAACTCTATATAGACGAGGTAATATCGAGATACGGGGTGCCACTTTCTATTATGTCCGACCGTGATAGTCGTTTCATTTCCTATTTTTGGGATAGCTTGCAAAAGGAGTTGGGTACTAGAATCAAGTTGAGTACTGCATATCATCCTCAAATAGACGAACAGAGCGAGAGAACCATCCAAACTCTCGAAGACATGTTGAGATCGTGTGTCATCGACTTCGGTGGAAGTTGGGATTCACATCTATCGTTAGTGGAATTCGCCTACAACAACAGTTATCACTCGAGTATTGGTATGGCGCCATTTGAGGCGTTGTATGGAAGGAAGTGCAGGACACCCGTGTGTTGGCTAGAAGCGGGAGAGAAACAGTTTGTCGGACCGGAGATCGTGCAAGAAACGTTCGACAAAGTGAAAAGCATTAGAGAGAGATTGAAGGCATCTCAACACCGTCAAAAGAGCTACACGAACAATAAGAGAAGACTGGTCGAGTTCCAAGTGGGGGAAAGGGTAATGTTGAAGGTTTCACCGTGGAAGGGGATAATAAGGTTCGAAAAGCGTGGGAAGCTTAGTCCCCGTTTCCTTGGACCTTTCACCATCATCGAGCGCATTGGACTTCAAGCCTACAACTTAGACTTACCGCCCGAAATGGACGTCATTCACCCTACCTTTCACGTGTTTTACTTGAGAAGGTATCTAGCCAAAGAGGAGAGCATCATCCCCTTGTAAGAGATTAGAGTGGATAACGACCGATGCGTGGAGGAGCCCAAGACTGTTCTAGAAAGGAAGACAATGAAGCTATGACACAAGGAAGTGGTTATGGTAAAGATTCAATGGAAGCACCACCGGGGAGACAACGTGACTTGGGAATCGGAAGAGGGCATGAGGAGGCGATATCCTCACTTGTTTGTTTAGTTTGAGATTTCGAAGACGAAATATTTTCCAAGGGGTGGAGGTTTGTAACACCCCGAATTTTGAATCAAGTAATTAATTCATGTTATACTTTTGCCATTACGAATCCACCTTTAGAACCATCGTGAAACCAAGTTTGAACTGTCGAGTTTTGGAGGGGAAGGGACCCTCAGCGACAATGCCTTGGCGAGAGTGCCCTTGGCATTGTCGCAGGTCACAATCGCCCTCTCTGTACCACCTACAATACACTTTCGGCGAGCATGCCCGGCGATTATGCCTGGGGCATACTCGCATGTCACAATCACCGGATCTGAGGGGCTTTCGGTACATCTTCCGCGAGAGTGACAGGCGATAGTGCCCATGTCACTCTCGCCGGTCAAGGTCGTCATCGGGGGCAGGGTCATTAAATGAGACTTTTATGTTGTTGGATTTCATTTGTTGCTATCCAAGATATTGAGGTCCGATTTTCTATCAAGGTTAGGGTAAGTTTCCATCCTTTTTCCACCCTCCTTCTTCATTTAATGCAAATCCAACCACAAGAATCTCGACATTTATGATCCTTGATGGTTCTAGGGTTATTGTGGTAGCTAGCACATTTGGAGAAAAGCTTAGAGTCACCTCCTCTACTTCTAGGGTTTCATTATTTTAGGGTTTTTACATTACAAACCTTATTGGTGAGTCTCCTAACCATTATTCCATTATAAACGTGTTATTAAATGCTTATGTGAAGAATATGAGGAAATGTGAAATTAACCTAAAACTAGGGTTTTATATATTTTACTAATGTATGGATGATTGTCCTAGTAGAAGTTATTACATGTCATGAGGGTTCCTTTATACATATAAAAGTATAAAATAAACTATATCTTGGTAAAGAATCATCTTTCATACTAATGGGTTTTGGTTATATATGACTATATTGATGACTAAGCTTGTCACACTATTGTAATGGTTTCTTTCGTGACAAATGAATTATGCATATGAATATGATCATGTAATATGTATTATCATGCTTTAGAATGGGATATATTATACATGTGATATACTACCTTTTTTTGGTCATGTCCTAACTGTGAAGTTAATGTCTATTTCCTTGTACACGAGGATTTAGATGGCATATGTATATGTGGTGTTAATTGTTGACCATTTGGTCACTAGCGAGTAGGAAATAGGGGACGTAAGTCCTTGAGGTGTAACTCGACGGAGTAAGCACTAGAGGCATAAGAGGTTTGAGGATTGTGATGTTTGTTATGGCATGGGAACTAGAACCGGGATATGTGGTGAAATCCAAATACATCGCGGGTGACCCCATTCACGTGTTCTCATCACCCAATATGGAAACGGGTCTCCCTCGTCTTTCAAGAGTTATCTCTTGTGTATTCGTACAGGAAATGGAACATCTGTTCCGAATGGAATGTTGGCATTGGTTCAACCTATGGGTGCTTCGGTAACAATTAATTACACTAAAGACGCATACTTTATAAACTGTTAAGTCTTAGATATATCTCTAGATTTTGGCCTAACACTTGTTTTGGTGTTCATTGGCTCACAGGTTCTTCTAGTAGTGTGCATAGGGCACCTTGATTTGCCGGGCGCGCACCTAGGATCATTCAAGGACCGGGGATTTTTAGGATTTATGAGAAGAGCGTTTTGGAGACATAGCAATACCCTCCTTTAATATAGTTGATTTATGTTATAGATTAATTAGGTTGTTGTGCTTTATGTTTCATTTCTTCCGCTACTATAATTGCTACAAACTACCCCAATGTTTTTGGGTTTTAGTTGTCATATTTACAAGTTTTAGAAATCCTTATATAATAGACGTCATTTTGCCGAAATTTTAAGTTTTAAATTTATCAAATTTTAGGGCGTTACAATAATCGACTTAACGTAATCATCATGCTTAACTGTCACCCAAGTGACAAAGCTATAAACGTCAACTTCTTCTGATGCCTACTCACTAGAAATTCATTCACTACCCCATCGATCATCACATAAAGGCGATTCAAGCACACACATGTAACATGTAAGTTCACTATAACACTGACCAGGTAATTATGAACGTGCCCTACATGGAGATCCTTGGTATCATCGCCGAGTTTAGTGACTCTATCGTCCTCAAAATATCCTATCTCAAAGTGCCTAATCGTACAATCTCATTTTCACCCACTTAGGAGAACGCTGGTTTGAGTCTATGTATCTGAAATCAACACCTGAAATCCCTCAAATTTTGAATGAGCAAATAATTTAAAATTTTCAATAATACAATAAATAAAGGATAAAACCTCTTTCTACAAATCAGTTCTTGAAATACCTCAAATTAAATTCTAGATTTAATCTCAAAAATTATTAACCCAAATCTTATACAAAGATTAAATAAAGGTCGGGTGTTACTAAACCTATTACGAATTTCTATCTCTGTTATACCCAAATATTATCAAGTTCTAATCGTAAACAGAAATATGATCAAGAATCGTAATCACATGTCATTGATTCAATATTCAACAATTACAAATCTCACTTTATCTCTCTACTTTCTCTCACTAAAATAATGTTCTAATTTGCTCTTCTCTAATCTGCTCACTTCACTCAATGACTTTTTAAACTGATAACAAAGACCTCAAGGTATTTATACCCTCTACCAATTACAAAGAAACAAAAACACAACAACATAAACTTTGAATTTTATTACAAATTGACTTTGACTTTCACTGAGAGTTGACTTTCAGCTTTGACTTGCTTGACTTTCATCTTCAGTAGAAATGATCTTACATCCAACAAATCTGTGCTCTAACATTCTCCCCCTTTGGATCAAGATCATCTATAAAAATATATTGCAACTCAATCTTCTGTCTTTTTTTAAGCTCAATTTGAATCTTCTTCCCCTTTCTTTGATAAATTCAGTATTTTCAAAAACTTTCATCAATCTTCCCAAAGTTTGTTCTTCAATAATAATAGCATTCTCCCCAAAGGTTGTACACAAACCTCTTTCAGACTTGAAAATAAATTATCTTCAGTTTCGGCTCATTTTGCTTCATCTTTCAATAATCTTGAATATTTCTTTAAACGCTTTGAATAACCTTTCAACAAACTTTCTTTCACAACCATTTCTTGACCTTTTCTCCCCCTTTTTGATGATAGCAACATAGAAATCATCAAAACTTTCACCAAGAAATGTCATTAAAATTCTGTTCTGACCACTAATCTTTCAAGAGCCTCTGATTCGTTGCCAATTCGAACAAAGTATTTATCTAGATCTTTTCAAATCCAGACAAATTAGAATGTAACACCTGAATCAACAAATGAATCAGTTAAAATGCCTGTTAGTAACACTAAGTCACTGTGTGTAACGAATACACATAGGAAAGGAGCTCTTTGATGTTCACTCCCCCAGGGCTTCCATCCAATCATCGAAACACCACAAAGGAAATTTCTATGAATGTTATGACAAGAAAACAAATTCGTTGTGTGTTCGTGCAAGTGTAGAAAGAATTAAGCATATGATGATTGCTTTTAATAAGGCTCAACATTGTGTAAACCACTGAGACAACAGTAGATAAACACAGACTCAATGTGCATGATTGAAGTGCGAAGGTGGGGAAGACTTCCTTCTTTTTCAGTATCCAGATTTTCCAAATGAAAACCAGATAGATTATATGCTGCGTCCCCAGAAAAATATGAAACATTTTTTTTAAGAAGAAAATGAGTGGCTTGTGGGGTTTTTATCAAGAGTTGGTATGGGTTAGTTGCCTATTTCAATAACGTTCACCAAAGAATTATGAAACATTAGTAATGTGGTTGCCCGACTTAGAAAGTAGTTGGTGCAGAGTTTGATATTCTTTTACTCTATTCTCAAACCCTTTTTCTTTTAATCATTAAACTCACATCTAACCAAACTCTCTTTTCCATTTTACCTTGTCACACAACCCACACTCATTTCTTTTCGACTCCTCACACTCAATCACTATGGATTAACTTCTTGGGTAGGAGACACTGGTTAACGTGAATCCATAAAAGTTCATTTAAATCCTAGCATAAAGAACCCATATTTTCCTATGAAATATATGTTGCTCAAAATGGTTTATCTTGAATAGTTAAAGCTCAAATACAAGTCAGGTGTGTATATGCTCAGAATATAATCATGAAGATATGAGCATTTTTAACATTGAAGATATTTTCAAACAAGTAAATTGAATGAATAATCATGAATGCAAGAGACTTGTTTGAAAATCACATTGTATGAAAATGATCATAAATGATATGATATAGTAATTAAAGCTTATGGTCAAGAATAATGGATATTGTCTATATGAAACAAAATATAGACATTCTTGAATGAAAAGTTTAGAAATGAATTAACGCTCAAAATTCAATGAAGTGCAAGCGGGGTGTCTTACCATCGAAAAAATATGTTTCAAATTTGAGACATGGTAAGAACAATGTGAACAATAAGTTAAACCGGTGTGTGTGAATACTTGAAAGTATATAGAAAAGACAATACACAAGTATTTATCTTTGGAAACATACGGTTTGTAAAACATTCAAACTCAAAATAAAATGAAAACATTTAAAATCACACTACCAATTCATGAAATCTGTTTAAGAATCGGGAAGTGGTTTGAACATTTAAGAATATGTTTTCTATGATTGAAAGTTGTCCTTCTTTCAACCATATATGAGATTAAGATAAGAAATTTAACCTTTATCATTCAGTCTTAAATCTCATCAAATCAAGCTTAAAGTCATAAAAATATGATCTTGTAAGCATCCTCTCAATCTGCAAAAGTCTCAAAGTCATGTTAAAGCAACTTTATTCACAAATTTATTGAAAAGTAAACAACAAAAAGCAGTAAAACAATGAGTGAACGAGTTCTGATCAGAAGTAATCAGAAATCATAATTCTTTACTCCCCCTAAAAATATGCATCTGAAATATGTCAGTGAAAAAGCACATGATAGAGATCTACAACTCCATTTGAAGTGTAGTTCATCATATCTTCCGAATACATATTTCCAGAAAAATATATATACTCCCCCTTGAAGGTTGATTTCCGCATTTGAGTATTGGAGTACATCCTCTTATCAGCTCGGGAGTATCATTACTTTTGATCTTTGAAGTACGAGTCCTAAACTGTTGTGTTTAGAAGTCAAACTCCGTTGAAGTACGGGTCCTGAACTGATATATTCAGAAGAGTTAGTTCTCTTACTCCCTCTTGACTGTAGGTACCTGCAACACAGATTCACTTTTCGGCTTTGGTACCCTCTGGTATTTGGGTCCATGTTTGTGAGTTGCAGTTCTATTGGGAGTAACTGAGTAAGAACCATACCAGTAATGATCAGTCGTCTTGTGAACATGATCATGTATACGACAATAAGAACAATAATATTTCTTACTTGACAACCTGATTAACTGATCTTTCGAGTAGACATGATCAGGTTTACCTTTTCGCACATTGTTCTTCTTGGCTTTAGTCTCATGTACACATGTCTTCTTTTCTTTCTTCTCAACTTTCTTTTCATCTTTCTTTTCTTCTTCAACTTGTTTCACTTTCCATACCAGTTCTTCTTCTCTGTATCTTCTTCTTCTTCTTTGTGCACCTGAACCATCTACATATCTATCAAAGAAAATGTTAGTTGTACGAATTTGATCAAATGAATTGACTAACCTTTTTGTAGAAACAGGTTTCTTATGTGGGCTTGCAGCTGTCTTGAATGAACATTCAGAATCAGCTGAATCATCTCGAGGTGTGTGGATTTGTGACTCTAGAGTCGTTTGCTCAGTCACCACCACCTTTGAAACAATGTCTTCAAGCTCTTTTATCTTTGAAGATAAACTGTCTCTTTCTCGGACAAGCAGGTCAATTTCTTTCTTGAATTCAGACTTCGCTTTTCGCTCTTTCAGTGCATTTTCAGATAGTTCAGATAGCTTCTCATTCAGCTTCTTGATTTCTATCTCAAATATACTTCTTTCTTCTTCAAATCCATTCTCAGCATTCTTTCTTCCATCCGATATCTCTTTAAAGAATCCAACATTCTTTTGCTCAATTAACTTATTTTCTTTTGCAAACTTTTCTCTTTCCAAAATGATTACTTTCTCAAAGTCAAACACTTGTTGAGAAAGCTTGATGCATTTAAGCTCAACCATCTTCTTTTCTTCACAACTCTTCTTGGAAAGTTCTGAGAATTTCTGATCAAACTCTTTCTTTTCTTTCTCAAAATCAGATTTATCTTTGACCGTCTTTCGATCCAAATCTGATATTGTCAGTTGAAGTTTAGCATTAGCATCTTCCAGATCAGAAATCTTCTTATGAACATCAGCATTTGCACTCTCCAAATCCTTAACTTTCTTCTCATTATTCTCAACGGAATCTTGCTTCTGGATTTGAGCTTCCAGATCAGAAATCTTTCCTTTTAGTTCAGAGTTCTCAACTTCTAAAAACTTTACTCTTGATGACATCTTTGGTCCTACCATTATTTTCTCAATATGTTCCCACAGCTGTTTTCCTGTATCCTTTTTACTTTCTAATTTGATAGAAATTTCTTTTGAAATCTCATCTGAAATTCCTTGCAATATAAAAGTTTTGGCTAATTTGTCAGCTGTATATCTTTTTCTTTGCTCGTTTGAGTACATCTCAAGTGGTAATGAAAACTCTTCTCTTTCTCTTTTTTCATTCTTTACAACAGTAAAAACTTTCCTTGGAGTTGTCATACGTCCTTCCCTCAGAGATATTCTAATAAGATCCCCTAAGTCATGTCTATCAATGAAATCCGGAAACTGATTTTTCCATTGTTCCTACTCTCCTCTGAAAAGTACTGGTGGCTTCTCATCCATCCTGATTGCAGGAGCTTCACTGGAAGTCATTTTTGATCTATACAACTTTTTATGATCGTCAAAATTCAGATAACAAACTTGATCTACACAAATCAAACTTAGTCAACTTTTAGCAAATTGTTATTCCCAGATATTATCAAGTTCTAATCGTAAACAGAAATATGATCAAGAATCGTAATCACATGTCATTGATTCAATATTCAACAATTACAAATCTCACTTTATCTCTCTACTTTCTCTCACTAGAATAATGTTCTAATTTGCTCTTCTCTAATCTGCTCACTTCACTCAATGACTTTTTAAATTGCTCTTCATAAACTTTGACTTTTATTACAAATTGACTTTGACTTTCACTGAGAGTTGACTTTCAGCTTTGACTTGCTTGACTTTCATCTTCAGTATAAATGATCTTGCATCCAACAAATCTGTGTTCTAACAATCTCCAAAAGTGCGGAAAGCTTCACCTAAAAGTTACACTCTTCTCGTGCATCTAACTAGCACTCAACTCTTCACTGTGACGCTATTACCATTTCCCAACGAGGATCTGATGCACATGTCGACAAGTAAAAAGGTCAAGGTAACGTCTATTGAGTTAAAGTAGTTTTCATCATAATTGTATAATAGTAAAACTGAAAGACTGCTTATTTAAAACATAACTCCTCCTTATGAAATGCATTTATCGTAATAGCAACATCTTTGCAAATCCACTATTTTCATGATGAAAACACTAAATCAAAATACCCATTTAATATGAATTCAAAATCCAACACTCACTCCAAAACACAATGGAGTTAAAACGAAATTCGGAAAACACAGATAAAACTCTATTATCCAAATCATCCAAAACATGTATAAAACTCAATAATACAAAGCCACAAATCATGGATATCAATTCATACTCAAAACGTCACCGAAAACTTGGATAATACTCAATACCCAAAACAACACCTTTCGGTGACGAGGGAGACCCGTTTCCGTAGGACGTGGCGGGAACACATAAGTATGCCACGTATCTATGTTATCGAACTACACCTCAGATTGGTAACCCGATCTTAATGTTTGTTCACTCTCTAGTATAGACGGGAGGGTTGAAGAAGATACATGATGTTTTTATTTGGCCGTCTAAGTTTAATTGTATACACTTCGCCCCCTAATTTAAAAAAACTTAACTTAAAAATTGTTAAAATAAAGAAAATGGCAAGGAGACCATTTTACCCTCAAGGTTAACGTAGAAGTTAGACGGTTGTTAGGACAAAGGACCAAAAACGCGAGAAAATGCATACCACAAGGCATTTTACATAATAAATGATGTTTAGGGACCAGTTTCACAAAACTCCGTATAAGATAGGGACCAAATCTGTAATTTACATTAAAAAAACGAAAGTATAACATTATCTTAAGGAAATCTATAAAAGCAAGTTATTACATTATGCATTTAGTTGAGTTTAAAAATAACCTAATAAAGAATTACATAATCAATAAGGTTTTATTCGTATAAACTTAACCAAATAAAAAGTTATATAACAAATATTTTTGAAGTTTAAAGATAAATTACAAATATAACAAATATAATTCCATATTCGATTTAACCGAAACTAAATAAAAAACTGAAAATCAAATCTAAATATAAAAACTTTGTAACAAAATCAAATAATCCAATTTTTTTTATACAATTCCAAACCGTGTGAATGAATGTGACATCCATAAGATTCCTCTCCACCAACGAGTTGGGTTGGACAACTAGGCTCTCTTTCATAAGTCAACATGTATACTCGGTCAACGACTTTACCCAGTCAAGATAGAATTTGTAATGAATCCTATGTTTATATTTTATTATTTAATTTAATAATTAAATACTTAAAATAATATTACAAAAGTTATACATTAATAACCAATTTGTTAATACCTTGTAATTTTCTGTGCTATTCGAATAAAAAAATATATCAGATGTTTAATTATTAAAGTTTTTAAACGTCATATAAAAAATGATAGAAATTAACTAAGAAAAACTGACCCATCAAGATTGAACCATGAACGTTCAAGAAAACCAAAACACTAGGCAATATTTGGAAAACTAAATAAATGAGAAAGGGAGGAAATCTACAATGTCATTTTAAGATAAAAGTTACTTACACTGCGATTTTAAGAGAAAAGAATTTAAAAATTATGATTTTTTAAGTGCTTCAGATAGTTTGTCCCTTATCCACTCTTGAAGCATTTTTTAAGAGACTAATTCATTAGAATAACAGCCCCCGAAAGTGAAATATGAACAGTTTTTACAAATGAGTAACCTTACTATATTATACACAGCTATGATAGATCAATTTTACTCTTGCATAAATTGAAATAAACCAGTGAAAAATGTGCTAAGAAAATCATCACTATATATACATATACAAATGTAGAATTGCACACAGATCAATCCAAAATTATCAGTTTTAGGTCTTACAAATGACATTTGATACACTTATGAGATGAAACTTGGTTTACTTAATGTTTGAATGAATAATAGTTCAAAAAGATCAATTGAAATCTTTCCAAGAAAAAAAATATATTTATTTCATGCCAATGAAGTTAGAAGAATACGTATGTAATGATGATTGGATAAGTAATTACATGGATGAAATTAAACGAATCAAATATTTCAATGAAATGCCTCTGGTTTTTACGTTTGCTACCCTGTAAAACCGACCCAAAACGTTATCCGAGTAGAAGTATTGATTATATAATAATGTCAATTCATCAGGTCTAACTGAAGATGACCCAACATCTCCACAAGACTAAATCAAAACTTGTATTACCGTGTTTAGGAGTTTATTTGAAACATATAATAACAAATTTGGTAACACAAAAAACATTCATGGCGTTTTAGGTAAACGTAAATACGCATCTGGTAGTGGCTCAAGTAGCAAGAAATTATTTGCACTAACATTTTATAATAATATAATTAATCATGCTAGCAAATTGTGAAGAAGTATATCTTACATTACCGAATAAAGTATTTTTTTGGGGTCCAATTTTGTTAAGTATACGACTGTTGGGGATTTTGATAACCTTGATATATTATCATATTCACATATATTGTAAAAAGAAAGTGGACCACGATCTCCGATTCGCATCGATGTGGCGGAAGAGTTACTAACCATCCAAGCTGGCATTGCATTTGGTTCAATTATTATTTGGATAGCAGAAATGGGAAATATGATCTATACACAGTCATTTGAGGTTTAGGGGTCGTTTACCCAAATGCTTACCCGGTAAACACATACCAAAAAAATTCGACACAGTAACTTGTTTTACCAGGTAAGATTTTAATTATCACGATGGTATCTTATACAACAATTTACCCGGTAAGCGCTTACCCGGGTAAGAGTTGTCACTCTCTCTTACCGGGTAAGACTCTTCATCCTTATCCTTGCTCTTACCAGGTAAGATCCTATTCTCTTGTCATGTCCATCCGCTATGGTAAATCCCCCTGTAAACACTTACCGGGTAAGCATTTTATAAACGGCCCCTTAATTTCTCTACATCGATGATGATATATCCAATCGAGAGGAAGATTTAACATCGACATTCACCGAACAAGATATTAAAAATAAAGATATTAATCAATATTTACGTTATTGACTTTTATAAGTTTTAAACAATTTTATGCTCTTGATTGGAACAAATAACATTTTATGTTTTAGACATTTATTAAATTCAAACACAATGTTGAGTTCATGCTTATTTTATAATAGATATTTAATATTCCTAAAAAATAGTAAATATTTAATAAATAATAAATAATGTTACTCCATTAAAGAAGTAAATATAAAGAGTGCATATTACTAAAAAGTCAAAGTCAAGATTGAAGAATGCCAAAACGGGTTATAGTTGGGACACAGTTCGGTCGTACGGACATTTGGTTGCATCGCGTTACACTTCAATTCTTTTATCTATTTTATTGAACGTATTTATCTTAGAACCAATAAATATGTCTAAAAAGTTGTATTCATTTTAAAAGTATCGAAGAGGTTTTTGTAAGAATATAATTTATAAAAAAGATATGTTTTTAGTTAAAACACTTTTTACCAATTATTTTAATAATAATATAAAAGGAAAAAAGGAAAAAAAACAAAGAAATAAAATAAAAGAAAATTTATCACGTTATAAATATGTAAATTTGAAATAAAATTTTATACATTAATAACTCCAAGGATTTAACGATCATTTCATAAAATATATTAGAAAAGGGGTTTGTTTGTTATATGACCATTCTATAAGGTCATTATCGTAATTTTGGTGGAACATTGCTTAGCTAGTTAGCTGGTTTTTGGACGGACGTTAGTCCAGAGACCAAAAATAGAAAAAGTAAACTACAATTTTGGTCCCTGTGGTTTACATGAATATCCGAAAGTAGTCCGTAGACTTTTTTTTTAAACGAGAAGGAGGAACTAACGGTTTCCGGAAAGGCCATTAATCGAAGGAGTCCTCATATTTTCATTAGAAAGCGAACAATTACAAAAAATCATCGATACAATGCACCAGAAAAGGCAGAACATAATGGAAAAAACAGGACAAGTCAGAAAACGAGAGTGTCGAGCCACCACGTGGGCCGCCTCGTTAGCTTGTCTCCCAATGGCAAGGACCTTGAAATTTCCGTGAGAGTGGAGGAGGAGCTGAATTTTCCCAATGGTGTCCCCGAACTCCGAAAAGTTCTGGGAGGAATCATGGATAGCGTCGTTGACAATAGAAGCGCCGATTTCAAAAATCATATGGTTCAAACCCAACATAGAGGCCCAAACAATGGCGTCGAGGAGGGCCAAAGCCTCACATTCTTGGACGGTACGGAGGAAACTGAGAGGAGAAGCTTTGGCCATGATCATCTCTCCTTTGTTGTTGCGAATAATTGCACCAAAGCCTGTCGAATTAGTCTCTGAAAAGGTAGCAGCATCAAAGTTGCATTTGTAAAATCCCCGAATTGGAGGATGCCATTTGAAGACGCACGGGGGAGTGGTGGTAGGTGGGTCCGGATTGGAAAGACTCCGATAAACCACCCAATCCGAGAGGCACGTCAAGGCGCATCGAATGACGGAGCTCGACTCTCGGGGGTCGTTGTTCCATACCACGTCGTTCCTGCGGTACCATAAACTCCATAAAAGCATGAGGAACCGATCACCCAATTGACGCGGGTTGTTTTTGAGAAAGCCAAAAACGAGCTCATCAAAGGACTTTACCACAAATACAAGACTATCAATCTTGGCCCAAAGATCCATATTGCTCCAAACAGGAACGACAGAGGGGCAGCCCACAAAAACATGCCAAAGATTTTCCTCGTTGCGTTCGCATAATGGGCACTGTGGGGGGGGGGGGGGAATGGATTCCTCTCTTTTGAAGGGAGTTCCGTGTTGGGAGGATATTTCTTAGAGCCCGCCACACAAAGAATTTTACTTTTGTGGGAATATCAGCACTCCAGATTCTTTGCCAATCCGCAGTAATGTGAAGCTGCGAGTTAGGAGTTAACCGCTCCAAAATCAATTTGTAACTTGTCTTGACGGAGTAGACGCCGTTTGGCGACCAATGCCAAATAATCCTGTTTAAGCCCGAAGCCAAAGGGGGTGGAAGATTAAGGATGCGGGATTGGTCACGAGTGGTAAAGACTTGGGAAATCAAGTTCACATTCCAAGAGGATGAGTTCTGGTCCATCAGATCCCGGACAATCCTAATCGGACAGTTTGGACTCGGGGGGTTTCCAGCTTGAAGTTGTTGTCGTCCCTGAGCCACAGATCGGTCCAAATATTTATGGCACTCCCATCAACAAGTTTCCATCTAAGGCTCTCTTTGAGAATAAGTTGTGAGTGCCAAATACTTCTCCAGATAAAGCTTGGGGAGTTGCCCAGACGGGCCTCCATAAAGTCCCCTCGCGGGTAGTATTTTGCTTTGAGAATTCTGTTAACTAGAGACAACGGATTTGACACAAGTCGCCAGCCTTGTTTTCCCAACATGGCGAGGTTGAAAGCTGTAAAATCTAGGAAACCCAGACCCCCAAATTTTTGTGGAACACAGAGTTTTTCCCATGTGAGCCAATTCAGAGAGCGAGAAGAATCCGCTTTTTTGCCCCACCAAAAGGAATTCATAAGCCTTTCTAGCTCTTTAGTGGTGGACGCCGGAAAGAGGAAGACGTTCATATAATACACTGGAATTGCCTGGGCTGCAGCTTTTATAAGGGTAGCACGTCCCGCATTAGAAATTGTTTTCTTCCCCCAATTGAGCAATTTAACCCACAACTTATCTCTGATATGTCTGAAAATGCACTTTTTTGATCGGCCTACCAGAGAGGGGAGACCCAAATATCGTCCCGTGCTTATGTCTTTGTTAATCCCAAGAATACATGAGAGACCGTGTTTGAGATCCGGCGCCAGGTTGTTACTGTACATAATTCGGATTTATCATAGTTTATGGCTTGGCCTAGCAGTTTCTACTGCTAGTTCAATAGTTACTGCTGCTGCTTCAGTTTCTGCTGCTTTCATACCTTCCTTCTTCTTCTCCTCCACATTCTTTTCAGCTTCTCCACCAATCTCCCCTCAAATTGGAATTCCATACTGTTCTTCTCAACTTCAGCTTCTTGATTCTCCCCCTTTTTGGAAGCATCATTAGCACTTCCCCTTTTCTTCAAGATAAATTGGTTTCTCTTCTTTTTGTGAACCAATTTCATCACCATCTTCTTGAGTTTGTCTATCTGGCCTTGTTGAGAAATGATCACCTTCTTTAGCGCCTTTATCTTTGAACCCTGATTGAGGACATCCAGGTTCACATTTCCAATGGTTTCCATCAATTCATCATAGTTATATCTGTCCTCACCTCCTTTAGGTGTGTTAACCACCCCCTTGGTTTCTTGGCACCTGGGTCCCTTAGATGATTTCTCATCCAAAGTTTCTGTCCTCGCTCTTCCCAGGTAAGATCCTATCCTCTTGTCATGTCCATCCGCTATGGTAAATCCCCCTGTAAACACTTACCGGGTAAGCATTTTATAAACGGCCCCTTAATTTCTCTACATCGATGATGATATATCCAATCGAGAGGAAGATTTAACATCGACATTCACCGAACACGATATTAAAAATAAAGATATTAATCAATATTTACGTTATTGACTTTTATAAGTTTTAAACAATTTTATGCTCTTGATTGGAACAAATAACATTTTATGTTTTAGACATTTATTAAATTCAAACACAATGTTGAGTCCATGCTTATTTTATAATAGATATTTAATATTCCTAAAAAATAGTAAATATTTAATAAATAATAAATAATGTTACTCCATTAAAGAAGTAAATATAAAGAGTGCATATTACTAAAAAGTCAAAGTCAAGATTGAAGAATGCCAAAACGGGTTATAGTTGGGACACAGTTCGGTCGTACGGACATTTGGTTGCATCGCGTTACACTTCAATTCTTTTATCTATTTTATTGAACGTATTTATCTTAGAACCAATAAATATGTCTAAAAAGTTGTATTCATTTTAAAAGTATCGAAGAGGTTTTTGTAAGAATATAATTTATAAAAAAGATATGTTTTTAGTTAAAACACTTTTTACCAATTAATTTAATAATAATATAAAATGAAAAAAGGAAAAAAAACAAAGAAATAAAATAAAAGAAAATTTATCACGTTATAAATATGTAAATTTGAAATAAAATTTTATACATTAATAACTCCAAGGATTTAACGATCATTTCATAAAATATATTAGAAAAGGGGTTTGTTTGTTATATGACCATTCTATAAGGTCATTATCGTAATTTTGGTGGTACATTGCTTAGCTAGTTAGCTGGTTTTTGGACGGACGTTAGTCCAGAGACCAAAAATAGAAAAAGTAAACTACAATTTTGGTCCCTGTGGTTTACATGAATATCCGAAAGTAGTCCGTAGACTTTTTTTTTAAACGAGAAGGAGGAACTAACGGTTTCCGGCAAGGCCATTAATCGAAGGAGTCCTCATATTTTCATTAGAAAGCGAACAATTACAAAAAATCATCGATACAATGCACCAGAAAAGGCAGAACATAATGGAAAAAACAGGACAAGTCAGAAAACGAGAGTGTCGAGCCACCACGTGGGCCGCCTCGTTAGCTTGTCTCCCAATGGCAAGGACCTTGAAATTTCCGTGAGAGTGGAGGAGGAGCTGAATTTTCCCAATGGTGTCCCCGAAGTCCGAAAAGTTCTGGGAGGAATCATGGATAGCGTCGTTGACAATAGAAGCGCCGATTTCAAAAATCATATGGTTCAAACCCAACATAGAGGCCCAAACAATGGCGTCGAGGAGGGCCAAAGCCTCACATTCTTGGACGGTACGGAGGAAACTGAGAGGAGAAGCTTTGGCCATGATCATCTCTCCTTTGTTGTTGCGAATAATTGCACCAAAGCCTGTCGAATTAGTCTCTGAAAAGGTAGCAGCATCAAAGTTGCATTTGTAAAATCCCCGAATTGGAGGATGCCATTTGAAGACGCACGGGGGAGTGGTGGTAGGTGGGTCCGGATTGGAAAGACTCCGATAAACCACCCAATCCGAGAGGCACGTCAAGGCGCATCGAATGACGGAGCTCGACTCTCAGGGGTCGTTGTTCCATACCACGTCGTTCCTGCGGTACCATAAACTCCATAAAAGCATGAGGTACCGATCACCCAATTGACGCGGGTTGTTTTTGAGAAAGCCAAAAACGAGCTCATCAAAGGACTTTACCACAAATACAAGACTATCAATCTTGGCCCAAAGATCCATATTGCTCCAAACAGGAACGACAGAGGGGCAGCCCACAAAAACATGCCAAAGATTTTCCTCGTTGCGTTCGCATAATGGGCACTGTGGGGGGGGGGGAATGGATTCCTCTCTTTTGAAGGGAGTTCCGTGTTGGGAGGATATTTCTTAGAGCCCGCCACACAAAGAATTTTACTTTTGTGGGAATATCAGCACTCCAGATTCTTTGCCAATCCGCAGTAATGTGAAGCTGCGAGTTAGGAGTTAACCGCTCCAAAATCAATTTGTAACTTGTCTTGACGGAGTAGACGCCGTTTGGCGACCAATGCCAAATAATCCTGTTTAAGCCCGAAGCCAAAGGGGGTGGAAGATTAAGGATGCGGGATTGGTCACGAGTGGTAAAGACTTGGGAAATCAAGTTCACATTCCAAGAGGATGAGTTCTGGTCCATCAGATCCCGGACAATCCTAATCGGACAGTTTGGACTCGGGGGGTTTCCAGCTTGAAGTTGTTGTCGTCCCTGAGCCACAGATCGGTCCAAATATTTATGGCACTCCCATCAACAAGTTTCCATCTAAGGCTCTCTTTGAGAATAAGTTGTGAGTGCCAAATACTTCTCCAGATAAAGCTTGGGGAGTTGCCCAGACGGGCCTCCATAAAGTCCCCTCGCGGGTAGTATTTTGCTTTGAGAATTCTGTTAACTAGAGACAACGGATTTGACACAAGTCGCCAGCCTTGTTTTCCCAACATGGCGAGGTTGAAAGCTGTAAAATCTAGGAAACCCAGACCCCCAAATTTTTGTGGAACACAGAGTTTTTCCCATGTGAGCCAATTCAGAGAGCGAGAAGAATCCGCTTTTTTGCCCCACCAAAAGGAATTCATAAGCCTTTCTAGCTCTTTAGTGGTGGACGCCGGAAAGAGGAAGACGTTCATATAATACACTGGAATTGCCTGGGCTGCAGCTTTTATAAGGGTAGCACGTCCCGCATTAGAAATTGTTTTCTTCCCCCAATTGAGCAATTTAACCCACAACTTATCTCTGATATGTCTGAAAATGCACTTTTTTGATCGGCCTACCAGAGAGGGGAGACCCAAATATCGTCCCGTGCTTATGTCTTTGTTAATCCCAAGAATACATGAGAGACCGTGTTTGAGATCCGGCGCCAGGTTGTTACTGTACATAATTCGGATTTATCATAGTTTATGGTTTGGCCTAGCAGTTTCTACTGCTAGTTCAATAGTTACTGCTGCTGCTTCAGTTTCTGCTGCTTTCATACCTTCCTTCTTCTTCTCCTCCACATTCTTTTCAGCTTCTCCACCAATCTCCCCTCAAATTGGAATTCCATACTGTTCTTCTCAACTTCAGCTTCTTGATTCTCCCCCTTTTTGGAAGCATCATTAGCACTTCCCCTTTTCTTCAAGATAAATTGGTTTCTCTTCTTTTTGTGAACCAATTTCATCACCATCTTCTTGAGTTTGTCTATCTGGCCTTGTTGAGAAATGATCACCTTCTTTAGCGCCTTTATCTTTGAACCCTGATTGAGGACATCCAGGTTCACATTTCCAATGGTTTCCATCAATTCATCATAGTTATATCTGTCCTCACCTCCTTTAGGTGTGTTAACCACCCCCTTGGTTTCTTGGCACCTGGGTCCCTTAGATGATTTCTCATCCAAAGTTTCTGTGGGGAAGGTCTTAGTCATGTTCACACTGTCCTTATCCACACCTTGTGCAAAATCAGTAGTGTGAGCCTTGTTGCCCACATGCTCATCCTTCTCCTTAGAGAGCACCTTCTTGGGGTTGGGAGACACTCCTGTGGATTCCCTTTGGATATTCTCTGATGGAGAATGCTCCAGCAGAGGGCTTGTAGGCTTTTGGGGTGTAGATACATGAAGGGAAGGAACCTTCTGTACCTTTTTCCTTGCAAATGTTTGAGTGATTAGGGGAATTGGCTTATCAACAGGGAGTTGGGGATGAATATTTGAAGTGAATGGTGTGGGTAGGTCATCAGTGGGTTGGTCAGATATGGGCTGTGACCCTGATGCCTCACCATGTGGGTGGGACACAACCATCATTGTAGAGAACAATGGTGTGTCTTTTCCAGAAAAGTCCTTACTAGGCCTTCTCATATTGGAAAACAACTTCCCTTTGGGAGGTTTAGGTACATACACCTCTTTAAAAGAGGGTAAATCCGTCAATTCCTTATTTAGTACTTCTTGTACAAACCTTGGATACATATAAAATCTTTTGGTTTTGGTTTTGGTATCCAGGTTTGACAGCAAATCATTTAAGATCATTTGGGAAAAATTGAACTTTCTGGAGGTAGCTAAGCATACAAGAGCATAAGCTATTGTACTGTTGAACTCACTCCATCCATTTGTCTTGCGAGATATACAGTGTTGAAGAGTATGAACAAAGAATCTCCATTGAGTTGAAAATTTGCTTTTGTAAAACTTGTAAACATCAGTAGGACCTTCATACCCCATTCTACCAATTTCTTGAAATAGGTCTTCTTTTGAAAGAGTAGAAATACTTGAGGCATCATCTAGACGTAGATGAGTGTGAATGCAGGCTTCCGTGATTGTGATAGGTTTATCACAGACCCTTGATTGAATGACCTGATTGCCATCAACAGTCTGAATGGATGCATTGGCCCAGAACTGTCGCATATGTTCCACATAGATGAGAGGATTTACCGTCAGCGCATAAGCAATATGTGATTGGGATAAGAACTCCATAATTTCATGAAAACCCTAGCTTGTTTGGGTTTTTGTAACATTGCAAGCTCATTGTGGTCATCAACGAAATCAAGTTCTGCCATCTGTCTGATCGATTCTAGGGTTCGAAACACAACAAGGGTTTACACACTGGTAATCAAGATTGCTAGAGAGAAAGAGAGAGGATGAGAACTTAATGGAAATTCAAAGAGCCGTTTGGGTTTTGGCGGTCAGAGAGGGTATTTATAGGTTAATGATTTCAGTTAAAAGCAGTACTATGTACCCTAGCAGCATTAACAAACCCGCAGTATTAACCCATATAAGCAGTAGTAACACATACCAGTAGTATTAACACAGACTAGCAGTATTAACACATACCAGCAGTATTAACACTGTCTGGCAGTAGAAATAAGGAAAGCAGTAGTAACTTTGCACTGGTAGTATAAACTACCTAGCAGTAGTAACCATACTTAATCATATTTGAACTGCCAGCAGGAGTAATAGTGAGAGCAGTATTAACTTAACCAGAAATACCAAGTATCTAATCAGCAAAGTAATCTGAAACACTTAAACACAAATGGTTAGCAACACCATGCACAATGAAATATGAGAAATTAAGCAGTAAAGAATCTATACAGAAATGGTACATAAAGAAAATCAAAAGAGGCTTATTCAGTGTTTATCATGCCTACACTTGTGACCAAGAATGAGAATCTACCCACATCGAAAGCCTTGGTGAATAGATCAGTAAATTGGTTACTTGTGTGTACTTTCAAAACCTGAATTAACTTTTTTTCATTGCAATCTCTAATAAAATGGTACCTGATTTCTATATGCTTGGTTTTTGAGTGCTTCACTGGATTATTAACTATGCTTATAACACTGTTGTTATCAATGAAGATGGGAGTGTCGAGAAAAGTAATGCCATAGTTCAACATCTGATTCTGAATCCATAGCACTTGTGAGCAACAGCTTGCAGCAGCTATATACTCTGCTTCTGTTGTAGAGGTGGACACTGTGGTTTGCTTTTTACACTGCCATGAAACTAGCCTTGCACCCAAAAATTGACATCCTCCTGATGTAGACTTTCTATCCAAGTTTGCACCACCCAAATCACTATCAGAATATGCAAACAGATCAAATGGTGAGTCATGAGGATACCAAAGACCTAATCTAGGTTGTCCTTTGAGATATCTGAAGATCCTTTTGACTGCTTGAAAGTGGGATTGCTTAGGCCTCACTTGAAATCTGGCACACACACATACAACAAACATAATGTCTGGTCTTGATGCCATCTTCCTTCTGTTTAACCTGTAGCCCAAGGAAGAATGTGAGTTCACCCATAGAGCTCATCTTGAATCTTTTGTGCATCAACTCCTCAAACTCCTTGCACATATAAGCTTTTGTGGATCCAAAGATGATATCATCCACATAGATTTGAACAAGCAGGATGTCCTTCTTCTTCCTTTTAATGAAAAGGGTCTTGTCAATGATTCCCCTTTCAAAATCATTTTCCAAGAGATAGGTAGACAGAGTGTCATACCATGCTCTTGGTGCTTGATGTAGCCCATATAGTGCCTTCTTTAATTTGTAAACTTTGTCAGGAAAGTTGGGATTCTCAAACCCTGGAGGCTGACAAACATACACTTCTTCCTCAATTTTCCCATATAGAAATGCACTCTTAACATCCATCTGAAATACTCTGAACTTCATGAAAGAGGCATAGGCTAGAAACAGCCTAATTGCCTCAATTCTGGCTACTGGTGCAAACACTTCTTCATAGTCTATCCCCTCTTCTTGTGTGTACCCTTGTGCCACAAGTATCGCCTTATTCTTTATAACTATTCCTCTCTCATCTTTCTTATTCCTGAAAATCCATTTAGTTCCAATTGCCCTGTGTCCTTATGGAAGATCAACCAGATCCCACACATTTTGCAGCTCAAATTGCAACAGCTCCTCTTGCATTGCTTCTATCCAGCTTGGGTCTTTCATTGCATCATAATCCTTCTTGGGTTCAATCTGGGATAGAAAACAAGACAACAAACCAGACTGGAAGTCTTTCAATCCTCCTAACTTACTTTGATGCCTTGTAATCCTGGGAGAATTGATATCACTAATCACCAACTGAGGAGGATGATTCTTCTGAGTTCTTGTTTGATGAACAACCTCCTCATTAATATTTGCGTCAAGATTGGAGTCATTCTTTTCAGGAGTATTTCACCAAAAATTGAAGAGTTTTCATCATCAGTATCACCTTCTGACAAATTGGGCATGGCAGTACCTGTGTTTCCTGCACCTGAAGGAGGAGCATCCTCTTTTTCACCTTTATCCTCTTCATCACCTTTATCATCTTCATCCTATGCTGGATCATAATCTTCTGATTCTGAATCATCTTTCTTTTCTTGTTGACAAAATTCAGCAGGATCCACTGTAGGTATAGGGAACAGCACAAACTCTTGTCTATGTGCTTGTACTTTTTCTGAACCTGCTCCTGCAATTTGCACATGACTAAAACCCAAAGAATTAGTTAGTGAATCAATGTCAAATAGCCAATCAGGGCATGTACCAATCTGATTTGGTGTGTTCTCATTGCATTTGACATTGTCACTTTCCTTTATAATCCTGGAAGAACTGTTGAATACTCTATATGCCTTGCTCTGAGAGGAGTATCTAACAAGAAATCCATCCTCAGCTTTGCTTTCAAACTTGCCTAAATGAGATTTAGTGTTGAGGATTGTGCAAGGACACCCAAAAGG
This sequence comes from Arctium minus, assembly GCA_954870635.1. NCBI lineage: Eukaryota > Viridiplantae > Streptophyta > Magnoliopsida > Asterales > Asteraceae > Arctium > Arctium minus. The sequence goes on along the minus strand of OX941097.1, from coordinate 35,120,797 downwards.
TTTGAAAAATCCAATAAAAGGTTTCTTCTTTTTGAGAAGTTCATAAGGTGTCTTTCCTTGGGATTTGACTACTAGAACTCTGTTTTGGACATAACAAGCAGTATTAACTGCTTCTGCCCAGAAAGTAATGGGTAGCTTTGAATCTGCCAACAGAGATCTAGCAGTTTCATTCAATGTCCTATTTCTCCTCTCAGCAACACCATTCTGTTGAGGAGTCCTAGGAGCACTGTATTGTCTCTCAATATCTTTAGTCTCACAAAAGTTGTTTAAATCACTGTTTTTAAACTCAGTTCCATTATCAGATCTGATGACTTTAACTCTTTGATTTGTTTGGTTTTCAATCCTAAGGACAAAGGATTTTATCAGTCTACTTGTCTCATTCTTAGTCCTCAGAAAATATACACAAGTAAATCTAGAGAAGTCATCAACAATGACTAAGCAATAGGATTTCTTACCAATACTCATCACATTTGTAGGACCAAAAAGTTCCATAAGCAATAACTGAAGGGGTGAAGAGATTGTGTTTATTTCTTTGGACTTATGAGAAGTTTTGTGTTGTTTGCCTTTAAGACATGCAACACAATGATCATCACATGAACACACTTTTTGAGGCAAACCTCTCACAAGGTTGTTTTTCACAAGTTTGTTCATAGTTTTAAAATTCATGTGACACATCCTTCTGTGCCAAAGAGATGATTCATCTAAAGAAGCTTTTGAAAACAGACAGTTTAGTGATGAATCAGATGAAACACTCTCTAAGTCCAAACAATAAACATTATCCTTTCTAGGAGTTCTAAGTAGTATCATATTTTCATCAACTACCTTGAATCCTAGAGCAAGGATAATACATTCAGTATCACTGAATAATATACTATGTTTCTTGTCACAAACCTGTGATACACTTAACAGGTTGTATCTCAATTGCTCAACATAGTAAACATCTTCAAAAGTAATCTTACCTTTTGAAACCATACCTTTACCACTTATCTTACCTCCTGCTGGATTGTCACCAAAATCAACACGTCCTCCATCAAACCGTTTGAAATTTTGAAGGCAGGACATGTTACCTGTCATCTGCCTAGAGCAACCACTATCTACATGCCAAATGCTCTTCCCCTTGAGCTGTTGGTTTCCCTACACATAAGATAAAACAGTTAGTGTTTTGAGGGAACCCAAGCCAAAATGGTCTTGGGTTGCCCTTTCTCATCAACATAATCATGCTTAGAAAGCTTGGTATTTATGAGATGATTAGAATTAGGAATCTCATGGCTGGAATACTTTGTCATAATTATTGGCTTGACAGTATTAACACTGGTAGAAGTACTATCCTTGTTAGCAGTACTAACTAGGTCAGCAGTACTAACTTGGTCCGCAGTACTAACTTGGTCAGCAGTACTAACTTTGTTAGCAGTACTAACTTGGTCAGCAGTAGTATTGCTATCAGCAGAACTATTTCTGTTAGCAGTACTATTTGAGGTAGCAGTACTAACAGGTTTAATGCCTTTTGGAACCTAAATTTTAACAAAGTTGTTTGCTTTCCTATTCTTATTCTGAATATGAGATTTTATAGTACCAGTTTTCATTGGTGCTGTTCTCACATTATCAGCCATGTGGTTCCTTGATTGTTTTGATTTCTTCTTATAACCAACAGAATTTCGTGTTTGTCTTTGAAAAGTAATTCTTTGGTTAACAGGATTGAAATAACAGTGTTTGGCTAAATGATTCAACTTGCCACAAATAAAACAATGCTTTGGTCTATTGATTTTGCTCAGATCAATTCCTTGTTTTTGAGCCCACTGATTATTTCTGTTTACCTGATTTCCCCTAATTTTATCATGTTGATGGGGTTTATTCTGTTGACAAGTACAGGGATTTACAACAGTAGTTTGCATATAGTGAACTCCCTGTACCTTTTCCTTCTCTGTCTTAGAGGTCTCAGTTTTCTCACTCTTAACATTCTCTTTCCCTATCTTAGACATTTTCACTTTCTCACTCTTGACAAATGGTTTACCTCCCTTCTCATTTGTAAGAATATGGTTTTCTAAGGGGATTTCTTTCTGGTCTTCCTTATTCTTATCCTCAGTGTTCTCTTCTTCAGACTCTGCTTCAATCACTACATTGTCCAGTGGATCTACCTTTGTGGCTCCTATAGGTAAGTCCTTCATATCTTGTTTTTCTAAGAGGTCTGAGGTGGGTGGAATATAGTTGTTATTGTAAGGTGGAGGGGTGTTGTTGTAGCCTATACCTCTCTTAAGTTTTTCATGAACTTGAGATTTGACTAAAGTGTCCATTGCTTTAGAAGCATTGGAAAATTTCTCAATGTCTAATTTGGCCTTCTCAAATTCACTCCAAACTTTCTCACATTCCTCTCTAGCCTTCTCTAGCTTAATCTCTAACTCCTTCTTCTCCCACTTCCAGTAGTTGTGATCATATGAATGTTGAAGTTCATTGGCTTGATATGCCTTAATTTGTTCTTCAAAATTCACAATGATCAAATTAGACTCTCTCCTATATTTCTCCAACCTTTTAAGATCATCACTCATGCTCTGATTGTGATCCCTGTACTTTCTAACAGTTTCAAGACATGCTTTAGAGCAAAGTTTAGATTTTACCTCTGTGGGGATTGTTGTGCTTGAAGACTCTGAAACCTCAGCCATCAATGCTTGATTCTGGATTGCCTCATCTGCTTGATCACTCCAATCAAATCTCATTCCATCTTGTGAGACAAGTGCTTGGGATGAGTTTCTGTTGTTGTAGTTTGTGGACTTTCATTGTTGATTGTTTCTCCCATGCTGTTGAGAGGTTCCTCCTCTGCATTCTCTTGCAAAGTGCCCCAGTTTATGACACTTGTAGCATTCCACCTTGGATTTGTCAAATCCTGCACCATCTTCTCTTCTCATGGCAAAGTTGTTTCTTCCTGTCCTTTTAATGAATCTTTTGATTCTCATGGTGAGCATTGCCATTTGCCATTTGATGTCCATCTCTTCAAGATCATCAACATTAATCTGCTCCAGATCATCATTTATAAGAGAAGATTTAGCATGACTAGCAAGGAAGGCTTCCAAAACAGAATCATTAGGTCCATCCTGTTTTGAACCATAAGCAGCATCACTAACTGATTCTGTATTAGCAGAAGAATCAGTAGTAGATGATAGGAGAGCATCATTGTGAGAATATCCAGATGGCTTCTTCTTTGATTCAACCTCTGCTTCAAACACCCTGAGATCATTGTAGCGGTCATCAAGTTCCTTATCCCCCAGATTATCATTTTGCCTGAAGGATACTGTATACATTATCCATTCTTCACCAAGAGATCTTAGAATTTTTCTGTTGACATCATCCTGGTCCATCTTGCCACCAACAGTAGCTAATTCTCCAATCAACTTGTTGAATCTATCAAAGGTTTGAGTCATAGACTCATTTTTTGTAGACATAAAATTTTCATATTGTTGCTTGAGAATTGCTTTCTGATTTCTCTTAGTGCTTTTGGTACCTGAAAATCTCTTTTCCAATGCATTCCACAAGATTTTGGCATCAGCACAGTTGCAAAACTGATGTTGATATTCATTAGGAATTGCCAAGAGCAGAGTGCTCAAGGCTTTCATCTCAGTCTGCCTCATCTTTCTTTCTCCATCAGTCTTTGGTGGAGGTCTCTTGCCATCTGCTCCAATCTCTCCAACATTGGAGGGACCATTCTCAATGATGTCCCACATTGAGTAGTTTGTAAGAAGTATATACTGCCTGATCCTGATTTTCCACATGTCAAACTCATTAGGTTTGAGAATGGGAACCTTTGAAACAAGAACACTGTCGTGTGATCCATCCATGATGATTATTGATTTCTGAGTTTCTTAGCTCTGATACCACTTGTCAAGATCGAAATTCAAAACAAGAATTTAAATAAACACTCATAAACTTTGTTAAAGAAGTTGCAGAATAACACTTTAACAATAATCAATGAAACAGTATATGAACTCAAATCACAAGTTATATTGAATTAACTTAATGATTACAACCAAAGCCTCAATCTGTTGAACAGGCTCAACAGACGTTCAATACTTCTCTAATGAAAGGATCACTAACAATCTTGAGGTAATTCTCTCTTTATAGAAACAAAAGACGTATGTATCTCTGTATCTCTAATAATCTAAAACTTCTAGACTATATATACAAAATAGATTACAAGATAATTACTAAAGAAACGTTGATCTTCAGTATCCATTCCATAATTATCTTCATCTCCTTGTCTTTGCACAAATCATCCTTATCAATCATTAGCAGCATTAATCTTCCAGCAGTACTAACATACTAGCGGTAGTTTCCATCTTGCAGTACTAACTATTCTTCTAGCAGTACTAATGTTTTCAGCAGTAGTAATCTTCAATACTTAGCAGCACTATCCAGACTTAGTCTATTTCAGACCCAACACAGAGGCAGCTTCGTACTTCGTAAGGATATGTTTAATGTGACGAGATTCGTCGATCGTAGCCCGACAAAAGATAAAAGCATCATCTGCAAAAAAGAGGTGAGTGATAGGGGGCACCTCGAGTCGCTTGACAACCATGGATGCGAGAATGAACAGGTAAGGAGAGAGCGGGTCGCCTTGACGCAAGCCCCTTTGAGGGACAACCGGGTCGATAAGATCATTGTTTACCCGAATGTAGTACTTTACTGACTCAACACTAAGCATGATCATGTTGATCCATCTAGCCGTAAACCCACAGGCCTCTAGAATGTGTCGGAGATAGTTCCAGTCAAGCTTGTCATAGGCCTTATTAATGTCAATTTTCAGGGCCACTTCTCCGACTTTCCTGCGGGTGTTACATTGCATGGAATGGAGCATTTCGAAGGCGATGATGACATTGTAGGTTATAAGGCGGTCCTTGAGAAAAGCCATTTGGTTTTCCGAAATTAAAGAAGGGAGGATTGGTTTGATCCGGTTAGCCAGAACCTTTGTGATGATCTTCAGGATAACATTACAGAGGGCGATGGGTCTGTACTCCTTAAGGTTTGTAGGAAAGTTACATTTAGGGATCAGGGTAAAATAGTATCGTTTATTCCTTCCGGAAAAACCACGTCCTCAAGCCATTTCGAACCGGCTATAAAAATATCATCTCCCAAGTGCGGTCAGAATTTCTGATAAAAACGAGGGTTGAAGCCGTCTGGGCCTGGGGTTTATCTGGATGCATTTGGAAGAGAGCGTTGCAGTATTCATCTTTCGTGAAAGGCAGTTCCAGCCGAGCAAGGTCTCTCTCATTCAGACAATTCGTGATCAGCTTGGTGATCTCCTCGGGATTACTCGAGCTAGCGGAAAAAAGACGGGTAAAGTAATCAGTCACAAGGAGTTTAAAACTTTGCACATCCTCTACCCAATGGCCGTTGTCGTCCCGTAGTTTCATAATCCGATTTGTCCTTCGTCTTCCATTCGCAAACGAGTGAAAAAATTTAGTGTTTCGATCTCCCTCTTTGTGCCAAAAGGTTTTTGCTCTCTGTCTCTAGTGCTCCTCTTCTTTAAGAAGCGTAGAAATCAACCTCTTTCTCTCATCCTCATAGGCCTCATGAGAGAGAGGATCCGCGTTGAGATTTCGCCCCCATCTTCCCAAAGTTTTTGCAAGATTCGAAAGTTTATCGGGGAGCTCAGTGCTTCTATGATTTGACCAGCATTCCAAAAAGACCTGGTGGAGCGAGGGTTCCTGCAGCCATTTGTTCTCGAATCGAAAATAAAATTTATGAGTTGAATGTTGTCGAACCTGGGTATGAAGAACGATCGGGGAGTGATCAGAAATAGGGCTGATCAAGTTTTCCACCCAGTGATCCAGAAACATGTCTATCCAATCCTGAGTACCAACCGCGCGATCAAGACGTTCCAGAATTTCGTTGGCTTTTCCTTTATGTCTACACCAAGTGAACGGGAACCCATGCATTGAGATATCCAAGAGGCCGCAGTCATATAGAGAATCACGAAACCCTCGGATACACCAATCTAGGTGATCATTTAGGCCTTGTTTTTCTCTCTGGGAAAGAAGGTCATTAAAGTCCCCAATAACCGCCAATGGCCGATTTGGGTGTCCGGCAAGAGACCGAAGGAGATTCCACGAGTCTCACCTGCGACTCCTTTCGGGGAACCCATAGAAACCAGTAAGTCTCCACGTCCCGTGATTGCAATTAGAGATTTCCAGGTCAATAAAATTTTGCGAGTACGACAAAAGAGAACATTGAGTTTTTTTATTCCACAACACACAAAGGCCACCACTTTGGCCAATACAACTGACCGCAAAACACGATTCGTAGCTCAAACGATTTTTAAGACTATCAATTTTAGACTGCGTTACAAGAGTTTCAAAAAGAAAGATCACATCGGGCCGAGAAGCTCGAACAAGCTCCTTGAGAACCGGAACTGCGCGAGGGTTGCCAAGGCCTCGGCAGTTCCAAGACAAGATGTTCATTTTTCTAGGCAGACCCGCATAGCGGGACCCGCCTCTGGTATGGGTGATTCAGCAATTTCCTGTGTCGTTGCCGGCGAAACAGTCTTCGAAGAGAAACCCGATTCGTTTTCCGGTTGAACTTCCGCCTTTGGTTTTTTCCCCTAACTTTGCATGCCTGATCTTTGATGGAGATTCTTTTTCTAGTTTGTGTGGCCGAGTTTCCGGACGAGGAGTGGAGAAATGTTGGTATCGTGTTTGCATGGGTAGGTCCACGTTCATGCATGAGAGTAATAAGGGTGGTGTTTGCATGAGAGGGGGTTAGGTTGGATGAAAGTGAATTTGGGTGTGGGGCCCCACCTTTTTGGTCTATCAGCAAGGGAGGAGAGATTGGATCGTTGTTTTGGTTTTGGTGATTCAAAAGTTGGTTTTGTTTAAGGTTCCAAGAAATTTGGTTGGGAATATCATGTACCTGATTTTGACTTTGCTCTTCTGTGAGCAAATCAGTGATATTTTTTGAGATATTGTCCCCTAGGAGATCAACCAAGAATTGTCCTTTAGTACTGACATCCTCTTTTGCTCCTTTATCTCTTCCCCTAGAAATTTCCAACATATCTTTTGGGCTTTCCTTAATCTCTTTTTCGGCTACTGAGGTCTTTGTCATAGGGTTACTAGGAGTAAGGCTGTCGTCTTTGGAAGAGGTGTGTTTCCCAAAGTAAAAGGTAATTTTTTCCTTGCCTAGAATTTGATTGGGTGTGGGTTTATCCGCTGGTTTGTTATTTTCCGGTGGCCGGAAAAGGGGTGCCGGAGTTCCTTCCCGTTGCGCTGTTGGCCGGTGTTCCATGCTCTCTTTGATTTTTGTCGTGAGTCTTCAACTCGTCAACTTTCCAATCGTCTTTGCCGATTATTGGTGTGAAACACATACCCACGTAGTCGAGATGTAGCCAAGGGCCGTAAAGTTAAGTGAGCTTCCCTTCCGGGTCGCGAATCGCGACTAATTTGCTGTTGCAATCTTGTTTATCATGGCCCCAAACCACGCATTTAAAGCATATAATGGGGGGTCGTTCGAACTTGAATCGAATCCAATGTTTACGTCCCTCGAATGGCACAAAGAGTCCGACGAACGGACGTTTATCGACCGGAAGGTTTACACGAGTTCTGGTGCTAGCCTTCATCATGTCGAGGTTTGTTCCCTTCCATTGGAACTCGGCATTGGGATCAAACATATGGAGCCAGGTTGAGAGATTGTTTTCTGTAAAGAGTTTGAGCGGGATATTGTTGATGTATAAGTGGAGCGGGACCGTAGACTTTAATAACTACAATTATCGTCTCTATTTTTTTTTATTTTGCTTTAAAAATCGTCCTTAATCGCTAACTCCGTCAAATTTATCCGTCAAGTAAGAGCATCTTGGTCCTTTTGCTTATTTTTCATTTTTCTTTTAAAAAGTTAAAAGAATTACTATATAATATTATTTATTTAGTTTATATTTAATTTATATATAATATAATTATGAGTAAATTGCAATTTTAGTCTCTATGGTTTGTTGTTTTTCTTACTTTTGGTTCCTATAAAATTTTTAAGAAAACCCCTGTGGTATGCAAAAATGCTCGATTTTGGTCCCTGGGGACTGAGGAGTAACACCGTTAGGTTGCCTCCGTTAAAACCCCCCATGTGGCTTGCACATGAGGATATATTGGCCTTTTTACAAATAACAAACCACAAGGACCGAAATTGCAATGTACTCTTTTATTGTTATACCATTTATTTAAAACATATAATTACATTTATAGTTAATAAATAATTATCACTTGATTTAAATAAATATTCAATAAAAATAAATTAAAGACCTGCAATTTTTTTATTACTTACACAAAAAAAACATATATAATATATAACAGAGTAAACTACGATTTTCGTCCTTGTAGTTTATTGTTTATAACCATTTTGGTCCCTGACTTTAAAAGTTGTTTTTTTGGTCATTGTGATTTGCAATTCATTTCCATTTTCGTCCCTAAAACTAATATTCTCAGGGACTAAAAGCGAAAGGAGTTGCAAACCACAAGGACCAAAAAAACAATTTTTAAAGACCGGGGACGAAAATAGTTATAAACAACAAACCACAGGGACGAAAATAGTAATTTACTCTATATAATATAAAAAATCTAGAGCATATTAAAACGATATATGAAATAACCTTTAATAAGATTAATTATAATTAAATTTGCATCTTATTGAACTCGACTTTCTTTTAGATTTTTTAAATAAATTACCCTACGATTATTAAAATGATGTAACATGTCGAAAAATTATAGCATATGGATTTTGTTAGGGATGTTTGAGAGAAAAGGGGATCACAAAAACCTTTGAAGCAACTCCAACAAATTTTTCAAAAAAAAATAAAAATAAATAAAGTGAAGAATCCAAATTCAAAATCTTTAAAAAAGAATCACATTCAATTTCAACAAATTTTCTATTTTTGAGATTACAACATTAAATATAAAATAAAAATATTATATAAGGGATCTCCAACCCATTTTTGTGTTTTTTTTTTGCCGATCATCCATGTGATCTCGTGACTACCTTCCCCATTGCCTACTGCTGGATAAGTGCATCTCATCGCCTACAATCAACCGCTGCCCACCACCGCTCTTTCCTTTTCCTGAATCAATGGTGGTCGCCACAAGACCAAGAAGCAGAAGCTTAATCGACGGACCAATGGATCCGGGTTTCATCCCTATGAGCAATGTTAACCACTGCCTCTACGATTGTAAAACCAACCACCGACGATGGAGATGCTTCTGGGTGTATACGAACCTTATCTACAGCTGATCAACTACATCATATGCATCAAACTACCACTGGGTTTAAATTTGGTTTCAGAGATGGTGAACAGAGCAGGTCAAATCGTCGAAGATGGTGACCAGAGTAGGTCAAATCTCCACAGAACCACCACCACGACTACAACACCTCCACAGAGCCACCACCACCGCTGCAGCACCTCCATAGAGCCACCACCCCAATACAGCATCAACCACCGCTGCAACACTTGGAAGATGGACCGATTCAAGCCACTAAACATATTTAAACATTCGAACTCTCTTCGTCTCGACTGGTTCCCCGTTTTTAAAGCGAGAGAGGTTCACCGTTGTTAAAATGAGAGATGGAGGTGGCTAGTTCACAGGTGAAAACGAACGACGAGGGTGGGGAAGAGGGTGTACGCTAGCGGGTGTTTGATTGTGTTCAACGAAAAATCACAGGGACAACCATCACAGAGATGGTGTACGCCGAAAAATCACATGGACAACCATCAGCTAAAGATCATTGAAACTGATGAAATCACTAACTGTTTCACCATTATCCTTCCTCTTGCGAAGCTCTCTTCTGATGCATATGTGAAAGAATGCTCCATATTGGTTGAGATCGTAATAGGGAAGGAGATATTCAAGATGAAGAAGTGGGCAGAAAGGAAGCTCAGAGTGACACAGAAATTTGTATTCACCCTTGTGATCAACAAAGATGATTCCATATTCAGGGGACCGATCACTTCACCAGTTGTGTATGATTCCCTGACTGGAAGAGTTAGGTTAAACATGGAAATGTCAGGTGCTGGGCCAATAATATCATCCTTAGAAAAGTTGTTTCCGGTTTCATTTCAGATGGGAGAAACATCCAAATCATTAGCGATGACTTTCCTTTGGCGTGATGTCTTGAGTGGGAGCGGAGGTACTTCAACGATTTTTGAGATTTTTTCCAAAAGACCATTCAACACATGCTCGACCACTTCTTTATACTTAGAGTTTGATTTCTGAATGGCATATCTGATCTCCATCCATTCAGATTGTCCGTATAGCTTTAGAAATTAGGGAAACTCAGTGATCGATGATTGATCATCTCTGAAGATGATCATCTTCACCAGAATTCCTCCATCCTTGGCCCTGCCAGAGATCATGACGTTCGTGATTTACTCTTATTCAGTCTTGATTCAACACGATCCATGTACCAATTTATTTCTTCCTGCTATTTCTCTTGTCTTTCTTCTTCTTGATATGCTGCCATTTCTTTTAGCTTGTTCAGAATTAATGCTTGAGCATCAATTGGATTGTTCTTTCTAAACTTCTCTTCAGTGTGAGTCTTGACAACTAGTGAGAGAGCCAGTTGCTCACTATCTGTTTGTTGTTTCTTCAGTTCTTCTAGGACTCTCTCTGCTTTTAGGGACTTTTCTCTCTCTGCTTTAGTTAGAAACCCAAACTCATCGTCAATAGGGGTATGAAGAGGGACTTTTAACCTAGACCTATCGAGCTGGGTTATGAGTTCAGCCATCCTCCTTGCTTCATCTATTTCAGATGATGAGGGAATCCTACTCGATCTCCTTGTCCTGAGCTTAGTGTCAACGTCTTCATCTTCCAATTCTAGTTGAGAAGTTGGAATGAAGTTGTAACACCCTCAAATTTGGAAATAACAACTAATTAAAAATTTCAATAAATACATGGAATAAAGGGTAAATTCTCTTTTTACAATTCAATACCCGAAATACCTTAGCTGAGATTCTAGATTTAACCTCAACAAATAATAATCCAAGTCTTATACAAAGACTAAATAAGGTCGGGTGTTACTAAACCCAATCCAAGTTGCTATACCCAAAGTGCGGAAGACTTCATCCAAGCTACTCTCTCTTGTGCATATAACTTAGCACACATCACTTCACAGTGTCGCTAGGCCCATTCCCCAACCGGAACCTGATGCACATGCCGACAAATAAAAAGGTTAGGCTAACGTCTAGTGAGTTCAAGAGTTTTCAACATGAATAAATATATAGTTAAAATGAAAGAATGCAATTTAAATCATGATCTTTCAAAATGATTTACTTTAAATACGAAAATGACCCGTTTTCCAATAATACACATTTTATAGGTTAACACCTCAATGCAAAAAATTCTTTCATGAAGTAGTGCAACCTAACACTCCCTCAAAACATGAATAATTGTAAATGCTCAAATATTGAAATTTGAATAAAACTTTATAAACCAAACGACCGAAATATGAGTAAACTCAAGACTCCAAAATTATAACGTATGGGGAACACTCCAAACTCAAAACATCACCGAAAAACAAGGATAAAACTAAAATACTCAAAACAACACCTTTCGGTGACGGGGGAGACCCTATTTTCATGGTTAGTGGCGGAACACAAAAGTATGCCACTTCCCAAGTTATTAAGCTCATCATACTAGGATCAAGGCCACGAGCATCATGCGACTCGTACTAAGATGTGGGGGAGGGCACCCAATGATCCTAGTCATACTTATTCACTAGGATTATATTTACGGTCCATGGCTAATACCCGGTCCCACATAATCGTACCAAGTTGCCTTCCGAGGGCCAATGTCTCAACTAGTTACAAATGGGAAATAACTATCCCATTAAAACAGACTCAGAAATTACATCACGGGGCCAATGGCAGATGTTTTACTCCACGAGCGTGCACCATAAGGCCCTTGATGACCCCATGACTAATCCTGGTCCCAACAAGGAAACAACCGTCATTTAAAATAATAAAGACTCCTATGCCTATGGATCAATTACATTACAGTCTATAACATTACATGAATCCAATTGAATGACCAAAGCACTCAAAACATGTAATTCTCAAATGATACGCAATAAACGCAAACATACTCAAAACTCCACAACGGGCTATTAAAACCGGACAAATGTCCCCAAGACTCATTTTAGTCAAAACCGAGCCAAAACTCCCCAATTTACTTTATCGTACGATAAAAGCCAGTGTAAACAATAAAACACACTTAACCAACGGTTATGAAAACACAATGACCAAAAGTATGATTAACCCAAAACTCATCATTGGTTGAGACAACCATTTTCAAAATGAACTCATACCCTTATATTTCCAAAACGCCTCATAACACAATGATATGCATTTTCCAAACGGTATATAAGATAAATACACTAAAAGGATATTTACATCAAATGACTTCCATTTATATATTAAATTATCAAGGAAACATCAACATGATTTATTTATCAAAATATCCCAAAAATCCCACATATGGGATTTTCACAAGATTTTTATAGAATCACATACCCAAAATAGATTAAACTCGTCACATAAACCCACATTTGATATTTATCAAGTAAAACACATAAATACTTCAACATGAACATTTTTGGCATGTACATAGTTTTCACAAATCAACTTGAACTCACCTTACTAGATTTAGGCTAAATCTAGATTTTACCCCGTCATGAGCTCCTTGAAGAAACTTGAATCCACAAGCAATTTCTCCAAACCCTAGATTGACAAGTTTACCAAACATAAATATACATATCAAAACACTTAGAATCATTACCTAAACATCTTATATCAAAATCTGCATTTTGACCAAAACCCTAATTTTAACCTAAGTTCCCCAAAATCCTCCAAACCGAAATTTGAGAATCATGAACACTAGTAAGTCACCAATGGAGAATTTATAACTCGTAATAAAGTTTAGAAACTAGGAGGATGAACTCACCACTTAGGTTTTGGTGAAAACCTAGAAAACCCCAAATTTCTTGAAGATGGAGGTGATGATGATGAGCTCTTGACCTTTCCTTCGAATCCACCACAAAATACTCATGGATATTCCCTAAACTAACAATCTATCAATGAAAATATCTCAAAAACAAAACCATATAAAAAAGAATCATCAAAATCGGAGTTGAGATGAGAAAGATATGACCAAATGAAGAAAGAGGCTGAAAATCGGATTTTATGCACTGCACCCGCCTGCGAGAGTGACAAGCGAAAGTGACAGTGTCACTTTACCTGTCAATTTTTCCCCAAATGTATTTTTTTTGGAAAAGGGTGTCTTGGGCCTTTGGCCCAGACTAATCCCTTGGCAATGAAACCGACTGCTAAAGCATGCAGCCCTGATGTTATACCTAGTGGCCACAAAGTTGCGAATGCAAGGAATCGAACCCGGGTTGAGCGCTATGAACTCCCCAGGTGATTACCGCTACACCACAAGCCTTGTGGTTTCATTCTTCTCTGCGAAAGTGGGCTCATTTTTCTCTGCGAAAGTGCCTGGCTAAAGTGCCAGTGTCACTTTCGTATGACACTTTCGCCCAAAAGGTACCGAGAGCCCTTTTCGCTCGTTTTCTCAGTCGTTTTTCGACCGTTTTCTTAGTACATTTGATGCTATTATGCCATTTATAGTGACATTGTCGTAGTTTCCTGGTACATTCGTTGGGACGACCAAACACTCTGTAACGTCGGTACAATTGCGACATATGGCACAACTGCATGGAACTATAGCCGGGACGACTATACTCTTAGTACCATTGGTGTTATTATGACAGATGTCACAACCACATGGCATTATAGTCAAGATGACCATACTTTTAATACCATTGGAGTTATTATGACAGATGTCACAAACATATGGCACTATAGTCGCGACGACTATACTCTTAGTACCATCGGTGCTATTGTGACAAATGTCACAACCACATGGCACTATAGCCATACTCCTTACGTGGTTCTTCCTTTATTGATTAACCCAGTTGAACAATTTTTCTCAATTGAGATAAAAATCGGGGTTTTACATAAGTCTTAAGCTTGGGACTCGTGTTTTGGTGGGGATTCAGGCAATGGAGATAATGAGCTAGAATCATTTGTTGGAAAATGTGGTAAGTCGACAATATATGGGAGATTTGAGTGAAGGGGCAGAAAAGAGGTAGAAAGGGGTTCAACGTCAGTGATGGAGGGAGGAGTGTATATTGTTAAGGAAAGACATACTTTCGGTTGAAGAAGCTCCCCCTCAGATCTATGTACAATCTTCAGATTACTCTCAAGAGCTACCTTCTTGCCTTTTCCTGAGTGAGTAGGCTACCGAGACTATGACGTTCTCCTCGTTTGAGGTTCTTCGATGACCACCCTCTTAGATGAGGGTGGTTTGATTGCTTGAACAATGAACCCACCATCGTCATCGTCGCCATCGTCATCATCATCGTTCCCAACCAGGTATTTGCTGGAGTTATTGATGGTGTCATCTTCATCTTCATCATCCTCTCCATCTTCAGCTTTAACATCTTCATCGGTGTGAGCTGGTTTAGTGCTAGCATTTGTGGTGTAAGGGATGGAAGGAATAGAAGGAATGAAAGATGAATAATCGTCCTCACTGACTTCCTCAGTGACAGGGTCTTCTTGCTCGTGAGGAGGAGTATTTATTTCAGGTACTGCTTGCTTCCCCCAGCAACTGCTGATTCATTTTCTTTATTCTTCTCCCCCTCTATGTTATCATCGGGGGAGGTAAAAGTGGAGGCCTTCAACTTTTTCACCTCATATTCTAAGGAATCAAAAGAATCGGTCGTCAGGATCCCGAAGTCAGCGACCATATTGAGACTATCCCTGTCATCTTCCGTAAAGGATGGAGGTGCTAGATGAGTTGGTTGCAGAAGACAATGGAGAATATCTTTCAGTATATCCTCTTGTCGGTCAAGCCTGGTGTTGACATTATTTTGAAGATGAGTGAAGGAATTATGTACATCTGCGATGAAGGTTGAGTTGGCAGCAACATACAACTGCAACTTGGTGACCGTATGCTGAAGGGAGAAGATGGTAGTAGTGTCAACTTTGCTTACCACATCATCTTTTAAGGAATTGATCGACCGATGAACGTTGTTGGTGGCAGTGGAGAGAGTGGATGTTTGACCAACAATGGAGGTGACTGATTGTTGAAGTTCTTTGACGCTCTCCATGATGGTGTCCAACTTCGGACCTGAGAGTCTCTTGTATTATCCGAAGGATTGCTGAATAGGAATTAGAATTTGCGGTTGAAAGAACTCGCAAACTATTGTTGCTGAGAACTTCCGTGAGGGATTTCCTCAGGTCCTGTGCTCGCATTACTAGCCTAAAGGGAGGTAAGAATGTTAGCATCAGTGTCAGTGGGGACAAACATTGACGTGTCATCTGCGCGTGTAACTGAGACCAAAAGAGTGGTAGAAGCAAATGTTGCAGAGATAGGGATCGTGCGTGCGTGCAGCAAAGGAGCACTGGATATGCTCGCAACATCACTCACAGCGATTTGAGATGCTGAGGAGGATGAGGTAGATGCCAACGAAACTTCAACAGTAGACGAAGCTGCTGAAGTGGGTAGGGAAGTTGCAGCAGATACCACAGAGTTGATGGTGAAGGATACGATATAAGGCTTTTAGTCTTCCTTAAAGAGCTAAGAGGGTGTTCAGGTTGTTTCCTCTTCAGTGAGGATGAGATAGTGGTGGCCTAGGTAGATTTGGGAGGTTGATCAGCAATCGTGGCCGCTGAAGAAGGCAAAGCAATAGTGGAGAAGGATGCAAGATATGCAGAAAAAAATACATCGGTTGGATTCGACTTTCTATCAAGCAGGTGAGTTCCCAGCTTTGGCAATTGATTATCACTCACTGAAGGATAGTTGAAACCCAACGAGCACTGAAGAATGGTGCATATGAATCGAGCATAAGGAACATTATGTTCCCTTTTCTTTGCGTTCAACCTTGTGTTGAGGTCTTCGAAGATGAGTTTTGCGAAGTCAATGGATCATCCATGGATCACCGAGTAGCCGATATCCAATGCTATTTGGCTAGCTTGATCATACCACTGATTTTCCCTCACATGCATTGAATGAATGAGGGAACATATAGCTCCCGTTAGCTGACATTCTTTTCCTATCAATCTTAGTCAGCGATTTGTGCTTGATACCATCAACTATTTCCCAGTCATAGTTGATTTTGTCAAAGAGGTCAAAAAGCTCAATGTCAAAAGGAGTAGGGGCATACTTCTTGGCCTTGGAAAGAACTAGTGTTTCTCTCAGAATAGCAATGCCAAATCTCCCGTCTCCGTGTTCAGTGGAGAAGGAAATTTCGGTCACTTGCTAGCGTTTTTCATTCAGCGTTGGATCACAGTAGCGGTGTACCAAAATTGTTGGAGTAGGCTTCGGTTTCTAGGAGGATCAAGGGTCAGGGAGTGAGTGATAGTGAAGTTCTAAAGAAGTTCAACAACTTCTTTCAAATGATCTTTGTTCTCAGGGATGGAGAGAAGTGCCAAGTGGTTGTTGTTCTTGAAAGTGACATCTGAGAGTTGGAAGTGAATAGATGGAGCAGCAACCACGATTTATTAAGTGTTTGCCCTTTCTGTGTTGTGAAGAAGAACACAAAAGATGTTGATCCAAATTCTCTCAGTGATTTGATAATGACCCGTTGTAATACTTAGTGAAAATTAAGTTTAACATTTGTATGTATTAGTGTTTCACTATCAGCGATTAAGTACTGAGTATGTTCAGTATCGCTGATGATCTCTCTTGTAACAATTAGACATAATCCCTGAAAACAATTTTCGCGACAAAGATGTTCATCACTGAGTCGAAGACAAAGCTGCTGAACAACGGACAAATCTATTTATGATCTGATGCGGATATCAATGAAACCAAGACAAGTCTACCTACACGCGAAGAAACCTGAAGAAAAGCTTCAGCGAACACTGAACCTCCTTTTATCTCTGTGAAGGAAGAGATATTCAGCGATTGAAGATCACATAACTTATTCTCCAAGTTTCTTTTGTCTTATCCTTGCACACATAGTACAAATGTCAGAAGATACATACCTTTGTGACAGATCGTACAACAACTCTGAAGACTACATTGTTCACTATTCGGCCACAAGCATGTCTCCAAAAGTCAAAGGCATGCAACCAACCATTGAAGAACACGTGTAAAGTACCCTGCCATGCATTTTATGCATAGGGCATAAATAGAAAGATCAAGACTCTATTTGAGGGTTGCCTTCTATCTTTCTTATCATATAGAAACGCATGCTTTCTATATTCTCTCAATCTCTATTCTTTAATTCTTGTGCAACAATATGTGTGTTTCTCAAGTTTGTTTAGATTAGGTTTTACTTAATCTTATTCTGCAACAAACTGTAAATTGTGATTTAATTTATCAATAAACAATTTATTAAACCTTTAAATTTTGTGTTTGTATTCAACCCCCCCCCCTACAAACTTGTTAAGCACATTCGGGACCAACAAGTGGTATCAGAGGGATTGTTTAATCTCATAAACAAGATCTTACTTTATTCTCTTCCTTGCTATTTTTAAAATGGCACTCAACACAAACACAAACTACTATGATAATGGTTATCTTTCAAAACCTCCTCGATTTAGCAGAGATAACTTTGCTCTCTGGAAAAATCGAATGATGCTATTTCTAGAAGGTGTAGACCCTACTATACCTGAATATGTAGCAAATGGCCCATATGAACCTTTTATGATTATAGCTGCAGTTCCTGCCACTGCTACCACCCCTGCCATTCCTGAAAGATATGCTCTTAAGGCAATTAGACAATGGAGTGATGAAGATAAAAAGAATGTAGGTTTAGATGCTAAGGCAAAAACCAACATTTCTATGGCCCTGGCTGATGAAGCCTTCCATTCCATCATGCATCTGAAAACTGCTAAAGAAATGTGGGACATTATATGTGTTCAGTATGACGGTACCACTGAAATCCAAGAAACCAGAAAGATTAATTTGGTAAGACAATATGAAAGTTTTATTTGTGGTAAGAATGAATCTCTATCTGATGTTCACCAAAGATTTAACTGTTTAATCATTTATCTAAGGACTGTTGGTAGGACCTATTCTAATTCTGAGGTCCTAACTAAATTCTTGGAAAGTCTTCCTGAAAGCTAGGAAAACTATTCAATGTGTCTTAAGCTGACAAAAGACTTAAATCATCTCTCTCTTAGCACTCTATATGGAATATTGCTCAACTATTAGCAATCAAATCTCCTGAAGAAGAATCTTGTGAAAGATTCTAAAGACTTTAAGAGCACTCTTGTTGCTTTAGTCTCTTTAGAGATCATTTCATCTCAGTGATCTACTCTCACTATCACTGAGTTAGATTCTGACTCTGAGGAATTATCAAACGTTGGTTTTTCAGGGTTTTATGAATCCTTAGCACTCTTGATAAACTCCTTCAAAAGTTTTGCATGAAAGAGCAATTTCATAAGAAATAAGCCTCTCTCTATATCTGACAAACCAAAATCAACCTTTGTTGATAAGGCTATTGCTATTTGCTATAACTGTGAAAAAGTTGGGCATTTTGCCAACGAATGCAGGTGAAAGAAAGTCTTCAGACCTTCCACATCCAGGAAAACCAGCGATAACAAATACCTCAAGCTGAAAGAAAATTATCAAAAGCAGAAAGGATTTAAGCAAAAAGGTAAAGGTCTTATCGCTGAAGAGCATGACTGGGCTGATTCAGAAGAATCGAGTTCTGATGAAGAAGAAGTTGCTAATCTATGTCTTATGGCTGAGATTAAAGAAGAAATAAAATAACCAACAGGAACTTCCATGAGTTACATCTCCTCTCAGGTATCAATCTCTACTAATCCCTCTCTATCTGAAGTTGAGAAAAATCGCGTTGTAGATGTGCTGACAATAGACTTGTACAATGCACTGAATGACAAAACTTTAGCTGAAAACAAAAATATTGATTTTACTGAACAGCTAGAAAAATGTCATGAAAGGATCAAAGAACTAACTCTTTTAGAGGAAAGTTTAAAAGATCAAGTAATGGTCAATGAAATTATCAGCATTAAATGCGAACAAGCCATCGCTGCTTTAAAAGAAGAAAAGGAAAATGTTGAGGGGTGGTGTAAATCTTCAACCAAGATCACTGAAATCATAAGTGCTCAAATCCCTGCTCATGACAAAACCGGTCTAGGTTATCATCATGAAAAGGATGAACTTAGAAGAGACTGTTCCATGCTTAAGTTTGGAATGTTTGTCTCTTTTATCGCTGACACTTCTTCTACTCAATGTTCTTTATCTTCAAATCCTATCCCTGAGGACTTATCAAAGAGCTCCAAACTCACTAATAAAGGGAAATCCATTTCCCATCATCCTCAGAAAGCTACTAAAATAGCAAAGCTGAAAGTTCGTTCCAAACCTTTAGTAAATCAATCTTCCAGCTCTAGAACAAAAATCACTGATATCTCTCAGAGATCAACTCCAAAGCTGAAATTGATATTAAGCCTAAGAAATCCGAAGAACTGAAAGTTCCTCCGAGATCTTATGCCAAGGGCATTCTTGTAGCTGGCCCTGCTCATCTCAAGTTTTCTAACTCAACTGCTCATGCTCTTAAGGCTAATTTCGTCTATAGAAAGTGCTATCACTGTGGACTTATTGACCATATTTCCAGTAAATGTCCTACTGCCACAAAAGCTGATAAGATAGTTAAAGTGAAGATGAATGCCTCCAAGGCTGAGAAGGTCACCAAAGCTGAGAAATCTGTCAAAGTGAAAAATGCCACTAAGGTTAAAAAATCAGATGCCGTGAAGATTGTTGAACCTTCCATCTCCACTAATCCTATTGGACCGATTGAAAAGTGGGTACCAATCAAAACATAATCTTCCTTATGTTTGCAGGGATCAAAGGGTATCTGGTATTTAGATAGCGGATGCTCTCGACACATGACTGGACAAAAAGACCTGCTTACTGAATACAAGGAAGAGAAAGATCCCTTAGTGACCTTTGGTGGAAATGGGAAAGGTTATACCAGAGGATATGTCGTACTCAGCAATGGGACGACTACCTTTCGAAGAGTCGCTTACGTAGATGGATTGAAGCACAATCTTCTCAGCATCAGTCAGCTATGTGACAAATACTATGAGGTTCGCTTTTGTAAGAAAGCATGCTCTGTGGTAAATGAAAAGGGAAAGCTCGCTCTCAGTGGTTATCGTATGGAAAATGTCTATGTAATAGACATGGACTCTACTTCCACTGAAAACGTTTGTTTTCTTTCTAAAGCCTCTTCAGATGTCAACTGGTTATGGCACAAAAGGCTCTCTCATCTCAACATCAAAACACTGAATTCTCTCTCCTCAAAAGAACTAGTCTCCGGTCTTCCTCAGCACTCATTTGCCAAGGAATCGCTTTGGTTGACATGTGAGAAAGGAAAGCAGACTAAAGCTAGTTTCAAATCAAAACAAGTTTCCTCAATGACAAATCCTCTTCAGCTCTTGCATATGGATTTATTTGACCCTGTCAATATTCAATCCATATCTAGAAAGAAATACACTCTTGGTATAGTAGATGAATACTCTCGCTTCACCTGGGTAATCTTTCTTCGCTCTAAAAGCGATACTCCAGAAGAACTTATATCTTTTGTTAGAAAGATGGAAGTGTTGAATAATCTAACTGTTCGCTCAATAAGAAGTGATCATGGAACTGAGTTCAAAAATAGTTCCCTGAACAACTTCTTTGAGAGTAAGGGAATATCGCACAATTTCTCTTCTGTAAGAACTCCTCAGAAAAACGGTGTCGCTGAAAGAAGAAACCGAACGACCATTGAAGCTACAAAATCAATGCTCAACGATTCTCATCTTTCGACTCAGTTCTGGGCAGAAGCTGTCAACACTGCTTGTTTTACTCAAAATAGGTCTCTGATAGTAAAACGTTTCAACAAAACAGCCTATGAACTCTTTCATGGAATAAAACCTTCTATCAGTTTTCTTCATATATTTGGTTGTCAGTGTTTCATCTTAAACAACAAAAATGCACTTGGAAAGTTCGACCCAAAAGCTGATGATGGAATATTTCTTGGCTATTTCTCAATTTCAAAAGCCTACAGAGTCTACAAAGTCTTCTCAAAAGCCTACGTCACCTTTGATGAATCCTGGTCAGCAAACTCTAAACCTATCACTAACAATGATGAACTGAATGCTTGGATGTTCTCTCACTACAGGGAAACAGAACCTCTCTTCAACTCACATCAGCATACAGATCCTACTAATACTGATAACGATCCAAACATCATACCTCCTAACGCTGAATCCACCTCTTGGGTTTCGGCTGTTCCGCTAAACACACTTCCTCCATCAGATCTTCCCTCTTCTGAAAATCTCTCAGTGAATAATGTTTTGTCTGAACCACAACATTTGATAGCTGAATAACCTCAAGCTTCTTCATCAGTGAACATTTCTATTGATGATCCAACTCCTGAGGTAAGCGATTATGCTCCAGCCCAACGATGGACCAGAGATCACCCCATAGATCAAATTCTTGGTGATCCGGATGCAGGTATTCAAACTCGACGAAGTTCAGGTAATATCTGTCTCTTTGTAAATTTTCTTTCTTTCATAGAGCCGAAGAAAACTGATGATGTCCTCATAGATCCAAATTGGGTCAGTGCTATGCAAGAAGAGCTGACAGTGTTTGCTGGAAACAAAGTTTGGAATCTCGTTTCCCGACCATCTGATAAATCTGTTATAGGCACGAAATGGGTGTTTAGAAACAAATTATATGAAAATGGGACTATAACCCGCAACAAAGCTAGGCTAGTTGCTCAGGGATACAGACAAGAAGAAGGCATAGACTATGATGAAACCTTTTCCCCTGTGGCTAGGCTCAAAGCAATTCGATTATTCTTACCATATGAAATTTACAAAGACTTCAAAGTATATCAAATGGATGTCAAGTCAGCATTCCTAAATGGAAAGCTGAATGAAGAAGTTTATGTTGAAGAACCCTCAGGATTCTATGACCCTAAACATCCAAATTATGTATATAAGTTGGATAAGGCCCTCTATGGGTTAAAACAAGCTCCTCGTGCTTGATATGACACCCTCTCTTCTTTTCTTATCTCTGAAAAATTTGAGCGTGGAAAAATTGACAACACGTTATTTTTCAGAAAGATAAAAGGTCATATTATTCTTGTACAAATATATGTTGATGGCATTATATTTGGTTATACTAACCCATCTCTGTGTACTCGTTTCGCTGAAAGAATGAAGAAAGAATATAAAATGAGTATGATGAGTGAACTAACTTACTTCCTTGGACTTCAGATCAAGCAATCTGACAAAGGTACATTTATTCATCAGGGTAAGTATGTTAAGGATATGCTGAAATTTTTTTATCTCTCTCAAACCACAGCATTGAAAACTCCTATGGCACATCCCCTGACATTAAATAAAGATCCAACTGGAAACCTATTACTGTCACTGCCTATAAAGGAATGATAGGCTCCCTGCTGTATCTAACAGCAAGCGGACCTGTTATCATGTATTCTACATGTCTTTGTGCCCGCTATCAATCAGAACCCAAGGAATCCCATCAAATCGCTGTCAAGAGAATTTTCAGATATCTTAAGGGAACTCCTAACCTCGGTGTTTGGTACCCTAAATATTCAGGGTTTGATCTAACTGGCTATTCAGATAGCGATTTTGCAGGTTGCAAACTTGATAGAAAAAGCACCACTGGTCGATGTTAACTCCTAGGTGGAAAGCTGGTAAGTTGGACAAGCAAAAAGCAAAACTCAGTATCCACTTCCACAGCAGAAGCTAAGTATGTAGCAGCTGGAAGTTGTTGTGCTCAAGTCTTATGGATGAGAAATCAACTATTAGACTATGACCTTCAGCTATCCAAGATTCCAATCTATTGCGACAGCACAAGTGCCATCGCTATAGCAAACAATTCAGTACTACACTCAAAGACAAAGCACATAAAGATCAGATATCATTTTATCAGAGATCATGTGATGAATGGTGATATAGAACTCCACTTTATCCACCCTGACTATCAGCTCCCTGATCTTTTCACCAAACCTCTCAATGAGACAAGATTAAACTTTCTCATCGGTGAGATTGGAATGCTGAATCTTGAAGATTAACTCTTCAGCTTTCATGCATCATGTCGGTTATAAAAGGTTCTACTTACTCTCATAATCTCTGACTAAATATCTCTGACACTCAGGTATGTTCTCTCATTCTCTCTCACTGAATCCTATTCAGTAAGACGTTTTGAAAAACCAAAACCTTAATCACTGAATTTCTTCAAATGATTAAAAGCTTTTTGAAAAACAAAATTTATCACTGATATTTCTCATCAGTGATTCTTGGCAAAGAAAACATATCTCTGAATTTCTGTCAGTGATACTTTTCAAAAACTGAAACGTTTTTCTCTCTCTTGTGACGTCATTCGAACCGATAATCCATGGCATGCCTTTTTTTGACACGTTCGTCCGTTACACTTCTTATCCAATCAACTTCGTGGGACGTGTCCGTGCCATGATGACCACCTTTTCCCACTCTAAATTCTTTCTCTCTCCTCATATAAAAGGAATGTCATTCTTATTTTTACCTTTTACCTTCTCTAAAAACTTAAAAGGCAAGAAAACACTCTCGACATTCAAGCAAAGAACTTACGAACACTTGAATCTTCAAATCATCAAGCATCTCAGGTTCTTGTTCTTATCCTTTTTCTTCCAAAAACACTCGTTTTATCCTAACTTTTCTTTCTTATTTTGGGTTAATATTGTTTTTCTCTTAAAATCATTTTCTTTATGATTTTTTCTTGTTCTGCAAAACCTTATGGTTTTTAGGACTGTTCGTCTCACCTTCTTTTTAAGGAAACTGGTTTTTCTCTAAAACCAACTTCTTCTACAAGTTTCTTTCCTTAACAAGAAGCTAGTAAAATGTTTTGCATTGTTTATGGACTCTAAAACCTTTCATTCTATTCTTCTTTTACCTATTCCAGAAATGGCCTCCCAAGCTACTCTTCTTCCCTCAAAGACTGTGAAATTTGCACTTGTTGATTCCGAAGTCGCGAAAAACAACCACTTGGGATGACTGGACCTTCCCAAAAACAAATGTCCTTATCTTCTGCAAGCTGCTAGCTTTCTCAAAGAATCATGTTTCGGTTATGCTCTGAAAGTTGATCCCACTCCTTCAAGGGCTCTTCTTCAGAAATTCTAGTTCACCGCTGACAAAGGTTAGGTACTGAACAAGCAAGGCAAGCCGATCCCTGCTATCACCTTCCAGACCCACCATGGACCTGGAAATATCACTGCTCTTGCTATTCTCACAACTCTCAGATTCCCCTCTAAGACAAAGGCAGGCTTCGATGCCTTACCCACTGATGCTGAACTCATTCAGTTCCTCGACCACATGGGATATCAGTGGGTCTTAAAACCCCGCACCACCATCCCTGATAAAAAGTTGACAAAGATTCACAAGGAGAAGATGCCCTCTGAGCTGAATTATATCTTCACACACATAATTCAGAGTATGCGTGGCAAAGTTGGGTCACTTGATCAAGCAAGCAAGGTTCAACTCCAAATGGGTTACTCAGTGATCATTGGTCGACACTTTGACTATGCCGGAGCTATCTTTGAAGACCTCCTCTCCAAAATAGAGAAAGCTGAAAGGGACATCAATATTCCTTATGTTAGATTTATCTCTGCCATTCTTCATTACTGTTGATCCATGCTCTCTCAGTGATTTGATAAAGACCCTTACCTACACTTAGTGAAAATTACGTTTAATAAATATGTATTAGTGTTTCATCATTAGCGATCAAACTGAGTCTGTTCAGTTATCACTGATGATCCTTCTTGTAAACATTCATATGTATTAGTGTTTCACTATCAGCTATTAAATACTGAGTATGTTTAGTATCGCTGATACTTTCTAATGTAAACAGTCAAACGTAATCCCTGAAGACAAGTTTCGCGTCAATAGATGTTCATAGCTGAATCGAAGATGAAGCTGCTGAACAAAGACAAGTCTACTAGTGACTTGATGTGGATATCAGTGAAGCAAAGATGACTCTACTCATACGCGAAGAAACCTGAGGAAAAGCTTCAGCGATAGCTGAACTTCTTTGTATCTCTGAAGGAAGAGATACTCAGTGATCGATGATCACTTAACTTATGCCTCAAGTCTCTTTTGTATTTCCCTTGCACACCCAGTACGATGTGTCAGGACGGACATACCTCTGCTACAATTCATACAACAATTCTGTCAACTACACTGTTCATGAT
Organism: Arctium minus; assembly: GCA_954870635.1. Lineage (NCBI taxonomy): Eukaryota > Viridiplantae > Streptophyta > Magnoliopsida > Asterales > Asteraceae > Arctium > Arctium minus. The sequence goes on along the minus strand of OX941097.1, from coordinate 35,095,513 downwards.
ACGGCCGAAAGCATGTGTCCCAAAGTCAGACCCTCTCAGCCAATCAATGAAGGACACGTGTAAAGTGCCCTGCCATGCATTTAATGCATAGGGTATAAATAGAAAGATCAACTCTTCATTTGAAGGATCTCTGAAGCCTTCTTCTTTCTAAAATATAGAAACCCTTGCTTTCTATATCTCTCAAATCTCCCATTCTCTATATTCTTGTGCAACCATCTTAGTGTTTCTTAAGTTTGTTTAGATTGAGTTCTACTTAATTTTATTCCGCAACAAACTTGTAAATTGTATTTTGATTTATCAATAAATAATTTATTAAACTTTAAAAACTTGTGTTTGTATTCAACCCCCCCCCCCCTTCAACAAACTTGTTAAGCACCTTCGGGACCAACAATTACTTCTTGGGAGACAAGTACCCTAAGGAGAGTGATTGTAGCTTCTCCAAGGTTAGCCCTCGCATCCTTGAAGTCAAGCCTGCTGAAAATGAGGTAAGTCTTCAAACTCTCCACCTTCGTCTCTCCCAACATTCTGTTCCTTCATTACCTACCCCAGCCACTACAACCCCTCTAAAACGAAAGTCATCAGCTACTTTTGGTACCTCTAAAAAGGCCAGAAAGGCTGTGGAACAAACCCCTCTAGCAAATATACCTGAGGTAGTCTCTCAATAGACCACCTAGGATGACTTCGTGGCTCGCTCTTCCACTACTGCTACTGCAAGAACCGTTTCAGTGACTACGGTTGTTGAAACATCACCGGTGACCTCCCAGATTCCCTTAGTGACTCAACCCCCTACTAAGGTAATTTCTATCATCACCAGTGCTCCTTCTTCTATCCCTACTACTTCTCCTTATATTTCTTTGGTATCTAAACAGCAACTTATTCTTCAAGCTGAAAACGTAGTACCTGGTGGCCTCCCTTTCGGAGGTTTACCTCAAACATCACATCTATTTCCTTCTTTTGAGGGAGACCTGGCATTCTACAATATGTTTGACACATCAGGTAACTGTAAAACCATATACACTTCTCCCACCTCTCTAAATTAGCCTGAGCAACGTTTTGTTCAACCGCTAACTTGTTTTTCAGGTCCTACTTTGGAAACTGTTGACGCATCGCTGACAAAGCTTGTCGAGAAAGTGGAAGCTCTTGCTACATCCATCAACACCACCACTACTTTCGTCAACAGTGCTGGTGAAGAATTGAAAGGTCTCTCTACCACCATCTCCACCAAATCTGACGCATCTCACCTCAGCACTCTCCAAACTGAGGTCCATTCGCTGAAAGAAGAAGTGACCACCAACTCAACTCATCTACAATTTCTCAATGGTCATGTCGACCAACTCAACACCGAAGTAAGAACTCTTAGTGAGAAGGATAATAGTACTAATCAGCTACTCTCTCAAATTATGTCAAAGCTGAATGAACCAGCTCCCGCTCCTACTCCTTCCTTCACTGACGATGACAGAATATCGCTGAACATAGTTATAGAGTTTATTCAGCATGCTACGTCTACCATTCCAAAGATAGAAGTTCGTCTGGATGCATTGGAGGCTGATGCCCACATATCGACTACTGCTGAAGCTGAAGCTGCCACATCCCTCCCCCATGATGATGACAAAGAGGGGGGAAGGATCTAAATGAAGAAAATGCAGCAACCGCACAGGAGAATGTGGAAGAACCTCCCTCTCAGGCTGAGGAGGAGAAGACAGTTGAAGAATTAGTTGTTGCTAAAGAGAAAGCCCCTCCCTCCCCTTCTCCAGTGCTTGTTGAAGAAGAAGAGGAAGAGGAGGAAGAAGAAGAGGAAGAACTTGATCTTAAGGATCAAGAGGCTGACAATGTCATCGCTGATGATGATGAAGACGAAGATCCTTCCCAATGGTTCTCTGCAATAAACGTTTCATCAGCTCCAACGATGAAACGCATCGTATTAAATGAAGCAGGGGGAGATAGAAGGACAAAGCTCCAGATACCTCATCCTAAGGCAAGCAGAAGGGAATTGCTGCCGAGGGAAATCTGAAACTCCTGTCAGCTTCTGAGGGGGAGCTACCTTCTCAGGTATGTCTTTCCATTGTACCTCTATCTTTCTTTTCCTACCAACCACCCCTGTCATTCTAGCCTTTATCTCTCTCTTCCTCAAAAACATACACTAACTCCTTTTTATTTTTTCTCAGACAGTTCTCTCCCCTGCTTAAGGGAACGTCTCAACAAATAATCCCAGCTCAAATAGCTAAAGAAACAATAATCCCAATCTCTGTCAACGAGATTGATGAAGAAGAAAGGGATGAATCTCTGAGCCATCCAAGAAGGCCCTCTCGACCTCTTCAAAGGTCAGAGGATGAAGTTCAGAGACGAGCAGATATGATCTCCAACCTGGAGAGTTTACGGCTGAAGATCCCTCTTCAGACCTCCGATGAAGAGTTTGACTTCCTTTCCAAAGCTAAAATTGAAGAATCTGTCAGAGCTGAAAAGTTAATTGTTGAATGCCAAAAAGATGTTGATCTAGCTCTTGATATACTTTCATCTCTATTCAATGATGACAAAATGAAAAATAATCCAGTGAAAGTTCAAACTGCTCTTTTGAAAAAGATAGAGGAGGAAAACGCTAAAAGAAAAGATATCAGCGATGCCAGTTTAGCTTGGTGCAAGAAAAAGCTCGACCATCGATCTGATCCACTGAAAATCACTGCCGTAACTATCACTGGAAGGAAAAAGAAGGACCGAACAACTATCACCATGGAGATATTCAGAGAAGATGGAAGTGCAAAAGCAATATTCTTATCAAAACTGGAACACTTCGGTTATTCAGAATGGTTAGAGTTCAGAGAAGCACTGAAGAAATCAAGATCAACGTACAAAGGCCATGTTGAAAACCTTCTTGAAGCTCTCATCAACAGGGTCTCTGCCAAAACAAATGTGCCCTCAGCTCCTCCATCTCAGTCAAGACCAGTTAAACGAAAGCATGCCTCTTCTTCGGAAAATGATGCAGTTTTCAGAAATGAAACCTCCATCAAATTCTCCAGGGATGCACTGTTCGGGATATCTCCTGATCTCTCAGCTCTAGATCTATCACTGCCTTCTGATGGACCCTTCTTACCAGGGCAAGTGTTAAAGAAGCCTTATGGAATCTTCTTTAGAGATGATGAGGAACAACTTAGGTTTCAAAGAGTCTCTGAGATTCCTCTCTGCCCACTAAGCAATCTTCAAGATCATATATGCTTGTGGTGTGAATACTCTTCATTGGCGGATCTAATCAAAGTTCTTATTCGATAAGAAGCCGCTGATCGAAGAAGGAAAGGAGAAAAGATACCAGATTTCATGATCTCTCCAGAGACCTCCTGAAAAACATAGCTGATAGATTCTCTTATGTCTCTTGTAATCTATTAGTTAGTCTTACAGTAGTATAGGACTTCTCTTATACATACAATTTTCACGTTCTACTCTATAACCTCTTTTTACTATTTAATGAAAATTTCAGTGAAGTACTTAAACTCATCAGTACTGTAAAAAGATCCCTCAAAATAGTAATTGGGACATGTATGTTACGTGTCCTGACTATCCTTATATTTTGACTTAAAGTAATTTTCTTCATAGTTACTTTGTCATCATCAAATAGGGGGAGATTGTTGATCCAAATTCTCTCAGTGATTTGATAATGACCCGCTGTAATACTTACTGAAAATTACGTTTAATGTAAGGTCCATTGAGATCATGATTGGTATTGATTGATAAGAATAACAAGTAATCAAGGGATAGAAATCTGTATATTTATTGAAGGCAAGTAAACTACACTACTAGAGAGCAAATCAAATCATACGGCTACATTGAAAATGAAAGTTAACCTAAAACCTATTACAAGATTTCTATTTATATCCCTATACTCCCTTGTATACAATTAAGCCCAAACCCAATACAAGGCCCAATACAATAATGTTGATTACTTTATAAAACTTCTAAATAGAACATAAAATATGTTCTAACATTCTCCCCCTAAGTTTTGTAAAGTAATCATTCTCTGATCAGCTCCATCTTCAGCTTCTCTCCCCCTTGATTTCTTTATAAAACTTAGTGTTGCATAAACTTCAAAGCTCCTCTTGCTCCCCCTAGAAAGTAGCTCTTATCCTTGAAGTATCAACTGAAATATCAGATCTGATGTAGACCATAACCTCGACTAAGTGCACATAAAGACAACTTTTGACTTTAGTAAACCCAACACATTCCTTAACGCCCACGAGAATGATATATGTGGATTATGGAGTGACACCCAAGTGCATCTTCAGTGTATAACATCTGATCTATCTTTGAACCATGAGTTGAAATAAGAATTCAGCTTAAGAACTTCATCTGATAAGCTTACGAGTGGTAGCATCCGGTAGCAACACTACAAGGCAAGGGTTAGAAGGCAAGAATTGTTCAACAACTGATAGAAGATACTCATACTGACTTCTCTCCAGAATACTGAATAATCAAACCCAGAACTCCTTTCTTCATGAATCAGCTAGATGATTATAAGCTCTCAGGATTCTGAATTACAACTCAAATAGCAGAACAATGATTGCAGTCGCTCACACTACTGAGTGATCAAGTCAGAAGAATGATAAATTGCTCTCAATGGTCTAACCACAAAAGAATTTCTCCAGACTGATGATTGCAGATGCTCAGGCAGCTAACTCAATCCAAGCAGAGACCAAATCATCAAATCCAGAATCTGAAAATCTTGACAAACATGAGCACTCGTGTAAGAATAGATCAGTTGCTAATGATATGTGACCAACATATGATAGGAGTGATGTCACATATGCATTCCGCGTATAAAGCTCAGGAACAGGGAAAACTTGTATGAAACAGGGTTCAGAACAGTTAGAATTCTCAAAAACATCAAAATTCGCAGATCATTATTCACCATGAAGCATAATTCGCAAGATGGACTTAGCCTATACCACAATTTGCAAAGGCTTCTTCTGCGAATCCTCACTTTTCACAAGCCTCATATCTGCGAATTCTCGCATTTCGCAGACCTTTAATTCACGAATCCTCAGAATTCGCAACACACTAACCTGCGAATTCTGGACTTTTCGCAGTACTCTCTTCTGCGAAACCTTCACTCAGAACATTTTTCAAATTTGGAAACCACTTTTCGCAAAGACTACATCTACGAAATCTTGACATTTTGTATCAAGTGGCCTGCGAATCCCTTAGAATTCGCACACAACATATTGCACAGTAGTCTGTGAATCCTTCAACTTTCACACATAACTACTTGAGAATTCCATACTTGTAATTTTGATGTGTCCAAATGTTTATTCTGCGAATCCTTCAACATCTACGAGTTCTTCACAAGATCCTGCGAATTCTTGTAGATCTGGAACGATTTTCACAAATTCTTCAACAAAACTTTCAATACATCGAATTTTGAGTTGAGATTTTATCCACGGGTTCAAAAACATCTTTTGAGCACAATTGTAGTTGATCACTTTGTCTAAATCTGACTCTAAACTCCAATTTGATCCAACCACAGTGAATGAATATTTTCGAACATAAAAACTCAAAAATCGACAGATTCGTATAATGTGAGGTCCATTAAGATCATGATTGGTATTGATTGATAAGAATAACAAGGAATCAAGGGATAGAAATCTGTATATTTATTGAAGGCAAGTAAACTACACTACTAGAGAGCAAATCAAATCATACGGCTACATTGAAAATGAAAGTTAACCTAAAACCTATTACAAGATTTCTATTTATACCCCCATACTCCCTTGTATACAATTAAGCCCAAACCAAATACAAGGCCCAATACAATAATGTTGATTACTTTATAAAACTTCTAAATAGCACATAAAATATGTTCTAAATTGAACATCTGTATGTATTAGTGTTTCACTATCAGCAATTAAGTACTGAGTATGTTCAGTATCGCTGATGATCTCTCTTGTAACAATTAGACGTAATCCCTGAAGACAAGTTTCGCGACAAAGATGTTCATCACTGAGTCGAAGACAAAGTGCTAAACAACGGACAAATCTACTCATGATCTGATGCGGATATTAGTGAAACCTACCTACACGCGAAGAAACCTGAAGAAAATCTTCAGCGATCACTGAACCTCCTTCTATCTTTGTGAAGGAAACGATATTCAGCGATTGAAGATCACATAGCTTATGGTCCAAGTTTCTTTTGTCTTATCCTTGCACACATAGTACAAATGTCAGAAGAGACATACCTCTGTGTAAGATCGTACAACAACTCTGAAGACTACATTGTTCACCATTCGACCAAAAGCATGTCTCCAAAAGTCAAAGGCATGCAACCAACCATTGAAGGACACGTGTAAAGTACCCTGCCATGCATTTAATGCATAGGGCATAAATAGAAAGATCAAGACTCTATTTGAGGGTTGCCTTCTATCTTTCTTATCATATAGAAACCCTTGCTTTATATATTCTCTCAATCTCTGTTCTCTAATTCTTGTGCAACAATCTGTGTGTTTCTCAAGTTTGTTTAGATTAGGTTTTACTTAATCTTATTCCGCAACAAACTGTAAATTGTGATTTGATTTATCAATAATAAATTTATTAAACCTTTAAATTTTGTGTTTGTATTCAAACCCTCCCCCTTCTACAAACTTGTTAAGAACCTTCGGGACCAACAAAAGAATATGAAGAAGAAAACATAGACAAACAGTGGTTTAGAAACCTAGAACATACCATAACAAAATTTTGGTAAAGAAATGTACATAGAGATGGAAATTTTACCCGCGGGTACCCGCTCCTAATGGGGCGGGGATTCCCCGCTTTAACGGGTAACAGGACGGGGACGGGGACGGGGATTTATTTACATACCAGAAGTGGGGTCGGGGATGGCATTACCCACCCCTAATCCGGACCCGATTAAACTTTTTAATTTATTTAATATATGTACATAGTGTGTGTATAAATAAATATATGTATATATGTATACGTTTATTATTAAATGATAAATACATTTCTTTTCAATATCGGTAATTAATATAGTGACGATTTATTATAATTTGAATTATTAAAATACATTTTTTAATTATTTTTTTACTAAACGGGTACCTATCCGGTTCCCCAAACCCGCTGGGGATTCCTTCCCCTCGAACCCGTCGGGGATTAATTGGGGCGGGGTCGGGGACGAGGGGTTTAAGTGGGGGTCAGGGTCGGGGACGGGGGATGCATTACCCTCCCAATACCCTCCCCGTTTCCATCCCTAAATGTATATAAAGAATATGTGTATTTAGAAAGTACCAATATTAGAATATAAGCTTTCAAAATTTTATATTAAGAATATCTAAAAACTTTTAAGAGTGTTTTTAGGGTTTTTGAGGAAAAAAACATGAAGAAGATGATTTTTGTTAGAAAAAACGTGTGTTTGATCTTGTTTTGAAAAAACAGATCAAACAAGTGTTAAGAGGAGAAAAATAATGTACGAACATAAGAACAAACCTACAGTTGAGTGTTAAACAAGAAGAAGATTTAGTGCGTGTTCTTAAGAGAGAAAACGATTGAGTGCTCTGGAAGATTTTTGTGCGCGTAGAGTTTGAATTTGGAAAGAGAATGACTTTATATGAGAGAGAGGATAGAGAGTAAAACGAATGATCATGATGATCAGGACACGTAACAGACTTTTGATTGGACAAGGAATGGGAAAGGGCGTCGTGTGTCAGAGAACGTGTGCGAACGGTTATCAAGAATAACGTCATAAATAAAAACGTATTTTCATTTTCCAAAAACCTTTTAAACTCTTGATTAAAGCGTATCACTGATAAGAAAGATTCAGTGATAGTTCCTTTTGAAAAGCTTTTAATCGTTTGAAGAAAAGACAAGTAATTTATTTTTGAAAAAGCTTTTAATCACCTAAGCATAAAGTCACCAGTGGTGCTTTTTCTATCCAGTTTGCATAAAGTCACCGGGGTGCTACATATTCAGCTTCAGTGGTTGATGTGGATACTGAGTTTTGTTTCTTACTTGTCCAACTTTCCAACTTACAACCTAGAAGCTGGCAGCCACCGGTGGTACTTCTTCTATCCAGTTTGCATCCTGCAAAATCACTAGAACCTTGAATCTTTAGGATACCAAAGACCTAGGTTAGGTATACCCTTCAGATATATGAAGATTCTCTTTATAGCGATCATATATGATTCCTTGGGTTCAGATTAATATCGTGCACAAAGACATGTAGAATACATGATATCAGGTCGGCTAGCTGTAAGATACAGTAGGGAGTCGATCATTCCCTATAGGCTGTGGCATTCATAGGTTTCCCATTTGGGCCCATGTTTAGTGTCAATGGAGGTGCCATTGGAGTTTTCATCGCTGAACATTGAGTAAGATCAAATTTCTGCAGCATGTCATTAACATACTTACCTTGGCCTATGAATATTCCTTTTCCATATTGCTTAATCTGAAAACCAAGAAAATATGTTAGTTCTTCCATCATACTCATTTTATATTCTTTCTTCATACGTTCAGCAAACCGAACACATAGTGAAGGATTCGTGGATCCAAATATAATGTCATCGACATATATCTGAAAAACAATGATATGACCCTTGATTTTTCTAAGTAATAGGGTACTATAAATTTTTCCACGTTCAAACTTTTCAGCGATAAGATAAGAGGAGGGTTTCATACAAAGCATGATGAGCTTGTTTTAACCTATAAAGAGCCTTATCCAGTTTATAGACATAACCTGGATGCTTAGAGTCAAGGAACCCTGCGGGTTTCTCTACATAGACTTCTTCATTCAGTTTTCCATTTAGGAAGGCTGATTTAACATCCATTTGGAATACTTTGAAGTCTTTGTTTCGAATTGTTTCAAGCCTAGCCACAGGGGCGAAGGTTTCATCGTAGCCTATATCGTCTTCTTGTCTGTATCCCTGAGCAACAAGTCTAGCCTTGTTGTGTATAACAGTACCATGTTCATATAACTTGTTACGATATACCCATTCGGTACTTATAACACTTTTACTAGATGGACGAGGAACAAGATTCCAAACCTTGTTTCTTTCAAACTTACTTAGCTCTTCTTGCATAGCACTGACCTAATTAGGGTCTTGAAGAGCTTCATTGGCTTTCTTTGGTTTAAGAAGAGATATACAGTTAACAAAGAGGAAGATATTACCTGAACTACGTCGAGTCTGAATACATGTGTTTGGATCACCGAGGATTTGATCAATTGGATGAATTTTTGTCCATCTCTGAGTTGGTAGTTGAGTGTTCATATTTGAGGATATATGAGGTTGAGGTCGAGATGCTGAAGAAGAGGCTTCAACATTTGGTTCATCAACAATCAGTTGATGTGGTTCAGATTGAATAACATTTACTAAACATTGCTTAGAGGTTGAGGGTGATTTAGTGGTTAAAGTTTTAGAGGGAGGTACAGTGTTTATAGGCTCAACTGAGACCCATGAAGAGGACTAAACTCCATTAATTTGCATGTTGGATACGATGATAGGATCATCATCAACGTTGTGTAGTTCAGATGGAGGGTTATTGCTGAAAGATGCTTTGAGTTCACCAAAGTGAGAGAACATCCATTGATTCAGGTCATCATTATTAAGAATAGGTCTTGTGTTTGCTGAGTGGGATTCATCAAAGGCGACTCTGAAAACTTTAGATATTGAGGAGTATCCATGGAAGATACCATCGTCAGCTTTAGGGTCAAACTTTCCAAGATCATTCTGTTGTTTACGATATAGCATCGACAACCAAAGATGTGAAGAAAGGTTATACTTGGCTTTCTTCTATGGAAGAGTTCGTAGGTTGTCTTCTTAAATCTCTTTACAATCAGTGATCGATTTTGAGTAAAACATGAAGTGTTGACAACTTCAGCCTAGGATTGGGTTGGTAGATGAGATTCGCTAAGCATAATCGAACGGCTTCAATGATGGTTTGATTTCTTCTTTCAGCAACTCCGTTCTATTGTGGTGTTCTCACAGCTAAGAAGTTGTGAGATATTCCCTTAGTCTCAAAGAAGAGTACTACTTTTGAGTTCAGCACCATGATCACTTCTTATTGATCGAACTGTCATATTGTTTAATACTTCCATTTTCCTAATGAATGATCACTCTTGGCTCTAAGAAACATCACCCATGTATATCTTGAGAACTGATCCCCTATCACGAGTGTGTACTTCTTTCAAGCGATGGATTGTAAGTTGACAGGGTCAAATAGATCCATGTGGAGTAGATGTAGAGGAGTAGTTACTGAAGAGACTTCCTTAGATATGTAGCTTGCTCTAGTTTGCTTCCTTTTTCACATGCCGAACATAGAGATTCATTGGCATATGAGTGTTGAGGTAAGCTAGTGACAAGTTGTTCATTTGAAAGATCATTCAGTGCTTTGAAGTTCAGGTGGGAAATCCTTTTGTGCTATATCCAGTTGACATCTGAGGAGTCTTTGGAGAGAAAACATATATTTTTAGTGTTAGAAGAGTCCATGTCGATGACATAGACATTTTCCATACGAGTACAAGAGAGAGCGAGTTTTCCATATTTGTCAGTGACGGAGCATGTTCTCTTGGTGAAACAAATTTTACAGTCTTTATCACATAGTTGACTGATGCTAAGAAGGTTGTGCTTCAATCCTTCTACGTAAGCGACTCTTTGGAAAGTGGTTACACCATTAGTCTGCACGTCAAATCCTCTGGTATAGCCTTTTTCGTCTCCTCCAAAGGTCACTGAGGGATCTTTCTCTTCCTTGTATTCTGAGAGCAGGATCTTGTTACCGTTCATATGTCTAGAGCATCCTCTATCAAGATACCAAATACCCATCAGGTCCTGCATTTATAAGGAAGATTAATTTTGAATTGGTACGCATTTTACAATTGGTCCAACAAGGTTAGTGGAGATGGAAGGTTCAACTTTCTTCACTTCATCTGATGACTCAACTTCAGTTGCAATCTTCACCTTAGTTAATTTCATAACTTTGGTGGTATTCTTCACCTTGGCAGGTTTCTCATTCTTGTTGACCTTTTCAGCCTTAACTGACTTTTTAGTTTTGGCATTCATCTTCACTCTAGGTGATTTCTCAGCTTTAGCGGTTGTGGGGCACTTACTAACAATGAGATCAGTAAGTCCACAATGATAACAATTCCTATAGCTGAAATTAGATTTAGGACCAAAAGCATATGAGTTAGAAATCTTTAAATGAGTAGGGCCAGGACCAAGAATACATTTTTCTTCAGATTTCAGAGGTACCTTTAGTGTTTATGGTTTCTTAGGTTTAAGGTCAAGCTTCAGTTTAGGAGTACGTCTCTGAATGTGTCCAAAGATCTTGGTTCCTGAAGTTGAAGGTTTGGTTACTGAAGGTTTTGGAATGGTCTTTTTCAACTTAGGAATCTTGTTGGTCCATTGAGGAGGGTTGACAATGTCTTTGCCTTTGTCCGGGACCTTGGCATGGTCTCCGTTTGGATTATCTTTTTCAAATTCATATCCAATACAACTCTTAACTTGAGCAGGTATTTGAGCACCTATTATCTCAGTTACATTTGCTGGGGATTTGCACCATCCTTTAACAGTAGCTTTTTCAGCATTCAGCTCAACAATAGTTTGTTCACATTCTATGCTGATTAGTTCATTCACAATAACCTGATCCTTTAAACTTTCTTCAATATTAGTTAGTTCTTGGATCTTTGTTGGGAACTGAAGATTCTACTAAGTATAGTTACTACTGCTAGTACAAGTGTAGTTACTACTGCCAGAACAAGTTGAAGATTAATACTGCTAAGTGTTACTACTGCTAGTAGAATTACTACTGCTAGTTAAAGTTAGTACTGCTTGAACAAAGTTAGTACTGCTTAGCTAGTTAGTACTGCTAGTAGTTAGTACTGCTTGAAGTTAATACTGCTAGATGAAGTTAATGCTGCTGAGCATTATTAGTGCTGCTAAAGAGATCCGGATGGAAAGTACTACAGCTGGATATACTGAAGATATTTTATTCATTGTAATTATCTTTGTATTCAGTATATATATATAGTATTGTTTAGAATAGGTGAATAACGTTTTAACTTTAGTTTTCATTCCTTTAGAGAAAAATAACCTCAAGGCATAGATCCTAATTCTAGAGAAGTAGAATTCGTATTGGTGAGCCTGTTCATCAATATTGAGGTTGAGTGTGTAATCTTGTAGTTTTAAGCATTCAATACAAGTTTACTGTTTGATAAATATATACTGTTTTTGATTATTTTTTTTTCAAATATCAAAGTGTTTTTCCGCAACTTCTTTGATATTAGTTTCTGAGTATTAATTCTTGTTAAGAATTCGATCCTGACAAGTGGTATCAGAGCCAAATTCTCTCAGAAACAGTTATTCATCATGGAAAATCTTACAGAATCAAGCAGTACTTTGGTCTCAAAAGTTCCAATGCTCAGATCCAATGAATTTGACATGTGGAAAATCAGAATCAAGCAATATATTCTCCTCACAGATTACTCTATGTGGGACATCATTGAGAATGGCCCATCTGATGGAGGAAAGATTGGTGAAGATGGCAAAAGAACTCCTCCAAAGACAGATACAGACAGGAAATCAAGACAGACAGAGATGAAAGCCTTGAGCACACTGCTCTTGGCCATTCCAAATGAGTATCAACACCAATTCTGCAATTGTACTGATGCACAGATGCTCTGGAATGCTCTAGAGAAGAGATTCTCAGGTACTAAAAGTACCAAGAGAAATCAAAAGGCAATCTTAAAACAACAGTATGAAAACTTCATCTCAACTAAGAATGAGTCCATGACTCAAACTTTTGACAGGTTTAATAAACTAATTGGTGAACTAGCTACTATGGGAGTACAGATTGATCAAGATGATGTGAACAGAAAGTTCTTAAGGTCCCTTGGAGATGAATGGACCATGTACACTGTGTCATTTAGACAGAATGATCAGTTGGAAGACAAAGAACTTGATGATCTGTACAATGATCTTAGAGTATTTGAAGCTGAGGTGGAGGCAAAGAAGAAGCCTTCTGGATATGTTCATAATGCTGCACTCCTATCAGCATCAATTGATTCTACTGCTAACCCTGAATCAGTTAATGTTGCTAATAGATCAAATTTAGATAAAGGCACTGATTATGTATTTGAAGCTCTTCTTTCTAATCATGGAAATTCTTCTTTAATCAATGATGACTTAGAACAACTTCATCCTGATGATCTGGAAGAGATGGATATTAAATGGCAGATGGCCATGCTCTCCATGAGGGTTAAAAAGTTTATAAAGAGGACTGGAAGAAACAACTTCTCACAAAGAAGAGAAGATGGAGCAGGGTTTGATAAATCAAAGGTAGAATGCTACAAATGCCATCTGAAGGGACATTTTGCTAGAGAATGCAGAAGTGGAATGTCTCACAACAACAACCATCAACAAGCTCAATCTGGAAGCTTCAATAACAACAGAAACTCTGCTCAAGCCCTTGTTTCTCAACAAGGAATGGGGTTTGATTGGAGTGATCAAGCAGAAGAAGCTATTCAGAATCAAGCTCTTATGGCTAAAGTATCTGATCTCCCATCTGAGGTAAGTTCTAATCTCTGCACTAAAACTTGCATAGACACTGTTAAAAGGTACAGGGATCACAATCAGAAGATGAGTGATGACCTGAAGAGACTAGAAAAGGATATAAAAGACTATGTGAGGATAGTAGAGAGATTTGAAGATCAAATCAAAGGTTTTCAAGCCAATGAACTACAACACTCATATGACACTAATTACTGGCAGTGGGAGAAAAAGGATTTAGAACTTAAACTGACCAAATCTAAAGAGGAGAGTGAAAAACTGAAAGAGGAGTTAACCAAAGTTAAGCTTGATGTAGAAAAGTTTTCCAATGCTTCTAAAGCAATGGACTCCTTACTGCAAAATCAGATTCATGATAAGTTGAGAAGAGGAATTGGGTATAATGCCACACCTCCACCATATAACAACAATTACATTCCTCCTACTTCAGACCTGTTAGACACCAAAGATAGGAAGGACTTGCCTGAGGGAGCCACTGAAATAGATCCCTTAGATGAGGAAATTGTTGAGGATAAGACTGAGAAAGAGGTTGACAAGAGTAAGGAGAACAAGGTGAGAGGTGAGATTTCTAAAGAAAACAACATTATCACCAATGAGGATTGTGGAAGGGCTTGGATCAAATCCAAGAACATAGAGAAGACAGAGGAAAAGTTTGGTAAGGTCCATTATAAACAGACCACAGTTGTGAATCCAGGTCCTTGCAAACAGTGTGCTTGTAAGAAGAATGAGCCCCAAAAACAGGACAAAAAGAGGGGAAATCAAAGAAACTGGAATAATCAATGGGCACATAAACAAGGGGTTGATCTGAGTAAAATCAATAGACCAAAACCTTGTTTTATCTGTGGCAAATTGAATCATCTTGCAAAATTCTGTTATTTCAATCCTATGAACCAAAGAATGAATTTCCAAAGATCCATGCAAAAACCCTTTGGTTATAAGAAAATTGAAAAGAATAATGTGGCTAAGAAAACTGTTAAAACTAAAAGCCACATGAAGAAAAAGTATTCTGTTAAAGAAAGTGTCAATATGTGGATTCCTAAAAGCACTAAAACTGTTAGTACTGCTATCACAAGTAGTGCTGCTGACAATGATAGTGCTGCTAGAAGTAATACTACTGCTAACAATGTTAATGCTGCTAACAAGGTTAGTACTGCTAAACCTGTTAGTACTGCTACACCTGTTAGTACTGCTAACTCTGTTAGTACTTCTAAGGTTAGTACTGCTTCTAGTGTTGATTCTGCTAAGCCAATCATATTGACAAAGTACTCTAATAAAGAGTGCTCTGAGTTTAAAAACCTCATTAAAAAGGAATGTAAATACTTTGATGAGAAAGGAAGACCCAAGATCACTTTGGCTTGGGTCCCCAATCATACTAATTGATTTATTTAATGTGCAGGGCAACCAACAGCTCAAGGGAAAGAGCATATGGCATGTTGATAGTGGTTGCTCTAGGCACATGACTGGCAACATGTCATGCCTTCAGGATTTCAAGCAAATTAATGGAGGACATGTTGCATTTGGAGACAATCTTACTGGTGGTAAGATAAGTGGAAAAGGTAATGTCACCAAAGGTAAGATGACATTTGAGGATGTCTACTATGTTGATCAATTAAAGTACAACCTGTTAAGTGTATCACAGGTTTGTGACAAACAACATAGTATATTATTTACTGACACTGAGTGTATGATTCTTGCTCCAGGGTTCAAAGTAGTTGATGAAAGCATGATACTACTTAGAACTCCAAGAAAAGACAATGTTTACTGTCTTGATTTGGACAATGTCAATAGTGATTCATCTTTAAATTGTCTTGTTTCAAAAGCTTCTATAGATGAATCCTCCCTTTGGCACAGAAGGATGTGTCACATGAATTTCAAGACTATGAACAATCTTGTTAAAAATAACCTTGTAAGAGGTTTACCTTCAAAAGTCTTTTCATGTGATGATCATTGTGTTGCTTGTCTTAAAGGCAAACAACACAAAACTTCTCATAAGACCAAAGAGTTAAATTCTGTTTCTTCTTGTCTCCAGTTATTGCATATGGATCTGTTTGGTCCTACAAATGTTATGAGTATAGGCAAGAAATCTTACTGCTTGGTTATTGTTGATGATTACTCCAGATTCACTTGGGTATATTTTCTAAGGACTAAGGATGAAACAAGTGGTCTTATCAAATCCTTTATTCTAAGAATTGAAAACCAAACTAATCAAAGAGTAAAAGTCATTAGATCAGATAATGGAACTGAATTTAAAAATCATGATTTAAACACTTTTTGTGAAGGAAAAGGTATTGAGAGACAATATAGTGCTCCTAGGACTCCTCAACAGAATGGTGTTGCTGAAAGGAGAAATAGGACACTAATAGAGGCTGCTAGATCTCTGTTGGCTGATTCAAAATTGCCAATTACATTCTGGGCTGAAGCAGTTAATACTGCTTGTTATGTCCAAAACAGAGTTCTAGTGGTCAAGCAAAAGAACAAGACCCCATATGAGCTTTTAAATCAAAGAAAACCTTTTATTGGTTTCTTCAAACCTTTTGGGTGTCCTTGTACAATTCTAAATACCAAATCTCACTTAGGTAAGTTTGATAGCAAAGCAGATGATGGATTTCTTGTTGGATATTCATCTCAGAGTAGGGCCTACAGAGTTTTTAACTCTTCTTCTAGAATAATTGAAGAAAGTGACAATGTCAAATGCAATGAGAACACACCAAATCCTGTTGGGTCTGGACCTCAATGGCTATTTGACATTGATTCACTAACTAACTCTTTTGGTTTCAGTAATGAGTATACAGGAACAGATGGTGGAAAATCAGAGATCACACAAGTTCAAGAAAGTATATCTAAATCTGTGATTTTTCCCATACCCACAGTAAATGAAGACTGTGAAAAGGAATCATTTACTGAACCAAGTCAGAGTGAAGAAGACACTAGAGATGAGGAGACTCAAGAATCAGAAGTGACATCTGAAGACACTTCAGTTGAGTTGCATGACTCTAATCTAGAGGCTGGACTGAATGAAGAACCTAGTCATAACACAAGAGTTCAAAAGAATCATCCTCCACAGCTGGTAATAGGAGATATCTCTTCTCCTATGATGACTAGACATCAAAGCAGGCTTCAAGAAATGCAAGATCAACAGCATACAGTCCTTTCTTGTTTTCTATCCCAGCTTGAGCCTAAAAAGGCACATGATGCTATGAAAGAATCTAGCTGGATAGAAGCAATGCAAGAAGAACTGTTACAGTTCAAGCTACAAGATGTATGGGATCTAGTAGACCTTCCTAAAGGTCACAGAGCAATTGGCACAAAGTGGATTTTCAGAAACAAGAGAGATGAAAGAGGTATTGTCATAAGGAACAAAGCAAGGCTGGTGGCTCAAGGCTATACTCAAGAAGAGGGTATAGATTATGAAGAAGTTTTTGCACCTGTGGCTAGGATAGAAGCAATCAGACTATTCCTAGCCTATGCTTCTTACATGAACTTCAAAGTCTATCAAATGGATGTAAAAAGTGTTTTTCTCTATGGATCAATTGAAGAAGAAGTATATGTCTGTCAACCACCAGGGTTTGAAAACCCAAGCTATCCAGACAGGGTATACAAATTAAAGAAAGCACTTTATGGACTACATCAAGCCCCAAGAGCATGGTATGACACTCTGTCATCCTATCTCTTGGAAAATGACTTTGAAAGAGGAGTCATTGATAAGACTCTCTTTATCAAAAGAAAGAAGAAGGATATCTTGCTGGTCCAAATCTATGTTGATGACATTATCTTTGGATCTACAAGAAACAACATGTGCAAGGAGTTTGAGGATTTAATGCATCAAAGGTTCAAAATGAGTTCCATGGGGGAACTTACTTTCTTCCTTGGACTCCAAGTTCAACAGAAGTCAGATGGCATTTTTATATGTCAATCCAAGTATGTGCAGGATATTCTAACCAAGTTTGGTTTCTCAGAATCAAAACCTTCCAGCACACCTATGGAAACACACAAGCAGATCACAGCAGATCTTGAGGGGGAGGATATGGATGTGCATCTTTATAGATCCATGATTGGCTCTCTCATGTATCTCACAACATCAAGGCCAGATATTATGTTTCCAGTCTGTGTATGTGCAAGATTTCAAGTTAGGCCAAAGCAATCTCACTTTCAAGCTGTTAAGAGGATATTCAGATATCTCAAAGGGCAACCCAGATTGGGACTTTGGTATCCTCATAACTCCCCTTTTGACCTAATAGCATACTCAGACAGTGATCTAGGTGGGGCAAACTTGGACAGAAAATCTACTTCTGGAGGATGTCAGTTTTTGGGTGTTAGACTAGTCTCATGGCAGTGCAAGAAACAAACCACAGTATCCACATCTACAACAGAGGCAGAGTACATAGCAGCTGCAAGTTGCTGTTCTCAAGTCTTATGGATTCAGAATCAAATGTTGGATTATGGGGTAACCTTTCTACACACTCCAATCTTTATTGACAACAGCAGTGCTATTAGCATTATAAATAATCCAGTCAAGCACTCAAAGACAAAGCACATTGAAATCAGGTATCACTTTATAAGAGATTGTAATGAAAAGAAACTCATTCAAGTTGTCAAAGTTCACACTGATAATCAGTTTGCTGATCTATTCACTAAAGCTTTTGATGTGGGTAGATTCACTTTCTTGGTAACAAGTGTGGGAATGATAAACTCTGAATAATCTTCTTCTCAAAAAGTGGTTTTATACCTGTATATTTTTATTCTTGGTGTTACTAATCTTCTTTTTCAGGATATGCATAGCAGTACTCAGTGTTTAGCAAAGGTTAAAAGGAGTAAGTATAGTTAATACTGCTAGTGGTTAATACTGCTTTCAGTTAATACTGCTTTCAGTTAATACTGCTCGTGGTTAATACTGCTTTCAGTTAATACTGCTAGTGGTTAATACTGCTTTCAGTTAATACTGCTAGTGGTTAATACTGCTTTCAGTTAATACTGCTAGTTAGTTAATACTGCTAGCCATTACTACTGCTAGCAGTTAATACTGCTCTAGGTTAATACTGCTTATATTCCGAATACTATAAATACTCTTTGCCCGCCTAAAAGTTCATAACGACTCTTTGCATACTGTTCCCTTGCGCTCTAAACCCTTTCTCTCTCAAAGTTCAAAGTTTTCAGGCAAAAATCTTCAAGGTCAATGGCATCAATGGCGTTCATTGACGAGCACAATGAAATCGCAATGCTCCAAAAGCCAAAACAAGCAGAAGGCTTTCATCAGATTGTGGATTTCCTCAAGTCAAGCCACATTGCTCATGCTCTTACTGTATCCCCTACAATCTACATTGAGCACCAAAGGCAGTTCTGGGCTAATGCAACCATTGTTGTGGAAAATGGTGTGCAAATGATCAAGACAAGAATCTGTGATCACTCACTTACAGTTACTGAAGAAGTCATTCGCATCAGTCTACGTCTAGACGATGCCTCTGGTATAACGTCTATCTCTAATGATGAACTGTTTCCTAATCTTACTAGAATGGGGTATGGAGGCCCATTGGGGGTTTTCAAATTCTCAAAAGCAAAGTTTTCACCCCAATGGCGTTTTCTTGTTCATACCCTGATGCATTGCATCTCCAAAAAGACCACTGGATGGAGTGAGTTCAGCAGTCCAATTGCATATGCTTTGGTATGCTTGGCTACATCCAGAAGGTACAATTTCTCAAAGATGATTTTCAATGATCTTGTATCAAATATGGGAAACAAAAAGAGTTTCTTTATGTATCCCAGATTTGTTCAGGAAGTAATTAACCATGAATTGACGGATATACCTCAACCTGTTGGGGTATATGTACCTAAACCCCCCAAAGGCAAGGTTTTCTCAAATATGAGAAGATCTGCTGGGGACTCGGAAGGAGTTGACACCCCATTGTTCTCTACAATGATGGTGGTGTCCCAAACCACTGAAGGTATGGCAGCAGGGTCAAGGCCCTCATTAGACCATCCCACTGCTAGCCAAGCCCAACCTTCTCACTCAAAAACAATTCCCCAGTCCATTCTTACAAAACCAACCTCTCCAATTACCCAAACTTATCAAAGAAAACAGGTAAAGAAGGCTCCTTCCCTTCTTGTACCATCACCCACACAGCCTTTAAGCCCTCTAAGGGAGAATTCTCCCCTAGAGAATATCCAAAGGGAAACCACAAGGGTGTCTCCCAACCCAAAGGAGGTGCTCTCTGAGGAGGAGGTAGAGCATATGGGTGATGAGGCTGCCACTACTCCTGCTAACACAGAGGAGGAAAGTGGTAACATCAATAAGACCTCCCCCATGGCAACTTTGAATGAGCAATCATTTGAAGGTCCCTGGTGCCAAGAAACCACAGGGGTGGATAGTGCTTCTGCTAGGCAGAAGACTTCCACTACTAAAAGATCCAATGATCCTTCAATAGGGGGTAACACTCCTGGAGAAGGTGAGGACAGATATAACTATGATGAATTGATGGAGGCAATGGGCAACATCAACATGGATGTACTCAAACAAGGCAAAGATATTGAAGAGCTAAAACTCATTGTACTGTCACAACAAGAACAAATCATCAAGTTGAAGCAAATGGTAAGGAAACTGATTCTGCAAAAGAAGAAGAAACAATTTGTGCTCAGAAGGAGGGAACCAGTGACTGATGCTCCCAAAAAGGGGGAGTCAGAAGCTGATGCCAAAGCTAAGGGGGAGCAAGAGGAAAAACATAATGTTGAGGGGGAAAATGAGCAAGCAGCAGAAACAGAGCCAGCAGCAGAAACCATTAATACTGCCAGTTCAAGTAAAGCAGCAGAAATGGTTAATACTGCTGAGCTGAAAGAAGCAGCAGAACAAGTAAAAGAGGTTCTTACAGAGCTAGAGGTTGCAGAAACACTCATCAAAGCAAAACATGATACTCCCAAGGTCACCTCAAAGGCCAAAGGAGTTGTCATAAAAGAAAGAGGTGATGCAGCAAAGAACTCTAGTATTGAGAAGGAGATGGGTAAAGATAAAGGTAAGGCAAAGTTAGTGGAATCTGATCAACCAATCAAGAAGCAAAGGTTGGTTGAATCAGATGAAGCTTTAGCAAGAAAAATGCAGAAGGAGATGGAAAAAGAAGAAAGAGCTCAGGTGGAGAAGGACAGGGAAATGGCAAAGGCTTTAGCTGCTGAGCTAAATAAAGCCTATCAAAAGGGGCTTGAAACTGAAAAGGCTAAACAAAGGGCTATAAGTCTGAGAAAAGCTATGATGGCTAATACAAGTGCAAAGAAAAGAAGACCTTCACAAACTTACCAAGCCACTCAGGAAAGAAACAAAATGATAACTTTCTTGAGGAGTGCAATTGGGGTAAAGAAAGAAATGTTTGTGAAGATGAGTTTTGATCAAATCAGAGAGCTCTATGAAAAAGAAATGGGGAATCTGAAGAGCAATGAAAAGAAAAGAGTAGAGTTTGAAAGGAAGGCCAAGGAGAGTAATGATATAGATATGAATCAACCATTCCCTGAAAGTGAAGAGGGAACTCCCATCAAAGAAATGGCAAGGGAAAAGGAAGAAAAGAAGAAAGAAGTTACTCTAGTACAGGTTCAAAAGACTTTGAAAAGAACCAAGATGATGGCCAAAAGAAAGAAAGATAAGAAGCCTAGAGTAGAAGAAGAACAAAATGTTGCTGAAGAAGAAGTGGCACCTGAGTCATCAAGTCAGCAAGTGTCATCAATCAAAGATGATGTAAGCTTATATATGGTAGTGATGGACAAAGTGCCTGAACCAATTTCTGCAGAACCTGTTGGAGTTAAGCCACCTGAGATCATTCACTGGGATGTACTGACAATGGATGGGAAAGATTACATCAGACTCAAGAGGAAGGGTGATAAGTATGAAGTATTCAACACTTGGGTCAAGATTGTCAGAACATGCTCTAGATCTGATATAGAAGAGATGTTTGACATAGGAATTAAGCTGTATGCAGATCATCTGAATACTCCAGGAATTTCTCTTACAAAACTGGTGATGGAGTATCTATGCATGATGTTCAAACCTGAAGAAGTGGACCAGGTCATCAAGAGTGTGTTTAAAGAAGTCACAAGTTGGACTCTATATGAAACTAGTGGAGTATATGCAGTGACTTTGGATAGAAATCACACAGAATACTTCCTAGTGGATAGAGTATATAATCACACCAGACTGAAGGTTCATGCCATGCTAAAGAAGAAGTTGGGTTGTGCACCAAATTCAGAAATGGCCAAGTATCTAATTCAGAGGATAATCAATCAGAGTTTGGGACTGAATCCAGACTTAGGAGCATGATCTTGGAAGTTTTGGGAGCATAAAAAGAGCATCTGGAAGAATATCTGAAGAACTTGACTTTTCTTCTAAAAGTCAAGTTAGGGGGAGATTGTTGGGAACTGAAGATTCTACTAAGTATAGTTACTACTGCTAGTACAAGTGTAGTTACTACTGCCAGAACAAGTTGAAGATTAATACTGCTAAGTGTTACTACTGCTAGTAGAATTACTACTGCTAGTTAAAGTTAGTACTGCTTGAACAAAGTTAGTACTGCTTAGCTAGTTAGTACTGCTAGTAGTTAGTACTGCTTGAAGTTAATACTGCTAGATGAAGTTAATGCTGCTGAGCATTATTAGTGCTGCTAAAGAGATCCGGATGGAAAGTACTACAGCTGGATATACTGAAGATATTTTATTCATTGTAATTATCTTTGTATTCAGTATATATATATATAGTATTGTTTAGAATAGGTGAATAACGTTTTAACTTTAGTTTTCATTCCTTTAGAGAAAAATAACCTCAAGGCATAGATCCTAATTCTAGAGAAGTAGAATTCGTATTGGTGAGCCTGTTCATCAATATTGAGGTTGAGTGTGTAATCTTGTAGTTTTAAGCATTCAATACAAGTTTACTGTTTGATAAATATATACTGTTTTTGATTATTTTTTTTTCAAATATCAAAGTGTTTTTCCGCAACTTCTTTGATATTAGTTTCTGAGTATTAATTCTTGTTAAGAATTCGATCCTGACAATCTTTAAATGGAACTTCTCAAGTTTTTCAGTTAAGTCCATATTTTGTTTTTCAGCTTGAGTCTTACCATTTAAGGCATTGTAAAGATCAACAATCGGCATATTAATAGCATGACGTCTATCATCTTTCGTGAGAACCGGATCGGTAGAAATTGATACCTGAGAAGTAGATGAAGTTTGAGTAAAGGAGGATGAGGCTTCAGATGTTTCATTCTTTACTTCTTGGATCTTGGCCATAAGACAAATGTTGGCCGCATCTTCTTCATCTGAAGTTGATTCTTCTTCAAAATCAGCCCAATCATGTTCTTCAGCTATAAGACATTTACCTTTGTGTTGGTAATTTTTCATCTTCTGGTATTTTTCATTAAGCTTTAGGTATTTGTTGTCTTTGGGTTTGTATGATGAAGAATGTTTAATTTCTCTTTTGGACCTACATTCATTAACAAAGTGCCCTTTTCGATCACAGTTATAGCAGGTCGCTGAAGCTTTATCAACCAAGGTTAGTTTTGGCTTGTCAACGATAGCAAGGGGCTTCTTTCTTCTGAAATTGCTCTTTATTGCAAATCTCCAAAAGGAGTTTGTCAATAGTGCAAGATATTCATCAAACTCTGATAGGTCAGCATCTAATATGTCCTTAGAGTTGGGATCTAACTCAGTGATAATTAGAGTGGAGGGGCATTGAGCAGGGACAATCTCTGAAGAGACTAAAACAACGTGGGTTATTTTAGAGACTTTGGAATCTTTTACAAGATTATTCTTCAATGACGAGATTGCTCATGATTGAGGAGAATCCCATTAAGAGTACTTAGAGAAAAGTTGTGAGGGCTTTGGTCAACTTAAGACATACTGAATAGTTGTCCCAGCTTTCTGGGAGACATTCTAGAAACCTTGTCAGAGTTTCAGAGTTGGAATATTCCCGAATAATTGTCCTTAAATCAATTAATAAGCAGTTAAAGAGTTGGTGTACTTTAGACAAAGATTCATTCTTACCACAAATGAAACTTTCATATTGTCTTACCATATTTATCTTTCTAGTTTATTGTACTTCATAAGTACCTTCACATTGAACATAAATTGTGTCCCACATGGCTTTTGAGGTATTGGGGTGCATAATGGAATGATATACCTCGTCAGGAAGTGACATTGCAATAACAGTCCTTGCTTTAGCATCTAGGGCCACTATCTTCTTGTCTTCATCAGTCCATTGACGAACTTGTATGGCCACTTCTCTCTCAGGGATGGCCTCAGTAGTGGTAGTGGCAGGCACAACGGGTGCAATGATATATAGAACATATGGTCCATTTTCCACATATTCAGGAATAGTGGGATCCACACCTTCAAGAAAGAGGATCACATGATTTTTCCATAGAGAAAAGTTGTCTTTACTAAATCGTGGAGGTTTAGCAAGGAAACCATTATCATAGTAGTTTGTGTTAAGTGTCATGTTTTCAGAATATCAAGGAAGGGAGTTAAGAAATATCTTCTTTATTGGATTAAAAAATTTGCACTGATACCACTTGTTGGTCCCAATAAGGGTTCTACAAGGGTTTAAGTTTGTAGAAGTGGGGGGTTGAATACAAACATACACAATTTCACTTTTAAACTTTTTTTATTTAATATTAGATAAGTCAAAAACAAAATTTATATATTGTTGCGGAAATAGATAAGGAAAACCTAACCCAAACAATCTTTGAGAATCCTTAAATTCCTTGCACAAGAAAATAAGAATGAGAGAAAGAAGATTATGAAGATAAGATTTCTTCAAAGACGCAAAAGAGAGGATCCTTGGAGAGGAATCTCTTCACTCCTATTTATATCCTATGTAATTAATGCAAGTCAGAGAGTACTTTCCACGTGTCAACACATTGTTGGTTGCATGCATTTGATTTGTATCTAAGCCATGCTTTTTGTCGTATTGTGTATAATGGAGCAGATGAGGGTTTGTACGGAGATAGACAAAAGCATATTTGCTTTTGTACTATTGTACTATTTGTGCAAGAGGATAAGACAAAAAAAATCTTATGTAACACGATTCTTGATCAACTATCGCTAATGAGTGTCTTCAATTATCACTAAGAACCAACTTCAGCTTTCACAGAATCTTGATTTGATTTGTCATGCTTTGTAGACTAGTCTTGATGTCACAGAATACCACTTCAAATCATGAGTAGACTTGTCTTTATCATCATTTTGGTCTTTGACTTCTACTGAGAGTTTCTTTCAGTGTGATGCTTGTCTTCAGATATTACTTACATAAACTGTTTACAAATAAATGTTCAACAACCACTGAACAAGTTCAGTGTTTTGATAACTGAAGTTGAAACTATAAACTTAAAAACAGTTAGAATAATTTTCACTAAGTATAAGGATCATAATCAAATCATTGAGAGAGTATGGATCAACAATATTATTATAATTTGTGAACAAATTGTGAACATACTCTAAATCTACAAGATCTGGTATACCTTTTAAACATATTATGAACACCTACTAAGACAACAAAACAAAATCTAAACCTACTACTTGTGAACCCATGTGAACATCCTGATATGAAATTTTCTTAACGTTATTTTCATTGTATTCACAATATGCTCACCTTGTGTACATATTTAATTGTGTATGTGTGTGTTGTATGTTACAAGAGAGAGGAGAGAGAGATATATTTATGGAATTTGAAATTTTCCTAAGAAAATACATTAATTCTCTTAAATTAGCTTAGGATTGATTTTAGACATGACAACGGGAAGGGGATGGGGATGGGACGGGGAATGCAATCCCCGGCCCCGGCCCCGACGAGTATGGAGAATCTAATTGCCTCTCCGATTTCTGTTGGGCCTATCCCCGATCCACCCCCGGTTTATCTAGGTCAATCCCCGGTTCAACTATAGATGGTGTAAAAAATTGTCAAAATTAGTTGAAAAATATAAGACATTATATAACACATATTAATACATATATATATAGTTTTAATTAATATATATGTATAGGGACGATGCGGGTTTGGGGAATACATTACCCGGGCCCGGTTTTCAACATGTTGGTAATCCCTGGCCCCGAACGGGGTGGGGCAAATCACCATGCCTAATTGATTTCATGGATCTTCTAGATTGTGGAATTTTCAAATGAATAAGCATATATATATATATATATAGAGAGAGAGAGAGAGAGAGTAAAATTCATATGAGAACGGTAACCAAATAAGAGAATAAGAAAATGGTCGAATCACATGTGATTTTACACTAAAATCACGTATAAAATCATATGTGATTAACGCAAATTTGGCCGTGACTTGAGGTCGTGAGAAACGTTGCCCGCACACCTTTGCATTTACTATCAGTGTAAAATCACATGTGATTTTGCATGTGATTTTTCCATTTTCTTATTTTGTTGTTGTTCTCGTTTAAACCTCCCTATATACATACATATGGCTAATCATGTCAGAACCACAAAAATGACACAAACTCGCGATAACTAATCTCAATGTATTGTTTTATATGATTTTTTTTTCGTATATGATTTAAATTGAAGTTATTGTTTCACAATGTGTAAAAAATTTACGTGAATATTTCATTTCACAATATGAAACAATACTATATGTTTCACACGTATTGTTTACAATATGAAACAACATATGCTTCACTAGTTCTTATTTGATTAAATGTACATATATATATATATATATAGGCGAAGGATCGTATGATAAGTTGGGGTTAACATAAGAAGCATGTGAAGTTGATATGAGTCGTTGATCACTTTTAATCAAATGTCTTCCCATGAATTGTAGCTTAGAAGGGAATTGATCTGGTGCATCTCATCCTAATATGCATTCATTTGTCATCCAACGGTTGATAACCACTTCTCGCACTTCTCGCATTAACCTCAACTTCTCAGCGGAACCCAACCCATACACACACACACACACACATATATATATATATATATAAACAAAGCTTTCATAAATAAATCACCCAAAAAGGGGAACAATTATATGGCGTTTACATCACATATGACCAAGTGAAATAAACTTCAACAACCTACTAATCTAGACCTAAAAAATCTAGATTATAGACGGGTGTTGCTATCTCACTTCCAACGGTATGCTATTACTATACTAAAATGCATGCCTCTATACACTCCCAAAAATGCTACTTTCTCTTCAAGGCTCTCCGCTCAAACCCGAGGAGTCCCACCGCTAGAATGACATGTTATACATGTCATTTTAAGAAAAAGTGTTAGGCTAAAGCCTAGTGAGAACAAACATTTATATAGGGGAAAACAATAAGCTAAATAAATGAAGTATGAAATCCAATAAATAAGCATGGGTCGAAATTCATTTTATACAAATACCTCTTGGGTTGACGGGGGAGACTCGCTTACTAACATAAGTGACGGAACACAAAAGTAAGCCACTTGACATATTAGTAAAACCAAATCACATAATAATACACGCATTGGACGTCGAGCTCGGCTACTTAAATCGTACACTCATGGAATATCAACTTCAACCATTCTTGGTCATTACGTTGGGTTATCCTCATCCAATGAAATGTACCAGTACGTAGGACTTATACCATATCGTCGATGCCTAACTGTGCCTCAATGTGGAAAACTAATGTTCCATCATCAGACACAAAGACTCTACTGCTTATGGATCCATTACACTCAATACAAACCAAACAATAAATTCCAATTAACCAAACACCATTTAAATATCTATAACCAAATCCATCATCAAGATTCTTTTAGGCAAATGAGCTGCCATCAATGATTTAACCAAGTTTCCAAATAATTCCTTGTAAAGTTCCAAGTTTCTCAAAACATCCCTTTGAACATTCTTTTCAACAAAAGAACTCAATTTCTACAAGTTTTCATTCAAAATATCCCATCTTTTCAAAACCCTAGTTTTAACCCCAAAGTGCTTAAGTTTATATATAAAAAAAATATGTTCTACGAATGTGTAAACCACAAATAACCCAAGAGCATTAGTTATTTATCCTTACAAGCATAATTATCCAAATAACCCTAAAATCTCCAAGATTAGGTTTTGATGATAACTCATCTAAGTCAAGAAATAGTTGGAGTGGAGATGTTTAGAAGGTTAAAACACGCATTTTAACATGTATAAAGTTTATAAAATGAGAATGAACTCACAAGTTAGGTTTTTGGTTAAAACCTAGAAAACCAAGTGTGGTGAGAAGGGGAAGATCTTGTCTATCCAATCTAAGCTCCTTGAATCTTGAGACCAAAGATGAAATTAATGCTCTTCTAGATCTTAAGGTAACAATCTAGGGTTTCCTATTTCCGAATTTATGAAGAGAGAAGATAAAGGTGAGGAGTAAATGAGAAAAGGGCTTGAAATCCCGTCTATATGACTTGCAAGGGGTTTCCCGCAGCTTTGGCTGCGGCTTAAAGACGCACCATAGCCCGCGCGTGTCCTTAAGTTTCCAAACAAACAGCGAGTTACGCGGTTTTGGCCGTGGCTTGAAGTTGTGCCATAACCCGCGCAACTTGCTGTCTTCAGCCAATCTAATCCTTTATTCTATAGCCGAGGCACAATCTTACTCCTAAATACTCCTAATGAATCTATAGCAGTAGAATTCCCAAGGTTGACAAATAGGCTTGTAAGCAAGATCTCTTGCGTACCATAAATTTTACGGGTGTTACAATTCATTTGAGAAATGCCAAATATATGAGAAATAGACAAATAATCCTAGCCTTTCATTCGATCAAGATCGGATTTGACCGGTCAAATATTGCGTATTTGACTGGTCAACAATTATGGCTTTAACTGGTCAAAAGTTGCGGTTATTCCAAAAATATAAGGACAGTTTCGTAATTTTTACAAATACACGGGATGAGTTCGTATATGAACATGTATGATTCACATATGAACTATATGTTCATATGTGAACCAGTGTAATTCACACATGAACCCTTTTAACTTATTCATATATGAACCTTTGTGATTCATATATGAACCAATTAACAGATTCACATATGAACTAATTAATTGTAGGTTCATATGTAAATCAGTTGAATGAATTAATAGATTCATATATGAACCTTTGTGATTCATATATGAACTAATTAACTTATTCATATATGAACGTATAGTCCATCTATGAATCACAAAGGTTCATTTATGAATCAGTTAAAATAGTTCATATGTGAATTACATTAGTTCATATATGAACATATAAATCATATGTGAATCATACAGGTTCATATATGAACTCGTCCTGCATATTTTACGAAACTACCCATCTATCTTCTACAGAACACACAAGGAATTATCCGATGTTTCATGGTCAAGTTCGGACGTCCACATGGCCTCTGGCGGATTTTGTCCTTTTTACTTTTCAGCTTTTCCCTCTCGTCTCTCCAACTTTAACCTAAACTCGACCTGATCTCCCTCACTCTCTCTCTCTCTCTCTCATTCGATCTTCTTCTCCAAGAAACCCCAAACTCTTCCTCTCCTCTTCATCTTTCTCTCCCAAAACCAAACCCCACACCATTCCTATGAATCCAAACCATTTTGAGACTTTTCCTTTGGCTATAAAGGTGTTTGTTCACCTTCAAGCTAAGGCTTTATCAGTTGAACGAATTTATAGATTCATATATGAACGTTTGTGATTCATATATGAACTAATTAACTGATTCATATATGAACGTATAGTTCATATATGAATCACAAAGGTTCATTTATGAATCAGTTAAAAAGGTTCATATATGAATTACACTAGTTCATATATGAACATATAAATCATATGTGAATCATACAGGTTCATATATGAACTCGTCCTGCATATTTTACGAAACTACCCCTCTATCTTCTACAGAACACACAAGGAATTATCCGATGTTTCACGGTCAAAGCCGCAAATGTTGACCAGATAAAGGGCTAGGATTATTTCTTTATTTCTCATATTTTTAGCATTTCTCAAATGAACCTAATCCAATAAATATATATATATATATATATAGGGACACGTTCAAATGAGATAATGGTCAATTTACGAGAAGTCGAGAAAAAAATAAGAGCCTCATATTCCGTTAATTTAAAAATACCAAAAATAAAAAATGAAAAATAATTTTAGGAATCAGGATAATTACCATTTTGAATTGGATAAATTCTTAAAAATCTCATTATATCTTTTAAACATATTTATTTTTTAATTTTAATAAATTCATAATTTTTTTATCAAGTTTTATATAAGTTTTTTTTCAAGATACACTTTTGAATAAAAAAAATCATAATTTTTATCAAATATCAAATTTGATATCCACAATCAATTCATTATCTTTTTCACCATTTTTTTCTCTAATTTATAGATTCACACTTTGAATCACATGTGATTAACTTCGTTTAACATATTATCTATTATGTATGACACATAATTCACTATGTGAATTTTTGTACATATCACATATGATAATATACATATGAATATAAGTGACATATAATCACATGTAATAATATTTACATCACAGAAAAAACTATAAATATAAATATACATAATCGCATATGATTAACTAAAATTTATACAATTATTACATGTGATAATCACTTATGTGATATGTACAAATATTCACATAGCGGTATTTGATCAAAATTGTGAATTTTTTTAATTAAAAATGTATCTAGAAAAAATTACATAAAACTTAATAAAATATTATGAATTAATGGAAATTAAAAAAATCTACAAGATATATTGATAATTTTAAGGATTTATCAATTCAAAAAGGTAATTATCCTAATTTCTAAACTTAATTTCATTTTTCATTTATGGTGTTTTTTTTAATTAAAATATTATGTGGCCAATATTCCTTCTCGCCTTCTTGCAAATTGGTTTGTTTCTCGCATTATCCTCCCTCTCTCTCTCTCTCTCTCTCTCTATATATATATATATATATGAGAGTTTCGTTGGGAACCCAAAATTGATGAGGAACCCGAGAACCGTTCACAACGTGCCATGTGTCTGCCTTCAAGATGAATATTCATTGTGAATAACATATAAGTGTTATTCATCATGAATCACCCATTCATGATGAACATGAGCATATTATGAACGTGTTATTCATCAATTATTGCATATCCACGATGAATACTATTCATGATAAATAACAAGTCTATATTCCTGATGAGTATGTCACGTGTCGCGTTGTGGACGGTTATCAAGTTCTTAATCAATTTTAAGTTCTTAACGGACCTCCCCCCCCCCCAAACACAAACACACACACACACACACATATATATATATATATATGTATATATATGTATATATATTCCTCTTTTTTTGCAAACCACCTAATTAGTACGAGAAGACGTCTCAGAGACGCCATTTAAGACTCGATATGGACATTACGAGTTCCTACTTATGCCATTCGACTAACTAATGCATCGGTCGTATTGATGGATTTAATGAATTGGGTTTATTGACCATTTTTTGATAAGTCCTTTATCGTGTTCATTGACGACATCTTAGTCTATTCTAAAGACGAGAAGGGGAATGAACAACACCTTAGAGAGGTATTAGAAGTATTAATAAGGGAGAAATTGTACACGAAATTCTCTAAGTGTGAATTTTAGTTGTGGTAAGTCCAATTCTTGGGACACGTGGTGACACGAGAAGGAGTAAAGGTGGACCCTTCAAAGATCGAGGTGATGATGAATTGGTAACCTTCAAAGAGCCCAACCAAAATCCGGAGTTTCTTGGGATTAGTCGGTTATTACCGGAGGTTCATCCAAGACTTCTCCAAAATCGTCTCTCTTTTGACATCTTTGACAAGGAAGAATGTGAAGTTTCTTTGGACCGAGACTCAAGATTGGGCCTTCCTGACCTTACAAAAGAAATTGTGTGAAGCTCAAATTCTTTCTCTACCCGAAGGAACGAAGAACTTTGTAGTCTATAGTGACGCATCTAAGATAGGCATGGGATGTGTCTTGATGCAAAGGGGGAAGGTGATATCCTATGCCTCAAATCAACTAAAAGAGCATGAGAAGAACTACCCAACCTATGACCTCGAGCTAGCGGTGGTAGTGTTCGTATTGAACTTGTGGCAACACTATTTATACGGTACTAGATGTACACTCTACACCGACCATAAAAGCTTGAAATATGTCCGTGACCAAAAGGAGTTAACTATGTGGCAACGGAGGTGGTTAGAATTACTTAAGGATAATGATTGTGAGTTAATTTACCACCTCGGTAAATCTAATGTGGTGATGGACGCCTTAAGTTAGAAAGATTATAGTGGGAACGTGCAAGCTTCATTCGCAAGAATTGAGGTAGTTTCAAGTATGCTTGAAAAGATCAAAACCTCACAAGCCAAGGCAGTACTTGAGGAAAATATCAAGGATGAGGTTATGACCAAACAACACCTTTAATAGATGGAAGACGGTAGAAGATTGAAACTCTTCCAAGGACGGATCTAGGTACCCAAGATTGGAGGATATCGAGAATTGCTATTAGGAGATGCCCATAAGTCCAAACTCCATCCACCCGGGAGTACGAAGATGTAACAGGATTTGAAATTAAATTGTTGGTAGCAGGTCATGAAGTTAGATGTAGTCAACTGTAGCACCCCAAATTTTCTAGTAGTTTAATTTTGGGGCTTGTGGACGTCCACATAAAGCCTAAGTCGGACGTCAGTGTCAATCCGAAAGTCCGCATGATTCCGTGGAAACAGCATAAAAATTTGGAGTTTTGTCGAGTCAAGGTCGGACGTCCGCATGGCCTCTGGAGGATTTTGTCCTTTTTACTTTTCAGCTTTTCCCTCTCGTCTCTCCAACTTTAACCTAAACTCGACCTGATCTCCCTCACTCTCTCTCTCTCTCTCATTCGATCTTCTTCTCCAAGAAACCCCAAACTCTTCCTCTCCTCTTCATCTTTCTCTCCCAAAACCAAACCCCACACTATTCCTATGAATCCAAACCATTTTGAGACTTTTCCTTTGGCTATAAAGGTGTTTGTTCACCTTCAAGCTAAGGAATGAAATCTAGGAGCAAGAGTTCTCCATCTACATCCCCAAGATATTTTAGAGTTTTCCAAGTTTTCATCAAAATAAGTGGTGAGTTTATCCGCCTCCCTTCTAAACTCTTGTATGAGATAATAAATTTCCATTGATGACTCCCTAGTGTTTTATTTCTCCAATTTCGGTTTGGATGATTTTTAGAAAAGTTAGGTCAAATTGGGGTTTTGGGTCAAAATGGAGATTTTGATGTAATATGTTTGGGTGAACGATTCTAAGTGTTTGGATATGAATATTTATGGTTGGAAACTTGTGGATCTAGGTTTTTGGAAGTTTTGGCTTGAGGATCCAAGTTTCTTCAAAGGAGCTCAAGTTAGGGAAAATCTAGATTTAGCCTAAATCTAGCAAGGTGAGTTCAAGTTGATTTGTGAAAACGTTGTACATGCCAAAATGTCCATTTTAAAGTGTTTATGTGTTCTATATGAAATTATCAATTGTTGAGCTATTTGGTGGGTTTCGATTATTGAAGTGTTTAACTTTATAAACTTTGTAAAACATCCACATTCGGGATTTTGGGCGATTTGATAAAGAAATCGCCAATGAAAGTGTTTTGATGATCTATCGTATAAATGGAGGTCATTTGGTCAAAATGCATTTTTAGTGTTTGTTGGGAATATGCATAGTTCATGTAATTGGACGTTTTGAAAATACGAACGTATGAGTCACTTAAGTTTGGTCATTCCCGACCTTGTGAACATTTTAGAAATTGTAAACTATTTGGTTTTGGGCCGAAGGCCAATTGTGATTTGAGAGGCAAAGATTTTGGGAAAATATGTAATTTAGTTTATGCAACCATAATGGCTCACATATTTTAGCCAAACATTTATTACGCCTCTTTGGGCTTAATTTATACTTAGATAAGTCTTTAGGGCATTTGCCCAGTTTTAGTAGTTCGATAAGGAGCCTTGGACATATGGTGTACTTAGTTGCATCTTATTTGAGAGTTAAATGTTTTAAATGCGTTAGTTCATTCGTTGGAGTCATGTAACGTTTTAGACTGTAATGCATTGGATCCATAGGCATAAGAGTCAGTCAGTTGGTCAAATTAGAAACTTTATCCCTGTTTTGGAACTTGAATATTTATGGTTAATGGGGACTCGAGGTATAGATCGTGGGTGGTTGAACTTGATTACCGTGTAACTTTTAGCGAAGGACTCGAGATATAGGTCGTGGGTGGTTGAACTCGATGTTCGTGTAATCCAGTCTGTTTATTCAATGTGGAACTTTGGTGTCCGTGTTTGAGTCCAGTAAGTAGTCCCCAAGTCATGTTTTTATGTAAGCTTGCGGTGGTGCTCGGCGGAGTCGTATACGGAGCTAAGTCTTGCGGTGGTGCCCATGGTGAGACGGATATGGAGACTCGTGACTTTTGTCGTGATACTCATCTAGAAGTCGAGTAGACACTAGGGTCATTTGGGCATCTTGCGGTGGTTGCTATGAGGAGCCGTATACGGGGATCCATGGCCCTATGTGAATCTCGAGAACGTTGATAAGTGGTTTAACTTTGTGTGCCTGCCACATTCGATGGAATTCGGGTCTCCACTGTCACCGAAAGGTGTTGTTTTGGGTATTGAGTTTTAGTATCTATGTTTCTTTGACGTTTTACATATATGGATTTTATCCATGATTTATGGGTTGAGTATTATGCCCCACCCATGTTTTGGGTGTTTCGG
Source organism: Arctium minus (assembly GCA_954870635.1). Taxonomy (NCBI): domain Eukaryota; kingdom Viridiplantae; phylum Streptophyta; class Magnoliopsida; order Asterales; family Asteraceae; genus Arctium; species Arctium minus. Next base: position 35,061,264 of record OX941097.1, on the reverse strand, counting down.
GATATAAAGTTTTATCCACGTCTTCATAAATTGGGAGTTCAATTTCTATTCACATTCTGAGTGAGTTTTGGGTTGCATCACTTCACGAAGGAAAGTTTTGCATTGGGACGTTCATCTTTAAAAACACGTGTTATTGGAAAACGGGTCGTTTTCATACTTAAAGTAAATCATTTTGAAATATTATGATTTATGTTGCATTCTTTCCTTTTAACGATATATTTATTCATATTGAAAACTCTTGAAATCACTAGGCGTTAGCCTAACCTTTTTATTTGTCGGCATGTGCATCAGGTTCCGGTTGGGGAATGGTACTAGCGAAACTGTGAAGAGATGAGTGTTAGTTATATGCAGAAGAGAGAGTAGCTTGGGTGAAGTCTTTCGCACTTTAGGAATAGAAACTTGGATTGAGTTTAGTAACACCCGACTATATTTAGTCTTGGTATAAGTCCCGAGTCAATGATTGTTAGGGTTAAATGTATGATTAAATTTGAGGTATTTCCATGTATGGATCTGTAGAAAGGGATTTATATCCTTTACTTGATTTAATATTGAAATTTTTATTTGTTTTCGTTTCCAAATTTAAGGGTCTTACATCAACTATGTAGAGAAATGTATTACTTGTTTGCAAGTCAAGGTCGAGCATCAACAACCCTATGGTAGTTTAAAATCCCTCACGATACCAGAATAGAAGTGAGAACATATTACCATGGATTTTGTGACAAAGCTACCAAAGACGTTGAAAGGTCACAAAACCATATGGGTTGTAGTGGATCATTTGACCAAGAGCTCGCACTTCTTAGCACTGCGGGAAACCTTGCCAATGGACAAGTTGGCAAAGTTGTATATTGATGAAGTAGTCTTGAGGCATAGAATACTGTTGTCTGTTGTGCCCGATCGTGATTGTCGGTTCACCTCTCACTTTTTGGAAGGATTACAAAACGATATAGGCACGAAAATAAAGTAAAGTATCGCATACCATCCTCAAACGGACGGCCATAGCGAGAGGATCATCCAAACCTTGCAAGATATGTTGAGGTTGTGTGTTATCGACTTCGGGGGAAATTGGGATTCTCATCTCCCGTTGGTGGAGTTTGCTTAAAATAATAGTTACCATTCGAGCATAGGCATGGCACCGTTTGAGACCTTATATGGCCGAAAGTTTAGGACTCCCGTATGTTGGTTAGAAAGCGGAGGAGAAGCAATTTACCGAGCCGGAGATTGTGCAAGAGACGACCGATAAGGTGAAAGGCATTTGAGAACGTTTGAAGGCGGCGCAAGACCATTAAAAAAGTTATGTCGACAAGGAAAGAATCGGTGGAATTTCAAGTAGGTGATCGAGTGATGTTGAAAGTATCGCCTTGGAATGGGATCATTATATTTGGAAAACGTGGGAAACTTAGTCCTCGTTTTCTCGGACCCTTCAACATTATCGAACGTATCGGGATCCAAGCCTACAAGTTAGAGTTGGCGGAAGTGGAAAGCGTCATACCATTATCAGAGATTCGAGTGGACAATAATCAGTGTGTGGAAGAACCCGAAAGCATTTTGGAAAGAAAGTCAAAGAGACTCCATCACGATAAAGTAGTTATGGTCAAAATCCAATGGAAGCACCACCGAGGTGCAAACGTGACATTGGAGGCTGAGGAAGACATGAGGAGGCGTTACCCTCATCTTTGTAGTTAGTGTGAGATTTTGAATACGAAATCTTTTTCTAAGGAGGGGAAGATTATAACACCCCGGTTTTTCTTGTATATGACAACTATCCCTTTTGTGGAATATCTCGCGAAATCACTTAGTCGTCTTTTGTATTTTTTTTTCTATAGATGGAAGTAAGGATTAACAAATAGGCCTATGTGCATATATATATATAGGGTATATATATATAGGGTCAGGTTCAGGGGAAAATCTCAAAAAACGGAAAATTGAGGAACACCTTGGTAGCTCTTCATCTGGACGATATGCATTTGTGCATACAAGTAACTTGTAGCATGCACACGTGCATATGCACAAGTGCATAATACACACGTGCTTAAAAACCAAAAAACAACTTGATTTACTTGTATGCACAAATGCATATCGTCCATATCAAGGGCTACCAGCGTGTTCCTCAATTTTCCATTTATTTGAGTTTTTCCCTTGAACCTCCCTCTATATATAAATATTGATACATACATACATATATATATATATATATATATATATATATATAAATGCATGGCATGTGAAGAGGTTTATAAGCTAGCATGATCACAAGTCTACTTTTGGGTTGACTAATGATCCTCATTTTACCCTTGTCTTGATATTAGTAACTTGAAATACTTTAACCATCTTTATCAACGTGTCGATGTCCAAGATTCAAACGCTTGCAGAAAATTGGCCCAGAACCACACCAATCACCTTTTAGGAGAGAATGTCTGGAGACCTTGTCATGGCACTCTCCCAGTGGCAAAGTCGCATATGGAGGGGAACTGCGGAACATTCGGGGTGAGATTACCATGCGACTGTGTCGTGGCATTGTCGCAGGATGGCATTGTCATGGCATTTGGTTTGCCCACGGTACATATGAGGCGGGAATGCCCGGCGACCTTGCCGTGACATTCTCACTAAGTCATTGTCGCCGTCGGTCAAGTTTAGTGTATATAAGCCAGACGTGGTTTTAGAAAGGCGTATGGATTTTGAGAAGATTTTCCAGGAATTTTCCTCTCCTAAGGACGATTTGCAACCACTCATACCATCTTACCTCATTCAATGAAAGAATAAAACTGTTAGAGCATAAATCAGTTGGATACAAGATCAAGAAGACTGAAGGTCAAAGTACAAGAAGTCAAAGCTGAGAAAGTCAACTCTCATTAAAAGTCAAAGTCTAATTTGTAATAAAAGTCAAAGTGTCTTGTATTTTGTGTTAGTTTTCTTTATAATTAGTTGTAGGTATAAATACCTTTCTTTCCTTGTTATTAGTAAGATGTCTAATTGAAGATTTCAGTTTTAGAGAGAAAATCGTAGAGAGAGAGAAAGAGTTTTAGAGAGAGAAAGTTATATTTGTTGAAAATTGAAAGTGAATCAAAACAGGTAATTGGATTAAATCTTGTTTGTTGTTAATTGATTGTAATTAGAAACTAGAACAAGGACTAACAATTGGTATCAGAGCTTAATCCAATTTGAAATCAATTCAACAAAGTATTGACACTGTGTTCGTCAAAGTTCAGATCAATTTCTGAGTTTTAGTGCAAATTTCGAGTTGTAATCGATAAGGATTTGTTTGTTGAGTATAATCGATCGAGTTTGTATAGTTGAATTCGTAATTCGCACTGTAATTTTCTCAAACTTTTGGATTTTGGTGAGTTTTATGTCACGAGTTCATACGCACTGTATCATCGATCGTTTTGTATTTTGAATATTTGTCTTTGAAATTCTTGCATTGTAACCTGTTCTAATATTGAAATCGAGCATCTCTACAAAGTTTCAAGTCAATTGGACAAGGTTTGGATCGAAATATGTGAGAAAAGATAGAACTTTGTTCAAAAACTCCAAGAACGCGCAAGATTTGTGAAACGCGCAAGTTCTTCCCAAGAACGCGCAAGTTGAAGTTTTTGGCCTAGAATGCGCAAGGTGTTATCTGCGAGTTCTATAAACTCGCAGATTGAAGTTTGCGAGTTTGAAGTTTGAAGAAATTTTTCTAAGTATTGAAACGCGCACGTAGACATTAGCGAGTTCTACAAACGCTCAAGACTAAGCGTGCGAGTTTATTCGGAAACAGTGATCTGCGAGTTTGTTCAAATCTACGAGTTTCAGAAAACGTGCACGCTACCATTAGCGAGTTTAAGAATTAGATCAATCTGCGAGTTTGTTCAAACGCGCAAGTAGTGATTAGCGAGTTCAGGGAACGCGCACACCTCTATTTGCGAGTTTCTGAGGAACAGTCACTTACGAGTTTCAACTTCTGCGAGTTTCAGCGATCTGCGAGTTTGCCAAAACACGCAAACCATTTCATGTGAGTTTCACAAACACGCAAGCTAAAGCCTGGGAGTTTATCAGTGAATAGTGACTTACGAGTTTCAAGCTTCTGCGTGTTTTAAGCTTCTATAGTGCTTTGCGAGTTTTAACACTTAGTCAAAATTTCTGAGTTTCTGAATTTTTCTATATTCTTGTGATTTCATATTTGGACTAACGATCAGTTTCTAGTTTCTTATTGCATATCTTTTCAAAACAGGTACATACAAGATGACTTCAAAGGACGCTCTGTCTATTGGTACGGATGTAAAGCCTCCTGTTCTCTTCAAAGGAGAATACGAGCAGTGGAAAGACAGATTTCTGGATTTTGTGGATAGGCATGCAAATGGGGAAAACATTCTGCTTTCAATTACTGAAGGTCCCATGATACCACCTACTGTTCAGATTCCTAATGATGATTCATCTGACAGTGAGGATGGTGATGTAGACAGAGAGCAAAAGTTGAAACAGTTCCAATGGATTTTTCACAATATTCTGAGGAGCAGAAAAGCCGTTTTAAAGCAGATAAACAAGCAAGATCCTTACTTCTTCAAAGCATTCCGAACGAGATATACATCAAAATAGACAGTTACAAGGCAAATGCTAAAAAGATGTGGGATCAACTTCAGAAGATGATGATGGGATCGAAAGTTGGAAATCAGATAAAAGTAGCTAACTGCATTAACAGCTACGAAGAATTCAAAGCAAAAGAAGATGAGAGCTTAGAAGACACCTATGAACGGTTTGTCCTGCTTCTAAATGAATTGTCCAAGAACAAAGTGAAAAAGAAGCAGATCGAGAACAATGTCAAATTCTTAAGCATCCTGCAACCTGAATGGAAGAAACATACGCGCAGGATGAAACAGATGAAGGATCTAAATGACATTCCGTTACATGAGGTTTATGAAACACTGAGGCAGAACGAAGAAGAAGTGGAAGAGAAAAGAGCTGAGAAAAAGAAGGCAGAGAAAGTACAAGATCTAATAGCATTGGTAGCCGGAGAGAAAAAGAAAGAAAAGAAAGAGAAGAAGATAGTGCTTTCAAGTTCTGAATCAAAGTCTGAATCCGATGGTGATGATGGAGAAAGCCTAAAACAAGCTATGCTTCTATTGACCCGAGCATTCCAAAAGAAATTTTACAAGAAACCGGGTTCAAACACTCAGAGGTATTCGTCATCTAGTTCAAAGAATCATGAACATCGGGAAAGAGTTGAAGGAAAGAGACATGAAGAGAACCGGTATGTGGAAAGAAAGCTGGAAGAGAAGAAGAAATATCTGAATGACTATGTTGGTGCTGAAAAGAAGACTGATGATCTGATAAAGTGCTACAACTATGGCAAAGTCGGTCATTTTGCTAGAGATTGTCGGAAGCCAAAGGTTCGAAATTCAGAATACTATAAGAACAAAATGCTCTTGGCCAAACAACAAGAGGCAGGCAGAGCATTGATGGCAGAAGATGAATATTGGCTAGATCATTCGGATGTTGAGGAAGTAAAAGATGGAGAAGCTCACATGTGTTTGATGGGCAACACTGTGAAGTATGATGATTCAGATAAAGAAACGGCTGATGAGGTAATGAACTTAACTAAAAATGATTTCATAACCAAAATGGAAGCCATGATGGTTGAGCTTCAAGATCTACAAATAAAATTGAAAAAGGAAAAAAACAGAGTTGCAAAAAGAAATCAAAAGATCTTTGAGCTTAATAAATCAGTTTTTGGGAACAAAGATCTAATTGATTCTTTACGCAAATCTGCTTCTGATTCTAAACTCCAAGTAGATTGTTTTGAAAAGAAGATTTCTGATTTTGAAGCTAAAATTTCTAAGTCTGATTTAGAAAAGAAAGAATCTGCACTAACTATTTATAAATTGCAGGTTGAAAACAAGCTCTTAAATAAGAAGGTAAATGGTCTGGAAGCCAAACTTTATGCAAGAGGTCAAACAAATCAAACTATTTTTCTTAATGCACCTAATGATGAGGCTGATGTTAAGGAAAAATGGGGTCTTGGTTATGAAAACCCTCATTACTTAAAGAAAGCCATCAGAAAACAACCAGCATTATATAATTTTGATTTTCTTGCTGTTGTTGGTAAACATACTCATTTAAAACCCAAATTTGTTACCAAATTACCAGAAGAAGTTGAGGCCAGGGAAACTGAAAATAGAAAGAATATTAAGAAAATGCAACTACCGTTTAACTATGAAAAGTTAAATGATAGTTATCTTTCTGAAACACCAAAAGTTCTTTCAAACGACTATTTTGCTAGTTATTCTGTTTCTGAGATGGAGGCAAAACCTGCAGTTGCAAAAGTTTATGTTCCTCCACTCATTCTTGAAAGCAAAATAGTTGAACTTGAAAATGTTTTATCTGATGAAAGACTTTTGGTAGATATTGAACAAAGTGTATTTTCTACTGTTTTAAAGAACACAGTTTTTCAATCTAAATCTACAAAGTGTTCTAAAGTTTCAAAGGCACCTCAAACTTCAACTGATAACTTTGATGACTTATTTGCTTCTGCAAATGATTTTCTCAATTCTGATGATGGGTGTTTAGAAGAAATTGATATGTTTGATTTTAATGCTTCTCTTCCAGATCATTCTACTTTTCTTATAAATGGAGAAGTTTTACCAAGTGGTTTTGCAATTGGTGAATCATCAACTAAGGTTGGTGAACCAGTTTCTCTGAATGCTGATTACTATGCTAAAGGTAAGAAACATAAGAAACAGCTTTCACAGAAACGGAACAACACTGGTAAACACAAGAAAAGCCAATCTCAGAAATCTGATTTTTCTAATAAATCTAAATCTTCTGTTTCAATTTTAAGAAAGAAAAGGTTGGAAGCAAAGACTGAGTGGCGATCAAAAAGGAAGAATGATGAGACAGCTGAATCAATTTCTGATAACTCATGTAATAGATCTGATAGTAGTGATAATGATGTAGTTGGTCAACTTGTTTCTCCTAAACAAAACCTTGTAACTTCTTACAAGCGTTATTCAATAAAGCAATTGATTCAATTATCTCCTACTCCTACTAAATCGAGAGATTATAGGAGAAATGATTTTGCTTATCATCATACTTCTAATGATTGGTTTGGATCTTATCATGTTTATTCTTCTAAATCAAAAGTTTTCAAAAGAACGGAAGATCCATATTCAAGTGGATACCAAAATCTTGTGCTAATCTGTTAGGACCCGTTTTTAAATGGGTACCTAAAATTGTTGTTTCCTGATTTCTCTTGCAGACCCGGCATATGTGGTACTTGGATAGCGGCTGTTCCAAGCATATGACCGGGCAGAAAGCTTTATTGTCTAATTATACAGAGAAATTCAGCGGCAATGTGTGATTTGGGAACGACCAGTTTTCACCGATTTTATGATATGGTGACATCATTCAAGACAACATAACGATTAGGAAGGTGAGCTATGTCGAAGGCCTAGGGCACAACTTGTTTAGCATCGGTCAATTCTGCGACAAAGGGTTAGAGGTTAATTTCAAAGCTAAGAGATGTTCGGTTCGTACTGAAGACGACAATGAACTCTTAGTCGGCAATCGAAAGACAAATCTCTATACCATCAATCTTTCAAAGGTTCAGAATAACAATCAGGTTTGCTTATTGACAAAAGCTTCGATGCAGCAAAGTTGGCTTTGGCACCGACGACTATCACACCTGAATTTTCGTTATATAAACAAGCTGGTTAGTGGTAAATTGGTAAATGGACTTCCTGAGCTGAGATACGAGAAAGAAAACTTATGTGCAGCATGTGAAAAAAGGAAAGATGAAGATAGCTCCGCATAAACCGAAGCCTGAACCAAGTACCAATTCTCCGTTAGAGTTGTTGCATATGGATTTGTGTGGTCCAATGCGAACGCAGAGCTTGGGTGGAAAGAAATATGTGTTGGTTATCGTGGACGATTATTCGCGATACACGTGGGTCAAGTTTCTCCGATCAAAACATGAGACACCCGAAGTTCTCATTAATTTTCTGAAGACGACTCAGGTGAATTTGCAGAAACAAGTCAAGCTTCTTAGAACCAACAACGGCATAGAGTTCAAAAACAAGATTGTTGAAGAATATCTCGAATCGGTCGGGATTTCACATCAATACTCTGCTGCTCGTACGCCCGAACAAAATGGAGTAGTAGAAAGGCGAAATAGGACGCTAGTCGAGGCCGCTCGTACTATGCTTAGCCAATCTGCCTTACCTCTATTTCTGTGGGCAGAAGTTGTGTCTACTGCTTGTCATACTCAGAATCGGTCCATGATACACCGCCGTTTTCAAAAGACTCCGTATGCGTTGATCAACAACAGAACACCGACAATCAAGTATTTTCACATATTTGGGTGTAAGTGTTTTGTGCTTAACGACAGAGAGAGTCTGAACAAGTTCAGTGCCAAGGAGGATGAGGGTATCTTCATTGGTTATTCTTCGACATCTATTGCATATCGTGTTTACCTGAAGAAGTCAAAGACAGTCGTCGAGAGCGTTAACGTCACATTCGATGAAGAAATGGTTTCTGAACAACTCAGTTCAGAACCCGTGATAACTGGAGTTCTAGCTTCTGGGTCAATCAGTCCAGAACCTGTATCTGAACAGAACAAATCAGAAGGCGCTTCTACGTCTACTAGTCATTTATCTGATTTAGATTTGTTATTTGAATTCTTTTATGATGAGTTTCTAGGATCTAATTTGCCTAAATCTGCTGTGCCTGACAGGTCTGAAGACACAAGTTGCAATAATCCAGTCACTTCAGAAGTCATAACTGAACATGATCCGCTAGTTCAAATAAATACTCCTACAGTTGAAGAGGTGCAAGATATTGTTGAACCAGAAGTATCTGTATCAGTTGGTTGTGCTACATTGTCTACTCAACAGCCAGAATATGATGTTCCAACTATAACTTCTGCATCAACTATTTCAGCAGTACCCCCAACAAGTATTGTACAAGAAGAGACTGACAGTGGATATTTAGATGTCAACTATGATCAATCTGCATCTAATCCATTCCCTCACGAACATCGCTAGACCAAAGAGCACCCTTTACACCAAGTAATTGGAGATCTTAACAAGCCGGTGCAAACTAGGTCAGCAACCTTGAATCAATGTCTGCATGACTCATTCCTCGGCAAAATAGAGCCTACTCGAGTATCAAAAGCTCTTGCTGATTCGGATTGGGTGTCTGCTATGCAAGAAGAATTAAATCAGTTTGAAGCCCTGAAGGTCTGGAGATTAGTTCCAAAACCAGAAGGAAAGACCGTGATAGGAACTAAATGGGTATTCAAAAACAAGAAGGATGAAGATGGTATTGTCATAAGGAATAAAGCTTAGACTTGTTGCCAAAGGTTACCGGCAAGAGGAAGGCATAGACTATGATGAGACGTATGCTCCAGTAGCGCGTATAGAAGCAATCCGTATGTTTCTAGCTTACGCAGCTCACAAGAATTTCACAGTCTATCAGATGGACGTAAAAACGTCATTTCTGAATGGCATTCTTAAGGAGGAAGTATACGTGTCTCAACCAGAAGGGTTCGTAAATCCAGATAAGCCAGATCACTTCTACATTTTGGATAAAGCCATGTATGGTTTGAAACAAGCCTCTCGTGCATGGTATGATGTTCTATCTAAATTCTTGGTCAAGTCAGGTTTTTCCAAAGGTAAAGTCGATACCACTTTGTTCATCAAAAAGAAAAAATCTGATATTATACTTATTCAAATATATGTTGATGATATAATATTTGGATCTACAAATCCTAAATACTGCAAAACTTTTCTAACCTCATGGTGTCACGTTTTCAAATGAGTATGATGGAAGAGATGAATTTATTTCTCGGATTACAAGTAAAACAGTTTTCAACGGGGATTTTCATTAACCAATCTAAGTACATTTTGAAAATTCTTCGGAAGTTCAAAATGGAAAATTGTAAACCAATTGGAACCCCAATGGCACCGGGTACTAAACTTAGCACTGATCCTTTGGGTAAAAGTGTTGATGTTAGGACTTATAGAGGTATGATAGGTTCTTTAATGTATCTTACTTCAAGTAGGCCAGATATTATGTTTTCAACATACTTATGTTCTAGATATCAGGCTGCTCCTAAAGAATCCCATTTGGCTGCTGTCAAACGGATTTTTAGGTATCTGAAGGGGACTGCAGATCTTGGTCTATGGTATCCTAAGGATACTGGGTTTCAACTGACTGCTTATTCAGACGCAGATCATGCCGAGTGCATGCTGGACAGGAAGAGTACTTCAGTTCACATTCAATTCCTTGGAGACAAGCTCGTTAGCTGGGCATCAAAGAAGCAATTATGCGTATCCACATCGACTGCAGAAGCAGAGTATGTAGCTACTGCCAGTTGCTGCTCTCAGGTCTTGTGGATGAGAACACAGCTGCGAGACTATGGATTCAAGTTTGATAAAATTCCAATATATTGTGACTCGAAGAGCGCAATCGTGATATCTGCTAATCCTGTGCAGCACACTAAGACAAAGCACATTGATGTCAGGTATCATTTTATTAAAGATAATGTAGAAAAAGGTACAATAGAACTTTACTTTGTAAAGATTGATTATCAACTTGCGGGTTTGTTTACCAAAGATTTAGATGAAAAGAGATTTAATTTTCTTGTATCTAAGTTTGGTATGCTAAATCTCAAAGTCTAATCAGTAATTACCTACTAAAGTTTCTTTTATTGTAATTTTTCATCATTTCTTTATCTATATTTCTGAAAGGATATCTGCACTTTAACATGTTGTTGTTGTTCTCAGGGGGAGTAACTGAAAGAAACTAAGTTGATCAATATTCTTTTGAAGGGGAGTTTATCTAATTTCTGCATTTTACTAAACTGACAAATTTTTGTGATGCATGAATTTAGGGGGAGTGTACAAGTCAAAGAAGTAAGACTATGATTTCTGATTATTTCAGATCAGAACTCGTACTTTTATCGTTTTACTACTTTATGTTTTTTTAATTTTGAATAAAGTTGTGAATAAAATTTGCTTTGACATGACTTTGAGACTTATGCAGAATGAGAGAAGCTATCAAGATCATATCTTTACGACTTCAGCTGACTTCATGAGATTTAAGACAAAGCGAAAAAGGTTAATTTCTTATCTTAATCTCATATATGGTTGAAAGAAGGACAACTTTCAATCATAGAAAACATGTTCTTAAAATGTTCAAACCACTTCCCGATTCTTAAACAGATTTCATGAATTGGAAGTGTGATTTTAAATGTTTTCATTTTATTTTGTGCTTAAATGAATAACAAACTGTGTATTTCCAAAGATAAATACTTGTGTATTGTCTTTTCTATATACTTTCTAGTATTCACACACATTGGTTTGATTTTTGTTCAAAATGTTCTTACCATGTCTCAAATTTTGAAACATATTTTTCGATGGTAAGACACCCCTTTTGTAATTCAATATTTTTTAGCGTCATTTCATTTCGAAATGTTCATTTCAAGAATGTCTATATTTTGAATCGTATAGACAATTTCTGTTATTCTTAACCATAAGCCTGAATTGCTATATCATTTCTATTTGATCATTTTCATACAGTGTCAGATTTTCAAACAAGTCTCTTGCATTCATGTTCATTCATTCAATTTACTTGTTTGGAAATACTTCCATATTTCAAAATGCTCATATCTTCATGACTATATTCTGAGCATATACATTTATCTGACAGTTGTATTTGTGCTTTAACTGATATAGTTAAACCATATTGAGCAACATATGTTTTATAGGAAATATGGGTTCTTTGTGCTAGGACTTAAATGAAACTTCTATGGAATCACGTTAACCAGTGATTTCTACCCAAGAAGTTAAACCTTTAGTGATTGAGTGTGAGGCATAAAAAAGAAATGAGTGTGGGATGAGTGATGAGGTAAAATGAAAATGAGAGTTTGGTTAGCTGTGAGCTTATTGAATTAAAAAGAAAGAGGGTGTGAGATCAGAGTAAAAGAATATCAAACTCTGCACCAACTACTTTCTGAGTCGGGCAGCCACATTACTAATGTTTCACATTTTTCGTGAACGTTATTGAAACAGGCAAATATCCCATGCCAACTCTTGCTTAAACCCCACCAACCACTCATTTTCTTCTCAAAAAGAAAATGTTTCATATTTTTAAGGGGACGCAGCATATAATCTATCTGATTTTCATTTGGAAAATCTGGATATTGAAATAGTAGGAAGTTTGCCCCACCTTCGCACTTCAATCATGCACATTGAGTCTGTGTTTATCTACTGTTGTCTCAGTCGTTTACACAATTTTTGAGCCTTAAAGCGATCATCAAGTGCTTAATTCTTTCTATCACTTGCACGAACACACAAGGAATTTGTTTTCTTGTCATAACGTTCATAGAAATTGCCTTTGTGGTGTTTCGATGATTGGATGGAAGCCCTGGGGGAGTGAACATAACAAAAGCTCCTTTACAATGTGTATTCGTTACACACAGTAACTTAGTGTTACTGACAGGCATATTAACTGATTCATTTGTTGATTCAGGTGTTACATGAATATTTTATCTAGATTTGAAAAGATCTGGATGAATACATGGTTATGGATCACAGAATCAGTGGCTCTTCGACAGATCAGATTGGTCAAAGACATTTCTTGGAGGAAGTTTTGATGATATCGATGCTCAAATCATCAAAAAGGGGGAGATGGTATCAAGAAATGTTAAAGTTTTGGAGTTTTGGGAAATGATTTACAGAAATGTTAAAGTCAGAAGATTCAAAGTAAAGATTTGAAGAAGATCAAAGAATTTCTAAAGATCTGCTGATTTTGAGGAAATTTTCTTTAAAGATTATTTGCTAAAGCAATCCGAGCTGAATCTGATGATAATTTCTTTCCGAAGTCTAAAAGAGATTTGTGAAAGTTTGAGGACATTGTTGAAGACCTTGTTTATCATATTTGGGGAGATTGTTATATTCTTCAAAGACAGACTTGGGAAGATTACAATGTTAAAGGGTGAGATTGCATCTGACAGAGCTTAAAAGAGAAGACTGAATTGTAAGATTTTTCAACAGTGATCTTGAATCCAAAGGGGGAGATTATTAGAGCATAAATCAGTTGGATACAAGATCAAGAAGACTTAAGGTCAAAGTACAAGAAGTCAAAGCTGAGAAAGTCAACTCTCATTAAAAGTCAAAGTCTAATTTGTAATAAAAGTCAAAGTGTCTTGTATTTTGTATTAGTTTTCTTTGTAATTAGTTGTAGGTATAAATACCTTTCTTCCTTGTTATTAGTAAGATATCTAATTGAAGATTTCAGTTTTAGAGAGAAAATCGTAGAGATAGAGAAAGAGTTCTAGAGAGAGAAAGTTATATTTGTTGAAAATTGAAAGTGAATCAAAACAGGTAATTAGATTAAATCTTGTTTGTTGTTAATTGATTGTAATTAGAAACTAGAACAAGGACTAACACAAACCTCAAAGAATATATATTACACTTCTTAGGGTTTGTTATCTACTTTTGGACGCCACATCCTCGTCAGAAGACTTCAAGTCATTAATCAACATCTAAGGTTTCTACAACTTTTAGGGTTTTCTCATACAAAACCCTTTAGGTGATTTTTCCTTACTTTATTATTCTCATTAAATACTTGATACGTGATATTTGATGTATATTTATTAAAGATCCAAGTTTCAAACAAAGAGTTGGATTTTTGACCTAATATGTGACATGAGTTTTGAATCTAAAATGTGAGTTATGGGTTCACGCATGCGGAACGGGCACGGAGAAAAGGAAGTTCAACAACCCGACCTCCTTTAGATAGAGCCCCCTGCTCCACGGGTTGTTGTTGAAACCGACTCGGATTCTAGTTTTGGCTCTTGGCATCCTCCTCTTATGAGGGGATAGGAGTGAAAGAATCATTATAAAACTACGAGGTCGCCCCCACTGTTCAAACCTATACCTAATTTTATTTGATTATTCCATTTTTATTAGCGTTTCCTACACCACTATAAATGGGTTACTTTGAGAAAATTTCTTGCAACCCAAGGTCTCGTGAGTTATAACCTAAGCTAAGAGATGGAATTGGTGGAGGAACATATTTTGTAAAGGATAAATGGTGGATTTTGTAAGGTACGACCCTAAGAGACTATAAATACAAATTTGGCATTGTGAGTATACTTGTTATCTTTGATATAATCTCTACATTTGAAGTTGAAAATAGAAGCTAATCTTTTTTGTTGAATTTCTGCACCAGATCCAAGTTATATAAAGTTTGTGTTAACGCCAAAAACTTTCCAACGGAGATTGGGTATATGTTGATTTCTAATGTACTCGATTGAGACCATGGGATAGTAATTATGTGTAATGTAGAGATTTAGTTAACATGCGTATATTATCATGTGATAGCCTTGTACTCATTTATTTTGGGACTTTGTGTCTAAATCCTTATGCATGAGGATTTAAAAATTATGAATTGTATGTTCATAATTGTTGGCCAATTTGTGGGCCACTAGCGAGTATACGATAAAGGATATCGATGTCCTTGAAGTGGAACTCGCCTAGCTTGGGTATGCAATAAGGTTCCTTAATCCTTGATATGTAACTCTACGGAGTAAGCAATAAAAAGGTATAGAATGGTTTGAGGTTGTGATGCCTATAAGGTGTGTGCACTAAAACCGGGACCTAAGGTGTAACCAAGTAACATCATTAGGTGAGTCCACTTACGTGTACTTGTCACCTTGATGGAAACAGGCTCCCCTGTAATTTCAAGAGTTATCTCTTGTGTGTATGTTCAGGTGTGGAACATTTTGTGAAAGCTTGAGACTTACGGTAATATACTACCAATCCGGGTCCGGTAACATTTACATTGCATTTTGATTCCATTCATGTATAAATGTATTTTTTTTAGGTCTCACTAGGCTTCTAGCCTAACACTTGTTGTGGTTCATATTTGTTTATAGGTCCCACTAGCGGCAGGTATAAGACGGGTTGAAATGCCGACCGGTACGGTTAGGAGCACTCAAGGAGTCGGGCTATTTTTCGGGATTTTTGCGAAGAGCGATATTTTGGAGATATAGTTACGCCCATATTAATCTAGTTTTTGAAGTCTAGATTAAGTAAGTTGTTACTGTTATATCTCAATGCATTATTAACATTTTTTATACAAACTTCCCCGATTTTTGGGTTATAGTTGTCGTAACTTTGGATGTTTTATTTTATCCATTTTCCGGAAATTCCCTATTTCTTTTGTCTAAATTTTAGGGTGTTACATGGAGTGTCGATGTCGGAGTTTTGATGCCAGAGGTTTCAATGGAGATGAGGAGTGTCGATGTCTTCTGGGTTCATGAAGATCTTGAAGATCTGGGTAGCATGAAGATCTGGGTTTCTAGATCTCGGTTTTACGAAGGAGACACAAAAAAATAAATTAAATACATTTAAAAATATATTAAAAACCCTAAAATATCCTCCACGGATTAAATTATAAAAAAAGAAATTACATGATTGGTGGATTTTAGTTTGTAAAGTTTGTTAGAATTGCTTGGTTTGTAAATGAAACTGACCCTGTATATATTATGTATAAATTATTTATTATGAAAACATTATAGATGTGTGCGTAAGCTCAATTAACAATAAGGTTTCGACTTTTGGTGATTCTCCTCAGAGGTCATTGGTTCGAGTTCTACAAGGTCATTGGAGATTTTCCTGACTATTTTCTAGGTCCCCTAAGATTAGTCGATGTATGCGTAAGTTGATCAGGACACCCATTGTTAAAAAACAAAAAAAAAAACATTAATAGACAAAAAACATATATTTTCATCCATCAAAATAAATTTCTAATTTCAAATTAAAAATACTCATAATAAAAATATGATAAATTACTAACGGGGTGTTTGGGATTGCTTATTTAAAACAATTTATGCTTATTTTGAAAAATGCTTATCAAGTTATGCGGTGCCACACCGGAGTTTTCTAAAAAATGTGTGGATTAGCTTATAGCAGTACCACACCGCAATAAGTTGATAAGCTCTTTTTAAGTGTTTGACAAATTTTGCTTATACATGTAAAAATGACCAAAAAGGACATTCTTCAATATTATTGATTTTTTTGTATTTTTAACATATAACAATTTACTTTTCATCATTTACATTAATATTTATGACAAAAAATTTATTGCATAACATCAATAATTTATTAAAAAAACTGAACCCCCACTTGATAATCATCAAATCAACCCTCCATTTCTACCAAAAACGATCAAAATTAACAATCGATTCCGGTTGGGGCATCCACACACATTATACAAAATCAAAAATTCCTGATGAAAATTTAGAGCATAACAAACCCTAATTTCAAACAATGAGGCGGCCGCTCCTTAAAAGCAACGTAATTGAGAATAATACGAACTGCAAATTCTTCAACACGAACTAAAATTCAAAGCATCAATGCATGTAGATTCTACCTATTTCTTGATTTGATTTTTTTTTTTGGGGGGGGGGGGGGGGGTAGTAAGCAAAGATTAAAGAATTGAATAGCAAAAAGGTGAGGGATTTGCGATTAATTTGTGCTGGGGAAAATGAAATCCGATGAGGAAGAAGAAAGAGAAAGAGGAGGATATGTAAAGAAGAATGGATATATGAGGGGAAGAATGAAGAAACTCATATTAGGGTTAAAAAAAGTTAAAATGGTCATTTGGTTTTAAACTCTTATAAGCCAATAAGTCATAAGTTAGAACCAAATGACTTATCAAAAACTCATTTTCAGCGGTTTGGCACCGCTATAATCCCTTTTAATTTTTCTCCATCCAAATACTAGAAAGTGCTTATCTCTGGTGCCAAACCGTAATAAGCTAAAAAGCACTTCAAATAAACAATCCCAAACACCCCCCTAAATATCTAATCAAAACATAATATGATTTTTGTTTACCAGAGGGAATATGTTTATTATTTCTAGATTATTTCAAAGAAAATAGAAAAATATACTAATAAATGAAAACAACGAAATTGTTATATTTGGTAAGCTATGGATGTAGATCGCGTTGCATTTTAGAATTCAAAAAGAAATATACTTCTAAATTCAATTTTTATTTGTTTCTTTTCAATTTGTATAAGTTATAAAAACCCGTTAAAATATAAAAAAAGATATATGCATACAATAACATTAATGTTATAGGAAAAATAGAGCAGAACAACAGTAAATAGAGAGAATGAATTCTGTAATTCTCATTAATCATAAACCCTTTAAATAGGGAGAAGTTTACAAAGAAAATGAAACATTCATTAAGGTAATTTTTAACACTAGGAAAATATTCTTTCAATCACTTCCTTTTGATGATGGCACATAATGCTTCAACACTCCCTCTTGTGCCGAGTCAAAGGAGTGATGGTGCATAGTTCTTGCCTCATTAAAACCTTACGCCAAAGAAACAAAACCCGGTGGGAAAAATAAAAACTTTAGACGAAGGAAAGAGTACAATACACCAATAAATTATTCCTTTAGTTTACTATCTTTCTTGATTCATACATTAATCAAAAGGTTTATAATACATGATGATTTATAAATTATTGCCTCACTTAAACCTTGCACCAAGCAACAAAACCCAATGGGAAAAATAAAACCTTGGGCGAAGGAAAGAGCACAACTTATTAATAATACATGTTTAGTAGACATCTTCTTTTGTCTATTACTCCCCCTGATTTGTACATTAATCAAGAGAGCTTAGAAAATATTCACATTTTCCACATACCTTGCATGATACACTTGAATCCTGAGGGGAGTTTGTTGTTGTTGATTGCATAGAAACTTAAGCTGATAATGTTTTGTGTTATCAACCTTTATGTATCTTACATTCATTCCTTTGATATATGATGCATTATTTCCATATATGCAGTAGGATATTGGTTGAACTCAAAACACTAACTTCTCTAATATGTGTACTGATAGTCCTTAACCATGTACACTCTTGAACAATTTCATGTAGGGTAATATAGTTCAAAGAGGTAGGTACATAAAGTTGCTTAGTTTACTTCCAAACAATCGACATGTTCCCAATGGTACTTTCTTATCCAATTTGGGAACGACCTTTGTATGGGTCAGACAAATATCTAATATCAGCAAATACATATCATTACATTATTTGATGTTTTTCTATAAGAGCTAGTACTTTGCTACTTACATTATAAGTAGGTACCGAAGTTCCATTATCAATCCCATTTTTCTTTTTACAGGGAAAGTATAAGTTCATGTCAATGGTTCCAAAAGATTAATTTGATATCATTCCAATGACGTTACGTTGGCGCTGAGCTAAATCTAGCTAACAAGTTAACTGAGAAATACAATATATGGCCAAGTGTATTATGTTAAGTACAATAATGCGCATATTGTACTTAGGTAGGGAATTCCAACTCCCAACACTTTTTCGTCATCATCCTTTAGAGAAATGGATCTTTCCTTATATCTAACACTTTGACCGATCATGGGAGTGCTAACCTGATGCGCTTTGACCATATTAAATTGCCTGATTATTTTCTAGACATATGCGATTGGTGAAATTAACATTTCAGAAACTCGGTGTCCTAGCTCAAATAGCTAGACAAAATCAAGTTTTCCCAAGATTTTCCATCTCAAATTTAGATTTCAAGTAACGTGTGACTACTCTTATTTCATCAAGAGTGCCTATTAAATACGCAAAGGCACAGTTCATCATTCTTATATATCATTTCCCAATCAAGTATTCACTTAGGCAGGTATACCACACCGCATATATTGCTTTAATTTATAGAGTGTTTTAATTTTATTGCAAACGTATTTTGTGGTTTAGAGTTACTTGATTTTGGTAATGTAATATCATCAAGCACTTTTTATGTATCTCTGAATTTAGATCCCTGTTGAGATATGTGGTAACCACATTCATTAGCTGCATTTCCCGTCCTTTGGAAACTACTAGGCTAATTAATTAGCAGAACGTTATAACGTCCATGTAGACTTGATAACATAAGCAATAATCATCAAATCCTTATGATGTAAATTCTCTAGCATTCTGAGTCATGTAGACTTGATAAGATAATCAGGGTGGTGAGCCCTTAAACATATAACTAGTGCTAGGAGTGCAGCATTTCGTGTGGACAATAATACGACATGCGTTCATCGTGTTGAAACCAGAACCATAAAGTACTTAAATGGTCCGCATTCTGGATGTTTATGTCCATAAATATCATCTTGTATTCGTTGTAAGAATGGAATATTTTTGTATTATGTCATTGGCTTTAGGATGATCTCATTCCTGTCTTGGCTAAGAATCAAGGTGTACAAAAGTTTTAGGTATTCGAGAGGGCATATTATGATAATGGTGTTGCTTCTTATGCTGCAGAAGTCAACAGTTGCAATTTGCCTTATTTTTGCCTTTGACTCGAAAGAGAATGTGTCTATGTGTATTTTGAAAACACAGATCATCATGTCATGACAATGGTGTCCCATGTGATCATGTCGAAACATACATGTATCATTGTCCAAAAATTCTTTATTAGTGACAAAATATGATTTAGTGACGTAGATAATCCACTAATTTGACACGTTAATTTCTCTAATATATGTTCCTTTTATATCATTAGAGTTGATGTACATTACTCAATTCCATTCTTATAATATGATTTCAAGTTGATATGAATATCTTAACAAAGTTTTCATTAAAATAGTGCTTTAGTGACTATTAATCTTGTACCGACAAGGAAATGACAGTACATCGTCTAAGTATTTTGGTTGGATAAATTATAAAATAAATATTAGTCAATCTCTTTAGATTGTGTGAAATGTTCTACAAAAACTCAAGTTCTCCTCAATACATTCCTACACGGAACGGAGAATATCGAGAGTTTTGTATTTGTTTTTAATGTATTTCTTTACATCTATAATGGTTATCGATTTGAGTGTGCATATTTATTTTATGCTTAATATAAATTTCAAGGAAACATATGCTCAATCAATCTTAAATTAATATGATATAGTTTATTTTCAATTTGTTCCTTTTTCGAAAGAACTAGTGATTAATGTATTTCTTCTTTGACTATCCAATATCAATTGGGCGGTAGTTGCATCTTTGCTCCAAGGATTGGAAAATCCTTCCAACTACTGTTATGACCCTGACCCTTTCCACGTTCCACGTGGTACATAGATGCCACGTGTGAGAAATGGTCTTTCACTCACTATTCTTTGCAGTTGTTTCCACCTCTAACACTTTCATTATTGATCTCGAAAATTTTCTTTGTCCCGACATATCTGGTGTTGTTATTTGAAACAACCTTATTGTGTCTCTCTACCACTTGCAGTAGGTTGATGAGCTTGTCTAAAGGTTGTGTTCCAACTTATATTGGTTCATTAATATTTACTGATATATGAAGGTGGAAATAATGTTATAAATCATGTCATTTTCTGTGAGTTCCTTGCCACAGGGATTGAGACGCATTTTGGATATAACATTTCTTTGTTGAGACCAGTTACCTTTTTTATAATCGAGTAAGTGGGTTTCATTCTACTGTACGATTAGTTCTGGGAGTACATATTCATGAGTACTCCTGATTATCCATTTCGGGGTATCCCACAGTTCTTTAGGGGTTTCTAGTGAAGGTATTCCTATGAAAGTTTGGATTTATATGTCATCTCAAAACATGATGGTTTTGTTTGTACTTTTTAGAAGGTTGGTTTTAGGGTCAATAGGGAGTCGATGGACTTTAGGTATATTCTTGTACCTTTCTGACAAAAGTAGTTTTTACATTTGGATATTCATATTTGTACTCAAGGTCTTTTGAGTCTATGACATTGAATCACGTATAAGTTGTTTCAACTATTTAAGTAAATGAGGGATAATATATGAACTTTTTTTTCATAAGACAATATATTATGATGCATGTGAAATTCCATTATCATAAGCCATATATGGATTTTTGCATGTTTGCATATTCTGGTTGATAATACTTCATCAATATTTCCAATTTTGAGAATAAATCGCTCAATATATTGGATTTCCAGGTAGTAGGGGAATCACGTGGATTTCTTAAGTCCCTACAAACCTTAGGCTATTTACACCATTTGACAAAATCCTTTCGATATCTTGCGATTTATTTAATTGGTAGATTTTGACACGAGATCAAAAATGAAATGAAATTAAATCCAGAAGAATTATTATCATATCAGCATTATCGGAGCTTTTGGCACAATGTCAAAAAAATATGGGGTTGAAAGTGTAACTTTCAAATATGAATTAAGGTTGAAAATAATGAGTACGAACTCATAATCAAGATAAACATTTGAATAATATTTTAATATTTTCATGCTTTTTTTTTTTGGAGCTCTTAGCAAAACACCAAAAGTTATGGGTTTGGAAGTGTAACTTCCAAGTAATTAATTATAAGAATTATGATATGTAATTAAGATATAAAATTTAAATATTATGATTTATGACTAAGGAAACTATATTATGTAAAAAAAATATAGATTTGAATAAAATTAAACATCTAAAATAATTTATGGCAATGGGCCTAAATAAATAATGCAATATTGGCTTAAATAACGTTTACCAATAAAATTAACTAACAAGGTAATTATAATGTGTATAAAGATGACAATTTATAAAATGAAAAATTATAATCAAAATATATGTGTATGTTATCAAGGAGATCTATTGATTATAAAATATAACGATACTATAGTATTATTTGTTATGGAAAGAAAATCAATTTCATAAAAAATAAACAACTATAAACTAGTTATCAATTAAAAAGTAAATTTATGACAAACTAATAAGATATAATTATTATTTATATTAATAAGTAGATTTACAACAAGTTTAAAAAATATATAAAATGATTGCTCATATCAATAATTAGTTTTTTTTTTGTTTTTTTTTTACGAATAATGAAATATTCATATAATGAACATAATATTAAATAAGAATAAATTAATCCATCAATAAAAATTACTCGTAAGAGTAAAACAAACAACTAAGGATAAATTTCACATATTAAAAGCTAGGTTTTAATTTATTATTAGGGAAAAGTTCATAAAAGCCAACAAACTATTTCATTTTGAATGATTAAGTATTTAAACTAATTTTTTGAATGAAAAAACCATTAAACTTTCTTATTTTGAATGATTAAGTCTTTGAGCTATTTTTTTGAATGAAAAAATCATTCAATTTTCTCATTTTGAATAAAAAAAACCATTAAAAATTTTCCATTTTGAATAATTAAGTCTCTAAACATTTTTTTTCAATAAATTTTCCATTTTGAATGATTAATTCGCCCGGGGTCCAAAAGACTCGACCGGGTCTTCCTTTACTCGGTGACCGGGGTCTGACCTAGGTGGTCGCCCGGATCCAAATTCTTCGACCGGGGCCTCAGGTGTCGACCGGGTCCCCCTTCACCGGTGTCGCCCGGTTAAACCAAGCCCGGGGGTCGACCTGCACCCAAAACTAAACCGCGTCGAGCCAATCAACCAGGGTCGATCGTGAATCATGACGGAACTCAAAATCAAATGGGGATTCTTTCTCAACAATAACCAAAGAAATCTTTAACCCTTCCTTCCCAAACGTCGATCAACAATGGAGAACTAGAGTAACCAGGTTACCCACATCAACTCTTCAATCAAAACCCCAAAATCAAAACAACAGTCTAATCCTAACCAAGAATCGAATCTGGCTTTAATGCTAGAAATAGAGAAAGGAAATTTACCTTATGGAAGATTAACAGTTTCCCTTGAATCCAAAAGCCACACCCCTTTCCTTGTTTCTCCAAAATCGCCCACTGCCTCCCTATTCTCTTCTCAGCCGCCGATCAAATAACAATACAGAGGTCATTAGGGTTGAAACCCTTTTTATTTCAATAATACATCTAGCCCCCTTCATCTTTGAGTCTTGGTCAATTAAACCTCCAACTTTAAAATTCTTTACTTCTAGTCCGGTTATTACAATATCCCTTCCTCAAAATAATTTCGTCCCCAGAATTCCTTTGTTGAACAAACTGGGATATTGAGCCCTCATATCCAACTCTAATTCCCAAGTCGCTTCCTGTCCCTTGTGAAACTGCCACTGAACTTTCACCAGTTGGATTTCTTTATTCCTCAGCTTCTTCAATTTGCGGTCCAGAATGGCCACCGATTCCTCAACATAACTTATTTCCTCATCTACTTGGATATCCTCCAATGGTACAACAACATCGCTTTCTGCTAAACATTTCTTTAGATTCGACACATGGAAAGTGGGGTAAATTCCTCGTAGGTCCACGGGTAATTCCAGTTTATACGCTACCTCTCCAACACGCTCCACGATAGAAAATGGTCCAACAAACCTCGGTCTCAACTTGTCTTTCTTACCAAAGCGAACTACTCCCTTCCCCGGTGAGACCTTTAACATCACCTTGTTCCCTATTTGAAACTCCATCGGCTTCCTTGGCTTATTTGCGTACATCTTCTGATGATCTTGAGCTACCTTTAATCCTTCTCGAATCTGGTTGACCTTATCGACCGCCACCTGCACAATTTCCGGTTCGGCCCGCTGTCTTTCACCCACCTCGCTCCAACATAAAGGAGTTCTACACTTACATCCGTACAACGCTTCGAACGAAACCGCTCGAATACTAACATGGTAACTATTATTATAAGAAAACTTTATCAATGGCAGCTGAGTTTCCCACGAGCCCTTGAAATCGATAACATACGCTCAAAGCATGTCTTCTAATGTTTGGATGGTTCTCTCACCCTGGCCATCTGTCAGCGATGGTACGTTGTACTCAACTTAAGTTGTGAGCTTAACTCCCTTTGTAGACTTCTCCAGAAAGTTGACGTAAACCGACCATCTCGATCTGAGACTATAGTCGTAGGCACCCCATGCCCAGCTACTATTTCGTCTATATATAATTTAGCCAACTTCTCCATCGAGTACGTTTCTTTAATTGGTAGAAAATGAGCTGACTTCGTAAGTCGATCCACTATCACCCAAATGGCATCGTGCCCTTTAGGCGATCGGGGAAATCAAGTGACAAAGTCCATTGCGATCTCATCCCACTTCCAAATCGGTATTTCCAACGGTTGCAACTCGCCGTAAGGTCTTTGATGCTCCGTCTTCACTTTTAAACACGTCAAACATCGTTCGATGAATTAAGCGATATCCTTCTTCAAACCCGTCCACCAATAACTTTGCTTCTGATCTCGATACATCTCATTGGTTCCCGGATGAACGGAATATCGAGACTTATGTGCTCCTTCTAGCACCTTCTTCCGAAGTTCGCCCAATTTCGGAATCACATTCGATCGTCAACACATCTTATCCCCACGACCGTCCATGGTCACAGAATTCACAACGCCGGCTATCCTTTCGCGTTTCAAATTCTCATCACATCCAACCGCCTTCCTACTTGCTTTCCGAAAACACGAACATACTTCCAAATACTGGCTCACTAACAGGTACAGGCTCTAGACCAACCGCACGATCTAGATTCCTCGACACCAGATCCAAAACACATTATATAACCTCCTTCTCACACCCTCACTAGAATTTCGCAAACCCATCAACGGCCAATCTGAAGCACATACACTATATTTTTGTGTCGCCAACCGACTTTTACTCCCAGATACTCACTTTCTCCGACAATCCCAAAAATGCCAAAGGTACACTTGTATAGCCCATCGATTTCCCACAATTCTCATTCGAGCATTCAACTAGATCCTTTCAAAACCAGACTCAATGCTCGAAGGCACCGTGCACTTTTCACTTCCCCAAACAGGGTTGGTTTATCCTCTATAATTCCTTCACACTTAAGGACTACTCCGACCACCCACAAATCTTCGCATTATCTACAAAACATCGCGAATTAAAGCCTTCGACACCTCCACCGATGTTTTAGCGAGATAAGACAAATTCGTTCCACCATCCTTCGGGTCCTAAAGGCACCAGGTCCCTCTTTAGTCAGCCACCAACTATCATTCCAACAATAAACTATACCAACTCATCCACGCATCCATTACCATATCACAGCATCACCATACCCTCAAAATCTTCACAATCTTTCGATATGCATACCAGCTACCATCATTTTTAAGTCAAACATGACACACTATTCGAGATAAAGTCGTTTCACGACCTCGACTTTCTCGAATCAGAATATTCTACAAGATTATGATCATTAGCCCACTCCACCTGATCTCGTTCCCGCTCGGCTCATCGCGATCTTCTAGAAGCGACTTCAGGGATACTATAATATTAGGCATACTACATTGCCTCCTAACAGCTCGGAGCACTACCACTGCAGTTATGCTATAAATACTTTACTCTACACAAATCATTAGGACCTTAAAGGTATTTGCCTTACCCAACTAGTGGTCATCCGTTTTCGATATACCCAGACGGGGTGGTCCTACACCATGTCAGGCATACACCTTCCCGAACCAATTCTTGCCCTACCCCAAGCACCCAACAATAATCCCCAGGGATACTTTCAGATAACGACCTCCCAATGGTCGTTGGTTTCGTCATTACTAAACGACATGGTGATTCCCTGCTAATGTCTCCGACCAACAGAGATTCCCAAAGAAACCTACTTTCACCTACACATCACAATCTTACTCTGTCCCCCCCCCCCAACTTCACACATTGAAAGCACAAGGCCCGCTACTATGAAGCCACATTACCAGGCCACTTCAGAACTCCATCTCGGCGTTGATAATCTTTCATCAAAGTCCCCAAACACTACTTACCAATATGTTGTTAAAAGGAATAACTTGACGGCTTCGAATTCCACCCAGACGTAAATATCCATCAACAACCACTTCTCCCCCTACTGAATAAGAGGGTAGGCCACTACTGAACAAACGTTCCTAAAGATAACGTCCGAAAGTCCGAAACCTTCGTTATGCACTAATAACCATCCCCGCCTCGGACTACTCACTTACACTCTCCAAACCTTATCCATCTTCAGAAGAAACATCCTCACGACCTAAAGAGATCATAGCCTTCATGCAGGACAATGCCATTAATTAAAACTTTTGACATGTTCGAGATATTTAACACGTACTATAGTACAATGTGAGTCGGAACGCGTGCAATACAACACTGCCTTATTTAAACAGACATGCACAACAATTTCAAGGATCGTCCACACCTAATCCTCTCGTTAGACTAAATCTTTTCTGACCAACATCGATTTTGTCTCAGATAAAAATTACTTTCAAAGAGGTTTACTCATGCGATTGAAAGAATACGACAAAATTTTAAATACTGAGCGAGTTAATCGGCTCTCACTTATAAAATCTTATGATCAAATGTTGTTATGACTTCCATAACAAAAGTCGACTCATTGATAAAATGAATAAAATAATTCTCCCACCACCCAAAAATTGAAGTTTATTATCCAACGCTATAAACTTGTCCTTTCAATACAAACACATGTTTACACACATCGACACATTTTTACAACGAATACCTTACGAAGCGCACACAGACCAAAATCTATCATATGAATTATATGAAGGACTCCGACAATTTGTTTGAACACAATGCATGAGACTCACTTGACATTGAAGGCTATTTACTCTAACAAGGTCAACTGATGGCACTCACTATAATTTATTTTAGACTCCCCCTACTTCCATCCAACCAGACAAGGCCTCACATTTACCACAATCACCGACACCAACGCTTCACAACCCCCATAAATGTCCTACTAACGGTTACCATCGCGACTATTAAAACACAAATCATATGTCCTCACTTTGACCCCAAACAAACTTACCAATAATAGCTCACTTCCATCTGATCCTTACTTCTTGTTATCAATCAACATTGATATCGCCTTTCAACCACTCTTCGATTAACTACAGATTCGAAAGCCTCATTTCTATTATTCGCTTCTTAGGTTAACAGTCTTCTGATTCCCACTGATCGACATAACAAACTACCAAACCGGAGACTCCCATAAAGCGAAAAGCTCCCTTCCCATCGCGGCCCAAGGGTTATTCCTCAAGACGAAATATCTACATCCCGCACCAAACTCGTCCTAAGCGGTAATAACCATAAAACTATAAGCAAGCCCACACAGCACGCCAAACCAACAATATCCTTACAACAGGTCCAACGCAATAAGGCAATATGAGCACACACATGTACCTGTAAATTCGCAATTACATTGGCCAGATGTAATTCCAAATTTACCTTACATGCTAGTCCTTATCACCCTAATGCTTGTCTCCCTAAGGCCTTCATATTTCTCAGTTGTGTTTCTACTTTACCAGTTTTATGGTTATTACCGCTTAGGGAGACAAGCATTAGGGTGATAAGGACTAGCTAGTCCTTATCACCCCAATGCCCGTCCGGTCACCTAGATCCCTTAAACTATGGCTCTGATACCAACTATAACAACCCAACCAAGACAATTAAGCATAATTAGATCATAAGAATAATTCATGCCAGAACGGCCCCAAGCTTACAATTTAATTCAAGGTTTGCCACGGCAACCTATTACACAACTGAGATTTTAAGGAAAGATGAACTAAGGTGACGGTCTTCTATGCACTCCCGTTCCACCTTCTCTTTACCTTCAACGGCTCTTCCTAGCTCACGCCTGCCTGAAAAGGTTTTTAAAATTTGAAAGTGCGAGGGTTAGACTGAAGGTCTAGTGAGTCCCCTCTAACGTTTATAAGCAACAATGCAAACACCAACTTTTAATCAAAACAGATTTATAAGCAACATATAAGTAATCCACACTACTGACCACACTACCGTCGAAGACGGTGTGTCTAACTCGCACTGCCTTAATTTTTGAGACACACCCCCAATGGCATAAACGGGCCACACTCCCCGGTACGAGCAGACGGGCCACACTCACCGACTTAGGTCACTGCTTCCATAAATAATGTATGCATACATTTAAATATCAACAATTTATAAACACGCTTAAATAAATTCATCATGAACATGCCAACGTATAAAACAAAGTTTTATTAAACTTTCACAAGCTTTCGTTAATAAAACATTTAGTTCAGAAAACTCACCTGGTGTCCTTTGCTTAAATCCTTGTGTCTACTCTTACGGTCAGAACGAAACCTATAATAAAAGACATTGACCAATAAACTCCCGATACCTTCTAATTTATAACGGTAGCTGACCTTAACACACTATAATCTCGAGTGGTTGAACCCATCAAGACTGCTACTCTAGGCTCACAGGGTAATTAATACCGAGATTACTCCAACAGTCAAAATAATCTATAAGAAACCCACCTATTAATTAAACATCAGCCCAAAACCGGATAAAATAGGGCCTAACATTGGAGCACAACCTGGGCCTGCCACTACTACTGAGGCCCAGTTACAAACTAAGTAGGAAAACGGATCTTGAGCTGCGACCCAAACATAATTCGCCCAGGGTCCAAAAGACTCGACCGGGTCTTCCTTGACTCGGTGACCGGGGTCTTGGTGGTCGTCCGGATCCAAATTCTTCGACCGGGGCCTCAGGTGTCGACCGGGGTCTCACCTCCTGGTGTCGACCGGTCCCCCCTTCCCCGGTGTCGCCCGGTTGAACCAAGCCCGGGGGTCGACCTGCACCCAAAACTAAACCGCGTCGAGCCAATCAACCAGGGTCGATCGTGAATCATGACGGAACGCAAAATCAAATGGGGATTCTTTCTCAACAATAACCAAAGAAATCTTTAACCCTTCCTTCCCAAACGTCAATCAACAATGGAGAACTAGAGTAACCAGGTTACCCACATCAACTCTTCAATCAAAACCCCAAAATCAAAACAACAGTCTAATCCTAACCAAGAATCGAATCTGGCTTTAATGCTAGAAATATAGAAAGGAAATTTACCTTAAGGAAGATTAATAGTTTCCCTTGAATCCAAAAGCCACGCCCCTTTCCTTGTTTCTCCAAAATCGCCCACTGCCTCCCTATTCTCTTCTCAGCCGCCAATCAAATAACAATACAGAGGTCATTAGGGTTGAAACCATTTTTATTTCAATAATACATCTAGCCCCCTTCATCTTTGAGTCTTGGTCAATTAAACCTCCAACTTTAAAATTCTTTACTTCTAGTCCGGTTATTACTTTATGCAAAAAATTATAAACATAAAAAAACAATATGTGAATTAGGATTTCATGAGATTGGCAAATCATAATTTGCGTCTATAATATAAAGTACAGTAGAATGATAATATAATTTAAACATATAAAGGAAAACCCATATTCTTAGAAATTATCATATTTGTTCATAGCATAAAACATAATATGGTGAAGTTTTAAAACTTAAACATAGAAAATTTGCCTCAAATATTGAATTTTAACTTGATTTTGCGATCACTTCGTTGTAGGGAGCGTACGTGCTGATAACGTGTTATAGGAAAAACAAAGCAGAACAACAGTAAATAGAGAGAATGAATTCTGTAATTCTCATTAATCATAAACCCTTTAAATAGAGAGAAGTTTACAAAGAAAATAAAAAATTCATTAAGGTAATTTCTAATAGTAGGAAAATATTCTTTCAATCACTTCTTTTTGATGATGGCACACAATCCTTCAACAATTAATATATTTTAGGTCAAATTTTATTTTATATAATAAGGACATATAAGTTTCTTTTATTTCTGGCAATACTTTAATTATTTTAGGGAAAACAGAAATATAATTGAAAGAACATGTTTTAGTTTTTGAGACGCAAGTAATCATGTATTTGATGCGGATATTAAGCTACCTTCTTTTTAACATGGATCTGATTTTGTGATTTCGAAATCAATGACTGTTTCTCAGCAACACGTTGGAGAATCTCCAACAGCATTGCTAAAATAGAAAATTTTGACTTTTTATTTGCTATTCCTCTCCAACAGCTTTGCTTTATGGTTTGCTAAAATAGAGAAAGATCAAAAAATCTCTAAATATAGAGAATTCTCTATAATCTCTAAATTGGAAAGAGAAAATATTATTTTATTCAATCCAACCAATAAGATTCAATTTTTAACATTTTATTTTAAGTTTTTTAAAAAGTGTATTGGGATGATAAATTATAGAATATTATAATAATATAAATAATGATTGATTCTCTAAAATAGAAAAGTTGTTGGAGTTAGAATAAAATGTTTTTAGAGATTTTGACTTTTCATTCTCTATTTTAGAAAAAATTTAGCAATGCTGTTGAAGATGTTATTAATGCCTATCAGGCAATCGAGTGGCACATCCATCGATGCATTATAATCCAGTGAAACCTCACTACATCCATGTCTTATCAGCTAATGTCAATTCATCTATGTATCGATGCCTAATCAATTAGTCAAAAATAATTAACAAACTGTTATGAATCTAATTTATTAAAAATTAGATAACCAATTAAAAATAATAAATTAAGAAAAAAACGAATAGTCAACTTGCTAAAAAGTCAAAGTCAAATTTAGGAGAATCGGTAGTACGGACACATCGTCACACGCTGTTCAATCCTCCATTTTCTTTTAATTATGATTTCCAATTGGTCCTATTATTTACACCCAACCTTGAGTGTAAATTACATTGGAAACATAAAAAGTTACATTGGGAACATAAAAAGTCAAACATATGGAGTTAAGTATGAGAAGTGGAATGGGTAGGGGGTGGGGTGGAGTGTATATAAGGATTTGAGGGTGCCAATAAGTTTTCCCTTTCCAACTAGGCATTCGAGGTTTAGATCTTTTGTTATATAGGGGATGTTTTGGATTGCTTATTTAAAACTTATGGTTTTTTTTAATGAAATGTTTATCGACGTATGTGGTGACAAAAAAGAGTTATATGAAAATTGTTTGAACTAGCTTATTGTGGTACTAAAACGTAATAAGCTAATAAGTTGTTATTTATTGGTGTTTGAGATTGCTTATACATATAAAATAACCAAAAAAATCATAAGTTGTTTCAAATAAGTTATCCCGACCCGAACCCGATTTTTGACCATCACTAATTCTCACCCTATATGAGAAAGATACGTCATAAAATTGGTCATCTTAGTGACAGGCCCACACTATACAGGAGTTAATTCAACTTATTAGTTGAAAATTAAATAATTCATGTTGTGTTTTGTTGATAACATGTCAATCAAGTAATATTAGAAAATGGAACTTTTACAATGTATACTCAAGTATTTTGAATCTTTTACAATGGATTGTTTAAAAAAAATCAGTATAATTTTTAGTTATATTTAATATATTAATTTGTTATGAAAACTAAAAGACAAAAAAGTTGGTGAATCAACGTTCCCAAATTATTTTGTCAACCGGTCCTAATTGCTCTTTGGTTCGGTTCTTACGGCTAGTGTAATAGTATAAAATACATTATTTTACAATCTAACTAAATGATCCTTTTAAACAAACTAAAATCAAAATAAAAGTATAAAATTAAGGATAATAAGAGAAGAAAAGGATAGAAGAAGAGTAGTCATTGGCTCTTGATTCGATGGATGTTGAAGATTTTTTAAGACTTGAAGGTTAAACTCGTGCGATTTCAATCGATGTGGTCTCGTAGACAAATCTAAAATAGGGCTAAAATAGTAAGACTTGAAAATTGAGAGAAAGAAAAGTCGCTAAAAGTCTAAAACCACAATCATAATAATAATAATAATAATAATAATAATAATAATAATAATAAAAACGTACCAGTTTTGATCGGGTTAACGGGTTGGTCGGGTTACTTTGGGCCTAACCCGTTTCCAACCTAATATTTGAAAATTGTTCTTGTGCTTCAAAAATTACATATACAAATGGTCATTATATATATATATATATGAGTGGGTTCAAATGAAAACTCATTTCATTGTGGACATGACGATCAATCTTAGTCATTGATCAAAACATAGAAAACTAATCAATGGTTAAAAAATAATAAGATTAAATGAGAAGTGATTAAGGACAAAACTGGAAATTTGAATCAGCGTCTACCTTATTTGACTTTTTATTTTCTTTTTTAATTAAAAATTTTTTACCTCCTTAAAGTTTAAAATAAATTATCTTAAAAATTACTAATATTTTAATCAAACAAATTACATAAAAAAAATGAGAATTTCGTGCTCTTCGATATGATATTCATCTCGATATAGTTTTTTTTTTCATTTTAACCGTTTTTACGTGAAATGCTATATATGTGTTATATTCATTATGAATATGTATGCACGTTCCCGGGTGTCCACATTTAGTATGAATAAAAAAGGTGAACGTTCATTCACTGTTCATGATGAATAATACAATATTCAGGATGAATAATACAACAGTGAAGATGAATAATACATGAATTCATGATTCATATATTATTCATCACGAATCATGTATTATTCGCTCTAAATGTTGTATTATTCACACTGAATGATACATTATTCATGATGAATAATATATGAATGACCCGTGAAGGTGTGGACACATGGCGTACATTATTTTGTTTCACGATTCACAACTGAAATTTGGTTTAATTCATTATGAATATGTATGTGCATCCCCGAGTGTCCCACATTCAGTATGAATAACAAATGTGAACGTTAATTCATTATTCATGATTAACAATGCAGTATTCAGGATGAATAATACAACATTCAGGATTAATAATACACAAATTCATGAATCGTGTATTATTCACCCTGAATGTTGTATTATTCATCCTGAATGATACATTATTCATGATGAATAATACATGAATGACCCGTGAAGGTGTGGAGAAGTGACGAGCTCTCTTTTGTTCCCCGGTTCACAACCGAAACTCGATAGGTTCTCGATTCTTCTCGATGGGTGTTAGGTTAACGTGATGAAGAACGTGATGCCTTACGATGTTGAAGAAGGTGATGGCGAGTTACGAACTAACGGTGTTGTAACACCGAATTTTTGGTCAAGGTAAACACCCCTTATCTTTGCACTTCGTAATTTACTTCTGGAAATGACCTCAATGGTTTTGGGTCGAGCCCGAGACATCCACCCCGCACGCACGAGCCACCGATGCCTAAGAAGTAGTTTTTGGGGCTCGGGATGGTTGGTGCGACTATGACAACGATTATGTCATCCGGGCACTATCGCTAGTCATAGTCGCTCGGAGGAGGCAAGGCACGGTGCATACCCGACGATATTGCCATGCAAGAGTGACATGGGATAGTCGCCCGAGAATCACTGAAATGGTACAAAGGGGCAGGGGTTCCTCGCGACAGTGACCCACGAGAATGCCCAGGGCACTGTCGCATCCGAACGGGGTCTGGGTATAAAAATCAACTCTAGTCGATTTTGTCACTTATTTTCTTATAATTTTTGTTCTAGGTCACGATTTCCAGCTCTCCAAAACCCACTTCTCTCTTCTAAAACTCCCTCCTCATTTACTCTCATCTAGGGTTAATCTTGGAAGCATTTATTGAGGTCCTACACCCAAGATTCAAGCTCCTCTTCTCATCTCCCTTAAGCTAGGGTTCATCAAGTTTTCTAAGTTTACTCTAAAAACCTAGATAGTGAGTTTCTAAACTTTGTCAAATCTAGATACGTGTCAATATTTTTGTTCTTCATCTTCATTTATATATTTGTTGGTGAAAACTCTCTATAAATGATGAAATACTCATAATACATAATAAATGAAAGCTTTGAGTTTTATGTGGGAAAAGTTATTTGGTACCTTGTGATATCATAACAACCTTGTTGCAAGATGAGTAACAATACTTGATGTTTTATGGACTTATATGTATTTAATGGTTATGACCTAACTTGGGTTTTGAACTTAAATGAGGCTCTTGGTATTAAATGCTTGTAAATGGTAATTTTGTGCCTTTAAGCGCATAATGGATAGTTTCTATCATTTGAAATGTCTATATGGAAAACTATACTCATTTGATTGATTTGGGAAACCTTAGTATATCACGTAAGGTTTATTTGTATATCAAAGTGGTTGGACCACAATATTTGGTATAAATGTAAGCACACCTTACTTGGAGTAAGTTGTATTCTTAACATCTTTATAATTTGGATGAACTATCAAGTAGGCACTAGGAGGATATAATCTTGACCGTCACCTTGGAGGTATGTGCCTAGATCTCCGCCATTTGGGGTAATGCCTTAGAGGTCGCCCCCAATGTGTCGGGCCTTTGCGGTGTTTCCCGATTTAGGTGAACATCAAGGTGTATCGACTCTTGAGGTGAAACTTGTTTAGTGTTTTGGGTCTCCCCCATTGATTCCTTATTTGTTCTATTATTGAATAAAACTCATCTCTCACTTTATTTGTGAATCAAATTTTGTTTAAACCCACTAGGCTTTTTGGCCTAACACTTGTTGGTGTCGACATGTATCTCAAGTTCTAGCGGCGTGATTGCCAAGAAGAGTTAAGCGAACTCTAAGTGTGAACATGAGAACAATTTTTGGGATGCCATTCTTGAAGAATTCATTTTGAATAATAGATAACAACTACTTGTAATCTTATTTTTTTTAGAGGTTAGATTAAGTGGTTGTTATCTCTTACCGTTAAATTACAAACATGTAATTAAACATGCATGTATTGTTTCCCTTTTTGGGAAGACTCGTGTCTTGACATTTATATACTACATTTTTTATTTTTGAAAACTTTTGTTTATCCCAATTTTTGAGGTGTTACAGGTGTTGAGGTGTTGTACACACTTGGACGTACATAAATATTCATTATTAATATAACATATATATATATATATATATATGTAGCATTTCACGTAAAAACGATTAAAACAACAACAAAAAACTATATCGATATGGATGTCATATCGAAAAGCACGAAATTCTTGTTTTTTTTATGTAATTTGTTTGATTAAAATATTAGTAATTTTTAAGATAATTTATTTTAAACTTTAAGTGGGTAAAAGATTTTAATTATAAAGGAAAATAAAAAGTCAAATATAGTAGACGTGAGTTTAAATTATCTTCCATTTTTACCCCTAATTTAATTTTAGTTAAAAACTCTATTTAATATGAGTTGTTGGATCAATAGAGATGGAAAGATCGAGATTCATCCTCACGTACACAATAAAAATTAAGTTTTTATTTGAACTTTCCTCTCTCTCTCTCTCTCTCTCTCTCTCTCTCTCTCTCTCTCTCTCTCTCTCTCTCTCTCTCTCTCTCTCTCTCTCTCTCTATCTATCTATAGGGGATAGATCAAATACAAACCACCCTAATTTTACAAACCGTGCAAATTGTCGATTTTATAGGTCAAGTTATTGAAATTGATTCATAAAATTGTTTAATCTGATTAAATTGTTTCATATAATTCTTTTCTTGATTAAATTGTTTCATATATTTGTATTTTTTACATAAAAATGAAATTGTTTCGTGTATTTTCTCTTTCTGATGAAACATGTTCATTTTTACATAAAAACAAAAATATATGAAACAATTTCATCAAGAAAAAAATTATATTAAACAATTTAATGAAACAAATTCATTAACTTGAACAATGAAATCGACGGTTTGCAAATTTAAGGTGGTTTGCAAATTAAACTACCATATAATATATATATATATATATATATATATATATATATATATATATATATAACCATAGAGCCCCATTTTTTTGTTAAGAATTCCATTAGTGTTAACCGTGTTAACCAAATCTTAACCAATCAAATTCCACCAAAGATTTATGTCCATTTCACACCTAGTAATTTTGTAAAGGGTATTTTTGTTATTTTAATTGATTATAATATTGATTAAATAGTTTCCACATTTTTCTCATATTTAAATTTGATAGTTATCTAATTATATTATATTGTAATTATATTTTCTTAATAAGCTAATGGATCAATATCAAACATAAAATTTATCAAACCTGCGTTTGATTTTTCATAACTGAAAGTGAAGAACATATGTGTTTTTCTGGAATCGAAAAAGATAAAATTTATGTTTATCTTGATTTTCGAAATCTATTTTATTTAAAATATTTTTTAATATAAAAGAAGATATCGATCAACATACACATTTTAACTGATTAATACGTTTTTTTAATTCAAATGCACATGTGCACACATGCACAAATACACAAATGCTTAACAATCTAACTATGTTTTATGTCTGTTTTTGAATTTATTCATGTATACACAAATTCAAGATTCCCTCCATGTATTGTTTCCATATTTTTCTCTTTTTTAAATGTGGTAGTTATTTCATTTGAATTTGTTCATGTATGCACAAATTATGTAAATGGTTTAATGTCTGTTTTTGAATTTGTGCATGTATGCACAAATTAAGTCTTGATATTATGCATTAATTTATTTTTTCTATTTACGAATTTCAAGTAATGGTTTAATGTCTGGTTTTGAATTTGTTCATGTATGCACAAATTCAAGATTCCTTCCATGTATTGTTTTCATATTTTTCTTTTTTTTAAAATTTGGTAGTTATTTTATTTGAATTTGTTTATGCATGCACAGATTAATTATTTCGGGAACCAGTTACCATGGATAACACTTGTCATGTTTATGATTCTTGTGTTTTGAAAAAATTACCCCTATGCGCATATACTATAACAACCCAAACTAACAGAAGAACAGATATAAAAGTCTTACACCAAAACGGCTCCAAAAGTACACCGATAGATACAAGGTTTGCGGAAAGACAACATATTACACAACTGAGATTACACTGACAAGGATCTACAATGGTGGTCCTCTACTTCAGCTCCAGCTCGCATTTCTCCTAAACTTAACCGCTCCTTCTTATGCCACGCTTTACCTGAAAAAGGTTTTAGATTTGAAAGAACGAGGGTTAGACCGAAAGGTCTAGTGAGTCCCCTCTTACAACAACTTTTAACTCATCACACAAATAAACAAGGATTTATCATAAAAATAACCATTTTCAGTTTCCAAGAAACATTAACTTTCAATAAACCTCTCCGCCCACACTACCGCCACCCTAAGGTGACAGCGTGTCTGTGACTCACACTGCCTTAGATGGGACACACACCCCCCATATAGCATAAACGGGACACACCCCCCGGTATGAACACAGGTGGGCCACACCTCCCGACTTTGAGTCTTCTCACTTAGGACCATGTATGCATACATTTCCACTTTGCCAACAATAAGGAAAAAACATCTTTAGCATTTAAATAAACTCGCAAGTAAGTACTGAAGCAACATCAATTCAAAGCTTGCATATAATTTGCATAATACTCATTCCATCACATATAAATCAAGTTTAAAATAAAACTTTCGCATGCTTTCATTAACAGAAGGATTTAGTTCAGAAAACTCACCTGACGCCCTTTTTGCTTTAAGCTCTACGTCTACCTTTAAAATCCGAACCGAAACCTATAAAACAATGCATTTCCCGATGAATTCTCGATACTCTTTAATTTAGAGAAACGATCCTAAATCCAAAAATCTCAACGGTCTTTTATTAATTAAGAAAACCCGACTCCCTAACCTTCAACTCGAAGAGAAATTGAAACACTCGAAACTACTACAATGGAATTGGATCATTCCCTACTTGAGTCCCAACAACAAATAAATAAGCTAACCCAATCCTAATTTAATTATTTCAAACTGGCCCACCTTTACCCAGATTGGGCCTCGGCCCACTGAACCACCCCAGGAACCGGGGTCTGCACTCCTCGACCGGAGTCTGCTTCCTCTCGACAGAAATCTGTGACCGGAGCCACTTCCTTGACCGGGGTCTAAACCCCACTCGACCGATGTGCTTAGTGACCGGGGTTAACTCCTTCACACGACCGGGGCATCCCCCCAATACCACCGACTGGGGTCTCCCCCCAATTCCACCGATCGGGGTCTCCCCTCGGTCCATCGACCGGTGTCCCAAAATGGGTCTTCGATCGGGGTCTCCCCTCGGTCCTTCAACCGGTGCTTGAGGATGACCGGTGTCTGCATAAGACCGGAGTCTTAACTGCTCGAACAAAACCTAAAAATACGATGTGCAGAACCCCATAATCACTCAGCTTAACATAACCCGAACAAAACCCAATTTTCAACAACAAAGCTTAATTAAAACTCTACTCACGATAACTTCCATTGTCTAGATTAACAAGACCCAACAACTTTACTCCCATTCCTTCCCAAATCTCAGATTCAATAAAACTATCCCAAAATCCATACCGATAAAAGCTACAACATTAGGAATTAATGAAGTTACCAGACAAC
Organism: Arctium minus; assembly: GCA_954870635.1. Taxonomy (NCBI): domain Eukaryota; kingdom Viridiplantae; phylum Streptophyta; class Magnoliopsida; order Asterales; family Asteraceae; genus Arctium; species Arctium minus. The sequence goes on along the minus strand of OX941097.1, from coordinate 35,023,185 downwards.
CGAAGATTTACCTTGAAATGCAGATTAAATCCAACTTGGAGTGCTTGAAGAATCGTCTCTCTACACGGTTTCTCCAAAAATCGCCTCAAGAACTCTTGTCCCCAAAACAGTAGCCGCACCCCTCTACAACACTGATATCTCTAGGGTTAAAACCCTTTTTCCCAATTTTCACAATAGACCCCTCCTTAATGAACTTTTTCCACTTCCTTCCCAACTTTATTTTACCTGAATTAAACCCGGTTATTACAATATCCCCCCCTCAAGAGAATTTCGTCCCCAGAATTGCTTCTTCAAACAAACTGGGATATTGATTCTTCATAACTAACTCTAACTCCCAAGTCGTTTTCTGGCCTTTGTGAAATTGCTACTGAACTTTCACTAACTGGATTTCCTCGCTCCTTAAATTCTTCAATTTACGGTCTGCAATGGCTACCTATTTCTCTACATAGCTTATCTTCTCATCTATTTGAACATCCTCTAAGGGTATTACGACATCGCTTTCGGCTAAACTTTTCTTCAAATTAGATACATGGAACACAGGGTGAACTCCTCACAGATCTACTGGTAATTCCAATCTATAATCTACTTCCCCAACACGTTTTATGTTAGCAACGGCTCAACATAACTAGGTCTCAACTTCCCTTTTCTTTATGAATCACATTACACCCTTCCAATGCGAGACTGATGACTTTATATTTGTCCCCGCTTGGGACTAATGTTTTAGAATTCTCAATCCAACCAGTTTATTACCATTCGATTATCCAAACAATTCGGATCAATACATAGCCGCACGAAACCATCCGATTACCCCTCGATTACAACCACTTCCTTGACTGATAGAATTTTGCCGGAGTCACACTACTACAACATGTTTCACTAACTAAATACTCACCCAAATCGCCAACAACTCACCGTCACGAGTTTCTTCACCATGCAACTGGCCCTTGAAAGCAAACCCCTTTAATCACTGCATAAGTCAAACGCATAAGCACTTTCTTTTTCACCCACATTGATCTCAACTCCTCGACATTAACCAAATCTCACACACTATAATGCCTTGCCCCAACGTCCTCACTACAATTTCCCACATGTTGGTAGAGACTTCCGCAATTCCAAAATCCTCGTAAACCACCAGTTCCAACTGGCCAATTAATGCGACACATACTTCCATCTCTCATTGCATCCACAATCACCCGGTCAAATGCGCAATAAAACCCAACTTCACCCGCTCAAACGAAGTGACCAAGCTCATACAAACTTTCCCAAATGATCTATCACGGGACAACAGACTCACTTGGAATCCCCTTTTTACACATTGCCAGAATTGATACTATGGTCCTTCGCTTCAATCACTATGCCCAACTACCTCTACCTTCCTCCTGGAAGACTTCAAACCCACTTCTAACAGCTGACTCACGGAATAGTGGTGGAAACTTTTGGCCAACTGCACTATTTTGATTAACCACACTCACACCATAGTCTCTTTCTCATACCCGCACTAGAGATTTATAAACTTGCTAACAACAGAATCTAACTACCTACCCCCCCCCCCCACATTTATGTCACTTGCCAAACTTCTTCCTCTCAGATTTTCCCACCTTTCCGACATGATATCTTCACTTTCTTATCGCTGCAAGAAACACCGTGCGCCCAACCTTTGCTTACTCTATTCCTCGATGATTCCAGAATATCAAATTCCTTTTACATAATTTTGCTTGATCAACTGACTTTCCACAATTCTTACGCGAGATAATCAACCCAACTCTTCCAAAGCAATACCCACTACTCAGCAGCGCCGCACAATTCTCGCTCTCCAATCAAAATTAACCAATCTGCTAGAACCCTTTCACCCTCAAGAATACTTCAATATGCCCACGGGTTTCCTATCTACTACACAACCCTCTGAATTAAGTTGCTCGACACTTTCCACAATCATTATAGAGATACAAGATAATCCCGCCTCAAACTTGCCAAAAATCAGAACATACAGTTCCTTCCTTTGATAACTGTCAACCCTCATTTGACAAAATTATTCCCAACTTGGCATCCCAACCACCATTTTACCACATACAGTTCATCCCCCCTAGATTTTTCGGATGGGAACGTTCCTCCTATAACAATAACGTCAGCCTTATACATATCTTCAAGAAAGCTCCTAACCCCTTTAAGGATTTTCACTCTCCGTTATGTCATAAAGACATCTCCAACACATGGTACAACCATCGCTCTACTACCTCATCCCAGAGTAACTACAAATCTCCACGATCACTGATCACACATACTCATATCATTCTCTTCCCACTGGTCATAATACTGAAATCGGACTTCAAGGCATTTCACAGCCTTGTTTTTCTCGAGTCTGGATAAATCACAAAACTATGATCCTCTAACCTCTCACCAAGATATCGCTCCTTGTCGACTCATCGCAACCTGCTGGAATCAAACTCCAGTAGTCTGAAAGATTAAGCATACTACCTCGAAGACTTAAATGCTCACGGTGCAACCCCTCCCAGTTGCTATATAAAAACTTCGCTCCCGCATAACCATCAAGATCTCATCGGTAAAGAACTACCTGCCCGAACTAAAGATCTTCCGCTTTTGCAAGATCCGCATAATATTATCCAACATCGCATTAGGTACACCTTTTCTGAATACTCTTCGCTTCCTCACACAACTCCTCAAAACTAACCATAACTACTGCTTCATTACTGGCATTCCGCCATTCACCACGAAAGTGGTTTCTGACTTCCACGACAACAGTCGACGTCGAGATACTCCCACTATGTCTCCAAACATCAAGGATCCCCAATGAAGCCTACATCTTCCACTGCATCCACTACTTGACAAAATATTTTTACAACTTCAAATCTCACTCCAGATACAACCGTTTGCCGACTTCCACACCTCAAGCCAGGAAGCCAACGGTAAGCCATTAGAGTCTAATCTCCCTTAACTTCATAAGTCATTGCCTCCATTAATTACCTCCGCTAAACACCACCCTGACTTAGAAGAATACCAATATCAAGCATTTACTACCCTCTGATCGCCAGACACACTGCCACTTCCTAAACTTTCATCATCCTTAATTGCAATCCCTTCCCTACGACCTAGAGAGTTCATAGCCTTCATGCATGACACACAATTATTTAAACTCTTGGCACGTTTGAAAATTTAGAAGGTACCTACATTATAGAACAAACTTGAGTATACACAACACCACTCTAACTTAGCCATGCACAATGATTTCCAAAAATCGTTCAACCTCAACTTTACGACAAATTTCTCTTCATCGCACCCCAATATCGGGGTTGGCACATTTGAAAATATTTCCGATGAACTCTACACACATAATTTATAAAATACTACAAAATTGCTTGTACTGGGCGTGCCAACGACTCTCATTTTTATTGATATGACAACACAAGTCTGAACCAAACTCACTTATAAAATCACGCGATCAAACGGTGTTTTGATTTTTACAACCAAAAGTTAACTCAAATACAAAATACATATAATAATTCACCCACACAAAAATCGAAATTTATCACCCAACGCCATAACTTGTCTTTTCATTCCAAACACACATGTGTACTCGTTGACACGTTTTCAAAGCAAGTACTTCGTAAGACACACACTCGCCAAAACGTCTGATATGAATGATATGAAAAAATCCAACAATTCGCTTGACACTCGATGCATGAGACTCAATGACATTGAAGGCTATTTACTCTAACAAGGTCGACTGCTTGCACTCACCACAGTTCATCTCAGACTTTCCACCTCCGACCAACCCACCAGGGTCCTCGCATTTACCACTACTAGCAACACCATCACAACTATAAATTTACAAAACACGCATCCTCACTTTTACCTTTAAAACAAATTTACCAACCATATCTTGATTCTATTGATCCTCACTACATTTTATCTATCAGCACTGATTTCGTCTCTCATCTACTCTTCGGTTAGCTACAACTCTAAAAGCCACAATTTATCCTTCGATTCTTGAATTAACACTCTCCTGATTCTCACTAATCAACACTCCACTCTATCGAACCGAAGACTCCCTTGGAGCGAAAAGCTCATCTCCTACCCTCAATCTCTTCCTTATGGACTCAAGAGGTCTTTTCTCAACGAAATATCTACATTCCGCCCGATAATCATCCTAAACGGTATTAACCTTACTACCAAAAACGAACTTCCACCACACACTTGACTAAAGCTATCAATCTAAAGATAGAACTCTCTACCCTGAACCACACTCAACAATAGTAATCGAGTATGCCCATGCACTTGTAAATTCCTAATGGCATTGGCCAGATGCGATTCTGAATTTACCTTACATGAGGGTACTCACTATTGTTATCACCCCTAATAATGATCGAGGTCTTTATTACAGGCTTCCTATATCTCAGTTGTGTCCATCTACTCCATAGTTTAAGTTTAGGCCCATCCGGTCACCTAAATCCTTTAAACTCTGGCTCTGATACCAATTATAACAACCCAAACTAACAGAAGAACAGATATAAAAGTCTTACGCCAAAACGGCTCCAAAAGTACACCGATAGATACAAGGTTTGTGGAAAGACAACATATTACACAACTGAGATTACACTGACAAGGATCTACAATGGTGGTCCTCTACTTCAGCTCCAGCTCGCATTTCTCCTAAACTTAACCGCTCCTTCTTATGCCACGCTTTACCTGAAAAAGGTTTTAGACTTGAAAGAACGAGGGTTAGACCGAAAGGTCTAGTGAGTCCCCTCTTACAACAACTTTTAACTCATCACACAAATAAACAAGGATTTATCATAAAAATAACCATTTTCAGTTTCCAAGAAACATTAACTTTCAATAAACTTCTCTGCCTACACTACCGCCACCCTAAGGTGACAGCGTGTCTGTGACTCACACTGTCTTAGATGGGACACACCCCCCATATAGCATAAACGGGACACACACCCCAGTATGAGCACAGGCGGGCCACACCTCCCGACTTTGAGTCTTCTCACTTAGGACCATGTATGCATACATTTCCACTTTGCCAACAATAAGGAAAAAACATCTTTAGCATTTAAATAAACTCGCAAGTAAGTACTGAAGCAACATCAATTCAAAGCTTGCATATAATTTGCATAATACTCATGCCATCACATATAAATCAAGTTTAAAATAAAACTTTTGCATGCTTTCATTAACAGAAGGATTTAGTTCAGAAAACTCACCTGACGCCCTTTTTGCTTTAAGCTCTACGTCTACCTTTAAAATCCGAACCGAAACCTATAAAACAATGCATTTCCCGATGAATTCTCGATAATCTTTAATTTAGAGAAAATATCCTAAATCCAAAAATCTCAACGGTCTTTTATTAATTAAGAAAACGCGACTCCCTAACCTTCAACTCGAAGAGAAATTGAAACACTCGAAACTACTACAATGGAATTGGATCATTCCCTACTTGAGGCCCAACAACAAATAAATAAGCTAACCCAATCCTAATTTAATTATTTCAAACTGGCCCACCTTTACCCAGATTGGGCCTCGGCCCACTGAACCACCTCGGGAACCGGGGTCTGCGCTCCTCGACCGGAGTCTGTTTCCTCTCGACAGAAATCTGTGACCGGAGCCACTTCCTTGATCGAGGTCTAAACCCCACTCGACCGATGTGCTTAGTGACCGGGGTTAACCCCTTCACACGACCGGGGCCTCCCCCCAATACCACCGATCGGGGTCTCCCCCCAATTCCACCGACTGGGGTCTCCCCTCGGTCCATCGACCGGTGTCCCAAAATGGGTCTTCGACCGGGGTCTCCCCTCGGTCCTTCGACCGGTGCTTGAGGATGACCGGTGTCTGCATAAGACCGGAGTCTTAACTGCTCGAACAAAACCAAAAAATACGATGTGCAGAACCCCATAATCACTCAGCTTAACATAACCCGAACAAAACCCAGTTTTCAACAACAAAGCTTAATTAAAACTCTACTCACGATAACTTCCATTGTCTAGATTAACAAGACCCAACAACTTTACTCCCATTCCTTCCCAAATCTCAGATTCAATAAAACTATCCCAAAATCCATACCGATAAAAGCTACGACATTAGGAATTAATGAAATTACCAGACAACCGAAGATTTTCCTTGAAATGCAGATTAAATCCAACTTGGAGTGCTTGAAGAATCGTCTCTCTACACGGTTTCTCCAAAAATCGCCTCAAGAACTCTTGTCCCCAAAACAGTAGCCGCACCCCTCTACAACACTGATATCTCTAGTGTTAAAACCCTTTTTCCCAATTTTCACAATAGACCCCTCCTTAATGAACTTTTTCCACTTCCTTCCCAACTTTATTTTACTTGAATTAAACCCGGTTATTACATATACACAAAGTGCAAAGTGCGTGTGACTTACCAAAATTGCCCATATTAATCCTAGCCATTGATATGATGCATCTACGGTTATGGTTGGTTAAGACAATTAATACCAATGGGGTGGTTAACAAAATAAGGGGGCCCTATTGCCATAGGTTCAAATGAGAAATGCTAAGTGTGTGAGAAATAGAGAAATAATCCTAGTCATTCATACGGTGAAGATCGGATTTGACTGGTCAAAAATTGCGTCTTTGACTGGTCAAAAGTTGCGTTATTCCAAAAATAGAAGGACAGTTTCATAATTTTTACAAATACGTGGGACGAGTTCATATGTGAACCTGTATGATTCACATATGAACTATATGTTCATATGTGAACTCGTGTAATTCACATATGAACTCTTTTTAATTGATTCACATATGAACCTTTGTGATTCATAAATGAACTAATTAACCGATTCACATATGAACTAATTAACTATAGGTCATATGTGAATCAGTTGAACATATGAACCTTTGTGATTCACATATGAACTAATTAATTGATTCTCATATGAACTAATTAACTGATTCACATATGAACGTATATTTCATACGTGAATCACACAGGTTCACATATGAACTTGTCTCGATATTTTATGAAACTACCCCTCTATCTTCTACAGACCACGCTTATCCGATGCTTCATAGTCAAAGCTGCAAATGTTGACCAGATGAAAGGCTAGGATCATTTCTCTATTTCTCACACACTTAGCATTTGCCCTAACAACACTAGGGGGAGTTTACTAAACGCTTGCTCGACAAGTGCTTACTGACTCACTTTATCTTATCTATGAATATGACAAAGATTGAGAATCTTATCCGACAAGAACGATATCAAGGACCGACAATCTTACTCTGTAAGTGAGAGTAACAACTCTTACCTGATAAACGCTTACTGGATAAAAATGTTGCATATAATGCCGTTTTAATGGACTAAAATGTTAATTGCTATGGCTATGTTTCGTAGCTGATAACTGATAAACTAGCTTATAGCTGATAAGCTAGCTGATGGATAAGTCACGTTTGGTTAAAACTAGCCGATAAACATGTAAAATGACCAAAAAAGACATCTTGAAAAAAAATAATAATCAATTACAATATTTTATAATATAATTCGTTAACTAATACAAACAAGATAGTTAAGAAAAGTTAAATAATATATATGTTAATTCAAAACATTTGAAATTTATTATTATATATATACTATAAATTTTGAATTTGTTAAAACAAGTTTTAGAAAAAATATACATTAACCTATGATTTTAAATAACCATTACATAAGATATGAATAAAAATTATTAATTGAATAATAACTAAAAAAATAATAATAATTGATAGCTAAAATATATTGACTAATATTAAAAAAAAAATATATATAAAAATAATTGACATGATTAACAATATTTCTAAATAATTAAAAATTAACATCAATGTTTAATTAAAATTTAATTAATAATTTTCAATTAATATTAAATAATATAAGTAATAATTAATTTTTAACAATTAAAACTTATTTATAATTAATAGTTAATAAATAATAAATAATAAGTATTATTAATAAAGGTATAACATGTACAAGAAGGTCTTTGCCGATTCCTATCAACATGGTGCACCTCAGAGGGGCGTGAAAAGGCCATGGAGACTTTGACTGAATGAATAGGGATCAATTGATAAACATTTTTTTTAGGAAGAGAATCCAGGATGAACGCTTTTTTCATTCGCTATGCGCTGATTGGATGCGTACTCGCGTGATCAATCGATGGACGGGGGAATTGGAAAAAATCATGAAAAAAACTTCTCATAAGCTACTCCAAGTAGCTTATCAATAAGCTAGCTTATGTTCATCCAAACATATACTCAAAAAATAAGTTAGCATATACGCTAGCTTATTTTTGCCAAACGATACCTAAGTTAAGTGAAAGTGTTGATTATTAGCAGTAAACACTTATTAAGTAAGCGTTGGATAAACGACCTCTAAATGCGAGTTTGTTAGTAAGAAGAACTAAAACCAAACGAAAATGCATACCATAGAGGTTTTTTTTTTGTTGTAAATAAATCGTAGGGATCAAAACCAAAAAGAAGAGAGGAAAAAAAACAGAGGACCACATGAATGAAATCCGTAATTTACTATTTTTTATATATTTTCGTGGGGCAAGTTAACTAGAAGGGTTTGAAGTTTCTATCATGGTGTAATTTTCTACTACCATAATTTTATCAAAAGACGAGTAAAATCGAACCGTGAAACTTTCTTCATCTTTTCATTGCTACATAGAATCAGTACTTGGTTACATACCTCTCGAGCAGGGAAATTCAACGTTCAAACATGTCGTTATCAAAACAAAGTTAAAACGAAATATATAAAGATAAAAAAAAAAAAGAAAACTATAATAAAATATGAAAATACCTTTAAACCATTTGTTTGATAATTTAAAAAAAAATAATGTTATTGTAATTTATAATTCATGTGACCAAAAGTCAATAGTTTACTTGTTCAGCAAATGGTCATGGCTGATGTCACTGAAAATGAAACCAAATATTGATCGCTTTCAAGGTTGGTGATGGATGATGATTATTAATTCAGGAGTTGACATCCAACGGTCATTAACTTATATATACCAACTATTTAACTTATATATACCAACTATTTTTATCTCCTTGTTAAATAAATTCTCTTACCGCTTTTTTTTTTTTTTTTTTTTTTTTTTTTTTTTTTTTTTTTTTTTTTTTTTTTTTTTGAGACAAAGGAATAAAGAGGCCATTACCAGGCTTCGTATTGCCATCACCCGGACGGCACTCGTTCATTTCATTAAAAGAAGCATTACAATTGGTGTCGTTACAACTAGGGATGGACCTAAAAAAAATTATTACGGTGACACCATATAATATAGATAAAATATAATTATAAAAGCACGGCTTTTATCGACGTGTCTTCATCATTTTCCGATGTTCAGTATTGTCTGATGTGTTTTTAGCATAATTCCACTACTTCGAGGAATTTTTAAAGTTTTTTGCTTGATTTCGAGAGTTTTTTAAGGTTTTTTTTAATCGATTTCGAGGGAATTTTTCGGTTTTTTTGTTTGATTTTAAAAGTTTTTTTTCCGCTTTTTTGGTTGATTTTAAGAGTTTTTTTTTAATTTTTTGGTTGATTACGAGGTACGGTTGCACCTTCTTGAAGATTCCAAAATAATACGATAACACCTTCCAGAACGATATGGTTGCACCTTTCACGAACCTAATTTTTTTACCTTTCATCAGAGAAATAATACGACACGTGCCACCGTAGCCACAAGCACAGGTCCGTCCATGGTTACAACAATTAAGGGAGGTGGGGCATGCTATCAAAGTAAACTTATCGCTTCGATACTAACATTTAAGTACAGTAAAATTGGGTTTATAAAACGTTTAAAAAGTCTAAACATCCTATAGGATACTTTAGAGGACTTAAGTTTGTAGGTATAAACAAAAAACATCATATCTAAAAGTGTTACAATAGGTTTATAGGACGTTTTTGATCGTCTTAACAAATTTTAGAACATCTAACAAATATTCTAAAATAGAGAAAATTGAGATTTTGATATCTATTTGGCTACAACAAATTTTCTATCTTGTTTTCTAAAATAGAGAAAACAAGAAAAAAAAAACTCCAAACTTTAGAGAATTCTCTAAAATTTGATGGGATGTGAGAATTTTTTTTATTAATTTCCACCAATAAGATTAAGCTATCATTATTTTATATAAATTTTTTTTTAAAAAATGTATTGAGATGATAAATTATATAATTTTTTAATAATATAATTAATGTTGAAATCTCTAAAATAAAGAATCTATTGTAGTGAAATGTAATTTTATTTAGAGATTTTTGACTTTTGGTTCTTTATTTTGAGAGAAATTATAGAACCTGTTGGGGATGCTCTTAAATTGTTTTTTAAACAAAGAGTCATTGTAAAAAAATGTCTTATAAACACAAGTGTTTTATAAAAAGAAGGACATTTTTCAAAAGTGTCCTATAAAATTGCTAAATTTATGACACTTTATTTTAAAAAAAACTACCTAAAAACGTGTTGAAACGTCCAAAAGTATCTTATATACCTATTGTAACACTTTTAGATTGGACATTATAGCCCATTCTATAAACTTAAGTCACGTATTCTATTAGGACGCTAAGACATTAAAGACGTCCTATAGATCTAAATTTGTTGTAGTATTTATTAACATCAACCTTCTGTTTTTTTACATTTTAAGTTTACAAATAAATCTAAGTTTACTCAAAAGGGGTTCATTGAGCAACCAATATGAAATGGTTCAAACAACAACTATGGGTGTGTATTTGTCATAACCCTTTATTTATATAAAAATTTCAGAATCCAATTATACTTGTTAAGAAAAAAATACATCAAATCAAAATGTATTTTGTTTCATTTACTATTTCTAGGAACCTACTTTCAAATATATTATCTTAAGAACGTACTATAATTTTAATATCTATACTATATTATAAAACACGGATAAAAAACTCTTAAATATAAATTATTGGGCACAAGGTATCATCATTTTATGCAAGATTTTAAAAATATCTTAATTTACAAGTATAAAAGCACAAGATACATATTACTACTGCATATTTTTAACACCCACCAATTTGGTATGTGCATGATCTTCTTTTTATGCAGACCTTTCCATGTATCACTATTAATTAATATATTATATTACTATAATTTTGTTTTAATTATATTATTAAATATGTAATTGGTTATTTTTTCTAGATGTCATTAAAGTATATAAGATAATCATTGAATTCTAACAAAATACTTAGTTTTTTTTACATAAAAAACATTATATTATTAAGCCTAAATTAAACAAATTTATAAAAAAACATTATCACTTTCTCAAAACCATCCAAAATCGTACTGTAAATAGACAAAAAAATAAAATGAAACATTAAAATCGTGATGTATCTCACTGCATTGTATGCGTACGCTTCTAGTAATTAATTAAGCGAATGTAATGTAAGGACATCCATACCAGTCTTTCTACCAAGCTTTCAAATGACTTTCAAGACATGCCACAATATCACTTCACCAAGTAAACATGTGGGATGCATTAATTTGTATAATCTATCTTTTTTATTGTTAGAATAAAATAATTTATATAACTTATACATAACAGTTAACAACAATAAATTAATTTTAATATTTTTATAACATTAATTATAACATTTTTATTAAATTAGTATTAATGCTTAAATATTAATTAATATTAATTTAATAGAAATGTTAAAATTAGTTTTCTAAAACAACATAAATATAATTACATCATTAAAATTACATATGTCTTATAATTAATAAATTGAAGTAAAAAAATTGTATTTTATATATTTGTATTAAATTACGAATGATTAAAGTATATAATTGTAAACTATAAAGTAGTTATTAATGGCACTGATGACTACTTTTGAAATATGTATGATATTCCATTGGTACGGTGGGACTTCTCTTGACTGAGAACCCATTAATTAACATATATTTGTTTTATAATATGTTTGTTTCACAGTGTGAGCACTTTTAGCTTGTTTTTTAAGTAAAAATTAAATGTAAAAAAGCTTCATATTATGAACCGAATACATATGAAAGAAACACATTGTGAAACAAATATATGTTCATTAATACATTAAATGTTAGTCTTAGATGAGAAAAAAATCATGAAAGCAATATCTTAAAGTACAAGTTCTCACGGATCTTAATTACAAGTTTTGAAGTTCTCAAATGATTAAGGGGATATAGATGATAATTACAAAAGTTGATGTGACAATTTTAAAAAATGATTGAGATTGCACTGTTATGGATGGTCTAATATGATTTTTTATTCCGTTAAAGAAACATGCTATAATATCAAAATAAAACAGTAATATACAACATTTGTTATGAGGGTTTGGCCAATTTCACCCTAGTCTATTTACCCTTTACACCCTAGTCTAGATCCAATCATTTTTAATAAATGTCATTTATATACTTTATATATATATATATATATATATATATATATGGGAGAGACTAATTGCACCTTTAACTTTGCTAAATGCACCTATATGATTAATTTTCTTCTCACACACATCAACATCAAAATCTGCTTTTTACATTCCCAATGCATGAATTACATTCTCAATGCACGAATTGACCTGATTTTGACATAATTAAGGGTGCCATTAGCACTCCCCATATATATATATATATATATATATGATATACACTTATATGTATGTGTTTTGATTTTATAAATTTATAAAATTTATTATCTTTATATATATATATATATGATATATATATATGTGTGTGTGTGTGTTTTGATTTTATAAATTTATAAAATTTGTAACTTTTGATTTTCTTATAACTTTTTAAAATGTAATTTTCTTTTTGTAACAATTGCATTTTATTATAACTTTGTAAAATGTAATTTTCTTTTAGGGACCAATTCCATAACAAACGCCAAACGTTAGGGACCAAATCTGTAATTTACTCTCTCTCTCTCTCTCTCTATATATATATATATATATATATATGTGTGTGTGTGTGTGTGTGTGTGTGTGTGTGTGTGATTAGAGACTTTCAACATATCGTTCACTTCTCATTCTTCATGTATCCCTCTCTCTAAAAATCTCTCCAACTTCTGTCTAGATTTGCTCTCAATCCATTGAAGTAATCAACGAATCAATTACAATCATTGATAGCCAACAGGTTTGGTGTGATCTTTCACCTTTTAACCAATGTAGGTTGTATGACTTGTTTTCCTCTCTGGAAAGGTCCCGAAGAGTTTCAATACCATCGGGTCCTTACAATTTCACACGTAAACAACAATCATTATGTGATGGTCCAGTTAGAAGAAGAGTACCCAATGCCTCCCATTTCAGCATTATGGACCCGTAACAAAATCCCGTCAGCAGCTGGATGGCAAACCATATATATGTCACGTCTAGAATTCTATAAGCAACTCAAATCAACTAAAAAAACTTTTGTAAATATAGCGGATTAGTTTTTAAAAATTAATTTTGGACTTTGTAAAATGTATTTTTCTTCTTATAACAATTAAATCAAAAAATATTCAATATTGGACTCATTTCGAAGGTATTGACAAGACGATTATAATGGGGTAACTTGTTAAAATTAAAAATTACTTTTTTAACGTATATTAGTTAATATACACTTATATGTGTTAATATAATAAAAATGTAAAATGTAAAATATAAAACCAAAAGGTATAAAGTAAATCAATAAAAAGAGTTCAGGGACCAAAATTGTAACTATAATTAAAAAACAAAAAAAGGAAGGGTAATTAAAAAACAAAAAAACAAAACAATTGCACACTAGACATATAGACTAGGGTGCATATGGCAACACCCTTATTATGATGGGAAAATATCGTAAAAGAAATACGTGGTCATTGACAATGATTTCTAACTCAATTGAAATATTTCAAGATTCTTATGGTTATGAAATTCATATTTTTTTCTTAATCGTTACAATGTAGTATTTTATGAGACTTTTAAGCTTATATAATCAACAATTGTGTTTTACATTAATGGGGTTATAATTAGTTTTTTTTTTAACAAAATTGTGCATATAACAAGTTTTACCCTTATGAAACAAATTCCTAAAACTCTAGTTAAATTATAGTATAATATAACTTGATAAGTAAATTATTTTACTGGACCTCTTATAGGATGATACTCTTTGAAAAATATCGATAGAAACGTTCTAAAACCAAGTTTTGTTAAATTGTGGGTGTATCTGCCAACTTGCACGCATGTCGATTAATCTTATCATGAGGTCCTAAAATTAACAGTCGAAAAGACCTCTTATAGTTATTGCCCGAAAAGACTTGAACCGGTGATAATGAGGAGCAAACTTAAAACCTTACCAACTGAATTACCCACAAATTAAAATCGAGTTTTTTTTTTTTTGTTGTTGTGATGTTTGCTTTTTAAGTTGTATTTTATGTGGAACACCAAAAGTAATTAAGGGGTTTTTCCCTTGTTATTATTTCTTTTTACTAAAAAAAACCTAAAGAAAGGAGTGCTAGGATATGACAACCGTACAGTTTTTCAGGATTTACAAATCCACCCAAAAAGATTGGGAAAAAAGAAAAGAAAAGAAAAGGAAACAGAAAAAGAAACAAATGTTGCGTTCACAAAAGTTGTTCGAATTTCCAAGTGTCATCATCGATGAGCATTCTCGAGTATTCGGTGAGTTCTTGTGCAAAAGTAGCATCACTTCTAGTGGTTGTGTCGATTTCATCACAATCATTGATCAACATGTTCAAATTCTTGATGAATTCGTTCTCATCATCCCATAATTCCGCTTCAACGTTTCCGTAAGTGGTAGAGTCAAAGGATGAAGAACACCAGTCAAAACTTGGCAAAAACTGGTGTTGTTCGTCATGTACGTAATTCTGGTTGCAGATCAAAATGTTGTAATTTGACGAGGTTGAAGACGACGAAGATGAAGAAGATAATGGAGGTAAAATGTTAACATCAGTAGAAATCATAATCTCATGAGGCTCGATCAAAGGAACTTCATCGGTGCAGAAGTCACCTACTTCTGTTATCCTTGTGCTTTCTCCACCATCTTCATGTTCATCTTTTCCTACATCAGTGATTGAACTTGATTGAACTGAGATGGTCTCATCAACTACTTTGTTCGATTCATCATTTTGATACTCCACTGGTTTGGAAGAGGAGTTTTCCTTGGTCTGTTGTGGTTCGTGGACTAATTCTGGTGATGGAAGTAGTGGCGATTGGTGGTCAGTTGACGGGGCTGGAGGAGGAAGTGGTTTATGTGTGAGAGGATCAATCCCCATTTTCTTGAGCTTTTTCTTGATATGGGTGTTCCAATGATTTTTGATTTCATTATCCGTTCTTCCAGGAAGATGTGATGCGATCTTCGACCATCTGACAACCAAAACCAAACGCAATATTTAATTACTTTTTCTAAAACAGTCAAAACTCAATTTTTACGAAAATCATTAAAAAAAAAAATAGATGGTTACGTCAACGGCAACCATCATTTTTCATCATGCCCTATGGGGGATGATCAGCATGAGACCTTTTTGTTAAAAAAATCATGATATTGCCCTTGGACCATATAAACACATTAGAATGGGTCCAATCATATTGGCCACAAACATTCTTTTACCAAAATACCCTTGAATTTACGATACTATTACGAATATACAATCGTATACATCGATCTACTATATAGAAATTCGATTTTTATGTATTTACAGTACTGCATGATACTCGTAAAAAAAACCGAATAAGGATCCCGTTTTAATAATTTTATTTATTTTCAAAATAATATTAAAAATTACACAAAGTTTTTAATCATATGTATATATGCATGACTTGTCTGCCACTTCACATATAAAAAGAGATGCATATATAATATATATCTACCTGTTGCCAAGTTGAGAATGAAGATCGATAACCATCTTTTCTTCGTATTCAGATAACAAACCCCTTTTTAAATCCGGTCTGAGGTAGTTCGTCCATCTTAATCTACAACTCTTTCCGCACCTTAATAGTCCTGAAATTTAAAACCGAACCAGATTGAGAAACTTTAACGACCCCTTTGATGAAATCTCGGGATTCCAAGAACTTTATATAAGCTAGATATATGTTTAAAGAGATATTTAACGTTTTTTGGTCGAAAGACGTTAAAAACGATCTCAAGAATGCAACATAACCCATAAAATTGTTTGGTTTTATAAGCTTCAGTCCTATAAATTTGTTTATTTTAACACTTAAACATTCTTGACCTTCTATAACCTCAATTTTGTTGTAGTAAATGATTTCAAGAATGCTACACGCCCCGCACAAGATAATACAGTGCGGGATTCCTTCAATTCAAGGCTCATGACCGTTTCCCGTCTCCATTTCTTGATGGAAAACACGTAAAGATCGAGACACGATCGATGAAACAAACGTACCTGCAAGTTTAGGGACAGCCCTCCAACAGCATTGGCCATTGGTGAGGATGAAGTTAATAAGCTTCTTGTCTTCTTCAGCTGTCCATGGCCCTTGCTTCAACCCAACTTTATCACAACATGGTTGTCTTCCCATTCTCGATATCAAATTATCAATCAATATCGTTCAGTTTTTTTTCTCTCTCTTTCTCTCTCTCTCTCTCTCTCTATATATATATATATATGTGTGTGTGTGTGTGTATATAGATATATATGTATCTATATGTATAACCAGGTCGATCTATATGGAGGGAGTGCAAAGGAGAGTTAGTAAAGCCTTGAGAGGTCTTGGGTTATATATATACTACCAAAGTCTACTCTAGAAAACACGGTTTTAGGTTTACTTTTGTCTTGTTTTCAGAGTTACATGATTTCTACTTTTCTTTTTAATTTTTTTTAAAGATTTAATCTTTTGTTTTAAATTTTGACATGTGTCAAGGGTCATAGAGACATATAAACATAGGCTCAAGTGCTATTCATGATCCATTTATTACGTTTTGTTGCATAATAATTATACATAATTTATTTGTTGAATTTATTTAATTCGATATATAAATTGATAATTTAGGTTGATACTAGAAACGTACTTGTGTAATACAGCGAGATACATCACGATTTTAATGGTTCATTTTTATTTTTTGTCAATTTACAGTACGATTTTGGATGGTTTTGAGAAAGTGATAATGTTTTTTTATAAATTTGTTTAATTTAGACTTAATAATATAATGTTTTTATATAAAAAAAATAAGTATTTTGTTAGAAATTCAATGATTATCTTATATATTTTAATGACATCTAGAAAAAATAATCAGTTACATATTTAATAATATAATTAAAACAAATTTACAGTAATATAATATATTAATTAATAGTGATATATGGAAATGTCTGCATAAAAGGAATGTCCTGCACATACCAAATTGGTGGGTGTTAGAAGCTTGCAGTAGTAATATGTATCTTGTGCTTTGATACTTGTAAAGTAAGAGATTTTTAAAATCTTGCATAAAATGATGGTACCTTGTGTCTAATAATTTGTATTTAAGAGTTTTTTATCCGTGTTTTATAATATAGTATAGATATAGATCTTTATGATCACTATTTTCCAACTAATTTTATGGGGAAAACGTATTTTTGTCTCACTCAATCTTGTTTATATCAGTCTAATTTTTTTTTGAACTGCAAATAACCACTTTATTACCAACAAAAGACCAAACAAAACAACATCCCAAGAAACAACCAAAGCAAAACAAACACAGACTACCCAATTACTGTCAAGGAGCCAAAACTGGAACAAAACCAAACAAAGGGAGTTTGCGAGAGGCAAACAGTTGCACCGACGACTCCTACCGCAACCCACTTCACAACAGAAACGCCATCAGCAGATCGGACCGATCAGAACGGAATACCAAATATAACCGCGAAACCTGGAAATTGACTGGGAATCGACAATTAAGTGACACATACTACCTAAGCACGTCAAGCTGCAGAAACCGAAAAAACCAGCAGCGATCCCACAAACCTATCTTGATTACTCGACCCAACCCCGTTGTTTTACTCTAAACTTCTACAGCTTGGGATTCGATATCCATGTTAATTACAATTAAGTGACACATACTACCTAAGCACGTCAAGCTGCAGAAACCGAAAAAACCAGCAGCGATCCCACAAACCTATCTTGATTACTCGACCCAACCCCGTTGTTTTACTCTAAACTTCTACAACTTAGGATTCGATATCCATGTTAATTACCCAATCAATTCCTGATCCCCGATCTCTTCTTGTAATCCACTCAAACGCTTTTAATTGGAATTCAAAGAAACGGTATGAGATTTTACTCCACTCTTTTTCAAAGACCACCTTATTACGATTTTCCCAGAGTAAGTAAAGGAAGCACCATACTACCGCGTCCCATATTTGTGCTCCTATTTCATTGACCCCCAATTGATTAACCAAACCAAAAATGTCACTAAGAGAGCTAACTGAATCTAAATTTAAACCCCACCATCTACCCATTTGTAACCATAAATTCTTCACCTCTTCACATTTTATAAGAGCATGATCCACCGATTCTATTTCTTTGTAACATCGAGGGAATAGTATAGAATCCAACTCCATCCCCATACTATCCAATACCTCTCTCGCGGGTATTCTACCTATCCTCGCTCTCCACACAAACACACAATCTCATTTCCACCTCGCCTATCGCGACCTCTCGGTTCCCGCCTCTAATCTCATTTCCACTTTCAATCTTCTTCCCTCTACCCCCCTATCCTTAACTGAAACATTTTTGTCTCTTTCAAGTTGGAAAAGGTGTTTGAAATCCTCCTCTAGGATTTGGTTAGCTACCCATCTATCCTCCCAAAAATGTATCTCTGACGCATCCCAAGTTGTTTTACAAACGACCCCGTGAAATTTTTTCCTTCATTGTCCATATCCTTTCCCACTCTTATGATCTCTCTCCATACGGAGACCCCTCCCGAACTGTAACACTCGAAATTTCAAGTAAGCATTAAATGTTCCTCAACCTTTCATTATGCGTTTCTAACTTGTGTAAGATGTATCCATTTGTTGGTGATTTTAGTGTCACCGGTCATTTAAGTGTAATTAGTTATAACACGAGTACTAATGAGTTTCAAACTGTGATCTAATACAAGTTAGGTGGTGCGAATTGCACACTTGTTATAAGACGAGTTTGATCCCGGACAGGACGAAATGGCGGGGGTCAAGGGGGTCGCACCCCCTTGCGGGGTCAAAGGGGCAGAGCCCCTGGTGGTGGAAAAACTGGATCAGAGGCTCTCTGCAGAGGCTCTGATGTCTATTTCTGCAGAGTCTCTGATGGCTTTCTACAGAGGCTCTAGTGCTCACGACAGAGCCTCTAGTGGCATTCTGCAGAGGCTCTAGAGACCTTCTATAGAGACTCTGGTGGGAGTCTCTGCAGCGCCTCTGGTGGGCGTCTCTGTGGGAGTCTCTAGACCAGAGGCTCTGGTGCCTATCTCTGTACTAAACTTACTGAACATTTAATGCTTAGTTTTTTCTAGCCCATGATTTTAACTAAATTGATTGTAACCGAATATAATTGATAGTAATTTGCAATCATTGCCATTTCAGTTATTTTCCTATTTTACGAATCGGACTAGTATATATGTCGTATATACTTATGTATTAGACTCACACTTTTAAACACTCTCTATATACTCTCCAACAAATTTGCTCTCGTTTTTGTGCCTAAAAACGATAGTGTTTTTTAGTCTTATCCCATATTGGATTTCGTGCAACCCAGGCATAGGGCCGAAATACCAATTCGGAAAGTGACTTACACGATTTTCAAGAAATCCGGTTATCTGATCGATCCTTTTGCCCCTGTATCTCTAACACCATTTGTAACCAATCGTATTGTAGGTACTTTCAACATTGTTGATTAAGTTAAACACATAGAATCGAGCCCGAAATCTGAGGCCAGCCGTGGTCGGTGACAATGACACTGTGTCAAAGTCGCGGGGAAGAACCGGGTTATGGTACATCCCGGGCGAGAATGACAGCGACAATGCCTTGGAGGCATACTCATCGGTCATAATCGTCGGGAGTGTACCGAAAGGGGTAAGGGCACGGCGATAGTTACTCGCAACAATGCCAGTGGCAAAGTCGTCGAGCATTGTCGCATTCGGGGCCTGGCTGATTAAAAACTCCCCAAAATCGATTTTTCACTTCTCATTCCAACACAATCAGTTAGGATTCGGTCCTAGAGCTAAGAGAGGCGATTTTGTTTCATCTCCCACCATTCTCCTCATTAAATGCTCTAAGATCTTGGTGGGTGCCATTATTGCTCTTCAAGGCCTACCTAGGAAGCATTAAAGACTTGCATTCAAGCTTGGTAACTTCAAGATCTGTCCTTCCTCAGCTTTCTAGGGTTGATACTTTTCTAGAATTTAACCAAAACCTAGATAGTGAGTTCCTAAACTTTGTCAAACTAGATACACATCATCTTATGTTACTTATTGTCATCTTTGCATTTTACATGACATAACTTACTTGTTATATGTGTGTATTTATGTATAAGCTCAAGATCCATGTTCCACATGGATGAGGATTTCTTAAATGGCTATTTGGAACCTTTTAGCCAATAATAATTGTAGATTCATTCTTATAATGACTACTTTAAAATAATTGGCTTATATGGAGGATTTTGACCTAACTTTTTAGTAAGTGGTATACATCGAGCCTAAATGATGATGGGTTATTTTGTTTCCCCAATGAATGAAGGAACATGGAATTTGGTGGTCTATTATTTGTCTACACCTTATGTGAAAATGTGAGTATGTTGATAAGAGGAAATGCGTGCAAGTCTCGTGTGGAGATTATACGTGATATATGTGACATATAGTCTAAAAATTTGCGTACCCGTGATTTGGTGTTGCGAACATTTCATGTGAACAAAGTGCCTTGAGGCCTATTAACGATATTGTTGGACGAACAAAGTCAGTAAACACTAGGAGGATATAGTCTTGGGTGCCACCATGATGGTATGCACCTAGACCTCCGCCATTCGGGATAATGCCATGGTTGTAGTCCTCGGATGTGTCGGGCCTTTTGGATGTCGCTCATGGTAGTTTGACATCAAGGTGTATCGACTATTTAGGTGGAACTTGATTAGTGCTATGGGTCTCCCCCATTGACTCCACATACCGAAACTTACTTGATAATTGACATGTGCATGTTCCTCTTAATCGTTTATTATTACTTGTTCAAACTTACTAGGCTTTTTGGCCTAACACTTGTTTGGTGTCGGTGTGTATCTCAGGTTCTAGCGGGGACGGTACTAAGAAGATTTAGCCAGGGTTTGAATGAGTTTGGGGAAGATTCTTTTTGGTATACCGTGTCATAGAAGACTTTATTTTTGGAAGTTATTGGGTGACACCCGTATTGTAATCTTATTTCATGTGAAACTAGATTAGTAGGTTGTCATTTCCAATACTTCGAATTGTAACTTGTTAACAGGTGAATATTCATTTCCCCATTTTTGGGAGGCTCGATGATTTGGCAATTTTATATACCATATTTCCATTTTCTGGAAATTTTTGGTATCCCCATTTTTGGGGTGTTACACGAACGTCTTGAAGGTTCATCCAACAAGCTCCCACCTGAACCATATAAGCTCCTAATTACTTTTACCCATAAAGACTCCTTTTCTACTTGAAACCTCCACCACCATTTTTCGAGTAATCCCCAATTAGCGTCCCTTAAGCTACCGATGTTTAGCCCACCCCCCTTGAAACCACCCAACACCCTTTCTCAATTGACCCAAGCTAGAATTTTTTCTTTAACACTTCCTCCCCCCCACCCCCCACCCCAAATGGCATCTCACTCTCTCAAGATCTTTTAAAACTCCTTGCGAGGCACGGAAGAAAGAGAAAAAGGAAATAGAAATTCTACCGAGAACCGATTTCACCAAAGTCCTACGTCCTCTAAATGATATCGTTCTTGCTTTCCACAAAGCTAGCTTCGTTTTTACTTTCTCTATAACCAACTTTCAATGATCAAGAGATTAGTCTAGGCATAGCCTAGGACACCCTTCTCAAAAAAAACTTTCAATGATCAAGTCTCTTCATAGAGGCTCCAACTGAAAGGCCTAGGTACGTGAAAGGTAGAATGCCACTTCCGCTCCCCAACCCTCTTGCCCATTCTTGGACCTCTACTTCCGGCACCCCCACTCCATAAATCTTGATTTTGTCTTATTTATTTTTAGTCCCGAGACTAAATTAAAGCATTTTAGCAGCTTCATTAGGTTCTTAAGGTTTGAGAGTTTCCAATTCCCGAAGAAAATCACATCATCCGCATATTGATGGTGAGATACCAAAACTTCATCATTACCCACCTTGATTCCTTCAAAAATCCCTTTCTCCATAGCCTCTTCCATCATAATGTGCAAAGTTTCAACTACCATTAAAAAAAGAAAAGGAGCAAGTGGATCTCCTTGCCTCAAACCTTTCTCCATTTGAAATTCCTTAGTCGACGCACCATTTATAAGCACAGAGATCTTGGATGATTTTAAACAAGCCTCCATCCAACCTTTCCATTTGTCCCCGAACCTCATCTCTGTCATTACGTCCAAAAGTAACAACTATTCAACTGAATCATACGCCTTTTCGAAATCTACCTTAAATAATAAACCTTTTTTCTTTGTTCTCTTCAAGTAAGACACCGTCTCGTTGGCTATAAGAACACCGTCTAGGATGAATCTCCCTTTTATGAAGGAACTTTTTTCTTTACTTATCAACTTGTTCATTACCGTCTTCACTCTTTCGGCCAACAACTTCGAGATTATCTTGTAAAAAATCCCAATGAGACTAATAGGTCGATATTCGTTCAAACTAATCGGGTTTGTGTTTTTTGGAATTAAAGTTAAAAAGGAAGCATTACAACCTTCACTTATTTCTCCTTTTTCCAAAAACCAACTTATAGCCGCCATCAACTCCTGTTTTATTAATCCCCAAAATCTCTTTATAAACCTAATTGTAAATCCATCCGACCCCTGATTGAAACGTCTGTTTTCCCATCTTGGATCAAAAATTCACATTGAAACGTCTATTTGTTCCATATTTTTAAAAAGGCCTCCTGATTTCCCTGCCGCTGGAACTTGAACAAAATTCCCATCAATGTGCCCCCAGAGACCTGCTATATATCGATCATCCACAACTTTCAATTTGGTTTCTGTATTGCAATCAAACATGGGCTCTCTTTTTTACACACTTCTTTTACCCAATTTCTCTTATTCCTCGATCCCAGACCCCTTATATTCATGGATATAAGTTTCATAATTAACCAATTTTACTCGATACTTACCCAATTTTGACAAATCACTGGCTTTTGGATGCTCCTTTTGATTTTTTCCCGTTCTCCTGTTCCCACATAATTCCTAATTTGTTCCTAAATTCCTCCAAACCTTTCATACTATCCAAGCTTTTAAGGTCATTTGACAGAGCCGCTTTGGTTGATGCCGATATCGAACCCCTTCCGTTTTTTGACTTTTTACTACATGAATCCCCCTTCCTTTCTGTCTTTTTCTGCGCCCCTTTCGATTGAGAATTACTTCTAGCCTTTTGTTTCAATAAGTGAAAACTCACCCGACCTTTGTCGAGGCCTAGATTGTCGATCATCCTTGCTTTCATAGTTTCTCCACCTAAGGATGAATCTCTCTCTTTGCTTCCTTTGCTTAGTTTGATCGAATCACAATTTCCAGCACCTTCTTGGATCCCGAACGAATCTTTTTTCCTTTTATCCACATTATTTTTAAGCCCATTGACAACAACCCTAGCTTCTCCAGGATCCATATCTTCAATTGAATCAATCCTTCTAATTGTCACCGAACTTGACAGCCCAAGAAAATTATCAGGCCCATAATTTTTTCTTCCTTCTAAAATACCTTTTATTTGACCACTTAACTTACCCAGCCCAACCAAATCCTCAGGCCCAACAGATACATTGGAAGGCCCATTTGCATGTAGACCAAATACCTCTGTTTCCTTAACCATATCACATTGATCACCACCTTCAATATTCTCCAGATTTTTGTGCGACTGTTGTACCTCGGGACCCATCGGATATGTTTTCGAAAATGGGTGTTGATTGTTAGTTGCAAAAGAATTCGACTCTTCATCTTCCTCCTTCTTCTCCTGCACCTCCAGTTGTCTTCCTTTGGCCGGAGATGATTTTTTCGGTGACTGTTCCGGCAAGCCACTTTCCTTTCGATCCTACCTGCCCTCTCCATTCTCATCCTCGAATTCATTTCCTTCCCCCTTACTATTAACCTCTACTTCATGGGTATCCTTTAAGTTCCCTAGATTAGTTTTCCCATTATCAAAAATACTTTCTTCCACCATCCAATCTTCATCTGATTTCTCTTCTCCTTCCGTCCATTCAGACGGAATGGACGATTTTCTCCGTCTTGCTCATTATCCCATTCTGGCCTCGCTTCTTCTTCCTCTAGCTGAATTTCCATCATACAATTATCTTCTTCTTCTATTTTAATCACGTAGAATAAATCTTCCACCTTTATACTTTTTATTTCGTTTATCCTTGATACCAATCCCGAACTGATCATAACTTTACCCCACATCAAATTCATGCTTTCCTCCATCTCGCAATTCTTCATTTTCAGGACCCTCCCCCAATTGCTTGCTATTTTCGTAAACGTCGATTCTTTTCAAGCATGCAACGAAACTCATTCGATTCTTAGCCATACGAGTCTATCAACGACTCTAAAATCGGTTGACCACTCCCTCCAATCCTTGATCCAATGGTGTCCATGCACTTTATTTTCTATGACTTTCTCCATTGCTTCCTTCGACTCAAAAGTTAATAACACATTCCTTCCTCCCATAAGCCTAATTCCACTTTCCTCCACCTTTTCCACTTTACATAACGATTAAATAACTTGTATGTTGTCCATAGAATTGAGACTCCCCACTGCATATTTATGAAGGAACTGAAGTCTTCCTTCTTCTGCTACCCATGATCCCAAAATTTCTGAGTTTTGCCTGGTGTTAGCCTTCTTCACCTGTATCCCAGATTTTACTACTTCAGCAAATGACGTTTTTCCTACCTTCCAATTTGATGTTATTCCATCATTCGTACCTACTGGAACGTAAACACCGATTCCACCATTCCTGCCTACTGGAGCGTAATCGCCAAAAGGCCGAGGCTCTCTTTTCACCTCTCTCTCCCTTTCTTGATTGCTATGAAAGCCCTCAGCCTGTAGGTTCCTAATCAAATTTCATTTAGTTTTTTTTCGAATGCTTTTTCGTCAGCCATGAACTTCAATCTAACAAACCCAAAATTTTCACCATTTTTCATTTTCTTTCTAGCCATATAGATATCAGATACAATACAATACCTTTTGAAAGCTTTCCACAGATCGCTAACCTCCCAAGTTATTGGAAAGTCGAAAAACAAGAACGAAGTCTCATTCGAATTCTTCTTTTCATAGATTGATCGGTTTTGCAGTACTTCACTATACCTAAACCTGTTACGTGACCCCACAACACTTCTCACCGGACATCTCAGTCTTTCTCCCCCGCTCACTCTCTCTCGCGCTCTCTCTCTCATCGTTGTTAAGCTATTAAACCATTAAATTAAAGGAAAGAACTCCGCTAGGTACAGAAAACAAACAATTCAGAGGAAGACAAAACCAGTAAATAAACAATAACGAACCCAAAAAGCAAGAGGGACCAAAATGTTTGTACCAGTCTAATGTCGTATCAAATAGGAAACGAGTTTTTGTCTCGTCCTATTTTAGATACCAAATACACCATAATGAAAATTTTAAGTTCATGGAACAAACAACGTGACGAAATTGAGTACACTTACTCTAGTAACTTCTATTTTTATGAAAGCAAATTCTATGAAATCGTTTATAAACCAAGTTTTGTTGTAGTAATAAAACTCGTTATATATATATATATATATATATATATATATATATATATATATATATATATATATATATATATATATATATATATATATATATATAGCCATAGGTTCAAATGAGAAGTGCTAAATATATGAGAAATAGAGAAGTAATCCTAGCCCTTCAAACGGTCAAGATCGGATTTGACTGCTCAAGAATTATGGCTTTGACTAGTCAAGAATTACGGCTTTGACTGGCCAAAATTTGCGGTTATGCCAAAAACAAAGGGGTAGTTTCCTAACTATTAGAAATAGGCGACAAACTGGTTCATATATGTGAATCCATGTAATTCACATATGAACTAATTAAATGATTCACATATGAACCCTTGTGATTCACATATGAACTCATATGTGAATCAGTTAAATAGTCCACATGTGAACTAGTAAATGGGTTCACATATGAACATATGGTTCATATATGAATCACACAGGTTCACATATGAACTTGTTTGCCATCTATTTGTAAAACTTACGAAACTACCCATCTTTTTTGCAGATCATGCGAGGAATTATCCGGTGTTCCACAGTTAAAAAGTCACAAATGTTGACCAAATGAAGGCTAGGATCACTTCTCTACTTGTCATACATTTAACACTTATTATATATATATATATATATATGGAGAGAGAGGGGGGGGGTTATTATGCAACCCCTTTACATGATGCAACTCATGCAACCCCTTTCTCCATCACTCATTTTATTTTCAGTTTTTTTTTTCTTTTTCTTAATTACATAAAATGAATGGTGGATAAAGGGTTGCATAGGTTGCATCATATAAATGGGTTGCATTTATATATATAGAGAGAGAGGGGGGGGGGGGGGGGGACAATTATTTTGCACCCCATGAAAAGGTGGCAACCCTTGTAACTTTGATCTCTACCGTTGATCTTCAATTTACCTTTTTTTATTTTTGTCTATTTTTTAGAGACCCGAAAGGGTAATTATGTCATTTAGGATTTCGGTTATTTTTTTTTATACGGATGAGTTTTTTAGGTAATCCCGTTAATTTAGGCAAACGAATTTGAAATATTTGATTTTTAATCATGGTAGTTATCATGTTTCTAAAACTGTCGTATGCTACCTTCGTTTAGGGTTTTTTTTCAAAGATTTATTAGTGTTTTATGGAAATCTTCTAATGTTTTCTGGTAATCTTCTTTTTTCTGTCAAGCATGGCTGATGAAACAACATGTAATGCTATCGTAACTAAGCCGGCCAATTCATGATTCTGCAAATCTGTCGTTGGGAGAATGGGTGATGAATTATAGGTAAGAAAAAAAACCCTAACCTTTATCGCCTTGTGCTATAACATTTTCATTCTTTGATTCTTCTCCTTCACCTGCAAATGAACCTTCTTCATTCATATTCTATTGTTCATCGACCGTCTCTTGAATGTCCGGTTCATCTTCCCCAATGCGATTGTCATTTGCCTCAACTTCATTTTGCTTTTCATCAGGAGTTTCATCATCGTAATAAATAACTATTGGTGTAGAAGCCGTGTTTTTGAACCTTG
Source organism: Arctium minus (assembly GCA_954870635.1). Classification (NCBI taxonomy): domain Eukaryota; kingdom Viridiplantae; phylum Streptophyta; class Magnoliopsida; order Asterales; family Asteraceae; genus Arctium; species Arctium minus. The sequence continues at coordinate 34,995,786 of OX941097.1, read as the reverse complement.
AGAATGAATATCGAAGCATGATTCACTCACTTCTTTTCTGAACAACCAATGATCCAGATCGATAATCAGTTGATGAATAATCGTAATAAACATATATCAAGAATTATTGGCCTAAAACGAACCTCGATTTTGTGTTGCCATGAGAATCGTTCTTGATTTGGAGTCCAGGATTAGGTCTTACTAATTTCTTCGTTGAAGATGACGATAATAACCAATTTGATAATTATTGAGGATTTTCAGGGATTTTGATATCAATTAATCCAACTTGCCACGATTAGCGGTTTTTGGATTTCATTGGATTTCATCCAAATTCCCTAAAATGCCCCTGATCGTACCATTAATTCATTTAAAAATAAATCAAAATGAAAATTACTAATAATTAATGAATCTTTTAATCCTAGCCGTCTATTTCATTATGGATGGTTATGATGATAGTTGTAAGGGTTGTTACATTTTCATGGGGTGCAAATTATAAGACCCCTATATCTGTATGTATAATAAATAAATAACTAGCATGTCACGTGTCGTCTTTTGGTGAGCCGACTTCAGTATTTGTCCGACTAAACATGTATCTGGACGTATTTTACATTATAAGTTCAATTAGCACACCCACAGTCACTCTTCCTTAAATCTCTCCTTAATTCTATTTTCTTAATTTATATGTTACATTTACTACCCTTATAATTAGGTATGTAATTACTTTTAATCCCTTACTTTTTTATTTTTCATTTTAGACTCTTAACATATAAACATAAATAATGTATATGAACTAAAATGCATTAAAAAACATTTCTATTTTTTACAAATTATACCATTGTAATCCCTTCGTTAATCCTTTCGAAATGAGCCCAATATTGAATATTTTTGGATTTAATTGTATTATTAAATATTATAAATATATACGAATTAATGTGTCGTGATTAGTATGGGATTTGTTGAAATTAGTATGGGATTTGATACAAATAATCACTAAATTGTCGTGATTTTCTTTTCGCAATTTCATATCAATTTTTACTTCAAAGTCGAATTCATTCGACGAATTATAATTCTATCAAATTACATTCTGTCAACGAAACACCCTTAAAATTATCATAATAAATTTAATTACTTGGAAAAAAAAGATATCACTTATCAACTAACTTTTGGATTATGAGTTCGAACCTTTTTCAAAAATATAAATATGCAAATATTTTAGTATAGTATATTTAATTATTTATACTTTCTTAACCATGATTATATTATTTCCTCTAATTTTAATTGAACTACATAATGTCATTTATCTACAGATGGTTAGGTAATTATATTTTCAAAGTCAAATTGTTATGCTTCCCGTCAATTCACTTTAATCAAGTGATTCAAAATAAAATTCATTTTAACAAACGAGCAACGAGGTGTTTATGACCATATCATCACAGCGGTTCAAAATAACCAAGGAGGTGTGTTTTTTGTATATGGTTATGGCGGAACAGGTAAAACATTTCTATGAAAGACAATATCTGCATCAATAAGATCTAGACGAGAAATTGTTTTAAACGTTGATTCGAGTGGTATTCCTTCTTTACTTCTTACAAGAGGTAGGACAACACACTCTCGCTTTCAAATTTCTCTAATTCTTAACGAAGATTCTCTTTGTTACATAAAGCCAGACAGTGATGTTGCCAAGTTAATAAAGAAGACTAGGTTGATTATATGGGATGAAGCACCAATGGTTCATCGACATGCATTTGAAGCATTGGATAGAAGTATGAACGATATTTTTTGTATGTAAGGCATTACTGACTCAGAAATGCTTTTTGGTGGCAAAGTAGTTGTTTTTGGAGAAGATTTCAGACAAATTTTGTCGGTTATTCCCAACACAAGTAAACAAGACATTGTTAATGCGTCGTTAAGTTCATCTTACATTTGGGAAAAATGTAAAGTCCTAAGGTTAACTAAAAACATGAGGTTAACTGTTGACTGTCAAGCTTCTGATATAGAACAAACAAAGATTTTTGCAAACTGGCTTTTAGATTTAGGAGAAGGCAAGATTGGTAGTGTGAATGATGGTGAGACAATTATCGATATACCTGATGATCTTCTCATTATCGATTCAACGGATCCTATATCTGCATTAATTGAATTTGTTTATCCTTCTATTCTTGTAAATGTCAAGAATTCATCATATTTTCAGGAAAGAGCAATACTTGCATCCAAACATGAAGTCGTTCAAGAAATAAATGATCGTTTGCTATCATTGTTTTGAGGAGACGAAAAGGAGTACTTAAGTTCAGATATTCTGTGTGAATCAGAGCATCTTCACGAACAGTTTGATGAAATTCTGTATTCAACCGATGTCTTAAATGGTCTTAAATTATCGGGTTTGCCAAACCATAAGATAGTACTAAAAGTCGGTGTTCCAGTTATGTTACTAAGGAATATTGATCAGAAATCTGGTTTATATAATGGAACTAGACTACGGATGTTATCTTTGGGAAATCGGGTTATAGAAGCAGAGATTATATCTGGAAGCAATATTGGAAGCCGAACATTTATTCCAAAAATGTCTTTGACACCTACAGACAAAAAGATTCCATTTAAGTTTCAAAGAATACAATTTCCAACTGTTGTATGTGTTGCCATGACCATAAATAAAAGTCAGGGACAATCATTATCGAAGATTGGTTTGTTTCTGAGACAACCAGTCTTCACCCATGGTTAGTTATATGTTGTTTTATCTAGAGTAAAAAGTAGGCAAAGTTTAAAAATATTAATTATAGATGATGAAAGTATAGTTAGCAATAGAACAAATAATGTAGTATATAAAGAAGTATTTGGTAATATATGATACGTATTTCTTATTTTATTAATATTTTAACTATGTACTTTTCCATAATTTCAGTTACGTTCTATTATAAATTCTTAATATTTATTCATATTTTTTATTATTTTTTTGCAAAACATCATTTGTGAAAACTGTCAAAAACAAAAACATTTTGTAATCAACAGCAAAAAAAACAACAACTCTAAAGGGAAAAAAAACTTAGAAAAGTAGCATCGTACTTTCGATGATCATTCATATTTGTAAGATAAGTTTTCTGTCATGATTTAATTTTTTTAAATTACCCCTTATTATACACGGATTCGAACCTAATATATATATATATATATATATATATATATATATATAGGGGGTCATTCAAGGGAGAACTAGGTTGTTTGTGATAACTGTGAGATCCAATGTGAGCCATATATTAAAGGATAAATTAGGAAATTATTAATTTTGGTGATTTTGTTTGAAATTTTAATTAAAGGGTATTTTAGGTATTTTAAAATTCTTATCTTTCTCTCTCACCTCTCTCATCTCTCCGGCCTCCGGCCTCCAGCCTCCGATGAACCTTATTCTGGCGGATACACAATGTGATAACTAAAAAAGCGACATTGTTAACCAAGATACACAATGTGATACCAAAAATACATTGTGGTACACTGTGGTACCCATTGTGATACACACTATGATACCCATTGTGATTTGTCTTAACAGTAGAACTTACAATCCAATCCAATCCACTATGGTACCTATTATGATACCCATTGCGAGGTGTGATACTCTGTTATTTTCACTACTTTTTTCATATCCGTTGTACCATATGATACCCACTGTGATACCCATTGTAATACCACTATGATACCTATTGTACCCATTGTGATACACATTGTGATACATCTCTGCCGTCACATCTCCGACGTGATATGTGTTACATGTCCGACAAGATCTAGGTTACATCTACTATGATACCATTGTGGGGGATAGACTGTTTCCCCATTAATAGTGTGAGGTGTGAGTTATAACATAATAAATTAGGGTAAAGTATATTAGGTAACCCGTAGGATTTGAATGAGTAAAATAAGGATTTGATATGTTATAAAAAATCTAAATTGCCAATTTACCAAAATATCATTTTACTTTATTTTAAAAACAATATTAATTATATTAAATGAGTGGCTCACATTAGATCTCACGATTACCACAAAATATCTAGTTCTCATTTGATTAGGCCCCTATATATATAGGCTCATTCAAATATAAACCTTATATAAGTTGCATCCCTTACAAACCATTTTCAACCCTTGATTTATCGTTATCCTTTATTATTAAAATAAAAAATATTAGGGACAGGTAATAACGTAATTGGATTTATTGGTTTTATTAAATGATATAATTTTTAATTTTGGATAATTTTGTAACTGTTATTATTATCCCATTAATTCCTAATTTTTTGCTTAATTTGTAACTTTCATCTTCAACGTTATTCTTGTTCATGTGAAGGTTTTTGAAGGAGATTTTTAAGATTTTGAATTGGATGAGTTTGCATAGAAGAAGGGTGACAATATGCATTTTCACAAATGCACAATGTGAATTCCAGATACATACTTCATTACATATGCACATTGTGCATATATGAATTCCAAATACATACTTCATTACGTATTCATAAAACACTCGTTTTTCTACATATGCAAGGAATCCGGTGGAGATTTTGTTTCCTAATATGAAATTATATGCTTTCTTCATTTTTGCCCTTCCCGTGCATTTCTAAGGTGTCGTTTGTTTTTTAAGAGGTTTAAAGTCTGAAGTCTTATTTTAGTTATGAATAATAAGAGGTGGTGTGTAAAAAGGTCTGAACGATTCAGACTTAAGAGCCATTAAGAGGTTTTTAAAAAAAAACAAACAACCCCTAAGTTTCAGTTATGCATGGTAACCATATTTCATATATTTACAATTCCTACCTTTGTTATATATACCATTAGATCAAAAATTGTACAACTAAGATTGGTTTGTAAGGGGTGTAACATATGCAAGATTTGTATTTGATTTGAATTATATATATACATGTTAAGAATCGCATGAACCAATTTTCTTGTTTTGTTTCACATCATGAAACGATGAATGTGAAAGTATATTGTTTTACAATGTGATTATTTTTAATTTGTATTTTTTTATATTTTTTGTTTCACATTATGAAACGACATTATATTGTCACATGAGTTTTTTTTCACAATTTGAAACAACATATGATCAATGGTTCTCACGGTTTTCAATTTTTTTTTTGTGGTTTTTATTTAATTTTTCCCTATCACACACTCATACGAAAACACAAGAACAAAATATGCAAAATAATATAAATCATAGCTTAAAATCTAACTCATTGGATGGTTTTGGTTAATTTTCAAGCGTTTGGTTTTCACATGTGTTGTTTCACCTATAAAACAATACATGAAACATTTTTACATTGTTTTTAACTTTTAGACGTTATATATAGGGGTACGGCTGTTTGTGGTCCGTTTTGGACGGTTTAACCCCCAAAACCACAAACCAAACCACAAATGGCAGTTTAGAAAATTTTCAAACCAAGCGGTTTGGTAGCAAATGACCAAACCGGTCAAACCGAACCACAAAAAGGCGGTCTAATCTGACCGGTTTAGGTGGTTTGGACTTTGCACCTCTTATGGACTTTAAATTAAAAAAAACATAAACTCTATATCCAAAATAAAATTTCTACCAATATAACATTATTAGAAAATAGTATATCGAATTATAAAAGAATGTTTATATATTAAATTAAAAAAACATTAAACAAGTTGAAAAAAAGTTAACAAGTCCACCAACAATGGTTGAATTTTGGACAAATGTTGAGCAAGTCGAAAGACGATTTGAATTTTAGATTTGAATTTTTAACGGATCTTAGAATTTTATCATTTTAGATAACATAATCAATTGAGAAAATGAAAATTAAAGACATAATTCTTTGACGAATTTTTTTTAATCGAGTAATAAAAGTTGATCCTACAACATGAAAACTAAATATGATTAATTCATGCGTATTTTTGGCCGTCGGTTCGGTCCAGACCGCTCAAAAAAAGGGTCAAGCCGCAGACCAGATCGAACCGAGCAGTTTGGCTATTTTTCAGACCAGACCAGACTGTCAGACCGCTCAAACCGCTAAAAACGGTTCGGTTTGACTTTGTTCGACTGGTTTGAGCAGTCCAACAATTTCTTTGAAAAACCTTATATAGAGGGGACTTCATTTGAGATTCATTCTAGTTCACAAATCATATTCAATTAAAGGTTAACATATAAACATTGTAATTATGATAATTTTGGCTAAATAATATAAATAAACGACATTTTACGAGAAGGCGAGAAATGTGATATCATATATGATACCAAACTTAATCATATATGATTAAACGCATGTTACATTGGCAATACATAGACGTTTAATCATATATGATTAAACACACCCACATGCCGTGTAATCATATATGATATCACACTTCTCGCCTTCTCGTAAAATGTTTAACTTTTCGCATGATTCTTTCTCTATATATTTTAATAGTAAAAATAAAATCTTAACACAAGCTATATATATAATATGTATTTGATCCTTAATTAAAGATTTTTGATAAATCAAATGCTAAATCCAATATTATGATTTATTTAACAATTAAAACAAGTTATTTTTCATCTTTAATATAATTTATTAAATGACAAGTTGCTTCTAACGACTAATTAACAATTTTTATATTCATTTAGCTTTGATTACCTATCTCGTTAGTTGATATATTAAATGTTAAGGGATAAATAATCCCCAATTGTGACACTTAATAATATAAATAAAAAATAAAAGTTGAAATGATCAAGAAAATCTTACGTGAATGGATGAACTTTTTATTATTAGTAATTTATTATATGATCATATCTAAATGCATCATTTGAATTAAAACATTTAGGTGCCGTTTGTTTTTTAAGAGGTCTAAAGTCTGAAATCTTATTTTAGTTATGATTAATAAGAGGTGGTGTGTAAAAAAGTCTGAATGATTCAGACTTAAGAGCCATTAAGAGGTTTTAGAAAAAAACAAACAACCCCTTAGAGTTGTAGGAGGAAAAATTATAACAATCGTTTAATAAGTGCAACGCTTTTGTAAAATACACGTTATGTATTTAGCGACGAGAAAATTTCAAACTATACTTTCATGCGTCTCTCTCTCTCTCTCTATATATATGCATTAGTATTGTATGTATAGATGAAGGATCGTGTAAGAATAGGGGTTAATGTGAGAAGCGTAAAAAGGGATCTGGACCCTCGATCACTTTTAATCTTACCCTACCCCATGAATTGTGCTTATCATGGGGATTGATCCGGTGCATCGCATTAATTAGTGTTGACCTTCAATTACGATTGATACAAAGGTGGAGCTCCTTTTTTACCTTTCTCACCATAACATTCATTCTTACTATAACCCAACTCTGTATATATATACAGGTGTGTATGCATACATGTAAGTGTGTGTTAAAATTGAAAATAGGCGTCGAATCGATTTGAGACATAAGTTTCATTGGACCATATATGAGCTATATCTACTATTGAATAGATCTTAAAAGTTTCAAGTAGGTGGCAATTTCGATGAACTGAAATATTAACCGGTTGAAGTAAGTTGTTAATACGTATATTGTATGACTATCAATTCGAGATCTTCAGGAATCAATTTGAAGTAACCAAACATTGCAATTTTTATATTAATATCTCTAGAAATCGACTAACTTTTAGGTTTTCTAATCCCTTTTGGTTTCTATATATAAGAATAGTCAAATCAGAAGTACAAGAATGTTGAAAACCGTGAAAATGAGTAGTCGTGTATTGTTTCATATTGTGAAACACTTGAAGTGAAAGATGCAATGTTATTTCTTAATGTGATTATTTTTAATTTGTGTCTTTTGTTTCACAATGTGAAATAACATATGATTAGTGGTTTTCATGGTTCTCAACCTTTTTAGGTCTTATTTGATTATGCTCATATGTGTATATATATATATATGTGTATATATATATATATATATATGGATGGATTCAAATGAAAACTCATCTTTTATTGTGTACATAAAAGACAAATCTTAACCATTGATCAAAACTTAGAAAACTAATCAATGGTTAAAGCATAATAAGATTAATTGAGAAGTGATTAAGAAACAAAATTGGAAATTTGAATCAGTGTCTACCTTGTTTGACTTTTTATTATTTTTTAATTAAATTTTTTTACCCCCTTAAAGTTTAAAATAAATTATCTTAAAAATTATTAATATTTTAATAAAACAAATTACTTGAAAAAACGAGAATTTTGTGTTCTTCGATATGACATCCATATCGATATAGTTTTTTTTTTTTTTTTTGTTTTAACATTTTTTACGTGAAATTCTATATATGTGTTATTTTCATTATAAATATGTATGCACATCCTCGGATGTCCACATTCAGTATGAATAACAAAGATGCACGTTCATTCACCATTCATGATGAATAATACATGATTCAGGATGAATAATACAATATTCAGGATGAATAATACATGAATTCATGATTCATGTATTTTTCATCATGAATCGTGTATTATTCACCCTGAATACTGTATTATTCATCCTGAATGATACATTATTCATGATAACTAATATATGAATGACCCATGAAGGTGTAGACACATGTCGCACTATATTTTGTTTCTCAATTCACAACCGAAAATTGGTTTAATTCATTATGAATATGTATGCGCATCCCCGGATGTCCCACATTCAGTATAAATAACAGATGTGAACGTTCATTCATTATTCATAATGAATAATACAATATTCAGGATGAATTACACAACATTCAGGATAAATAATATACGAATTCATGAATCATGTAGTATTCACCCCGAATGTTGTATTATTCATCTTGAATGATACATTATTCATGATGAATAATACATGAATGACCTGTGAAGGTGTGGAGACGTGACACTCTCTCTTTTGTTTACAACCGAATTACTCGATAGGTTCTCGATTCGACTCAATGGGTGTTGGGTTACGGTCCTGAAGAACCCGATGTCTTACGACGTTGAAGAAAGTGTTGAAGAAGGTGATATTGAGTATCATCAAAGAGCTTCCAGCCTAGTGGTAAGACTTGGGGAGTGCATAGCCCTTAACCCAAGTTCGAACCCTGAGAGGGGAGTTTGGCGATACCAGACTTTGGTCTTGGGCCTTCGGGTCTTGGGCCGGGGCCAGCTATAGCTTGCGTGTTCATAGAGCCCAGTGCGCTGGCCGGGCCGACTCTTAGAGTCGGTCGGGTCGACGGGGATTAGTTGGGCTGCCCTTGGATGCTCTGGATACCCCGGGAACGTGTAGTGTGCGTGTGTACTAACTACTAACCCCTCTGCCGTTAAAAAAAAACATACTTACGGTATCGAGGTGTTGTACAGACTTGAACGTACATAAATATTCATAATAAATATAACACATATATAACATTTCACGTAAAAACGGTTAAAACAATAAAAATAAAACTATATCGAGATGAATCTCATATCGAAGTGCATGAAATTCTCGTTTTTTTTATTTAATTTGTTTGATTAAAATATTAGTAATTTTTAAGATAATTTATTTTAAACTTTAAGTGGATAAAAGTTTTTAATTAAAAAAAGAAAATAAAAAGTCAAATATGGTAGGCGTGAGTTTAAGTTATCTTCCATTTTTACCCCTATGCATTTTGAAATTAAAAACTCTATTCAATATGAGTTGTTGGATCAATAGAGATGAAGTGACTAAGATTTGCCCTCACGTGCACAATGAAAATTGAGTTTTCCTTTGAACATTCCTCTCTCTCTATATATATATGTACATATACAACAAATAAGTTGGTTAAATGAGATTGGAGTCAAAATAATAATCTATTTGTCGAGCTATGTGTGATTGTGTCTTGATATGCTATAGGAAATTCATATTTTAATGTATTTTGAAAACGATCGTTGGATTGAAATAATAGTTTTCAGTCATAAAACGAACTTGAAAACAATGAACAAATAACTTGCTTGCGTTCATGAGTTACATGTATTCATAATCATATCATTTCCATATTGAATCAGAATGATAAATTCAAGTACGTGAGTAAACGTCATACGTGCATTTTCACCAATATCATTACATTTGTTCAACCTCGTATATGATGGCGTAGGAGTCTGCATCTGCTTAAACTTATACTGTTTCTACTTAATATATGTTAGAACATTTATTATCTTCATAAAAACTCTTTTACCGAATAATTTAACAAAGTTTTATATCTTTTCACAGATAAAATGCATTAAAAGATGTATTTGATCGAATTTATGTCGACTTCCGACTCAAACTAACCCATATAAGTGGTTGTAGGCCAAACATAAAAAGTAAATGAATTAAAGTCAAAGGGTAGGACAATTTCTTTTGTTAATATGAATTTTGTAGCATAATTCAACGACTCTTTTAAGTATTCAAAAGAGAGATTGCATCATTCTTTGAATACATCTTTATCTTCATATTTTTATGTATCTATTTTTAGAAATTACTAATTGTTTTATCGAAAATGAATTTTAATTTCTTACGTCAAATATATTACCATTTAAGTAAACACTAGTGTAGGGATTTAAGACAAATTGTAACCAATAAACGCAGCGGAAAATTAAAATAATTTTGGTTACAACAATTATAGAAAACTTTTCTAAATAAACTTAAAATTCAATCGGATCCAATGATGCATTTAATTAAAAATAAACTACACCGTAGGGTGTTTAGAATGTGTACCTTTTAAGATCTGTCGGGGTTAAAAAAATGAAGCACCAAGAAACCAAAGTAGGTTTTCTTTATTAGCAGTCCACACACGGACACGTTTCCCGTCTCCACCGGGTGCTAGCCCAAGAATCCTAGATCTATATGTGTTTTACATAAAAGAAAAGATTTCATTTATGTATTTAACTGAAACACTAATTCTAATTTCAAATCGTTAAGAAAAAGGTTTAGCCCAACACCCTATTTATACAAGAAGAATTATAGTTAGACTATAATTCAAATAAGGTTTAAATAAGGTTTAGTATTATCTTTTAAACTTTAAATATAATTATATATATTTACAGATAACACCACGTAATTAACATAATTACGTTTTCACCCTGTAATTATCATAATTACAGTTTAACACATATTTTCATAATTATTCTTCAAGAATAATTATTTCCTTAATCAACTTGATTTAATCCGGGTTTCTACGAATGGAAACAAACGTATTCTTTGTGTGCGACCCTATAGGTTTACATACTCCTCAGCAGTATCTCTGTGTGACACGTGTCGTGGGCATATAATAACTTACATTCTCCCACTTGCACACGATACACAGTAACACAGACGATGGTAAGCGTCTAGCAACACGTCACCGCCCCCAAGGCTATGTAAATGTGCTTTTACCTTCAAGCAATTTGATTAATCCAATCAATCATATAGTATAATCATTCATTATCCTTTTTGCTTCACGATATTTTGTTTTGAACTTAAGGCATAGATCTATCTCATCCTTTATAGTTCAAAGAATATGTTTCTCGATCCCAACATATTTGATTATACAAGTGCCATTAGTCCAACTAATCCACTTGTTCATGGATGTTAATCAAACTATGTAATCGAGGGGCCCAGAAATATCACTTTCATCTTGAAAGGAGCAAATCCCATATTGCATGTACACGACTAACTATACAATTCATGTTATACCCAACATAGCCCTTATGATTACCTGGTTAAGGGTAACGTTAGACTATATCAAAGCATAACACTCCTTGTACATTAGATCCCAATGCACATCTCAGGTATGAGGATAAAGGGTGTTTACTATTTCAGGACTCACCTTATGACGCCGATCTATGAGGTGATCCTGACCGTGGGTCTTGTCCAACGCCTTGTGCATCGACAAGCGCATGTGACTCTGGTTGCACCTAGTGCACTTCCAACTTGGACTATGACCAGACTTCACATTGATCTTGATTTATTACTAGTCCCCTAGTAATAATCGATCAAGGACAATTCTAAATAATATGATCATCATATTTATTTAAGGATACTTAAACATGCTAATAAAGAACACATAAATGTTTAATGTATATACTCATACCCAGTATGCCATATCAGATAAAAACATAACTATTTTAATGTTCCAGAAAGTTTAAAGTTTACTAAAATTTTTATTCAAAAAATCCTCAAGCCTATAACATGAACATTATGTTTGTTTTGAGACATAAGCTTGACAAGTATATTTATATGTAAGCTCTTACAACTCACAGTACCTCCGTTCAATACATATATCCCTATTACAATTGAAGTCATTACAGTCGGTTTGGAAACTAGCATATGTGTATCCTTAAACACACAAATCTCTTTCATAACCGTTGTACAGTAAGAACATATCTTTAGTTATCCTTAGATACTTCAGAATGTTCTTTATTGTTATATAGTGAGCATCACTTGGTTTGACTAATATCTGCTCGTCAAACTCAGGGCATACGAGACGTCCTGTAACATCCTAAAAATCAGAGTAAAATAAAACTTCTCAAATTAGGCAACATGACAACTGTATTGATATAAACTTCTCCATAAAGTGTATCAGTTTTTAAGACTTTACAAAAACCTGTACGGATTTAGAATTCATCAACAGACTAATCTAAACATAACTATCTAGATTACATCAGTTGACAATCCAAAATTCATCAAAAGAATGGGACTTAACAATGCCCAACTATCAACACTTTAGTCATCTCAAAATGCCTCGAGACCAAACCCGCCTCTCAAAACCCTGACAACCTACCGCTAAGGGAAACCTGTTATACACATCATTTGAGAAAAAATGTTAGGCTTAAAGCCTAGTGAGAACATACAGTTCATAAATCTCAAGAGATATAATCAAATGCATCAAAGTAATCCTTCCAAAGGTTTAGTTATGCAAAATACAGTTCTTTGATAATATACGGACAACCGGTCCAAAACACATCTTCCGATGACGGGGATTACCCGATTTACCAAGGATTATAGTGGAACACAAAGTAAGCCACAAATCCGAGTTATGAGCTAAATACATGGAACCATGGCCACGAACGCTTCAGTCAGTACTACGATGTGAGGGAGGTCCCCAAGGAACCAGTCATACTCTTCGTTAGACTACATTTGACCCATGGCTAGTAACCGGTCTCACATAACCGTACCAAGTGCCCCCGAAGATCAAATGTATCTAACTACAACAGAAGGGGCACAACCTTCCCAGCCATAAGTCGACTCGATACCTAGGGATCCACTAGTATAGTCATGACTTGTCACAATATTTCATGTGACCATTTTAAAGCTAGATAAACAACTTTCAACACATTTATATTTCAAAATGCCATTTTCCAGACCAACTGCTGGTAAGAAAGATAATCATAAAACCAGTTTATATACATTCTTTCAATAAGTCACAAACATAGGCAAGTAAAACATCATTTTACTTTTAATAAGGCGGAACCAGTCATTTTAGTCAAAACTGATCGGGAACCCCGAAAATCACCAAAAACTTCATTTATATCAAAATGTATAGAACATGAAATCATACCGTAGAAATACTTCGGATTTCGCAAATAAGAGTTTTGACATGTATAAAGTTTGTAAAATGGTAGTAGGAACTCACCAGTAGGTTTTAGGATAAAACCCGGAAAACCAGATATCGACCCTCTTGACAAGCCGAAGCTTTCTACACCGGAACCTCGGATTGAAAACTAGATATTAAACACCAAACTCTAGAGAGAGAAATGAATATTTAGAGAGAGAATAGAGAGAATTAGAGATTGAGAGAAATGAATATTAAACATCAAATGAGATATTTGGAAACTGAAACCCTTAAGTCGGTCCAGGGAGTGTCGCGGGTTATGCCGCGACCTCAACTCGCGGCATAACTCGCCCGTGTTCTCAAACCCTAAAACCAACAGCGGACATTGCGACTAGTGCCGCGACTACCACTCCTATGCAAGTCGCGAAGCTCGTAAACCCATAATCAACAGTGGACATCGAGACTTATGCCGCGACTCCAAGTCGCGAGCAAGTCGCGGAACTCGCTGGAAGGTTCCAACTTCACCGAACAACATAAATTCGAACGATAAACTAATTACGGTGATAACGACACGAGTTATACACAAGATTTACAACGATACATGTATAATGAAAATCCAGGGTGTTACAATCCTCCCCAACTTGGGAATGATTTCGTCCCCGAAATCCAAACTATACAAAAAGATGAGGATATCTTCGCTTCATATCCTCTTCGGATTCCCACGTCACATTTGCTCCTCGGTGATGCTTCCACTGCACCTTGACTAACGTGACTTCTTTGTGACGCAACTTCTTAGATTTTCTCTCCAATATAGCGTCGGCTTCTTCCACACAACGGTTACCCTCATCAACTGTCAATTCGGAGAGAGGAATAACGCTTTCCTCTTCCGCCAAACACTTCCGAAGGTAACAAATATGAAACGTGTTGTGGATTCTGCTCAACTCTGGTGGTAGTTCCAATTGGTACGCTTGCAAACGTACCCGCTTGAGCACTTTGAAAGGTCCGAGGAAACGGGGACTCAACTTCCCACGCTTTCCGAACCGTATAATACCTTTCCACGGCGATACCTTAAGCAACACACGATCGCCCACTTGGAATTCCATCGGCCGCTTCTTCTTATCGGCATAACTCTTCTACCGATCCTGAGCCGCTTTCAATCTTTCACGAATACATTTGACCTTATCGGCCGTCTCTTGCACGATTTCAGGTCCGACGAACTGTTTTTCTCCCGCTTCAAGCCAACACACAGGAGTTCGGCACTTTCGCCCGTACAATGCTTCAAAAGGTGTCATTCCGATACTCGAGTGGTAGCTATTGTTGTAAGAAAACTCTACCAAAGGTAAATGAGAGTCCCAGCTACCCCCGAAATCGATGACACAAGACCTCAACATGTCTTCCAATGTATGGATCGTTCTCTCGTTTTGCCCGTCGGTTTGTGAATGGTAAGCCGTACTCAACTTAACTCGTGTACCAAGCTCTTTCTGAAACCCATCCCAAAAGTTCGAAGTGAACCGACTGTCGTGATCTGACACGATCGATAATGGTATGCCGTGCCTCGAGACCACCTCATCGATGTACAGTTTCGCTAGTTTGTCCATCGGTAATATCTCGCGCATGGCCAAGAAGTGAGCGCTCTTTGTCAATCTATCAACTATCACCCAAATGGTATCGTGACCTCGAAGAGTTTTAGGTAACTTTGTCACGAAGTCCATAGTGATATGCTCCCACTTCCACTCGGGAATCTCTAGAGACTGAAGCCTCCCATACGGTCACTGATGTTCGGCCTTAACTTGCGAACACGTCACACAACGCTCAACGTAACGCGCCACGTCAAGTTTCATTACCGACCACCAATAGTGCAGCTTCAAGTCCCTGTACATCTTTGTACTCCCCGGATGAATGGAATACTTGGACTTGTGTGCATCTTCAAGCAACAGATCACGGTTACCCCCAAGCTTGGGTACCCACACGCGTCCGTTGAACAGTTTTACCCCACGACTATCTTCCGTTAAGAGCAACCGCTGTTTTGTCATGACTTCCTCTTTGAGATTCTCTTCTAACAATGCTTCGACTTGCAATGCTTTGATCTTTTCAACAAGACTAGACACCAACTCGATTCTCGAATGGGTAGCCCGAATACAACCGCTATAGTCCTTCCGACTCAACGCATCGGCTACCACGTTTTCCTTTCCAGGATGGTAAAGCAGCTCGCAATCGTAATCCTTTAGCAGCTCGAGCCACCGCCTTTGCCTCATATTCAACTCCTTTTGATCAAAGACATACTTTAGATTCTTGTGATCAGTATAGAGCGTACACTTCGTGCCATAGAGATAGTGTCGCCAAAGCTTCAGGGCGAACACCATTGCTGCTAACTCCAAATCGTGGGTAGGATAGTTCTTCTCGTGTATTTTAAGCTGCCTCGAGGCGTAAGCGATTACCTTGCCCCGTTGCATCAACACACAACCTAAACCCATTTTCGAAGCGTCGCTATAAACCACGAAGTCTTCTGACCCTTTAGGTAACGAAAAGATCGGAGCTTCACACAACTTCTTTTGAAGTATTCAGAACGCCTTCTCTTGTGTTTTGGTCCATTCAAACTTCACATTCTTCCGAGTCAAAACTGTCAAGGAAGAAGCGATTTTCGAAAAGTCTTGGATAAATCTCCGGTAGTACCCCGCCAGACCCAAGAAACTTCGGATCTCTGACGGACTCTTGGGAGATTCCCAATTTATCATAGCTTCAATCTTGGAGGGATCCACTTTCACTCCGTCTTGAGTCACACTTGGAAAACTTGGCGTACAATCTTTCCTTTCTCAACACTTCAAGCACTTCCCGCAGATGTTGTTCGTGTTCTGACTCGCTCTTGGAGGACACGAGTATGTCATCAATGAATACAATGACCGACTGGTCGAGGAATGGTCGGCACACTCTATTTATCAAGTCCATAAATATCGCCGGTGCGTTCGTTAGACCAAAAGGCATTACAAGAAACTCGTAATGGTCGTAACGCGTTCTGAAAGCTGTCTTCGGAACATCTTCTTCTCTCACCTTCACTTGGTGATAACCCGAACGTAAGTCGATTTTGGAAAAACAACCCGCTCTTTGAAGTTGATCGAACAAGTCGTCTATTCTCGGAAGCGGATATTTGTTCTTTACTGTAGCTTTATTCAACTCACGATAGTCAATGCACATTCTCATCGTGCCATCTTTCTTTTTTACAAACAAGACCGGAGCTCCCCAGGGTGACGAACTCGGTCTTATAAAGACTTTCTCCAAAAGCTCTTGGAGTTGTGCCATCATTTATTGCATCTCTGACGGCGCTAAACGGTAAGGAGCTTTAGCAATTGGTGCTGCTCCAGGCACAAGATCAATCTGAAACTCTACCTGACGATCGGGTGGTAACCTGCGCAAGTCATCCGGAAAGACATCTGGAAACTCACGCACAATCTTCACATCTTCCAGCTTTGATTTCTCTAACTTGGCATCGATCACATAGGCTAGGAAAGACGAACATCCTTTTACTAAGCACTTGCGTGCCTTTGCCATTGTGATTATTGCCACTTCACCTTCTCTCTTTTCACCATAGATGACAACGACTTCTCAAGAGGGGTTGGGAAGTCGAATAAACTTCTTGGAACATACGATCTCGGCATGATTGTTTGACAACCAATCCATGCCGACCACAACATCAAAACCCCCGATTAACATCGACAGTAGAACGATCGAGAATTCTCTCCCTTCGATACTATGAGTACACTGCTTCAGAACATCGTGGATCAGAACTTGACTACCATCGGCTATTTCTACCACTAATGCATCCTCAAGACTAGTAATAGGCATAGGAATCTTCTGACAGAACAATTCAGATACAAAAGAGAAACTGTCACCTGTATCGAATAAAATACGAGAAGGTACAGAGTTTATAAGAAAAGGTTCCGATACCACATCAGCGGATGCCTTGGCCTCATCGGCCATCATCTGAAATACTCGACCCGGAACCCTCGGAGGGTTCTCCTTCTTTGCCGCTACGCTACCCGTCTTGAGCTTCGGGCAATCTCTCTTCACATGCCCCGGTGCCTTACACTCGAAGCAGACCATCCCCACGACAGAACAGTCGCAGGCGATGTGATCATTCTTACCACACTTGAAGCAGAATCTAGAAGTGGGGTTACAGTTACCATGGTGCTTTGTTCGACACTTCGAGCACCATCTGGCTTCTTAAAAACCACTGAAACTGCAGTTTCCGACAAAAGGTCGGGTTCTCTTGGGAGGTACAGAACTGCTCTCCCACTTTCTCTTATCAGTCCCCACCACAGCTTTCTCAGCTTTGTTCCTCGCGAACATCTCTTCCATGTACTGTGCTTCTTCAACCATCTCGCGAAGGTTAGAAGCTTTAGAATTGTGGACCATAGATTGCATGTCCGCGGGTAGGCCATTCAGATAGGCCTTCATCTTATCCTTATCTGTTGGGGCAGCGTGCCCCACCAGATCAAGCTTCTCCATGAACTGACGGGTGTACTCCCTCACCGTCAGGCTTCCCTTTACCAGAGACCGGAATTCTTTCTCGATTCGGTCCATTGTTCTTTCATTGCAGAACTCTTCTAACAACTTTTTCTTGAATTCGGCCCAAGACAACTGATCCAACACAGCAGGAGATAGGTTGGATTGAATGACATTCCACCAAATGAGCGCAGTATCCCTCAACAGTTGGGTACCGAACCGCACTCTCTGATCATCTCCACATTCGGAAGAGCCAATAGCTTGATCGACCGCTCAAATCCACTTCACACACAAGATTGGGTCGTCGGAACCAGAGAACTCTGGCGGTCCGCAAACCAGAAAGGACTTGTAGGAACAACTTTTCCTATTTCCCGGAGCACCAACAATCCTGTGCTCCTCAGCCCTGACCCCTGCACCAGCGCCTCCAGGACCCGCTACAATGTTTTCCACAACCGTCTCACTCCTCCGATTGTTCACATCGCGGTCCTCAATCACTTTCAGCAGAAACTCTTGCTGCTTTGCCATCTCTTCCCTCATTGCCAACATCATGCTAGCCATCAACTCAGACGGGGAACTAGCATCCCTGATGACTAGGTGGGACGAAGCCAGGTCTACCCGCGGAATGAACTCTGGCCCCCCACCTAGCCCTTGCTGAACAGGTGGTCGCACAACAACCTCAACTCCCTCCGGCTGACCAGTGGTGGAGGCTGTCGCTTCCAGACCATCAACACGCGTACGCGGTCTACCACGCGTATTCACCATCCCAAACTGCTTCACAGAACAGGAAAAGAGATAAGAAAGAGTTGGAATAAACGCAAAGGAAACGTACTACCACACTACCAATCGTCATAGCAAAAGAAATTCAAGCACACTTACGTACGATATCCTCATAATAACATTAGCTAAGTGAGATTATGAACATATAACACATAAAGGTTCTCGTCACGATCGCCACAACGCCTGATAAACGTACTTTCCGTTGACTCTAAGACTAACCCATCTTAGAAGCTCTACCCAATCTCACGGATCAATTCTTATCATACTCGGTCTAAGTCTAGACATCTTACATTCATGCCTAGTTCACTTAAACTAGAGCTCTGATACCAACTTGTAACATCCTAAAAATCAGAGTAAAATAAAACTTCTCAAATTAGGCAACATGACAACTGTATTGATATAAACTTCTCCATAAAGTGTATCAATCTTTAAGACTTTACAAAAACCTGTACGGATTTAGAATTCATCAACATACTAATCTAAACATAACTATCTAGATTACATCAGTTGACAATCCAAAATTCATCAAAAGAATGGGACTTAACAATGCCCAACTATCAACACTTTAGTCATCTCAAAATGCCTCGAGACCAAACCCGCCTCTCAAAACCGTGACAACCCACCGCTAAGGGAAACCTGTTATACACATCATTTGAGAAAAAGTGTTAGGCTTAAAGCCTAGTGAGAACATACAGTTCATAAATCTCAAGAGATATAATCAAATGCATCAAAGTAAATCCTTCCAAAGGTTCAGTTATGCAAAATACAGTTCTTTGATAATATACGGACAACCGGTCCAAAACACATCTTCCGTAGAAATACTTCAGATTTCGCAAATAAGAGTTTTGACATGTATAAAGTTTGTAAAATGGTAGTAGGAACTCACCAGTAGGTTTTAGGATAAAACCCAGAAAACCAGATATCGACCCTCTTGACAAGCCGAAGCTTTCTACACCGGAACCTCAGATCGAAAACTAGATATTAAACACCAAACTCTAGAGAGAGAAATGAATATTTAGAGAGAGAATAGAGAGAATTAGAGATTGAGAGAATGAGATCAAATGAGATATTTGGAAACTGAAACCCTTTAAGTCCGTCCAGGGAGTGTCGCGGGTTATGCCGCAACCTCAAGTCGCGGCATAACTCGCCCGTGTTCTCAAACCCTAAAACCAATAGCGGACATCGCGACTAGTGCCGCGACTACCACTCCTATGCAAGTCGCGAAGATCGTAAACCCATAATCAACAGTGGACATCGCGACTTATGCCGCGACTCCAAGTCGCGAGCAAGTCGCAGAACTCACTGGAAGGTTCCAACTTCACCGAACAACATAATTTCGAACGATAAACTAATTACAGTGATAACGACACGAGTTATACACAAGATTTACAATGATACATGTATAATGAAAATCCAGGGTGTTACACGTTCGGTCTTAGTACATTAACATGGCGTACATGATTGAATAGTTGGCTGAAACATAGGGAACATCCTTCATACAGTTCATGTCCTCTTTAGTGCTAGGACTCTGAGTTTCACTCAGATGCACACTATGTTCTATTGGCAAGTTTCCTTTCTTGGAACCCTTCATCTTGAAGTGTTTCAAGATCTTGTCAATGTTTGTACTTTTGCTTAATCTAATTAAGCACTTTGATCTACCATAATAGATCTTTATACCAAGGGCTTTGTCTCTTCTAGATCCTTCATCGCGAAGTACTGTCTTAATCCATGATTTTACACCTTCAAGCTTGGGATGTCATATAAGATCTAGAATACTTTTATGCTTCTACTGACCTTCTTGTATATACAAGATTTCAATTACGAGATAATTGTTCTAGTCCATAAATGGACTTTTGCAACTTGCACTTTTAGGTTTGATGTTTTAAAGCCTTGTATACGTCCTCGTTCAAATTCCTTTTAAGGAATGTGGCTTTTGACATCAGTCTTCATGGCATGTTGCCATTTATCAGTAATCCGATCTTCGGATTATTTTGTATCTCGTTTATTATCTTCAACAGCTTGTTGAAGCTCAACATCTTGTTGAATGTCAGTGTCAACCATCGTCCCATCTTTGTGGTTCTTGAATTTCTTCAAGATCTACTGTGTCCCCATTTGTGATTCTTGACATACAATCTTTTTTTAAGAACTCACCAGGGTGCGTTAACAAAACTTTTGTTCTCGCTAGACCTCTAGAAATAATATCCAATTGAATATCACTTAAAGATGTACTTTTTGGACCTTTGAATCATGCTTTTCAAAAGCTTTATACTTAGCTTAAGCATTATAACCCTGTATTCTCAAATATGATAACTTTGGGGTCTATCAAGTTCATATTAAGAGAGTGACTGTTTTTGGTCCTTGTTGGTTGCTACATAAACTAGTATTTGGGCAACTGTTTCTAGGGCATAACCCCAGAAACATTTAGGCAGAGTGGTGAGACTCATCATAGAGTGAACCATGTTCAACAGGGTTCTATTTTTCTTTTTGGATACACCGTTGTGATGCGGTGTCCCGTGAGAAGTCAATTGGGATACAATCCCAAAAATCTCTAGGATGAGCTATTGGCTTAGATATTCATGACCTCGACCTAACCGAAGCATCTTTATCCTTTGCCAAGTATACTCACTGCTTCTTTCTAAAACTCTTTGAAAATTTCAAAGCTTTTATATTTGTTCTATTAGGTAAACATACCTATGTCTACTGAAGTCATCAGTAGGATGTAATGAAGTAGCGATGACCGTATCTTGTGACATAACTATAAGTCTCACATACATCAGTATAGTTAACCCCTAATAGTTCTTGTGGCCCCTAAAGGTTTACCCTTTGAAGGCTCTTTTGTCATCTTGACTAACAAGATACACATGTATCATATGAATCATCATATGCTTCCAACTCTCCGTCCGCCTGGAGTTTGGCTATGTGTTTCTTGTTTAAATGTCACAAATAGATCAGTTTTAAGCCCCACTTAATTCGTTATATTGATTTATAATTACAACTATTAATTTCATAAAACATTTATTAAGATAAAGCAAAAATATATTTCTGAAAACATAAATTCGGTTCATTGTAATTGAGAAAATGAAACTAAATTCCTAGTAGCATTAGTTACATAAAGACACTTGCTAAGTGTTAATGTAAGACCATCTGGAAAGTTCATATCATATGTCCCTTTGAGCAACAACAACTAGCTTAGCTCCATTTGGTCTGGTTTCATCTTCTCTTCACTTCTTATTTCCTGAAAAGTAGTACTAATATGAGTATCATACTCAATATGTAGCACTTAGTCAGAAGTGAATTAAATCAAATTGGTAAACATACCTGAAGGTTCGGCTCTGTTAGCCTTATGCTTCTTGATTTCTGCCAATCGGGCTGGACAAGTTCTCATTTGGTGCCCATGGTGAAAACAATTATACCATACTGCAACCTCAGGAAATTCTCCTTTGCCCTTATTTATGCTGGATCTTCCAACATGTGTTTTACCCTTGGTTATCTCCCCCTTTTTCTTGATTATCCCACTGTCAGGTTTGATCATCAAAGCCTGTTTTGGTTTGGTTGAACCTAACTTGGATTTCATATCCCTCTCAGTAGTTTTATGTAAGTTGTAAAGCTCTGTGAGAGTTTTATTCAAACATTACATATTATAGTCCTTAATGAACTACTTATATGTTTTGGGTAGAGAGTTGAGAACCATATCGATTTCCAACTCTTGACCCAGTGGGAAACCAAGACGGGTCAGTTGATCAAAGTATCCTTTCATTTTCAAAATGTGGGTACTAACTGACGAACGCTCAGTCATTTTACAAGCACTCAATGCTTTAACTATATCAAATCTCTCCCGCTTTATTTGTAACCAAAACATAGACTTCAGTGAAGATATCATATCCCAAGCAGTCATGTTTTCATGATCCCGTAATAATTCGGGAGTCATGGTGGCTAACATTAGGCAACCAACAATCAGAGAGTCATCTTGGTACCTATCATAAGCAGTTCTGACTTCAGTTGGAGCATTTCTGACAGGATCATTTGGAGGGGGGTTTTCAAGAACGTAGAACTTCTATTCATACCTAAGGACTGCCCTTAGGAGGCGAAACCATTCGATGAAGTTCATTTCGTCCAAATTTTCATTATCTAGGATTGACCGTAGTGTAAATTGGGATAAGTTGTTTGAGTTTGAATCTGAGGTAGACATCTACAAAAATATGATTTAATTTTAGTAACTTTAATATCTCAAATAAGTGGATTAACCTTTCAAAAATCATTTGATTTGAGCTAAGATCCATATTTCACGTACTTCCATAAATGGCCAAGCAACTGTCTATGAAATTAGGCTATTTAGGTAGGCATCATCCAATTATGTTCAACATAACTCTTAGATGTCGTGGGATCCTATTCAATATATCATATATTGAAATTGGCACGTTTAATCCCACTTCAACGCCTTGAAAATACTCATAAATGGCCAAGCAACTATCTATGATATTCTCAAGTAAACAAACTATACTCAGGTATCGTGATCCCACCTAAATATTGGACTTAGGGTTTATTGGGATCAGTCGTCCAAAATACGACTATTTAAGTGAATGGCCAAGCAATTGTCCACTTAAATCTCATTATTTTGGCTCCTTGTTTAACACTACATTCAACCGGCATGATTGACTGAGCACTGACCATACCGGAATCCTGTATGCTCGACAAGTACCTTAAACGGGTGGCATTAAGTTTACATTTTGTAAAAGGTTTAATTTTAGAAAACATTCCAATTCCTTTTAAAACGTTTGAATTTATTCCAAAAATCTTGTTTTAAAAGTTTATTTTATTAAATCGGTTTTGATTTTGATAAACATATCAATTCTAAAATATCATATTTTATTTACCAATTTAAAATATGTGTTGCGTTTGATTTTATTTTAAAAACGTTTGCAGTTATCATAACAATAATAAAGCAATAAATAAAAACAAACACAAAATAAACAATCATAAAAATAATATATGGATTTGCCCCTAATATAGTATTGTGAGCCAACACAACAACCACGGTCAATTCTAAGGATGTCTTCAAGCTCCCACTTGCCTCGCCATCTTGATGAACTCCAGGGACTTCGTCTTGACATCTTGGAAACTCCGTCTTCGTTTGATTTACAATTTTGAAAGTAGAAAGATAACATATCTATACTATTTACATTTGTCCCTATCTAGGAAAATTAAAATTACAACCCTTGCAATTAATACATTTTAATTTCCAAAACATAAAAATAAATCAACCACGGGTCTTTGGAGCAAACCATATATTATCTTATTTATTCTAAACATAAAATAAATATAAATTTGGCCAAAATTTAATTAACATATTAAATGACCAATTTAATTGAAACAAATTATTATATGGAAAATTTAAATTTATTGACCTAATTTAATTGTTGGTTAAGAAACCAAACCCAAAAGAGAGTTGACCCAATAAAACGGGCCTTGGCACATCCTACGATCAAGTCGTTTAGGACACAAGCCCAACAAGAGAAACTAGGGTGAAAAATCCAAAAATGATACTTGGGCCTACTAGCCTGAGCCTAGCTCCCAAACTAAAGATTTGGCCCAAAACATGCGATTCAAGACAAAAAAAAACGTAACAACATTGGGCCTTTTGAGTCGATATTTTAAGATACAAGCCCAAAAGTAACTGGATCAAGGAAACATCCCAAAAACGTGATTCCAAGCAGAGATAGGTCGACAAAAGGGGCAAACCATGGCCGAAGCCTATGAGAAACTTTGGGCTGTAGCCCTAGCCGCACCACCGTTTTACTTTGAACCCAACCACATCTCCGAATAGAACTAGCAAACTCAATCCGCTTGAACACTACCAACCGTCTAAGGTTACGGTATGGCTACAACCATCGACCATGGTGCCTGTCGTACAAACAAAACATGACAGAACCAGAAAAATCGGTTGCTCAGCCTGTGGGCTAGAAACCAGCGGCCATCGGCAATAAAACAGGTAGCGGGGACGAGAATGAAAACAATGACCACAAAGGAAGGAAATCCCTGCCGTGGCAGAAAAGTAGTTGTCGGCGACAGCTAGAAATTCAAATCCAACAACCTTCGGTGGTTGACCGGCGACGATGGTGATAAAAACAGGAAGATCGACGACATGCAACGAGATCTTTCCTCCACAACCATGGTCTCACCGGCGATAACCGACAAGGGATATGCAACTGTCGGCGATTGATTTTAAAAGAAAAGGATGACATCGAGCCAAAGGAAGACAACCGTTTGGAACGGTGCCACAACCTGTACCCACGGTGGACCGGTAGCAGTCGACGACAGCCGGAGATAAAGACAGAATTGTCGCATGACTCGTCGAAGAAGACCGTCGATGGAAATGTAACAACCGATTATAAAGTTTAATAAAGAGAAGTTGGGGGTTAGTTGTACAAAGAGTTAATTGCAAGGGGGTAAGAGGTAATTTGGTTTTAAAAAGGGTTTCTACCCTAAAAATCCCTCATTTCCTTTTTCATACCTAGCGGCTGAAGGGAGTTTGGGAGAGGGACGATTCTTGGCAAGCATCGACCGGTAGAGAGAGTACAAAGGAGTTGAAGCCGAAATTCTTCAAGTGTTGTAAGGTAAAATGATTATCCTCATCTCTTTAATAGTAAGGGTTTGATGTTTATAACCTGAAGCTTTAATGAAGGTCGTTTTGAATGGGGTTCTGTAGTTGGGAGTCCTTGGGTGAGTTTTGAAATTGGAAAATAATCTGATCTAGGTAGCAATTGATCTAGTAAATGGATTTTTCATATATTAAAGTTCCTGCATCGTCAGTGAAATAATCTTCTGTATGGGATTTGGGGTTTTCACTCTTGAACTGAGTAAATATTGCAGGGAACTGGGGTTTTTCGTTCGAACAGTCTCGGTCGAACTCCATACCGGGCCATTAAGGAGTACCGGTCGAATTGTGGCATTAAGTTAATACCGGTCGAGTTCAACTCGGTCACATTCACACGCACCGGTCAAGGAATTTTACCGGTCTTTGTGTTGTGGATGTATACCGGTAAAATGAGATTGTTGTTCCGGTCGATAACCACTTCCGGTCATTAATTGAAATGGGTGGGCCGAAGCCCACGTAATGCTTCTTTTATTTGGGTCACGTGTGGCCAATCCGATTTTGGCCCACTTGGTGGTAATGCTTAATTTTGGACTTGAGGTGTTCGGCCCACATGGTTTTTATTATTATAAATTGATTTATCCCATTAATTAATTAAGGTTTTAGGTTTTGTCTCGGATTAGAATTTAACGAGTTAAGCTCGGTCAAAGGATAGGTGATGTTAGGATAAAGGGGTTAAAGTCAATTCTTTGCTAAAATGAATTGCATTAGAAATTTACCAAGCGGTGCCTCGTTTTATAGGTTCGAACCGGGTTACGCATCTAGGCAAAAGATTTTAGCGGTGGATTCCAGGTGAGTTTTTCCAAACTAAACCTTTTGATGATGAAAGCATGTGAAGTATATTTTTAAACTTTGATTTATTATGATGGCATGGTTTTATTAACTGTTCAAGTGTGTTATAAATTGTTGTTGGTTATATGTATGCATACATTAATTGTAGGTTACGTGACCTAAGTCGGGGAGTGTGGCCCGCCTACTCGTGCCGGGGAGTGTGGCCCGTTCATGTCGTTGGGGGTGTGTCCCAACATTAAGGCAGCGCGAGTTAGACACATTGTCTTGGACGGTCGTGTGGTCCGTAACGTGTTTTACTTAAATGCCATTATTAAATGATGTTTCAAATTCTGGAAAGTATATTTTGTTGCTTAACTGTTAGAGGGAATTCACTAGACCTATGGTCTAACCCTCGCTCTTTAAAAACTAAAAATCTTTTCAGGCCGTCGTGAATTAGGCTGTGCGGGAAAAGGCAAGGAGAAGGTCTAGCGGGTGCGGATAGAAGACCGTCATTTAGCTTTTAGTTAGTCTTTGATCTCAGTTGTGTATAGGTTGTTGTTATGACAAACCTTGAATTAATTATTGTAAGTCTGGGACCGTTATCGCATGGATTATTATTCGACCGTTGAGAATTTTATTTTATGAGATGTTATTTTGGTTGGGTTGTTACAGTTGGTATCACAGCCATAGTTTAAGGGATTTAGGTGACAAGATGGGCCTAAACTTAAACTGTGGAGTAGATGGACACAACTGAGATTTAGGAAGCCTTTAAGAAAGACCTTGATCAATGTGAGGTGTAGTGAGTACTCTCATGTAAGGTAAATTCAGAATCGCATTTGGCCAATGCCATTATGAATTTACAGGTGCATGGGCATACTCAATTACTATTGTTGGGTGTGGTTCAGGGTAGAGAGTTCTATCCATAGATTGATAATTTTAGTCTAACGTGTGGTGGAAGTTCGTTTTTGGAAGTAAGGTTATGTCGTTAGGATGCACATCGTGCGGGATGTAGGAATTTTGTTGAGAAAGAACCTCCTGAGTCCATATGAAAGAGGATGATGATAGGAGGTGAGCTTGTCACTCCAAGGGGGTCTTCGGTTGGTAAAGGGGTATGTCGTTTAGTGAGAAGCATGAGAGTGTTAATCCAAGAATCGAATGATCAATTTGAGGCTTCTAAAGCTGTAGTTAATTGAAGGGTGGTTGAGAGGCGATATCAGTGTTGACTGATAATATGTAGTAAGGATCAGATGGGAATGAGTTACCATTTGGGTTGTGAGTCAATAGTCTCAGTGATGACTAATTTTGGGCTTTCAAGGCTGTTAGAGGTCGATGGTGCTGTAGGTTGTGGCACAGTTGAGAACCCTGACCGGTTGGTCGGAAGCGAGGAGTCTGGGATAAATTATATTGAATGTAAACAGTTGATCTTATGAGAGTAAATAGCCTTCAATATCATTGAGTCTCCTATATTGTGTCAAATAAATTGCTGAAGCTTTTTGTATCTTTCACATCAGACGTTTTGGCAAGTGTGTGTCTTACGAAGTAGTTGTTTCGAAAATGTGTCGACACATGCGGATATGTGTTTGAATCGAAAAGACAAGTTTTTGGACTTTGGCTGATAAATTTTGAAAATAACTATATAATTCTTTACAAATAAGTCGATCTTTGGATAAGAAAATCAAAACATCATTTGATCGCATGAATTTATAAGGGAGTTGGGTATAAACATGTGTTGTCATATCAACAAAGGTGAGAGTCGTTGACACGCTCAGTGTAAGCACTTTCTGGGGTATTTTTATAAATTGTGTGTAGAGTTCATCGGAAACTTTTTCATTTGTGCCAACCCCGACAATGGGGTATGGTGAGGAGAAATTGTTGTGGCGTTGAGGTAAAACGATTCTTGAAACCGTTGTACGTGGCTAAGTCAGTATCGTGTCGTGTGCACGTGAGTTTGTTTTCTAATGTAGGTAATTTTTAAATTTTCAATCGTGTCAAAAGTTTAATTGTTTGTGCGTCATGCATGAAGGCTATGAACTCTCTAGGTCGTGAGGAAGGTTGCAAATAAGAATGATGAAGTTTTAAGAGTGGAAGTGTGTCGCTCGATTTGAGAGTGGTAAATGTGTGATATTGGTATTCTTCTAAGTAAGCGGGGAATAATGGAGGTGGTTAATGGAAGCATTGACCTATGATGTTAAGGATGATGGTACTATAATTGTTCACCGTTGGTTTCATGTGGATGTTGGTAAACGGTTGTGTCTGGAGTGGAGTTTGGAGTCGTAAAAATATTTTGGCAATTAGCTGCTGCAGTGGAAGATGAAGGTTTCACTGGAGATCCATGTAGGGTGGTAACAGAGTGGAAGTACATCAATGTCCATCGTTGCTGTGGAAACCGGAAACCATTTGTGGTAATGTCGGAGCGCGGAGAATGAAGTAGTAGTTACGGATAGTTTCGAGAAGTTTTGTGATGAAGCGAAGAGTTATTCAGGAAAGGTGTGTAGCTAGTGGGATGTTGGACAACCTTGTGTGGATAATACAAAAAAGGGAAGATCGCTAGTTCAGTAAAGTGGTTCTTTATCGACGAGGTTTTGATGGTTATGTAGGAATGACGTTTTTATATAGCACAACTGGAATGGGTTACGCTTTGTGCATTTAAGGCTTCGAGGTAGTACGTTTAATTATTCAGGCTACTGGAGTTTGATTCCAGCAGGTCGCGATGAGCTGACAAGGAGCGATATCGGGTTGAGTGGTTTTGAAAATCATAGTTTTGTGATATAACCAGATTTAAGAAAGCCAAGGCCATGAAATGCCTTGAGGTCCGATTTCAGTATTATGACCAGTGAGAAGAGAACGGTATTTGTAGGTGTGCCAAGTGGTCGTAGAGACTTGCAGTTTTTCTGGGAGGAGGTAGTAGAGTGTTGGTAGTAACCAGTAGTCGATGACGTCTTTATGACATAGCTGGGAGTGCAAATCATTAAACTGGTAAGGAGTTTCCTTAAGGATATGTAGAAGGCGGGTGTTATCGTCATAGGATGAACGTCTTCGTCCGAAGATCTAAGGGAAATGAGTTGTAAGTGGTAAAATTGTGGTTGGGATGCTAAGTTGAAATTAATGTTGTCAAATGATGGGTGGTGGTTATCTAAGAGAGGAGCTATATGTTCTGGTCTACAGTAAGTTTTGGGCGGGATTAATTTATATCCCTTAAATGAATGTTGAGAGTGTCGAACTGTTTAATTCAGAAGGTTGTGCAGTAGATAGGAAATCCGTGGGCATGATGAATTATTCTTGAGGGTGAAGGGATTATAGCAGATTAGGCAATCTTGTTTGGCGAAAGAGAGTGGTGCGGCGTTTTTGAAGTGTTGGGTTGATAATCTTGCGTGAAAATTGTGGATAATCGGTGGAGCTAGCAAGTAGTGTTATTGTGATTGATACATTTGGGATTCATTGAGGAATAAAGTCAGCAATGTTGGGTGATCGGTGTTTCTTGCAGCGAGAAGAAAGTAAAGATGTCATGTCGGAAAGGTGGGAAATCTGAGAGTAAGAAGTTGGCAAGTGACAAAATGTAGAGGTATGTCTTAGTTTCTGTTGGCAGCAAAGTTAAAAATCCCTAGCGTGGGTATGAGAAAGAGAGCATGGCGTTGGTGCGGTGCGTGTATGATTAATCAAAGTCTTGCAGCTGACTAAAAGTTCACGTTACTAATCAGTGAGTTGGTCGTTAGAAGTGGGTTTGAAGTCCTCAAGGAGGAAGGTAGAGGTGTTGGGATATAGTGCTTGGAGCGAAGAGCCATAGTGTCAGTGTTGGCAATGCATGAAAAAGGGGATTCCAAGTGAGTCCGTTATTCCGTGTTAATCCATTTGAAAAAGTTTGTATGAACTTGGTCTTTCCGTATCGAGCGGGTGAAGCTTGGTTTTATTGCGTAATTGGTCGGGTGTTTGTGGATGCAATGAGAAATGGAAGTATGTGTCGCATTGATCGGGCAGTTGGAATCGATGGATTACGAAGGTTTTGAATTGTGGAAGTTTCTACCAATATGTGAAAAGTTGAAGAGTTGACGTATTCAGTGTATAAGAATTGGATAAAGCCGAGGAGTTGAGATCAGTGTGGTTCGAAAAAGAAAGTACGTTTGCGTTTGTCTTATGGCGTGCTAAGAGGGGTTGCTTGCAAGGACAAGTTACATGATGAAGAAACTCGTGTCTGTGAGTTGTTGGTGATGTCTATAGTTGTCGACGTGTTATGTTGGAGAGTTGGGTGAGTATTTTGTCGGTGATGCATGTTGTCGTGGTGTAACCCCAACAAGGAAGTTGGTGTAATCGAGGGGTAAATTTGATGGTTACGTATGACCAAGTAATGATCAGAATGGTTTGGATAATCGGATAGTACTATTTTGGTTAGATTGAGAATTATGAGTCATTAGTCCCAAACGGTGACAAATGGAAGTTACCAGTCTCACATTGGAAGGGTGTGAACCGATTCAGAAAGAAATGGAAGTTAAGACCTAGACTTGTCGGGTCGTTGCTATCCTGGAGCGTGTTGGGGAGGTAGACTATAAATTGGAATTACCCGTGGATGTGCGAAGAGTGCACCCCGTTTTTCATGTTTCTAATATGGAGAAATGTTTAGCAGAAAGCGATGTCGTCATTCCATTAGTGGATGTTCAGATAGATGAGAAGACAAGCTATGTAGAAGAACAGTAGCGATTTTGGATCGTAAGGTGAAAAAGTTAAGGAATAAGTAAATCTCCTTGGTAAAGGTTCAGTGGCAAGGAAATTTTCACTATAGAAGATAGATCTTCTATAGTGAAAAATGATGTTAAGGTGAAGAAGTTAAGGAACAAGGAAATTTCTTTGGTAAAAGTTCAGTGGCAATTCCACAAGGGGCAAGAAGCGACTTGGGAGTTAGAGTCGGCTATGAGGAATCAATATCCCAGTCTTTTTAACGAAGGAATTCCGGGGACGGAATTCTGTTGAGGAGGGATATTGTAACAACCGGTTATAAAGTTTAATAAAGAGAAGTTGGGGGTTAGTTGTACAAAGAGTTAATTGCAAGGGGGTAAGAGGTAATTTGGTTTTAAAAAGGGTTTCTACCCTAAAAATCCCTCATTTCCTTTATCATACCTGGAGGCTGAAGGGAGTTTGGGAGACGGAGGATTCTTGGCAAACATCGACCGATAGAGAGAGTGCAAAGGAGTTGAAGCCGAAATTCTTCAAGTGTTGTAAGGTAAAATGATTATCCTCATCTCTTTAATAGTAAGGGTTTGATGTTTATAACCTGAAGCTTTAATGGAGGTCGTTTTGAATGGGGTTCTGTAGTTGGGAGTCCCTGGGTGAGTTTTGAAATTGGAAAATAATCTGATCTAGGTAGCAATTGATCTAGTAAATGGATTTTTTACATATTAAAGTTCCTGCATCGTCAGTGAAATAATCTTCTGTATGGGATTTGGGGTTTTCACTCTCGAACTGAGTAAATATTGCAGGGAACTGGGGTTTTTCGTTCGAACAGTCTCGGTCGAACTCCATAACGGGCCATTAAGGAGTACCGGTCGAATTGTTGCATTAAGTTAATACCGGTCGAGTTCAACTCGGTCACATTCACATGCACCGGTCAAGGAATTTTACCGGTCTTTGTGTTATGGATGTATACCGGTCAAATGAGATTGTTGTTCCGGTCGATAACCACTTCCGGTCATTAATTGAAATGGGTGGGCCGAAGCCCACATAATGCTTCTTTTATTTGGGTCACGTGTGGCCAATCCGATTTTGGCCCACTTGGTGGTAATGCTTAATTTTGGACTTGAGGTGTTCGGCCCACATGGTTTTTATTATTATAAATTGATTTATCCCATTAATTAATTAAGGTTTTAGGTTTTGTCTCGGATTAGAATTTAACGAGTTAAGCTCGGTCAAAGGATAGGTGATGTTAGGATAAAGGGGTTAAAGTCAATTCTTCGCTAAAATGAATTGCACTAGAAATTTACCGAGCGGTGCCTCGTTTTATAGGTTCGAACTGGGTTACGCATCTAGGTGAAAGATTTTAGCGGTGGATTCCAGGTGAGTTTTTCCAAACTAAACCTTTTGATGACGAAAGCATGCGAAGTTTATTTTTAAACTTTGATTTATTATGATGGCATGCTTTTATTAACTGTTCAAGTGTGTTATAAATTGTTGTTGGTTATATGTATGCATACATTAATTGTGGGTTACGTGACCTAAGTCGGGGAGTGTGGTCCGTTCATGTCGTTGGGGGTGTGTCCCAACATTAAGGCAGCGCGAGTTAGACACATCGTCTTGGACGGTCGTGTGGTCCGTAACGTGTTTTACTTAAATGCCATTATTAAATGATGTTTCAAATTCTGGAAAGTATATTTTGTTGTTTAACTGTTAGAGGGAACTCACTAGACCTATGGTCTAACCCTCGCTCTTTCAAAACTAAAAATCTTTTCAGGCCGTCGTGATTTAGGCTGTGCGGCTAAAGGCAAGGAGAAGGTCTAGCGGGGGCGGATAGAAGACCGTCATTTAGCTTTTAGTTATTCTTTGATCTCAGTTGTGTGTAGGTTGTTGTTATGACAAACCTTGAATTTATTATTGTAAGTCTGGGACCGTTATGACATGGATTATTATTCGACCGTTGAGAATTTTATTTTATGAGATGCTATTCTGAGATGTTATGGCAGTCCACACACGAACACGTTTTCCGTCTCCACCGGGTGCTAGCCCAAGAATCCTAGATCTATATGTGTTTTACAGAAAAGAAAAGATTTATTTTCTGTATTTAACTGAAAGACTAATTCTAATTTCAAATCGTTAAGAAATAGGTTTAGCCCAACATCCTATTTATACCAGAAGAATTATAGTTAGACTATAATTTAAATAAGGTTTAGTATTTATCTGTAATATTCAAATTCAAATTCAAATTCAAATTCAAATTCAAATATATATATATATATATATATAATTATCTTTTAAACTTTAAATATAATTATATATATTTACAGATAACACCACGTAATTAACATAATTACGTTTTCATCATGTAATTATCATAATTACAGTTTAACACATATTTTCATAATTATTCTTCAAGAATAATTATTTCCTTAATCAACTTGATTTAATCCGGGTTTCTACAAATGGAAACAAACTTATTGTTTTTGTGCGACCATATAGGTTTACATACTCCTCAGCAGTATCTCTGTGTGACACGTGTGTGGGCATATAATAACTTACAACTAGGAATCGGATCATCATGGGACCTTGTGCCATATTTGTCGATGTTTTTGTCGGTCGAATATCATAACGCGTTATTCTTTTGAATATTTGATAGAAACTGCAACAGTTTCTTTCTGAGCTTAAAAATAGATTAATTTTATCTGTTATCATCATTATAAATAAATTGGTGGTACGGAACTGTGTTCACACGACTTCTATGTAATTTTCCTGAAACAGACGAAATAGCTTTTTCCTATACGAATAACGAGTTGTATGAGTTTTGAAAAGGTTTTCAAAATTTATTTTATTTTATGCAATGAGCTGTTTTTGAAAGAACAAATTGTATCATAACGTGACGTACTTTGTATTGTTCTTACGATAGGAATCCTATTTACAAAATCTCTATATAGGTGCTTACAATAAGACTTTCAAACATAAACAAGTAATAATTTTTAAAAAAATTGACTTTTTGTTTACAAAGTCATAATGTGTTACGTTCTTTCGTTCACAAAGTCATAATATGTTTTTTATTTGCATCAACGTTTTAGTACATTTTCCAATTATATCAATAACACAGTACATTCTAGAAAACAGAGTTTTTGAAAATAGACTCCAAAAATAAAAGACATTTTATTTTTACTTCAATTTATCTAATTTATTAATCCATCCGTCCAGAATAAATCTCTACATTATTATTTTACTTTGTCCCAACATGAGTGTCTATATAAAAAATAAATGTTTATTTTTCCATTCTACCTTAATTGTCTGATGAAGGAAATTTATCTCTCTTTAAGGGTAAAATTGTCCTTTTATTGATTAAAAAAATAATTACATATTTTTAAAACTATATGTAGTTTTTATTAGGGGTGCTCATGGGTTGGATTGATCGGGTTGAGGGCGTTTCAACAAGCCAACCCAATGTTGGCGGTTTGAGAATTTTCATCCCAACTCAAACAAAAGTGCAACCCAACCCAACCCGTTCGGGTTGATCGTGTTGTGTTTAAACAAAGTAAAAACAATATTGAAAACACAAAAATAAGGAATTTTCTTTAAAATACGATTCATCATTCAAAAGAATATACGAGTTCATTAAATATTTAGGTATTACATATAACTTTTCAATAATGTCTTCTTATTAGTTCAATTGCTCGTTATTGCCAAGTTTCTTTTGGTAACGTATACATATTAAATGGAAATATAAATAATTTTAGAGAAGCCGTTAAAACGTTTATCGGGTTGGTCGGGTTACTTTGAGCCTAACCCAATATCAACCCAATAGATTCGGGTTGTCCTAATTTTGTATCGATTACATGTCGGTTTACCTCGGGTTGATTTTTTTCCGAGTTGGTCGGGTTGGGTTGATCGGTTTTTTGAGCACCCCTAGTTTTTATTGTGAACATTTATTTTAAGACAAAGGGAGTATGATTATTTGACTTTTTTTTCTTCAAAATGCAAATGCATCAAAGTCCAAAATAGTATATCTATATCCTCTAGATATTGGTTTCATAATTTCTCCTTTTGAGTGCTAGAAATGATTTTCTTATATTAAAATTATTTTTTCCAAACTTTATATCAA
Source organism: Arctium minus (assembly GCA_954870635.1). Classification (NCBI taxonomy): domain Eukaryota; kingdom Viridiplantae; phylum Streptophyta; class Magnoliopsida; order Asterales; family Asteraceae; genus Arctium; species Arctium minus. The sequence continues at coordinate 34,960,868 of OX941097.1, read as the reverse complement.
AAAATAGTTGTTAGTTACATCTTTCGTATTTTTAGATCACATAAAAAATTACTCTAAGATATTATATATTTTGCCTAAAATAAATCTAAATTATAGAGCAATACTTTCATAAATGTTTTTAAGTTAAAAGTACCCAACATACCCTAAATGAAAGTAGGATATATAAAAAATTAGGAAAGTTGATTAACATAGGCTATGTTCGGCAAAAAAAGTTAGCTTATCAGCTAGCTTTTCTTCCTGGTACACGTTCGGATTACCATAAGCTATCTTATTGAAACGCTACTCAAAGTAGCGTTTTGAAAAGCTAGCTTATAAGCTAGTTTGCCGAACATAGCCATAGTCGATTTTCCCAACTACACTTTTCAGTCATTTTTCAATTGAATTTTCATTTTAGCTAGATTTTATGTACATGTTTTGTGCATTTGTGTAAACTCGATTTTCAGATTTAATTTTTTTTGCGTAAGGGTCTACATTTGCGTAATTTTTTTTCTTTTTCCAATCTAAAAATATATTTTATGTAAATGCGTAAGACATTTGTTTAAACTCTGATTAAAATAGGAATTTGGTTTCAAAATTGACTACTTCACTCAATTTCCCTAAAATAAATAGAGTATATATAGACCTTTAATCTTCTCTTAATAATATAAAAATTGCTTCAAGTTTTGGCTAACAATCGTATCAAATATCTAAAATTATTTTTAACGAATAAATCTTGAAAAAGTCATCTTTTATAATAATTGTTAATAAACATTTTTTTGCAATATATACAAAATTAAATTTTTAAATAACATCTATACTATATTATAAAGCACGGATAAAAAACTCTTAAATACAAATTATTAGGCACAATGTACCATCATTTTATGCAACATTTTAAAAATATCTTAATTTACAAGTATCAAAGCATAAGATACATATTACTACCGCAGGTTTCTAACACCCACCAATTTGGTATGTGCAAGGTCTTCCTTTTATGCAGACCTTTCTATATATCACTATTAATTAATATATTATATTACTATAAATTTGTTTTAATTATATTATTAAATATGTAATTGTTATTTTTTCTAGATGTCATTAAAATATATAAGATAATCATATAATTCTAACAAAATGCTTAATTTTTTTTTATATAAAAAACGTTATATTATTAAGCTTAAATTAAACAAATTTATAAAAAAAACATTATCACTTTTTTAAACCATCCAAAATCGTACTGTAAATCGACAAAAAACAAAAAAAATAAAATGAAACATTGCGCGAGTACGCTTCTAGTGAAATAATAATTAGTGTATTTTTTACAGGGATTTAAAAGGTGTGTTAATATGTGCCATGACGTAATTCGTATCTAGCGTTTGTCTAAGGTGTGGCTCATATCATTGCGCCTTGTAGCATGTCATGGCACGCCACGCCGTGCGTTTTTACAATGCATGTTTTTTTTTTCCGAAAATAAGTATTTAAAAAAATTATATATGATTTAGCTTTGTATTTTTACATTTTTACATTTTTAACTTTAGATTTTACAATTTTATAGATTTATAGGCTTATCTAATTATATCAATCACATTTCATTAATTCACACACGTCATGGACTTACAGTTAAAACGAAGTTCTATAAACCCTTACAACTTCTATTTTGAATATTTGATCACAAATGAACTTTTATATAATACTAGTTAATAAATATATATATATGATATTTTTTCCTTCTACTATAAATGTAATTTTTTTTAATATCATTATATCATTGAATAACAATTAGAACACATATATGTAAATATCTAATTATATATATGACATAGAAATTTGTCGTTTTACTTCACGTTTTGAAAAACATCACGTTCTCGTCATATCGTATACAGTGGCGGATCCAGAAAATTTTATTATTGAGGGCACAAAAAAGGGAGTTATGAGCGTCAATTTTTTTTTGAATCTGAATAACTCACTTGAATCAATACGATTTTGGGTTATTCGGTTTTCGGCTTAAATTGTTTAGTTTAAACAAATAAATATATAACATTTTCGGTTTTTTGATTAATTTTTTCCTAGTTCGGATAAGCCGAGACATTATACTACTATGTATATATTTTACTATTTCAGTTTATCTAAAAACAAATGAATACGTTAGACATTAGTAGACAGTAGCAAGAAATCAGAGGACAAAAGGTCAAGAAATTAGATTCAGTTAAAAAACAAATTAGATAGTAAAAAATCAAAATATCAAAAAAAAAAAAAAGGACAAACTAGTAGTAAACTCTATATTAAAATAACAAACTCAATAACCCTAAATCAAATAACAATTAAAAACTAGAAAATTAATAATCAACAAATTAATAATAATAATTATAAATCCATAAAACAATGAAATGCAAAAAGAAAGATGGAAAACAAAAAACAAAAAATAATGATTGATCAAATTATTAGCATTATAACAGACAAAGCAAGATACAAATCATGTCTAGCTCAGTTGGTTTTCCCATGGGCGGTAACATCCTGGGAGGGGTTGTGGATGGTATCCCAATCTACCCGGGTTCGAATCAAAGGGGAGTCATTCTGAGGGCATGAGGAGTACCCAGTCCTTGGGCCGGTCCAGTCGTTGACTGGGTTGCCCTTAACCCAGTCTTAAGACTGTGGTTGGGCTATAGGTTCAGCGTAAGCTGGGCCGGGACAGCGGCAGATTAGTGGGCTGCCCGATACCGCCGGGGAGGTGTGCGTGCGTGTGTTCGTGGTAGTCGTTCGTTGGTTCGATGTCGCTATGCCTTCCAAAAAAAAGCAAGATAAATAAGTTGACTGTCAATGGGTTAAGACTTAGAAATTAAGGATAATAGAGCTTAATTGATGCTTAAATTGGTAACTTTTGAGATGAAATGATATGAATATTGTAAATGAGATTGGTAGGAATTATATTTGGGACCTTGCCTTTAAAATTGTTGGGTGCCTATTGATAATTTTATGTTAAAAACAATATTTTTATAGCTATAAGACATACTTTCAACACTTAACCTTGTCGTCACCTCAAGTTATTTGGTAACTTTATTCTTTACAAAAACAAATGATAAATATGTTAATAGAGATATTTACTTTTGTAAAGAATCAAAGCGGTCAACGGTTTCACACTTAGTGGTAGCACGCCAACACACAAAATGGTCCAACATTGGTTAGAGTTCATGATCTTGTTGGTTGGCCTACGGGTGTTATGTTGACCTTATTGTTATGTTTAGACCCACATTGGACTACCAAACTTTATATATATATATATATATACACATATATATATATATATATATATATATATAGAGGAAAGTTCAAATGAAAACTCATTTTTCATTGTGTATGTGAGGACAAATCTCAGTCACTCGATCTATTTTGATCCAACAACTCATATTAAATAGAATATTTAATTTTAAAATGTTTAGGGGTAAAAATGGAAGAAAATTTAAACACATGCCTACCATATTTGACTTTTTATTTTCTTTTTTAATTAAAAACTTTTTACCCAATTAAAGTTTAAAATAAATTATCTTAAAAATTAATAATATTTTAATCAAACAAATTACATCAAAAAAACTAGAATTTCGTGCTCTTCGATATGACATACATCTCGATATAGTTTTTTTTTTGTCGTTTTAACCATTTTTTTACGTGAAATGCTATATATGTGTTATATTCATTATGAATATTTATGTACGTTCAAATTTGTACAACGTCTCGACATCGTAAGTATGTGACTCGGCATCACATTCTTCAATACTTTCTTCAATGTCGTAAGGCATCACGTTTCTTCAGCACCGTAACCCAACACCCATCAAGACGAATCAAGAAACTATCGAGTAATCCTGTTGTGAATCGAGGAACAAAAGAGAGCGCGTCACGTCTCCACATCTTCACAGGTCATTCATGTGTTATTCATCATGAATAATGTATCATTCAGGATGAATAATGAATGAACGTTCACATTTGTAATTCATACTGAATGTGGAATGAACGTTCACATTTGTAATTCACATTTGTACATACATATTCATAATGAATTAAACCAAATTTCGGTTGTGAATTGAGAAACAAAAGAGAGTGCGCCATGTGTCTACATCTTCACGGGTCATTCATATATTATTCATAATGAATAATGTATCATTCAGGGTGAATAATACACGATTCATGATAAATAATACATGAATCATGGATTCGTGTATTATTCATCCGGAATATTATATTATTTATCCTGAATGCTGTATTATTCATCATGAATAGTGAATGAACGTCCACCTTTGTTATTCATACTGAATGTGGATACCCGAAGACGTGCACGCATATTCATAATGAATATAACACGTATATAGAATTTCACGTAAAAACGGTTAAAAGGAAAAAATCTTGAATATTGTATTATTCATCCTGCATACGGTATTATTCATAATGAATAGTGAATGAACGTTCACCTTTGTTATTCATACTGAATGTGGACACATCCGAAGACGTGCATGCATATTCATAATGAATATAACACGTATATAAAATTTCACGTAAAAGCGGTTAAAACGAAAAAAAAAACTATATCGAGATAGATGTCATATCGAAGAGCACGAAATTCTCGTTTTTTTGATGTAATTTGTTTGATTAAAATATTAGTAATTTTTAAGATAAATTATTTTAGTTTAAGGGGGTAAATTTTTTTTAATTAAAAATAAAAATAAAAAGTCAAAGATGGTAGGCGTTGATTCAAAATTATAATTTTGTCCTTAATCACTTATCAATTAACCTTATTATGTATTAACCATTGATTAGTTTTCTAAGTTTTGATCAATGGTTAAGATTTGTCCTCATGTGCACAATGAAAGATGAGTTTTCATTTGAACCCACCCCTATATATATATATATATATATATATATATATGGGTTGTTTTATTTGCAACCCTTAAAAAAGTTGCAAACCTTGCAACCCACATCTTAACCGTCTGATTCATGATTGACGATTACAATAGATATGAGGCCCAATATTTTTAATTAAAAAAACAGAAAAATAAAAATAAAATAACTGTCGATCATGAATCTAACGGTTAAGATGTGGGTTGCAAGGGTTGCAACCTTTTTTCAGGATTGCAAAATATCCTTCCACTATATATATATAGAGTGTGTTTCTTTTGCAAACCAAACAATTTGTACAAACTATGCAAACCACTATATTAGGAAACAATAGATATATTTATGGATAATGATTATGATTCATTAATAATGATTGTGATATATATGGAAAATGTTAAGTTTATTCATTATAATCATGATTTTAAATTAGAAAATGTTAAGTTTATTCATTATAATCATTATTTTAAATTAGGAAACATAATAAAATCATATATTCATTAGACTTGATGAACGACTAAGATTGATTTGCATAGTTTGTACAAATTGTTTGGTTTGCAAAAGAAATGCACCCTATATATATATATATATATAGGGGTGTTTAAATGCAACCCCTTTATATGGTGCAACTCCATGCAACCCCTCTATCCACCATTCATTTTATTTTCACCTTTTTAATTAAAAAATGTGAAAATAAAATGAGTGGTGGATAGAGGGGTTACATGGGTTGCACCATGTAAAAGGTTGCATAATAACCTACCCCTATATATATATATATATATATATATATATATATAAGAGGAAAGTTCAAATGAAAACTCAATTTTCATTGTATGATTAGGGGTAAAAATGAAAGATAATTTAAACTCACGCCTACCATATTTGACTTTTTATTTTCTTTTTTAGTTAAAACCTTTTACCCAATTAAAGTTTAAAATAATTTATTTTAAAAATTACTAATATTTTAATCAAACAAATTACATCAAAAAAACGAGAATTTCATGTTTTTCGATATGACATCCATCTCGATATAGTTTTTTTGGTTGTTTTAACCGTTTTTTACGTGAAATGCTATATATGTGTTATATTCATTATGAATATTTATGTACGTTCAAGTCTGTACAACACCTCGACACCGTAAGTATGTAACTCAACATCACCTTCTTCAACACTTTCTTCAACGTCGTAAGGTATCATGTTTCTTCAGCACCGTAAGCCAACACCCATCAAGACGAATCGAGAACCTATCGAGTAATTCTGGTGTGAACCGGGGAACAAAAGAGAGCGCGTCACGTTCCACATCTTCATGGGTCATTCATGTATTATTCATCATGAATAATGTATTATTCAGGATGAATAATACAACATTCAGGGTGAATAATTCACGATTCATGAATTCGTGGATTATTCATCATGAATGTTGTATTATTCATCCTGAATACTGTATTATTCGTCATGAATAATGAATGAACGTTCACATTTGTTATTCTTACTGAATGTGGGACATCCGGGGATGCACATACATATTTATAATGGATTAAACCAAATTTTGGTTGTGAATTGAGAAACAAAAGAGAATGCGTCATGTGTCTACACCTTCACGGGTCATTCATATATTATTTATCATGAATAATGTATCATTCAGGATGAATAATACAACATTCAGGGTGAATAATACTTGAATCATGAATTCGTGTATTATTCATCCTGAATGTTGTATTATTCATCCTGATACTGTATTATTCATCATGAATAGTGAATGAACGTTCACCTTTATTATTCATACTGAATGTGGACACCCGAGGACGTGCATGCATATTCATAATGAATATAACACATATATAGAATTTCACGTAAAAAATGGTTAAAACGAAGAAAAAAACTATATCGAGATGGACGTCATATCGAGGAACACGAAATTCTCGTTTTTTGGTGTAATTTGTTAGATTAGAATATTATTAATTTTTAAGATAATTTATTTTAAAGTTTAAGGGGGTAAAATTTTTTTAATTAAAAAATAAAATAAAAAGTCAAACAAGGTAGACTGTAACAACCTGAACTCGCAGAAGTAATGTATAAATGTCTCTTATATAAAACAATGCCAAAGGGCCCCAAAACAACAATTCCATCAAGCTTTGCGGAAACAACCTATTACACAACTGAGATTTAATACAGAAAAAATAGCTAAATCTGAGGTCTTGCAGCAATCTTCCCCTATGCCACTTTTCTCACCTACAACTCCTCTTGCCCTTGCTAGAACCCTCTGCTGGCACTTTCCTGAAAAGGTTTTTAGTTTGAAAAGAGCGAGGGTTAGACCGAAAGGTCTAGTGAGTCCCCTCTAACAACAATATTGTACTCAACAGACATTCAAATGATTTATAAAAATAAACCGTTTCAGCTTTAAAGACGACAATTACACTTTCAATAAACTTCTCAGCTCACACTACCGCCACCCTGAGGTGACAGCGTGTCTGTGGCTCACACTACCTTATTGGGACAACCCCCCCAATGACATAAACGGAACACACACCCCGGTATGAACACAGGCGGGACACCCCCCCGACTTTGAGAATAATACACACTTATGACCATGTATGCATACATTTCCACTAAAACAACGATAACAGAGATATCTTTAGCATTTGAATAAATCTCGCATGTAAACATTAAAGCAACATCATTTCAAAGCTTGTAGATAAACTCACATACATAAACATACATACATAAAACATAACTTCTTCGTCATAAGAGACTTTAGTTCAGAAAAACTCACCTTTGGTCCTTGCTTAAATTCACGCTCTAACGATCTCACGACCTACGATAACATCGATATACTGGTAAGACACCACACAGATAAAACAACTAACGAAGGCTATCTCTCTCTCTCACTCTCTCCTGATCTTAAAGAGCGACCTTCTACAAAGAACCAACCAAAACCCATACTGGGCAGAAAGCCTCACCCGACCCCTCGCCTTCCGGTCGCCCGGGGTCACACCCCCCAGGCCCCTGCCTCCCGGTCACCCGGGTTCACGATCCCCGGGCTCCCCGCCCGGTATCCCCAACTTCCCCGGGCCCCCCGTCTCCCGGGGTCACAGCCCAGGTCGCTCCCACCCCGGGGTTCCCGTCTCCCGGGCCAACCCTCCCCGGGTCCTATTGACCGAGACGCCCCCGGTCCATCCCGACTCCCGGGACCACGACTACACACCGGGTGCTCGACTCCCGACCCGGTCAAAGATATACCCAGAGGCGATTAAGGGTTCTGCACGAACCCCAGACCTCGAACCACACACCTAAGTTCTATAATCCCATGATTAACCTACCAAACTATGTAGGATTTGGACTCCCAACAACAATAATCAATCCATTAACATAATCAATCTTTAGGATTGATTTTAAGGAGAAAAAGAGGGTTTTTCAATCATTTCACTCAAGCCTACAATCTAAACATCAGACTCCACTCTTTTGAGAAGAGTGTTACTCATTCTACTCATTCAAACAGAGAAAACGTGGTCTTAGAAACCTTACCTTGAAGAAGCTAAATATCAATCCCTTCCGATCACGTTCTCTCCTTCAATCTCCCAAAGAAATGTTCCCTGCTCCTTTTCTCTTATCCGATTGCAACCGCCAAAGAAAAAAATGGGAAAGATCCCTAGATTAAACCCTTTTATTCAAAACTTACACTTAGACCCTTGCACTATGGGTCTTGAACAACTTTTCACCCAAACTCTAAATTTTTCAATTCGAACCCGGATATTACATAGACGCTGATTCAAGTTTCCAATTTTGTCCTTAATCACTTCTCAATTAACCTTATTATGTATTAACCATTGATTAGTTTTCTAAATTTTGATCGATGGTTAAGATTTGTCCTAATGTGCATAATGAAAGATGAGTTTTCATTTGAACCCACTCCTATATATATATATATATAAGAAAGTTCAAATGAAAACTCAATTTTCATTGTACACGTGTGGACGAATCTCAACCACTCCCTCTCTATTGATCCAACAATTCATATTAAATATAATTTTTAATTTTAAGATGATTAGGGGTAAAAATGGAAAATAATTTAAACTAATGCCTACCATATTTGACTTTTTATTTTTCTTTTTTAATTTAGAACTTTTATCCACTTAAAGTTTAAAATAAATTATCTTAAGAATTACTAGTATTTTAATCAAACAAATTACATCAAAAAAACGAGAATTTCGTGCTCTTCGATATGACATACATATCGATATAGTTTTTTTTTGTTGTTTTAACCGTTTTTTACATGGAATGCTATATATGTGTTATATTCATTATGAATATTTATGTACGTTCAAGTGTGTATAACACCTCGACACAGTAAGTTCGTAAGTCGACATCACCTTCTTCAACGTCGTAAGGCATCACGTTCATCATCACCGTCACCCAACACCCATCGAGACGAATCGAGAACCTGTCGAATTCGGTTGTGACCCGGGGAACAAAAGAGAGCGTGTCACGTCTCCACACATTCATGGGTCATTCATGTATTATTCATCATGAATAATGTATCATTCAGGATGAATAATACAACATTCAGGGTGAATAATACACGATTCATAAATTCGTGTATTATTTATCCTGAATATAGTATTATTCATCATGAATAATGAATGATCGTTCACATTTGTTATTATACTGAATGTGCAACACCCAGGGATGCAGATACATATTCATAATGAATTAAACCAAATTTCAGTTGTGAATCGGGAAACAAAAGAGAGTGCGCAATGTGTCCACATATTCACGGGTCATTCATATATTATTCATCATGAATAATGTATCATTCAGAATGAATAATACAACATTAAGGGTGAATAATACACGTATTCACACGAATCATGAATTCGTGTATTATTCATTCTGTATGTTGTATTGTTCATCCTGAATATTGTATTATTCATCATGAATAGTGAATGAACTTTCACCTTTGTTATTTATATAGAATATGGACACTCGAAGACATGCATACATATTTGTAATGAATATAACACATATATAGCATTTCACGTAAAAAACGGTTAAAACAAAAAAAAAAACTATATCGAGATGGATGTCATATCGAAGAGTAAGAAATTCTCGTTTTTTGATGTAATTTGTTTGATTAAAATATTAGTAATTTTTAAGATAATTTATTTTTAAACTTTAAGGAGGTAAAAGTTTTTTAATTAAAAAAGAAAATAAAAAATCAAACAAGGTAGGCGTGGATTTTAATTTCCAGTTTTGTCCATAATCATTTCTCAATTAATCTTATTATGTTCTAACCATTGATTATCTTTCTAAGTTTCGATCAATGGCTAAGATTGGTCCTCACGTGCACAATGAAAAATGAGTATTCATTTGAGCCCACCCCTATATATATATATATATATATATATATATATATATATATAGGCGTGGGTTTCGATGAGAAGTTAAGGTTAATGTGAGAAGTGGTTATCAACCGTCAGATGAGAAATGGACGCATATTAGGATGAGACGCACCGAGATAAGATGCACCGAGGTGCACCAGATCAATTCATTTCTAAGGCGCAATTCATGGGAGGGCATGAGATTAAAAGTGATCAATGATTCAGATCATCTTCTCACGCTTCCCACGTTAACCTCAACTTCTTACACGATACTTCACCTACATATATATATATATATATATATATATATATATATGCAAATGATTGTGTGAGAAGTTGAGGTTAACATGAGAAGTGTGAGAAGTGGATTTGAACCGTTGATCACTTTTAATCAAATGTCCTCCCATGAATTGTTGCTTAGAAGGGAATTGATCTGGTGCATCACGGTGCATCTTATCTCCATGCATCTCATCCTAATGTGCATCCATTTCTCATCCAACAGTTGATAACCACTTCTCACGTTAAATTCAACTTCTCATCGAAACCCAACCCTATATATATTATATGTATAATATATATGTATATATATATATATAATATAGGACGATAATCAAATGAGAACCGTAAAAAGGTTAAGGACCGTGGGGACTAATCTCAATCATTAAAGAGTTTTAATGAAAGGTCATTAAACACGGTGGCATTTTTGTAATATTATTGAAACTTGTGTCTAATCTTGTAATAACCCAAAAGCAACAACAATAAAATAGACATATCATTGCCCATAAGTGGGTCCCAATACAAAACTTGGAAAAGACAAATTTACATAGTCTAAACATCAACATCTCTAATACAACCAAGAAACTAATAATAAAATTTTTAGTCTACGCCGCTACTAAGGCCCGCTCTCCAACAGTCTAGCTCATAACATTTTTCCTTCCCTTTAGAAGATCCAACAACAACCCTGTTACCTGAAAATGGGTTTTAAGAAAAAGAGGAGACGAGGATTAGACCGGAAGGTCTAGTGAATTCCCAACCTCGTCTATTTTATACAAACAGAAAACATATACAATTTAATAAGATTAGCCTTACAACACTGAGTCACAAGAAGTAACTAGATCCACATTGAAATCCATCATCACGAAGCAGGACTACTCGTCCTCGGGGCCCCCAGTAGATCCCCATACGACCCCCTAGTCGATGTCGTTCCCGTGTGTAGTGAAACAAATTCCAAACACACGGTTCAACCATCCCCGATGGTTAAATGTAGCCATGGCCAACGCCCATTCAAATCATCACTTCGGCATAACTCTCGATCGAAAGGTGCAATAAAATAAAGTTCTATATATAACAACATTTCACCGCGGTATACAAGAATATGATTTTATCAAAGATTAACGATAAGCATAATGGATAATGTAAAATAGATCCATTTCCAGTTCAAAGATATATTCATAATTTAAAGATAAGGGAACTCAACTGATTGAATGAAAGTCGACCACACGAACAACTATCCCCAGATAAAACGAACTCCTACATTTCACAATAACAAGACTATTATAATTTATGCCACTTCTTTAAGAGTTTCATTGCTCACCGATCGATCAAATGAACACTGAAATTGTTACTAAGGACATACAGACCCCGAACCCAGGCGACTACACACCAGGCGGCCCCTACATTGGGCGTCCCCAGTCGCATACATACCGGGTGGCCCCGGTCAACCCAATACCAGGCGGCCCCGGTCGCATACATACCGGGTGGCCCCGGTCGGATAAACACCGGGCAACCCCGGTTACCCCACACCGGGCACCCCAGGGCCTTTGAGTATTGGGCGAAAATCGATAAGGCGATTCATAGAAAATCCCTTATACCCTCGACTAAAACCATTAATACCCCCAAACTTTACTATTAAAACTCGCTAATATCGACATCAAGAAACGACCTAATCACCGGTTTTTCCCAAACTGAACTAAACCATCGATGACCCCTTTCAAGAATGAAGTAGAGTTAGAGATTCCTAACTATTCAGATTCAATCATCATTTACAGAGAAAAGTTGGAAGGTTTACCTCTTGGAATGAACCTCTGCTAGATGATTGCTTGAATCCCATGAACAATCTCCGCAAAATCGATCTCCCACCGATAACCTTCACTTTCTCTCTATCTCAATCGCCGCTCTCTCCTTCCAGAGACTTACCAAATGGGGAAACAATTAGGGTTTTAGCTCTTTTATGACCAAATTTACAACCAAGTCCCCCAACTTTCTTATTTTCACATTTTTGCACCATTTACTAAATTACCCATTTAACACCAAGGATTTACGATCGTTACAACACTCCCCCCTTAAAGGGATTCCGTCCTCGGAATCTCTTTGTCGAACAAGCCTGGGTATTTGGATTCCAACTCCGATTCTAGTTCCCACGTGGCTTCTCGCCCCTTGTGGAACTTCCATTGGACCTTTACTAAATTGATATCTTTTGTCCTCAACCGTTTGACCTTACGATCCACAATGGCTTCCGGTTCCTCAATAAAGTTCAATTTTTCATCCACTCGTATGTCTTGTAAAGGCACAACCATGTCGACATCTGCTAGGCACTTTCTCAGGTTGGAGACATGAAAGTGTTGTGGATACCCTTTAACTCTTCGGGTAAATCCAACTTATACGCCACCGCACCGACACGCTCAATAATTTCAAACTGTCCAATAAATAGAGGGCTTAACTTCCCTTTCTTTCCAAAGCGGATTACACCTTTCCAAGGTGATACCTTCAACATTACTCTATCGCCAATATGGAATTCTATATCCTTTCGACGTTTGTACGCATAACTCTTTTGACAGTCACGCACCACTTTCAATCTTTCTCCCACTTGAACAATTTTATCCGCCGTTAATTGCACCAGTTCTGGTCCAACTAGCTGCCTTTCTCCAACCTCATTCCAACACAAGGGAGTTCGACATTTCCTTCTATAAAGCATCTCATAGGGAGCAACTTTGATGCTCGCATGATAGCTATTATTGTAGACAAACTCGATTAACGGCAAGTGGTTTTCCCATGAACCTTGGAAATCCAAGACGCATGCCCTCAGTATATCCTCTAGGGTCTGAATAGTTCGCTCGCTCTGGTCGTCGGTTTGCGGGTGATACGCCGTACTCATCTTGATTTTCGACCCCATCTCTCGTTGGAAGCTCTTCCAAAAATTTGAAGAGAATCGACTATCCCGGTCGGACACAATCGACAAGGGCACACCATGGAGGATGACAATCTCGTCGATATACAACTTCGCGAGTCTTTCCATGGAGTAGGTCTCCTTGATAGGCAAGAAATGCGCCGATTTGGTAAGCCGGTCCACGATGACCCAAATCGCGTCATAACCCTTCGGGGTTCTCGGTAACTTAGTCACAAAGTCCATCGTGATCTGTTCCCATTTTCAAACAGGGATGTCTAACGGTTGGAGTTTTTCGTATGGTCGCTGATGCTCCATTTTTACTTGCAGACATGTCAAGCATCTTTCCACATAATGAGCTATGTCTTTCTTCAATCCCGGGCCACCAATAGTCTCGTCTCAGATCTCCGTACATCTTATTCGTTCCTGGGTGAATCAAATATTTCGACTTATGAGCTTCCGCTAAGATGATTATTCTCAAATCCCCAAGTCTTGGAACCCAAATCCTTCCGCTGTAGCACTTCAGCCCTCGACTGTCCTCCACTAACGAACTTGTAAGACCTATTACTCTCTCAGCCTTAAGATTTTCTGGCTTCAGGGCTTCCACTTGGAACCTTTTTATCTCCTCCAATAGAGTTGGAATCACCTCAACTCTCGAAGCTACCATCACCAGATTTTCACTTCTCTCCTTTCGACTTAGAGCATCTGCTACCACGTTAGCCTTCCCAGGATGGTATTCGATCTTACAGTCATAATCGGTTAGTAACTCCATCCATCTTCGTTGTTGCATATTCTACTCCTTCTGGTCAAACAGATGGCATAGGCTCTTGTGATCTGTGAAGATCTGACAATGTGTCCCGTAAAGGTAGTGTCTCCAAATTTTTAGCGCGAATACCACGATGGCCAATTCTAAATCGTGAGTAGGGTATCGTGATTCGTGATCCTTCAACTGGCGTGATGCGTAAGCGATTACTTTCCCCCGCTGCATAAGAACACATCCCAAGCCCAGTCTAGACGCATCACTATATACTACGAAGTCTTCCATGCCATCCGACAAGGCTAAGATTGGAGTGCTACTCAGCATATTCTTAAGTTTCTGAAAAGCTTCCCTCTGAGCTTCCGTCCATGCGAACTTGAAAATCTTCTTCGTCAATGAAGTCAATGGAGTAGCGATTCGGGAGAAATCTTTGATAAACTTCCGATAATACCCCGCTAACCCTAAGAAACTTCGGACTTTCGACGGATTCTTTGGCGCCTCCCAGCTACGAATTGCTTCCACCTTTGCCGGATCCACTTTGATTCCGTCTTGGGACACAACATGTCCAAGAAACTACACTTCTCGCAACCAGAATTCACACTTTGAGAACTTCGCGTAAAGTCTCTCTCGCCTTAGCAATTCTAGTACTGTTCGCAAATGCTCCTCGTGCTCTTTCTCAGTCTTCGAGTACACTAGAATATCGTCGATAAACACATTCACGAACTTGTCTAATTAGGGTTGACACACCCTATTCAACATATCCATGAAAGCTGCAGGAGCGTTGGTCAACCCGAATGGCATTACAAGAAATTCGTAATGTCCATATCTTGTACGGAAGGCTGTTTTCGGTATATCTTCTTCTTTCACCTTGAGTTGATGATATCCCGACCTTAAATCGATCTTGGAGAAGAAACTTGCTCCCTGAAGCTGATCGAATAAGTCGTCTATCCATGGAATCGGATACTTATTCTTGATCATCAACTTGTTGAGCTCCTTATAATCTATGAACATTCGCATAAATCCGTCCTTCTTTTTCACGAAAAGGACCGACGCTCCCCACGGTGAAGTGCTAGGCCTAATAAACCCTTTGTCCAGCAATTCTTGCAATTGCGACATCATTTATTTCATCTCTGAGGATGCTAATCTGTACGGTTCACGCGCGATCGGAGCGGCACCAGGCACCAGATCGATCCGAAACTCAACTTGACGATTAGGGGGTAGATCTGTCAAATCCTCCGGAAATACTTTTGGGTACTCGCTCACCACCCGAACTTCCTCCATTCTACCCTTCTTCTTCTTAACATCTACTACATACGCTAAGAATCCCCTACACCCTTTTCTCAAACTCTTATTCGCTCTGATCATGGAAATTAAACTAGAATCTCTCTCCCGCCTATCCCTATAGAACACTACCACCCCTTTCTCAGGTAATACCATACGGATCATCTTCTTATTACAGACAATACTAGCATCGTTTCTAGCCAACCAATCTATCCCAAGAACCACGTCGAACTCTCTCATCGCCGTAGGGTATAGTACCACTGGTACTAAGCTCCCTTCGATGTCTATCGCACACCCCTCGTACACCTCCCTAATCGATACTTGATTAGCATCGACTGTTTCTACATCAAACACCCGCCCTAAGCGTTTAGACTTTAATCCCAAACTCTGAGCAAACATGGGGGATATAAAAGAGCAAGTCGCCCCTGAGTCAAACAATACTCTAGCACAAGTAGAGTTTACCAAGAACGTACCTGCAACTACGTCAGGAATCTCCTCCGCCTCTATTGCTGTAACACCCTCAAATCTGGTAAGAGCAACTAATTTAAAAATTTCTAAATACACCAATAAATGAATCATCTACAATCACAATTTAAGATTTAACCTCAATATACATATTCATTCTATACATACAATCTATAATAAGGACGGGTGCTACTAAAACCCAATAATGGTCACTATCTCCAAACTGCGGAAGACTTCACCAAATATACTTACACTTGTCAAAAACTAAGTACGTCTCTTCATAGTACTGCTAGAACCAAACCCCCATCTGGAACCTGATGCACATGCCGACAAATAAAAAGGTTAGGCTTAACGCCTAGTGAGCTCAAGAGTTTTCAACATATAAAAATTAATCGTTTAAAAAGAAAGAATGCGGTTAAAGTCGTAAATCCTTTAAGTTGATATGTCTTACATATGAAAACGACTCATTTTCCAATAATATGCATTTTAGGCAAAGAACACCAATTTAAACGTTTTCCAATCCAAACTACTTCAAGGATGATGATACTAATATAAACCGCCCATTCATAAATTAGATTTAATCCAAAACTCACTCAAGACGTGAATAGAAATTGAACTCCCAATTTATAAAAACGTAGATAAAACTTATTTCCCGAAATACCCAAACATGGGTGGAACATAATACCCAACTCATAAAATCATGGATAAAACCCATACATATAAAATGTCACCGAAAACATGGATACCAAATACAAAACCCAAAATAACACCTTTCGGTGATGGGGAAGACCCGATTCCATCGAATGTGGCGGCACATAAAGATAAGCCACGTATCTATGTTATAAGCATAACTTCAAGGATGGGCAACCATTGACATCAACCCTATGCATGGATCTTTAGTCAAGGTAGACATCAACCCTATTCATGGATCTTTAGTCATCATAGGCATCAACCCTATTCATGGATCTTTAGCCGTTGGAACATCAACCCTATTCATGGATCTTTAGTTCCAAAGAATCACCAAGTTCAACCCTATTCAAGGATCTTTACCTTGGGACCTCACCATCCTTGACACGCTTGTTCATTTGAAACTTACATCGTATCACCAATGCCTATTTCAAAATTACAACTCGGGGACCTCATCCCGCATTTACATGATAAACCAACCTCTATGCCTATGGATCCAATGCATTATGGTTAAAACGTTACATGACTCGAAAGAATGACAACACACTCAAAACATGTAATTCCCAACTAAGGTGCAACTAAGTACACCATACGACCAATGCTCCTTAACGAGCTACCAAGATTGAACAAATGTTCCAAAGACTCATATAAGGGTAATCCAAGTCCCAAAAAGGCATAACGAACGATTGACTAAAATACGCGAGTCAGTAAGGTTACACAACCCAAAATACATCTTTTCCCAAAATCTTTGACTCTCATATTACAGTTGGCCTTCGGCCCAAAACCAAAAGGTTTACAATTTCCAAAATGTTCCCAAGATTGGGAATGACCAACACCAAGGACTCACACATTCATATTTTCAAACATCCCATTTCATGAATAATGCATAAAACCCAACAAACAAAAAAAGTGCATTTTTGACCAATATCTATTTATGCAATAAATCATCATGACCCCTTCATTTATGACACATTTATCAAAATGCCCAAGAATCCCAAAGATGTGGGTTATATAAGTTTATAAAGTTAACCATTTTCAAATAACTAAAACTTATCAGTAGTTAACAATTTAATGTAAAACACAAACACTTTAAAATGAACATTTTGGCATGTACAACGTTTTCACAAATCAACTGGAACTCACCTTGCTAGATTTAGGCTAAATCTAGATTTTACCCACTTAGAGCTTCCTTGAAGAAACTTGAGTCTTCAAGCCAAATCTTCCAAAACCTAGGTCCACAAGGGTCCAACCATAAATATACATATTCCACCATAAATAATTGTTCCCCAAACATTTTACACAAGATCTCATCATATAACCAAAATCCTAATTCCATAAATGAAGAGAACAAGAGGTTACCTTAACCATAACTCCAATCCACCAACCTAAATACTTTTAGATCACCAAGCTATGCACTCCCAATCTTCAAGAACAAAGAAAATGGTTGGGTGAAAACTCTAGAAATTGATGAAGGTGATGAAGGGGATGAAGATAGAGATGGTGAATAAATGCTCAACTTGAACCCTTTGATGAAATACCCAAAAACTAACCACAAATGAGGTGGTTGATGAGTTCAAGAACCCTAGGTTCGTTTTTTTATGAAAAGGGAGAAGTTGAGAGAGAATGAAAAGAAGAGAATGAGAAAGATATGAGAAATGGAGTCAAAAATAGGATTTAATTCAACAGACCCCGCTCGCGACCTTGTCACGCGAGAGTGACATGAGTCACTATCGCGAGGCACTCTCACGGGGAATGTACCATGAGTTTTGATGTTTCCCGCGATTGTGCAACGCGATAGTGACACATGTCACTATCGCGAGTCACTCTTGCGCCAGACGTACTAAACCCAGAAAATGGTCAAAACTCGATATTCTCGCATGGATCGATTTAAGGTTCGAAAGTACAACTTACTTCACCCAAAAAGATAGACGAAAGGTGAAGAGATGACTGGAGATGAATGGAAACTTACTAAGCAAAAATACGGGTGTTACAATTGTTGTCATGTTAAAGGCCCTCTCTTTTGGACGGGCTGATTCCCATTTCTTCTCCTCTTTTCTCCCGCCCCACGATCTCCGGTCTGAACAGGTCCACCCCGCTTGACTTGAGGACAATCCGACCGAAGGTGATCTGACGACCCACACTGATAACAAGTTTTCTTATTCGGGAAATCCTTAGACAGGTGCCCCGGCATCCCACACTGAAAACAGGATCTCTCTCCCGAACCACAGTCTCCCCGATAAACTCGGTGACACCTCCCGCAAAGCTTCTCTCCAAGTCCCCTACCCCCTCTTAGCTCTGCTCTGGAACTCTTTCCCTTTCTCGGATTCGTTGTCGGCCTATCCCATTTTCTCTTATCGCCAACCCTATCAGTCATTTGAAGGTTCTTTTCTTTCTCTGTCATTTCAGCCGCATGCACAGCCGTTTGAAAGGTAGCTAGTTCCCTTGCAGAAATCCACTCCCGCAAACTGCTCCTCAGCCCAAAAATATAACGTTCCACCCGAATCTCCTCATTTGGAAGATATGATCCAGCAAAACGAGACTTCTCAATGAATTTAGTAGTGTACTCTCTTACATATAGCTCTTTTTGTTCTAAATTCAGAAATCCCTCTTGCAATCTTTTCACTGTCGCCAGAGGACAAAATTGTGCCTTCAATTTTCCCACAAAAGTCCCCCACGCCATACCTTCTGCTGCAGCCACCCCTAAACCCCCAGTTTCTGCATCCTACCATAAAGTGGCTTCAGACCTCAACATGGATAAGGCATACGTCACCTTCTCTTCCTCGGCACACTTGCTGGTAGAAAATACCAACTCCATCTCTTTAATCCACTTAATTACCATGACTGGATCACACTCCCCTTTGAAAGTAGGAGGTTTACATGCCGCAAACTCTTTGTAACTACAACCTTTCGCCGTCACCTTGGTTGCCGTCACGGTCATCGATGAGGAGTTACCCCCCACTTCAGTTACCGGCGAGCTCGACAACTCAGTAATCTCCCTGCTCTCGCTCTTATCTCTGCTTCCAGAGGCTGTGTTCTCTTGGTGAGCCAGTAACGCTTGCAGAGTCTCTTGAAGCTTTCCTATTTCCGCGACAAACGTTTCGTGAGTCACAAAGGCCTGGTTTCGACACCGACCAGGAGCCCTTGCAACTTCCCGCCCTCTCATAGTCGCTGAGCTCTCTTGGTGCGAGGTTTCCCTATCCACCAGAACCTTAGCACTTCTCGCTCTGCGAGTGATTCGCGTATTAGCTCCTCCCAGATTTCCAGCAGTGGTTCCCTCAACTTGAGTCGTAGCCTTTCAGGTAGTCCTCAACGGACCACACCCTCGACCAAGGCCCCTTCCTCGAGCTGTCGGCCGCCCAAGAGGACCCCTCGGTATCTCAACACGAACCTCATCTACCGACAAATTCTCCCCGGCCAGTACTGCCCTACTTCGCAAAGCTCGATCCGACATGACGACAACTGAAACAACACAAGAATAAACTTTAATTTTAACAGTCCTATATGCAACAAGATTCAAAGACACACATATGTACCTGTAAATTTGCGATTATATTGGCCAGTTGTAATCCTAAATCTACCTTACATGTTAGTCCCTATCTCTCATTACATATGCTCCTAAAGCGGAAATCCGACGACATCCTATTTCTCAGTTGTGTCCCACTTACAGTTTAAGTTTAGGTCCAAAACGCCACCTAAATCGCTTAAACTATGGCTCTGATACCAATTGTAATAACCCAAGAGCAACAACAATAAAATAAGCATATCATTGCCCATAAATGGGTCCCAATACAAAATTTGGAAAAGGAAAATTTACATAGTCTAAACATCAACATCTCTAATACAACCGAGAAACTAATAATAAAACTTTTAGTCTACGACGCTACTAAGGCCCGCTCTCCAACAGTCTAGCTCCTAACATTTTTCCTTCCCTTTAGAAGATCCAACAACAACCCTGTTACCTAAAAATGGGTTTTAAGAAAAAGAGGAGACGAGGATTAGACCGGAAGGTCTAGTGAATTCCCAACCTCGTCCATTTTATACAAACAGAAAACATATACAATTTAATAAGATTAGCCTCATAACACTGAGTCACAAGAAGTGACTAGATCCACACTGAAATCCATCATCACGAAGCAGGACTACTCGTCCTCGGGGCCCTCAGTAGATCCCCATACGGCCCCCTAGTCGATGTCGTTCCCGTGTGTAGGGAAACATATTCCAAACACACGGTTCAACCATCCCCAATGGTTAAATGTAGCCATGGCCAACGCCCATTCAAATCATCACTTCGGCATAACTCTCGATCGAAGGGTGCAATAAAATAAAGTTTTATATATAACAACATTTCACCGCGGTATACAAAAATATGATTTTATCAAAGATTAACGATAAGCATAATGGATAATGTAAAATAGATCCATTTACGGTTCAAAGAAATATTCATAAATTAAAGATAAGGGAACTCACCCGATTGAATGAAAGTCGACCACACGAACAACTATCCCCAGATAAAACGAACTCCTACATTTCACAATAACAAGACTATTATAATTTCTGCCACTTCTTTAAGAGTTTCATTGCTCACTGATCGATCAAAGGAACAATGAAATTGTTACTAATAACATACAGACCCCGGACCCGGGCGACTACACACCGAGCGGCCCCGGTCGCATACATACCGGGTGGCCCCGGTCAACCCAACACCGGGCGGCTTCGGTCGCATACATACCAGGTGACCCTGGTCGGATACACACTGGGTGACCCCGGTCACCCCACACCGGGCGCCCCCGGGCCTTTGAGTACTGGCGAAAAATCGATACGGCGATTCACAGAAAATCCCTTATACCCTCGACTAAAACCCCAACCTTAATACCCCCAAACTTTACTATTAAAACTCGTTAATATCGACATCAAGAATCGACATAATCACGGGTTTTTCCCAAACTGAACTAAACCATCGATGACCCCTTTCAAGAATGAAGCAGACTTAGAGATACTTAACTATTCAGATTCAATCATCATTTACAGAGAAAAGTTGGAAGGTTAACCTCTTGGAATGAACCTCTGTTAGATGATTGCTTGAATCCCACGGACAATCTCCACAAAATCGATTTCCCACCGATAACCTTCACTTTCTCTTTGTCTCAATCCCCACTTTCTCCTTCCAGAGACTTACCAAATGGGGAAACAAATAGGGTTTTAGCCCTTTTATGACCAAATTTACAACCAAGTCCCCCAACTTTCTTATTTTTCACATTATTACACCATTTACTAAATTACCCATTTAACACCAAGGATTTACGATCGTTACAAATCTCACATCTAATTTGAAAAATGGAAGGGCATATTAGGGTTTTTCCACTTATATTCTCTGATGATCTCACATTAGCTGATGGTTTCCTCTCATTCGACGACCAAGACTCAACATCACATTTGAATATATTCATCACCTTTCAGATAAGAAGACTTATTCAACTTCACCTTTAAGTCTTCCAATCTGCTTGATCTGTCATCCTTTGATATCGAATTCAATGACTTTGTGTCTGACCTTGAAACTGTTGTTGCAGACTTGGGTAATTCTTCGTGGTATCATGGATCAAAATTTTCTGGTTTTCTTAACATTCTGTCTCTGGATGATTCTGGTAAGGGTTTTGTTGAGGAATCTGTCAAGGTTTTGGATGATTCGTCACCAGAATTGAGACATGAGAATCCGGTTTCGTCTCAGGGTTCCTGGAATTGCAGTTATGCTGGATCAGATACTGCTATGAATTATCCCTCTCCCAATTCTGGAAATTCCGTTGTTGATCAGAAGGTGAAGTGGGAATCGACAGGTAACTTTATATTGAAGAGGAAGAAAGAGAGTTCTGATAGGAATCCAGAATCAAGGACGATTTAGGGTTCCAGAATTAAAGACAAAATTACTCTTGAAGTTCCAAAATATGGAATCTCACAAATCATGAGTTTGTTGATTTGTGCTTCAATTTCTTGAAGTTTCCTCTATAATATGAAGTAGCTCTTGGTTACGCTGGATGGAATTCGCATAGATGCTTCCATGGTGGTCAAGGCCGAAGGGTTGTGGGTAGTTATAAATGGAACTTCTCACCGTCGATTTAGAGTTTTTTGTTTATGGTTTGATGGGGGGTGAAATAACATATAGAAGAAAATTATATTTGGTTTCATGGAGTGAAATAGCATATAGAAGAAAGTTATGTTTGATTTCATGAGGTGAAATAACATATAATGTTTGGTTTCATGTGGTGAGATATCATACATATGAACATTATGTTTGGATTTTATGAACTGAAATATCATATTTATGAAAAATATTGTTTTTATTTTATGAGGTGAAATAGTATATGTTTCATCTGAAGAATCTCTGTCACCAAAATGACGATTATGCTCTTTTCATGTGATGAAACAACTTTTAATTAAAATCATAGAATCAAAACTAAATTATGGCTTAGATTGATTCTCACGGTTCTCAATCTTATTTTGATTCTCACATGATTTAACCCCACATAATATATAGGTATATATATAATATATATAATATAGAGGAAGGTTCAAATGAGAACACTAACTATTTAAGAAAACAAGAAAACAACAAATCATGTACAAAATCATATATGATTTTATATTAATCGACAAAAAATGAACGCGGACGGCTTTGGCCACAACTTAAGTCGCGGGGCAAAGTCGTGTGAATCATATATGATTTTGTATGTGGATCATATATGATTTTGTATGTATTCGGTTGTTGTTGTGTTTTGTTTAATAGATATTGTTCTTCTATGAACCCACCTCTATGTATATATATGTCATACGTATCATATATATATGACAAATTCAGTAATGATGTGTATTCTGATCCACTTAAATGTATCGTAATATATGATATATTTATAATTATGTTTTGACACGTGAACTGCAATAGTGGTTCCTTTCTCATGTTCCTCAATGTTAAGAGTTGGTACTCAAAGATTATTTTCTAGATACCACGTTATCCGAAGTGCTCATAAGGGAAGAGATTTATCATACTAATCCATGTTACTTTAGGTTTTCTGGGTTACCTCAGTTTCATAAGTCATAATACCACCATAGAGAATTTAAAGAGATATAGCCTTCAAGTCTTACAAAGCTCTGACAGAAACCGTCACAAACTTCCACTCATGAGGTAAACATCTCATAAACTTCATCAGCATGCATGTCAACATTGTTAAACGTCATTTCATGTTGTTTCAACTTATCAATGAGACACTTAAATCTATCATAAATCAGTCTCAACAATATACCTTTTGTATATGTATTGAACTTCGATGTCTCATCTTCCTTCCATCTGAGTTTCTTTTTAGGATGGTGGATGACAAGAGTAGTTCTAGGAATAACCTCAAATAGGTAAAGATCAATACCATCATGAAAAATGACCGTTCTATTTTTCTAGAAGGAGTAATTGTCCTTTGTCAGAGTGAAGGTTTGTTACCATAACCATTTTTGGAAAAGTGATTATACATCTAAACAAAGAACGTGTTTAATTGCTGTAATACCAATTGTTTTCCCCAAAGGTCAACTGTAACACCCCAAAAATAAGGATAACAAAAATTTCCATGAATAGGAAAAGTGATATATATAAATGTCACGACATGAGCTCTCCCAAAACGGGGAAACCAAATATGCCTGTTTAATTACAAGTTTGTAGTTTAACGGTTAAAGATAACAACCTATTAATCTAATTCCTCTAAGGATGTAAGATTACAAATGGGTGTCATCCGATTCACAAAAGAACAACTCTTAAAATAGACATCCCAAAATTGATCCCCTGCGATCACTTCTAGGCCAACTAGCTCTTCTTGGCGACCGTGCCGCTAGAACCTGAGATACATTTCGACACCAAACAAGTGTTAGGCCAAAAAGCCTAGTTAGTTGAACAAACAACATAAACCAACAAATAACGGAATGGATCATTTGTGAAAACTTATAATTCATCATTCGGAATCAATGGGGGGAGATCCATAGTGTTATCCCAGATAACAATGCAATCAAGATGACAATTCCAAATTCCAATTAAATTCGCTTTGTATTAAACTCAAGAATCAATATTACAAGGACTATGAAACTCTCTCTCAAGCACTTATGCGCACAATACAATCTCAATCTAAATGGTACTACACGCTTACCACAGAACCACAACTATTTAAACAACAAGGGACAAAACATGCAAACATCAAAACACTTACAAAACAAGCTTTGACTTTATATTACAATGACTTTGACTTTGCTTGAGAGTTGACTTTTGAGCTTTGACGTGGCTTGACTTTCAGCTTCAGACTTCATGATCTTGTATCCAACAAATATGTTCTAACAATCTCCCCCTTTGGATCAAGATCATCTCTAAAAGATTTTGCAATATAATCTCTCTCTTTGTTGAACTTTAGCAGAATAGACATTGAAACTCAGTCTCCCCAAAGTCTTTCCTCAAACAAAGTAACAATCTCCCCCAAAGATGGTAGAAGCCACTTTCAGACACTTGGAAAAAAATTATCTTCAGGTTTAGCTCAGTTTGCTTTAGCAAATTATTTTCAAAGAAAATTTCAGTAAAAATATGCTCTCTTTCAGAATCCTTAGAACTTTTGCTTTCAGCTTTCAACAATCTCTCTTTAAACTGACATAAATTTCTCCTTTCAACTCCAAACTTTCTTTATCAAACCACATTTCTTGAACTCTTCTCCCCCTTTTTGATGAATGAGGCATGGAATCATCAAAACTGTACAAGAAATGTCTTTGAAAATCTGATCTGACCACTGATCTTTCATACTGAGCGTCTGAGCCTCTGACCATCTATCGATCCAAAGAGATATTCATCCGAATTTTTGGAAATTCAGACAAATTATGAGTGAAATACCTGAATCAACAAATGA
This sequence comes from Arctium minus, assembly GCA_954870635.1. Lineage (NCBI taxonomy): Eukaryota > Viridiplantae > Streptophyta > Magnoliopsida > Asterales > Asteraceae > Arctium > Arctium minus. The sequence goes on along the minus strand of OX941097.1, from coordinate 34,935,362 downwards.
ATAAGTTATGATGTCTGTCAGTAACATGAAGTCACTGTGTGTAACAAATACACATTGGAAAGGAGCTTTTTGACGTTCACTCCCCCAGGGCTTCCATTCAATCATCGAAACACCACAAAGGAATTTCTATGAACGTTATGACAAGAAAACAAATTCCTTGTGTGTTCGTGCAAGTGTTGAAAGAATTAAGCATATAATGATTGCTTTTAAGAAAGACTCAATATTGTGTAAACCACTGAGACAACAATGATTGAAGTGCGAAGGTGGTGCAGACTTCCTTCTTTTTCAATATCCAGATTTTCCAAATGAAAACCAGATAGATTATGTGCTGCGTCCCCTTGAAAATATTAAACATTTTTTTGAGAAGAAAATGAGTAGTTGGTGGGGTTTTTATCAAGAATTGGCATGGACTAGTTGCCTATTTCAATAATGTTCACGAAGAATTGTGAAACACTAGTAATGTGGTTGCCCGACTCAAAAAGAGTTGGTGCAGAGTTTGATATTCTTTTACTCTGATCTCTCACCCTCTTTCTTTTGAATCATTGAGCTCATTTCTAACCAAACTCTCATTTACATTTTATCTCATCACTCAACCCACACTCAGTATTTTGACTCCTCACACATTCAATCACTCAAGGATTAACTTCTTGGGTAGGAAACATTGGTTAACGAGAATCCATAGAAGTTTCATTGAAGCTCACAAAAAGAACCCATGTAATCCTATAAGTATATGTTGCTCAACTGGTTTAATTTGACAGTTAAATCACAAAATATACAAGTCAGATGTATATATGCTCAATGAGATAATCATGAAGATTTGAGCATTTTAAACATTGAATACTTTTCAAAACAAGTATATTGAATGAATGAAATAAATACAAGAAACTTGTTTGAAAATCTGACATTATATTAAAAAGATCAGAATCTCTGAATGATTTATCAAATAAGGCTTAGGTCAGCAAAAATCGGATATTGTCTATACGAACCAAAATATAGACATTCTTGAAAGAAACGTTTCGAAATGAAATCACGCTAAAAAATCATTAAAGTTCAAACGGGGTGTCTTACCATCGAAAATTTGTTTCAATTTAGAGACATGGTAAGAACAAATTCAACAAAAAAAAAATCAAACCGGTGTGTATGAATACTTGACAGTATGTGGAAAAGATAATACACAAGTATTTATCTTTGGAAACACACAGTTTGTATAGCAAGTAAAGCACAAAGAACATGAAAACATTTAAAATCACACTTCTATATTCATGAAATCATTTAAGAATCAGAAGTGGTTTGAACATTTAAAAACATGTTTTTCATACCTGAAAGTTATCCTTCTTTCAGATACATATGAGATTAAGATTAGAAATAAACCTTTTTGTTCAGTCTTAAATCTCATCCAGTCGGCTCTAAGTTATAAAAGATATGATCATTTAAGCTTCCTCTCAATTCTACAAAAATCACAAAGTCATCAAAGTGCAAAGCTTTATTCACAAAAAATTATTGAAAAGTAAATGACATAAAGCAGTAAAACTTTGAATGTAAGAGTTCTGATATGAAGTAATCAGAAGTCATATTCAATACTCCTTGCCTTTAAACTTTTACTCCCCCTGCATTTATGCATCAAAAAAATTTATCAGTGAAAAACATGTAAACTCCCCCTCAATTGGATGTAGATCATCTTTTCATCTTCTCTCACTCCACCTGAAATCATGAACAAACTTTAAAGTGCAGATATCTTTTAGGTTAAAAATAAAGAAATAAAGAAAATTAACAATAACAAAAACTTTAGTAGGTAAACATAGATTATGTCTTAAGATTTAACATACCAAGTTTAGAGACAAGAAAATTAAACCACTTTTCGTCAAGAGGCTTGGTAAATAAATCTACAAGCTGATAATCAATGTTTACAAAATAAAGTTATATTGTACCTTTTTCGACATTATCTTTAATAAAGTGATATCGTACGTCTATGTGTTTGGTCTTTGTATGCTGTACATGATTCACTGATATTGCAATGGCGCTCTTAGAGTCACAGTATATCGGGATCTTGTCATATTTAAAGCCATAATTTTGCAGTTGTGTTCTCATCCACAAGACTTGAGAGCAGCAGCTTGCAGCAGCAACATACTCTGCCTCAGCTGTTGATGTGGAAACACATAATTGTTTCTTTGATGCCCAACTTACGAGTTTATCGCCTAGAAACTGTATATGCCCCGATGTACTTTTCCTATCCAACATACAACCTGCATGATCTGCATCTGAGTAGGCTGTGAGTTCAAAACTAGTATCTTTAGGATACCATAGCACCAAGATCTGCAGTGCCCTTCAGATATCTAAAGATCCTTTTGACCGCAGATAAATGGGAATCTTTAGGATTAGCCTGATATCGAGCACATAGACATGTAGAGAACATAATAACTGGCCTACTAGAAGTTAAATACATCAAAGAACCAATCATACCTCGATAAGTTCTAACATCAACATATTTTCTCGAAGGATCAGTGCCAATCTTAGATCCTGGTGCCATTGGGTTCCGATAGGTGTACAATTTTCCATTTTAAATTTTCTAAGAATATCGAAAATGTACTTGGATTGATTTATAAAAATCCCCGTTCAAAATTGTTTGACTTGTAATCCGAGAAAGAAATTCATCTCTCCCATCATACTCTTCTGAAATCTTGACACCATGAGGCTAGAAAAATTCTTACAGTATTTTGGATTTGTTGAGCCAAATATGATGTCATCCACATATATTTGAATTAATATTATATCGCCTTTTTCCTTTTTGATGAACAAAGTAGTATCGATCTTACCTTTCGTGAAGCCTGACTTGACTAGGAATTTAGATAAAACTTCGTACCAGGCGCGAGGGGCTTGCTTCAATCCATAAAGTGCTTTGTCCAGGATATATACGTGATTCGGTTTCTCTAGATTAACAAAGCCTTCAGGTTGTGAGACGTAGGCTTCCTCTTTGAGTATGCCATTAAGAAAGGCAGTCTTCACGTCCATCTGGTAGAGAGTGAAGTTCTTGTGGGCAACATATGCAAGAAACATTCTGATCGCTTCGATGCATGCCACTGGAGCGTAAGTCTCGTCGCAATCAATTCCTTCCTCTTGTCGATATCCCTTAGCCACAAATCTTGCTTTATTTCTGATCACGATACCGTCTTCGTCCTTTTTATTCTTGAATACCCATTTTGTGCCAATTATTGATTTACCTTTCGGTCTTGGCACAAGTCTCCATACTTTTAACGCTTTGAACTGGTTCAACTCCTCTAGTATCCGAGTCAGCTAGAGCTTCTGATACGCATGTTGGCTCTATATTACTAAGAAAGGAGTCATGCATACACATATTTAATGTAGCAGACCTAGTTTGCTACACTTCTGTCTCAACATTTTCAGGTACAACTTCAATTGAAGGAGTAAATGTTTGAACTGGAGTTTCTTGCTGAACCGGGGGAACTAGTTCAGTAGATACATCCAAAGTGGTTGGATAATTTGTCGTTGAATCTTCTGATCTGTCAACCACAACAGATTTAGGCAGTTTAGATCTAAGAAACTCATCATAAAAGAATTCAAACAATAAGTCTAATTCAGATAAATGAGATGTCTAAGTTGAGGATTTATCAGAATTAGTGTCTTTAACTACAGGTTTTGGACTGATTTATCCAAAAGCTAAAACTCCGGTAAGTACGGGTTTTGAACTGTGTTGTTCAGAAGCCATCTCCTCATCAAATGTGACATTGATGCTTTCGATTACTGTCTTGGACTTCTTTAAGTACACCTGATATGCAGCAGATGTTTGAGAGTAACCAATGAAGATGCCTTCATCAGATTTCGGTCCGAACTTGTTCAGATTTCGGTCCGAAGTGTTTAATGCTAGGTGTACGATTATTTATGAAAGCATAAGGTGTTTTACCAAACCGACGATGTATTATAGACCGATTCTCTGTGTAGCACGCAGTCGAAACAACTTCTGCCCACAGAAACAGAGGTAGATCGGATTGACTTAGCATAGTTCGAGCGGCCTCGACTAGCATTCGGTTTCGTCTCTATACTACTTCGTTCTGTTCTAGCGTTCTGGCAGCAGAGAATTGATGTGTTATCCCGACAGATTCGAGATAATCTTCTACAATTTTGTTCTTAAACTCTGTGCCTTTGTCTGTACGTAGAAGCTTGACTGACTTTTGCAGATTAACTTGGGTAGTCTTTAAGAAACTGATGATGACTTCGGGCGTCTCATCCTTTGATCGCAGAAATTTGACCCAAGTATATCGCGAATAATCGTCCACAATAACTAAGACATACTTCTTGCCGCTAATGCTTTGGGTACGCATAGGACCGCAGAGATCCATATGCAACAGTTCGAGTGGAGAACTTATACTTTGTTCAGGCTTCGGCTTGTGAGCAGCTCTCTTCATCTTACCTTTATCGCATAATGCACACAGATGTTCTTTCTCGTATTTCAGCTCAGGAAGTCCTTTGACTAGTTTTCCGGTGACCAGTTTATTGATGTAACGAAAATTCAGGTGAGAAAGCCTTTGGTGCCATAACCAGCTTTGTTGCAGCGAGGCTTTTGATAGTAGACAAACCTGATTGTCAGGCTGGACTTTTGACAAATTGATCGTGTAGAGGTTAGACTTTCTGGTGCCGACCAAGAGTTCCGTACCATCTTCAGTGCGTACAGAACATCGCTTGGCCTTGAAATTTACCACTAAATCTTTGTCGCAGAACTGGCCAATAATGAACAGGTTATCTCCTAAACCTTCCACGTAAATCACCTTTGTAATCGTCACGTTGTCATTAACCACATCACCATAGCCTAAAATCGGTGAGAACTGATCGTTGTCGAATCTTACATTCCTGCAGAATTTCTCTGTATAATTAGACAATAAATTCTTTTGCCTGGTCATATGCTTGGAGCAACCAGAATCCAAGTACCACATATGACGGGTCTGCATAAGAGAAATCAGGGAATAACAACTTTAGGTACCCATTTAAAAGTGGGTCCTATCGGATTAGCACAAGATTTTGGTATCCATTTGTATATGGAGCCTCTGAACTTTTGAAACATATTTGAAACATATGGCTTATAAGAATAAACATGATAAGTACCAAACCAATCATCAGAATATCAGTGAGAAACAAAATCAGTCCGTCTATAAGTAGATGACTTAGTAGCAGACCGAGATAACTGGAGTAATTGCTTTATTGTATATCTCTTGTAGAAAGTTACAAGGTTTCGTATATTCAAAACAACAGTACCAATTACATCAGAATTACTACCAGTAGATCTATTACAATCCAGGTCATCTTTGGAAGTCATCTTGCTTTTACACTGCTTGTTATGATCGTCAAAATTCAGAAAATAAACTAGATCTACAAAAATCAAAGTTAGTCAGATTTTAGAAAAGTATCAGAAAATTTTCTAAGTACAGAAAGCGCATAACATAGAAAAGAACACTTCGCGCAAGACCCTTTATGCACGTTTAAGCTTTGCGCACAAAGAAGGACCAAGTGAACTCACTTCTCGCACATAGGGTTGTGCGAGTTTGTGGTTCACGCACGACAAAGATTGCGAGAACCAAAGTTCGCGTACGTGCCTTATGCGAGTTTCAAGTTCTCGCACACAACAATGTGCGAGTTCTGTCACTTCGCGCAAAGGCTTGCGAGTTCAGGACTTAGAAAAAATTTTGAAAATCAGGTTCGCGCTAAATGGAAACACGCAAGAATCACTTCTCGCAGAACCTCTTGCATTGAACTTAGAAAATTTTTAGAGAAAGAACTTCTCGCAAAATGGAAATGCACAAAACAAATACTTCACTCTTCGCGTACGATGAAGAATGTGAACAGTAAGAACTCGCACCAAGAGGCTTGCGAGTTTCTACTTCTCGCACAACACAACTTGCGAGTTCTTCATGATTTTCAGAAATCTTGATCTCGTGCGTGTTCTTCCAACCTTGAGAGTTCTACCCTTTGCGTGTTCTTCCTCTCCGAGTTCTTCAAATCTGGCGAGTTCTTGACTTGTTCTTCCAAAAACTCGATTTTCTTACTGAATTAGATTCAATACTTCTCCAATTTGCTTGAAATTTTAAAGGAATCTCCTAACACATGTTTCGAACAAATTACAATACAAAGGGTATACACTAAAACAACAATAAAGCCAATTCGATCTAGTGACAGTTAGTTTCTAAACTTTGAACAAAACTTACTCAAAATCCCAAAATTCACACTGATTATTGTGAATTGGACTAATCGAATCAAATAAACATTGTTCTAAGTATCAAAACGAGTACAACAATACCAAATTCAAGTAAAAAATAACACTAAAATGACAAATCAATTCAATCCAGGTCGACTTGCTAGTTCATGAATTTGTCGATCAAGCATCAGTCAAGTTTCACCTCAAGAGTCGATTTAGCTTAGTGTCTACTCCCATGAGAAACACCACAAGGCTCGACACATTAAAGACTACCTCCAAGGCATTACACCAAATGGCGGATATCTAGGTGCATACCTCCACGATGGCACCACAAGACTAAATCCTCCTAGTGCCTACTTGAATGACTCATCCACAATTACCCAGTCATATAATTATACAAATTTACTCCAAGTAAAATGTTCATGTAAGTTATTATATGCCTACGACATATGTCACACAGTGATACTGCTGAAAAGTATGTAAACCTATAAAGTCGCACACAAACAATATGTTTGTTTCCATCTTTAGAAACCTGAATTAAATCAAGTTGATAAAGGAAATAATTATTCTTGAAGGATAATTATGAAAATATGTGTTAAACTGTAATTATGATAATTACAGGGTGAAAACGTAATTATGTTAATTACGTGGTGTTATCTGTAATTGTATATATATATAATTATATTTAAAGTTTAAAAGATAATTATATATATTTGAATTTGAATTTGAATATTACAGATAATTACAAAACCTTATTTGAATTATATTCTATCTATAATTCTTCTGGTATAAATAGGGGGTTAGACTAAACCATTTTTCATATGATTGAAATTTAGAATTAGCCTTTCAGAGAAATATAGAAAGAAACCTTTTCTTTTCTGTAAAACACATATAGATCTAGGGTTCTTGGGCTAGCACCCGGTGGAGGCGGGAAACGTGTTCGTGTGTGGACTTCCAATAGAGGAAACCTACTTTGGTATGATTCTAAGCATCCTATGATGTGGTTCTGATTTTAATTAAATGCATCATTGGATCCGATTGGGGTTTAAGTGTTTAGAAAAGTTATCTATAATTGTAACCAAATTATTATTTATTTCTGCTGCTAGATGATTCTCTGAGTATTAGTTGCTTGATGTTAGCCACCATGACTCCCAAATTATTACGGGATCATGAAAACATTACTGCTTGGGATATGCTATATTAATTGAAGTCTATGTTTCGGTTACAAATAAAGCAGGAGAGATTTGATACAGTCAAGGCATTGAGTGCCTGTATAATGATTGAGCGTTCGTCAATCAGTACCCACATTTTGAAAATGAAAGGGTACTTTGACCAACTAACCCGTCTTGGTTTCCCACTGGGTCAAGAGTTGGAAATCGATATGGTTCGCAGCTCTCTACCCAAAACATATAAGCAGTTCATTCAGGAGTATAATATGAAAGGTTTGAATAAAACTCTCACAAAGCTTCACATTATACTTAAAACTACTGAGAGGGATATGAAATCCAAGTTGGGTTCAGCCAAACCAAAACAGGCTTTGATGATCAAACCTGACAGTGGGATAGTCAAGAAAAAGGGGGAGATAACCAAGGGTAAAACACATGTTGGATGCTCCAACATAGATAAGGGCAAACGAGAAATTCCTGAGGTTGCAGTACGGTATAATTGTTTTCACCATGGGTACCGAATGAAAACTTGTCCAACTCGATTGGCAGAAATCAAGAAGCAGATGGCTAACAGAGCCGGACCTTCAGGTATGTTTACCATTTGATTTATTCACTTCTGACTAAGTGATACATATTGGGTATGATACTCATATTAGTACTACTTTTCAGGAAATAAGAAGTGAATAGAAGATGAAACCAAACCAAATGGAGCTAAGTTAGCTGTTATTGCTCAAAGGGACATATGATATGGACTCTCCAGATAGTCTTACATCAACACTTAACCACTGTCTTCATGTACCTAGTACTACTAGGAATTTAGTTTCATTTTCTCAATTATAACGAACCGAATTTATGTTTTTAGAAATAAATTTTCATTTTATCTCAATAAATGTTTTTTATGATATTGATAGTTGTAATTATAAATTAGTTAAGTGGGGCTTAAATCAGATCTATTTGTGACATTTAAACAAGAATCACATAACCAAACTCCAGGAGGACGGAGAGTTTGAATCATATGATGGTTCATATGATACATGTGTGTCTTGTTTGTAAAGATGACAAAAGAGCCTTACAGAAGGAAAACCTTTAGGGGCTACAAGAACTGTTAGGAGTTATCCATACTGGTGTATGTGAGCCTTAATGTTCAGTCACAAGATATAATCATCACTACTTCATTACGGTCTACTAATGACTTCAGTAGACATAAGTATGTTTACATAATAAAACAAATATAAAAGCTTTGAGGTTTTCAAAGAGTTTTAGAAAGAAGTAATGAGTAAACATGGAAAAAGATAAAGACGCTTCGGTCAGATCGAGGTCATGAATATCTAAGCCAAGAGATCATCCTAGAGATATTTGGGATTATATCCCAGTTGACTCCTCCTGGGACACCGCATCACAACGACATGTCCAAAAGGTGAAATAAAGCCCTGTTGAACATGGTTCACTCTATGATGAGTCTCACTACTCTGCCGAAAAAGGTTTATGAGGTTATGCCCTAGAAACCGTTGCCCAAATACTAGATTATGTATGTCAGGATCGAATTCTCAACAAGAATTAATTATCAGAAACAATATCAAAGAAGTTTGCGGAATAACACTTTGATATTTAATCAAAACAGTAAATCAACACAGTAGATATGAAGAACAAACTGTAAACTTGTATTGAATGCTTTGAAGTTACAAGATTACACACTCAACCTCAATATTGATGAACATGCTCACCAATACGAATTCTACTTCTCTAGGATCTATGCCTTGAGGTTGATTTTCTCTCTAATAGAATGAAAAAAAAACAAAAGTTAACTCATTATTCTAAACTATACAATATATATACTGAATACAAAGATAATTACAATAAATAAAATATCTTCAGTATATCTTCCATATATATCTCTAAGCTTCCATGTATATCCTTTCATATAAGCAGTATTAATCTTCAGCAGCATTAAATTCCTTCTAGCAGCATTAACTACTAAGCAGCACTAACCACTAGCAGTACTAACTAGCTAAGCAGTACTAACTTTGTTCAAGCAACACTAACTTTGACTAGCAGTATTAATAGTACTAGCAGTAGTAACACTCAGCAGTATTAACCTTTAAGTCTTCTAGCAGTAGTAACTTTGAACCAGCAGCATTAACCATACTTGATGAATTCTTCAGTTCCCAACAATCTCCCCCTAACTTGACTTTTAGGAAGAGAAGTCAAGTTCTTCAAATTTTCTTCAAGATGCTCCCAAAACTCTATCATGGCCTAAATTCCAGTGTTTGTATCCAATCCCAAGCTCTGATTGATGGTTCTTTGAATCAAGTATTTAGCCATTTCTGAATCTTGAACACACCTTAACTTTTTCTTCAGCATGGCATGTAGCTTCAATCTGCTATGATTATACACTCTATCCACTAGGAAGTATTCAGTGTGATTTAAATCCAAAGTCACCGTATATACTCCACTAATTTCATATAGAGTCCAACTGTTTACTGATTTGAAGACATCCTTGATCAAATGCTCTACTTCTTCAGGTTTGAACATCATACACAGATACTCCATTACCAGTTTTGTAATTGAAATCCCTGGAGCCTTTAGAATATCTGCATACAACTTCATTCCTATCTCAAACATCTCTTCAATATCCGATCTAGAGCATGTTCTGACAATTTTTGCCCATGTGTTGAACACTTCATACTTTTCATCCTTTCTTTTCAGCCTTATGTATTCCTTTCCATCCACTGTCAATGTATCCCAGAGGATGACCTTAGGGGGCTTAACTCCTACAGGTTCTGCTGAAATTGGTTCAGGCACTTTGTCCATCACTACCATATACAAATTTACATCATCAGTGTTTGATGGCTCTTTATGTTTAGATGACTCAGGTGCCCCTTCTTCTTCAGCAACCTTCTCAGCCTCTTCTTCAGATACTCTAGGCTTCTTGATTGGCTTCCTTCTTGCCATCATCTTTGTTCTCTTTAAAGTCCTTAGACTTTCTCCCAGAGTGGACTCTTTCTTAGGAGGTGTTTCTTGCTCATCTGGAAATGGCTTTTGACAATCAAAGTCATTACTTTCTTTTATCCTCTTCTCCATCTCCACCCTAGCAGTTTCATTTCCCTGAAGCTTCAACATCTCTGAATCATACAGCTCTTTGATCTTCTCAAAAGACATTTTGGAGAACATCTCCTTTTTGACTCCTACAACACCTTTGAGAAATATAATCATCTTGTTTCTCTCTTGGGTACCTAGGAATGTATTTGAGGGTTTTCTCTTCTTTGCAACTGTTTTCACCACTGATTTCTTCATACTTGCAGCTTTCTTCTGTGCAATTTCAGTTGCCATACTCAGTTGATAAGCTTCATTCAGTTCAGCAGCTAGAGCTTTTGCCATCTCCCTGTCCTTTTCCATCTGAACTCTTTCTTCCTTTTCAATGTCATCTTGCATCTTTCTAGCTAGGGCTTCATCTGATTCAACCAACCTTTGCTTTTTGATTGGTTGATCAGATTCCACCATTTTTGCTTTTCCTTTGTCTTTGTTCATTGCCTTCTTGCTATTATCTTTCTTGATCACTTCACCTTGTTCTTTGATGATTACTCCTTTGGTCTTTGAAGTGACCTTGGGAGTATCATTCTTGGCTTTAAGTAAGGTTTCTGCAATCTCAAGATCTGTTAAAACTTCTTTCACAGTTTCTGCTGCTCTATTAATGTCAGCAGTAGTAACTGTTTCTGCTGCTTCTTTTGTTTCTTTTGGCACTGAATCTCTTTGTGTTTCTGCTTGCTGCTCCCCCTCAACATCAAGTTTCTCTCCATCAATCTCCCCCTTTCTTGTGGCTTCTTCCATGTTGATCTCCCCCTTTTTGGGAGCATCATTCTCAGTGGTCCTTCTCCTTAGTTGGAATTGCTTTCTCTTCTTCCTCTGTACCAGACTTAGCACCATCTTCTTCAGCTTAGCAATCTGTACTTGTTGAGACAGAATGACCAGCTTCATCTCCTATATTTCTTTTCCTTGTTTCATAACATCTAGGTTGATGTTTCCCATGGTTTCCATCAATTCCTGGTAACTATATTTGTCCTCACCTTCTCTAGAAGTGTTACCCTCCTTTGAAGGATCATTGGATCTTTTAGTAGTGGAAGTCTTCTGCCTAGCAGAAGCACTATCCACCCCTGTGGTTTCTTGGCACCAGGGACCTTCAAATGATTGCTCATTCAAAGTTGCCATGGGGGAGGTCTTATTGATGTTACCACTTTCCTCCTCTGTGCTAGCAGGAGTAGTGGCAGCCTCATCACCCATATGCTCTACCTCCTCCTCAGAGAGCACCTCCTTTGGGTTGGGAGACACCCTTGTGGATTCCCTTTGAATATTCTCTACTGGAGAATGCTCCAATAGAGGGCTTAAAGGCTTGGGGGATGATGGTACAAGAAGGGAAAGAGCCTTCTTTACCTGTTTCCTCTTGTAAGTTTGGGTGATAGGAGAGGTTGGTTTTTCAAGAAGGGACTGGGGAATAGATTTTGAGAGGGAAGGTTGGGATTGGCTAGCAGTGGGTTGGTCTAATGAGGGCCTTGACCCGGCTGCCATACCTTCATTGGTTTGGGACACCACCATCATTGTAGAGAACAATGGGGTGTCAACTCCTTCAGAGTCCCCAGCAGATCTTCTCATATTTGAGAAAACCTTGCCTTTGGGGGGTTTAGGTACATATACCCCAACAGGTTGAGGTATATCCGTCAATTCATGAGTAATAACTTCTTGAACAAACCTGGGATACATAAAGAAGCTCTTTTTGTTTCCCATGTTTGAGACAAGATCACTGAAAATCATTTTAGAAAAATTATACTTTCTGGCAGTGGCCAAGCATACCAAAGCATACGCAATAGTGCTGCTGAACTCACTCCATCCAGTAGTCTTTTTGGAGATACAATGCATAAGAGTATGGACAAAGAAACGCCATTGGGGTGAAAATTTGGCTTTAGAGAATTTGAAAACACCCAATGGGCCTCCATACCCCATTCTTGTAAGATTGGAAAATAGTTCATCGTTTGGGATAGAAGTTATACCAGAGGCATCGTCTAGACGTAGACTGATGCGAATAACCTCTTCAGTAACTGTTAGTGATTGATCACATATTCTTGTCTTGATCATTTGCACACCATTCTCAACAACAATGGTGGCATTAGCCCAGAACTGCCTTTGATGCTCGATATAGATTGTAGGGGATACAATAAGAGCATGAGCAATATGGCTTGACTTGAGGAAATCCACAATCTGATGAAATCCTGCAGCTTGCTTTGGCTTTTGTAGCATCGCAATCTCATTGTGCTCGTCGATGAATGTCATGGATGCCATTGAACTTAGTGAAAAACTTGCCTGAAAACTTCGAACTTGAGAGAGAAAAGGTTTAGAACGCAAGAGAACAGGATGCAAAGAGTCGTTATGAACTTTTAGGCGGGCAAAGAGTATTTATAGTATTCGGAACATAAGCAGTATTAACCTAGAGCAGTATTAACTACTAGCAGTATTAACTAACTAGCAGTATTAACTACTAGCAGTATTAACTGAAAGCAGTATTAACTACTAGCAGTATTAACGGAAAGCAGTATTAACCACTAGCAGTATTAACTGAAAGCAGTATTAACCACTAGCAGTATTAACTGAAAGCAGTATTAAGCACTAGCAGTATTAACTGAAAGCAGTATTATCCACTAGCAGTATTAACTGAAAGCAGTATTAACCACTAGCAGTATTAACTGAAAGCAGTATTAACCACTAGCAGTATTAACTGAAAGCAGTATTAACCACTAGCAGTATTAACTAACTTACTCCTTTAAACTTGCTAAACACTGAGTACTGCTATGCTTATCCTGAAAAAGAAGATTAGTAACTCCAAGAATAAATAATATACAGGTATAAAACCACTTTTTGAGAAGGGGATTATTCAGAGTTGATCATTCCCACACTTGTTACCAAGAAAGTGAATCTACCCACATCAAAAGCTTTAGTGAATAGATCAGCAAACTGATTATCAGTGTGAACTTTGACAACTTGAATAAGTTTCTTTTCATTACAATCTCTTATAAAGTGATACCTGATCTCAATGTGCTTTGTCTTTGAGTGCTTGACTGGATTATTCACAATGCTAATAGCACTGTTGTTGTCAATAAAAATTGGAGTGTGTAGAAAGGTTACCCCATAATCCGACATTTGATTCTGAATCCATAAGACTTGAGAACAGCAACTTGCAGCTGCTATGTACTCTGCCTCTGTTGTAGATGTGGATACTGTGGTTTGTTTCTTGCACTGCCATGAGACTAGTCTAGCACCCAAAAACTGACATCCTCCAGAAGTAGATTTTCTGTCCAAGTTTGCCCCACCTAGATCACTGTCTGAGTATGCTATTAGATCAAAGGGTGAGTCATGAGGATACCAAAGTCCCAATCTGGGTTGCCCTTTGAGATATCTGAATATCCTCTTAACAGCTTGAAAGTGAGATTGCTTTGGCCTAACTTGGAATCTTGCACATACACAGACTGGAAACATTATATCTGGCCTTGATGCTGTGAGATACATGAGAGAGCCAATCATGGATCTGTAATGATGCACATCTATATCCTCCCCCTCAAGATCTGCTGTTATGTGCTTGTGTGTTTCCATAGGTGTGCTGGCAGGTTTTGACTCTGAGAAACCAAACTTGGTTAGAATGTCCTGCACATACTTGGATTGACAGATGAAGATTCCATCTGACTTCTGTTGAACTTGGAGTCCAAGGAAGAAAGTAAGTTCCCCCATGGAACTCATTTTGAACCTTTGATGCATTAAATCCTCAAACTCCTTGCACATGTTGTTTCTTGTAGATCCAAAGATAATGTCATCAACATAGATTTGGACCAGCAAGATATCCTTCTTCTTTTTCTTGATAAATAGAGTCTTATCAATGACTCCTCTTTCAAAGTCATTTTCCAAGAGATAGGATGACAGAGTGTCATACCATGCTCTTGGAGCTTGATGTAGTCCATAAAGTACTTTCTTTAATTTGTATACCCTGTCTGGATAGCTTGGGTTTTCAAACCCTGGTGGTTGACAGACATATACTTCTTCTTCAATTGAGCCATAGAGAAAAGCACTTTTTACATCCATTTGATAGACTTTGAAGTTCATGTAAGAAGCATATGCTAGGAATAATCTGATTGCTTCTATCCTAGCCACAGGTGCAAAAACTTCTTCATAATCTATACCCTCCTCTTGAGTATATCCCTGAGCCACCAGCCTTGCTTTGTTTCTTATGACAATACCTCTTTCATCTCTCTTGTTTCTGAAAATCCATTTTGTGCCAATTGCTCTGTGACCTTTAGGAAGGTCTACTAGATCCCATACATCTTGTAGCTTGAACTGTAACAGTTCTTCTTGCATTGCTTCTATCCAGCTAGATTCTTTCATAGCATCATGTGCCTTTTTAGGCTCAAGCTGAGATAGAAAACAAGAAAGCACTGTATGCTGTTGATCTTGCATTTCCTGAAGCCTACTTTGATGTCTAGTCATCATAGGAGAAGAGATATCTCCTATTACCAGCTGTGGAGGATGATTCTTTTGAACTCTGGTGTTATGACTAGGTTCTTCATGCAACTCAACTGAAGTGTTTTCAGAGGCCACTTCATTATTTTCTTGAGTCTCCTCATCTCTAGTTTCTTCTTCACTCTGACTTGGTCCAGTAAATGATTCCTTTTCACAGTCTTCAACAGAATTTACTGTGGGTATGGGAAAAATCACAGATTTAGATATACTTTCTTGAACTTGTGTGATCTCTGATCCTCCACTTCCTGAACCTGCATTCTCATTAGTGAAACCAAAAGAGTTAGTTAGTGAATCAATGTCAAATAGCCACTGAGGTCCAGACCCAACAGGATTTGGTGTGTTCTCATTGCATTTGACATTGTCACTTTCTTCAATTATTCTAGAAGATGAGTTAAAAACTCTGTAGGCCTTACTCTGAGATGAATATCCAACAAGAAATCCATCATCTGCTTTGCTATCAAACTTACCTAAGTGATATTTGGTATTTAGAATTGTACAAGGACACCCAAAAGGTTTGAAGAAACCAATGAAAGGTTTTCTTTTATTTAAAAGCTCATATGGGGTCTTGTTCTTTTGCTTGACCACTAGAACTCTGTTTTGGACATAACAAGCAGTATTAACTGCTTCAGCCCAGAAGGTAATTGGCAATTTTGAATCAGCCAACAGAGATCTAGCAGCCTCTATTAGTGTTCTATTTCTCCTTTCAGCAACACCATTCTGTTGAGGAGTTCTAGGAGCACTATATTGCCTCTCAATATCTTTTTCTTCACAAAAGGTGTTTAGATCATGATTTTTAAACTCAGTTCCATTATCTGATCTAATGACTTTTACTCTTTGATTAGTTTGGTTTTCAATTCTTAGAATAAAGGATTTGATAAGTCCACTTGTCTCATCCTTAGTCCTTAGAAAATATACCCAAGTAAATCTGGAGTAATCATCAACAATAACCAAGCAGTAAGATTTCTTGCCTATACTCATAACATTTGTAGGACCAAACAGATCCATATGCAGTAACTGGAGACAAGAAGAAACAGAATTTAACTCTTTGGTCTTATGAGAAGTTTTGTGTTGTTTGCCTTTAAGACAAGCAACACAATGATCATCACATGAAAAGACTTTTGAAGGTAAACCTCTTACAAGGTTGTTTTTAACAAGATTGTTCATAGTCTTGAAATTCATGTGACACATCCTTCTGTGCCATAGAGAGGATTCATCTACAGAGGCTTTTGAAACAAGACAATTTAGAGATGAATCACTATCAACATTGTCCATATCAAGACAGTAAACATTGTCCTTTCTTGGAGTTCTAAGTAGTATCATGCTTTCATCAACTACCTTGAACTCTGGAGCAAGGATCATACACTCATTATTAGTAAACAATATACTATGTTGTTTGTCACAAACCTGTGATACACTTAACAGGTTGTACTTTAATTGATCAACATAGTAGACATCCTCAAATGTCATCTTACCTTTGGTGACATTACCTTTTCCACTTATCTTACCACCAGTAAGATTATCTCCAAATGCAACATGTCCTCCATTGATATGCTTGAAATCCTGAAGGCATGACATGTTGCCTGTCATGTGCCTAGAGCAACCACTATCAACATGCCAAATGCTCTTTCCCTTGAGCTGTTGGTTGCCCTGCACATTAGATAAATCAATTAGTATGAATTAGGAACCCAAGCCAAAGTGGTCTTGGGTACCCCTTTCTCATCAAAATACTTGCATTCTTTCTTGACAAGATTTTTGAACTTTAACTCCTCATTCTTGGAGTACTTTGTTACAATAATAGGCTTGGAAATATTTTTGCTAGAATCAGTACTGGTTTTAGAAGTACTAACTGCCTTGGCAACACTTACATGCTTAGCAGTACTAACCTTGTTAGCAGTAGTAACTGTGTTAGCAGCAGTAACTGTGTTGGCAGTATTAACCTTTGAAGAGGTATTAACAGTATTAGCAGCATTAATATTTTCAGCAGTACTAACACTGTTAGCAGTAGTAACTGTGTTAGCAGTACTAATATTGTTAGCAGTACTAACACTGTTAGTACTTCTAGGTACCCACATTTTGACACTTTCTTTTAAAATCTTTTTCTTTAAAGTGTCTTTACTTTCCACATACTTCTTTATCACATGTTTCTTTCCAGCCTTCCTATAACCAACAGGTTTTTGCACAAATCTTTGAAAATTCATCTGTTGGTTAATAGGGTTAAAGTAACAATACTTAGCCAAATGATTCAACTTGCCACATATAAAACAAGGTTTTGGTCTATTGATTTTATTCAGATCAACTCCTTGTTTCTGAGCCCATTGATTATTCCAATTTCTTTGATTTCCTCTTTTTAAACCAGAATTTAGGCTCTTGGCTTTATTGCAATCACACTGTTTACAAGATCCAGGATTCACAACTGTGGTTTGTTTGTAATGGACCTTGTTATCCTTTCCTTTAGTCTTCTCTATCTCCTTGGACTTGACCCAGATTTTCCCACATCCCTCATTGGTGATAATATTGTTTTCTAATGGTATCTTTTTACTCACAGTATTATCCCTGTTCTCACTGGCTTCTTTCTCAGTCAAATCCTTAACTACTACCTCATCCAAAGGATCTATCTTAAAAGATTCTTCAGACAAGTCCTTTTTCTCCTTAGTTTCTAACAAGTCTGATGTAGGAGAAATATAGTTGTTATTGTAAGGAGGGGGTGTATTGTTGTATCTAATACCAGGCTTCATCTTATCATGTATCTGAGCCTTTAGAAGAGAATCCATTGCTTTTGAAGCATAAGAAAACTTGTCTATGTCAAGCTTAACTTTTGACAGTTCCTCTTTCAGCCTATCATTCTCTTCTAATGACTTAGACAGTTTGGTTTCTAACTCATTCTTTTCCCACTTCCAATAGTTTGTGTCATAAGAGTGTTGAAGTTCATTAGCTTGAAAGCCTTTGATTTGCTCTTCAAATCTTTCTACTATCAACACATAATCTCTTCTGTCCTTTTCTAATCTTTTGAGGTCATCACACATACTTTGATTGTGATCCCTGTATCTTGAAACAGTGTCAATGCAAGATTTAGTGCAAAGATTAGAACTTACCTCAGTGGGGAGATCAGACACTTCTGCCATAAGAGCTTGGTTCTGAATGGCTTCCTCAGCTTGATCACTCCAGTCAAATCCCATTCCTTGTTGAGAAACAAGGGCTTGAGCAGGATTCTTGTTCAGATTGTATCCTCCATTCTGAGCTTGTTGATGGTTGTTGTTTGGAACAGCACTCCTGCATTCTCTAGCAAAGTGTCCTTTCTTGTGACACTTATAACATTCCACCTTGGTTTTGTCAAAACCAGCTTCATCTTCTCTTCTTTGAGAGAAGTTATTTCTTCCAGTTCTTTTAATGAACTTCTTCACCCTCATGGATAACATGGCCATCTGCCATTTAATATCCATCTCCTCCAGATCATCAGGGTGAATTTGATCCAGATCATCATTAATCAAAGAATTGCTGCTATGACTGGACAAAAAGGCTTCAAAGATAGTTTCAGTGCCTTTTTCTGAACTTACTCCACTGGCAGTACTAACTGCTTCAGGGTTGGCAGTAGTATCAGTGGATGCTGAAAGAAGTGCAGCATTGTGAATATAACCAGAGGGCTTCTTCTTGGTTTCTACCTCAGTTTCAAAAACTCTTAGATCATTGTATAGATCATCAAGTTCTTTCTCTTCCAGATTGTCACTCTGTCTATATGAGACAGTGTACATAGTTCATTCATCCCCAAGAGATCTGAGGAACTTTCTGTTGATATCATCTTGTTCCATCTTCACCCCTACAGTAGCCAGTTCACCTATGAGTTTGTTGAACCTATCAAAAGTTTGAGTCATAGACTCATTCTTTGTGGAAGTGAAGTTCTCATACTGCTGCTTTAGAACATCTCTTTGATTTCTTTTGATGCTCTTAGTTCCAGCAAATCTTTTCTCTAGAGCATTCCAGAGAATCTGAGCATCAGTGCAGTTGCAAAATTGATGCTGGTATTCATTGGGAATGGCCAAGAGCAGAGTGCTCAAGGCCTTCATCTCTGTTTGTCTGATGTTCCTCTCACCATCTGTCTTTGGTGGAGGTCTTTTCCCATCTGGTCCTATCCTTCCAGCTTCAGAAGGACCATTCTCAATGATATCCCACATTGAGTAGTCAGTAAGAAGAATATATTGTCTGATTCTTATTTTCCACATGTCAAACTCACTTGGTTTGAGCATTGGAACCTTAGAAACCAAAGTACTGCTTGATTCTGTAAGATTTTCCATGATGAATAACTGTTTCTGAGAGAGTTTGGCTCTGATACCACTTGTCAGGATCGAATTCTCAACAAGAATTAATTATCAGAAACAATATCAAAGAAGTTTGCGGAATAACACTTTGATATTTAATCAAAACAGTAAATCAACACAGTAGATATGAAGAACAAACTGTAAACTTGTATTGAATGCTTTGAAGTTACAAGATTACACACTCAACCTCAATATTGATGAACATGCTCACCAATACGAATTCTACTTCTCTAGGATCTATGCCTTGAGGTTGATTTTCTCTCTAATAGAATGAAAAAAAAACAAAAGTTAACTCATTATTCTAAACTATACAATATATATACTGAATACAAAGATAATTACAATAAATAAAATATCTTCAGTATATCTTCCATATATATCTCTAAGCTTCCATGTATATCCTTTCATATAAGCAGTATTAATCTTCAGCAGCATTAAATTCCTTCTAGCAGCATTAACTACTAAGCAGCACTAACCACTAGCAGTACTAACTAGCTAAGCAGTACTAACTTTGTTCAAGCAGCACTAACTTTGACTAGCAGTATTAATAGTACTAGCAGTAGTAACACTCAGCAGTATTAACCTTTAAGTCTTCTAGCAGTAGTAACTTTGAACCAGCAGCATTAACCATACTTGATGAATTCTTCAGTTCCCAACAATGTACCAACCAACAAGGACTGATAAAACCCATTCTAAAAATATGAATTGGGAAGATCCCAAAGTTATCATATATAAGAATATGGGGTCATAACGCTTAAGTTAAGCATGAAGCTTATGGGAAGCTTGATTCAAAGGTCTGGAAATGTGCATCTTTGTGTGATATCCAATTGGATATTATTTCTACAGGACCAACAAGAACAAAAGTTTTGTTGCGCACCATGGCGAGTTCTTAGAAAATGATTTTTTTTTTGTCAAGAATCACAATGGAGACACAGTAGATCTTGAAGAAATTCTAGAACCACAAAGATGGGACGACGATTGACATTAACATTCAACAAACTGTTGAAGATAATAAACGAGATACAAAACAATCCGAGGATTGGATTACTGATGATTACTGATAAATGGCAAGATGCCATGAAGAATGATGTTAAAGCCACATTCCTTAAAAGGAATTTTGAGCGAGGACGTATAAAAGGCTTTAAAACATTAAACATAAAAGTGTAAGTTGCAAATGTCCATTTATGGACTAGGACAATCATTTTGTAGTTGAAATCTTGTATATACAAAAAGTCAGTGGGAGTGTATAGTAGTCTTGATCCTATATGTCAAATGACATATTGATCATCGGAAATTACATTCCAACGCCTAAAGATGTAAAATCATGGATTAGGAAAGTATTTCGCGATGAATGATCTAGAAGAGACAAAATCCTTGGTATAAAGATCTATCATGATAGATCAAAGTGCTTAATTGGATTAAGCCAAAGTACATACATTGACAAGATCTTGAAACGCTTCAAGATGAAGGGTTCCAAGAGAAGAAACTTGCCAATAGTACATATTATACATCTGAGCAAAACTCTGAGTCCTAGCACTAAAGAGGACATAAACCGTATGAAAGGTATTCATAATGCTTCGGTTAACGGTTTAATCATGTATGCCATGTTAATGTACTAAGACCAGATGTCTCGTATGCCCTGAGCACGATGAGCAGATATTAATCAGACCCAATTGATGCTCACTGTATAATAGTGAAGAACATTCTCAAGTATCCGAGAAGAACTAAAGACATGTTCTTACTTTACAATAGTTTGGAAAGAGATCTGTGTGTTTAAGGATATACATATGCAAGTTTCCACACCGACCATGATGACTTAAATTGTAATAGGGATATATGTATTAAACGGAGGTACTATGAGCTATAAGAGTTTACATGCAAATCCACTTGTCAAGCCTGTGTCTCAAAAGAATCATGATGTTCATATTATACGATTGAGGATTTTTTATATTGAATAATAATTTTAGTAAAATTTAAACTTTCTGGAACATTAAAATAGTTATGTTTTTATCTGATATGGCATACTGGGTATGAGTATATACATTTAACATTTATTTGTTCTTTATTAGCATGTTTAAGTTTCCTTATATAAATATGATGATCATATTATTTAGAACTGTCCTTGATCGATTATTACTAGGGGACTAGTAATAAATAAAGATCATTGTGAAGTTGGTCATAGTTCAAGTTGGAAGTGCACTAGGTGCAACCAGAGTCACATGCGCTTGTCGGTACACAAGGCGTTGGACAAGACCCACAGTCAGGATCACCTCATAGATCGACGTCATAAGGTGAGTCCTGAAATAGTAAACACTCTATATCCTTATACCTGAGATGTGCATTGGGATTTCTAATGCACAAGGAGTGTTATGCTTTGATATAGTCTAACGTTACCTTTAACTGGGTAATCATAAGGGTTATGTTGGGTATAGCATGAATTGTGTAGTTAGTCATGAACATATAATATCGGATTTGCTCCTCTCACGATGAGAAGATATTTCTAGGCCCCTCGATGACATAGTTTGATTTACATGCATGAACAAGTGGATTAATTGGACTAATGACACTTGTATAATCAAATATGTTGGAATCGAGAAACATGATAATCAAATATGTTGGAATAGAGAACTATAAAGGATGATATAGATCTATGCCTTAAGTTAAAAAAAATATCGTGAAGCAACAGGATAATGAATGATTCTACTATATGATTGATTGGATCAATCAAATTGCTCGAAGATAAAAGCACATTTACATAGCCTTAGGGACGGTGACGTGTTGATAGACACTTACCATCGTCTGTGTTATAGTGTATCATGTGTAGTGGGAGAATGTAAGTTATTATATGCCCACGACACGTGTCACACAATGATACTGCTGAGGAGTATGTAAACCCATAGGGTCACACACAAAGAATACGTTTCCTTCCATCTTTAGAAACCCGAATTAAATCAAGTTGATTAAGAAAATAATTATTCTCAACGGTTAATTATGAAAATGTGTGTTAAACTGTAACTATGATAATTATAGGGTGAAAATGTAAGTATGTTAATTGTGTGGTGTTATATGTAATTGTATATATATATATATATATATATATATATATATATAACCAGTGTTCAAAAACGCGGGCCATGGTTGTTGCCATGGCACGATATGGCGCAAGATGCGTCTCCGCCATTATGAAATGATCCATAAAGTTTCTATAAGGCATGGTGTTACACCCCAAAAATTGGTTAATAAAAATTTTCGGAAAATGGAAATGTGGTATTTAAAATGCTATAACACGAGCCTCCCAAAAATGGGGAATTACGGATACCTGTTTAATTACAGCTTGTAATTGTAAGGGAAGATAAACAACAACCTATTAATCTAATTCCTTAAACAGAAATGAGATTACAAAAGGGGTGTCGCCTATAGTCCAATGAATGTCTTCACAAAAATGTGCACCCAACATGCACTCCCCAATCTCACACGGTCCGCCTAAACCTTCTTAGATGCGGCGACACTAGAACCTGAGATACATGTAAACAACAAACAAGTGTTAGGCCAAAAAGCCTAGTGAGGTTGTATGACAAGTAATAGATGCATGAATGTTCGATACATGATTTTGACCAACCATAGTTACCAATTCCGGAATAAATGGGGGAGACCCATAACACCAATCAAATTACACCCACGAGACGAGATACCCTACTGTCCACTACCACGAGTGACACCACAAGGCCCGACACATTCGGGGTACAACTCGGCATTTCCCCAAATAACGGGGGTCTAGGTACATACCAACACGGTGGCACCCAAGACTATGTCCTCCTAGTGCCTATTAGACTTGGTTCATCCACATGACTCATTTGGAACCGAAAGAACAATATTGTCCTTATAATGTGTATACTACACCAATGTACATCATATGATCCAAGTATACATAATCATGAGACAGGTAGAAGCAAGATATGTAACATTTCCCATCATTCATTGATATAAATTTAACTATAAATAAGATTCATCCACCATGTGAATAGTTCCCAACACTTTGAATGACTTATACTATAGAGTTATATGAGAATATATCCATTCCCCAACTTGCTCATTTTAACAATATTTACATACTCCCACATACCAAAGTTAACCCTTCATAACCCATAAAAACATTTGAGTCAAATACATAGATATGAGAAAACCATAATTCGATATGATAGTGAAAATCAACATTTGTGCAAATAATGACATATATCTCACTTAGAAAAGGGTTAGAACACTCACAACCTAGATTTTGGTTAAAACCTAGAAAAGCAACCAAAGCCTAGAAGGTTGAGAAGAGGAGAACTTGAGGTCTAGAATCTTGAATCCTTACTATCACCTTCTAATAAATGCTCCTTGTAACACCCGGTATTTTCGCAAAGTAAGTTTCCGTCCTTCGTTGATCTTTAATCCATTTTCCGTTTATCTTTTTGGGCGAAATGTGTTGTACTTTCGAACCTTAAATCGACCCATGCGAGAATCTCGAGCTTTGGCCTTTTTTCGGGCTCGGTACGAGTGGCACGAGAGTGACTCGCGATAGTGACATGTGTCACTATCGCGTGGCACAATCGTCGGGGGAGTACCACCCACGGTACAATCCCCGCGAGAGTGCCCTCGCGATAGTGACAATGTCACTATCACCGGGCAGGATCGCGAGCGGGGTCCAAGCTTTAAATCAGACAGCTCTGAATTCTATTT
Source organism: Arctium minus (assembly GCA_954870635.1). Lineage (NCBI taxonomy): Eukaryota > Viridiplantae > Streptophyta > Magnoliopsida > Asterales > Asteraceae > Arctium > Arctium minus. The sequence continues at coordinate 34,911,405 of OX941097.1, read as the reverse complement.
CATTTATCTGATTTTGGGGTTGCTTCCATACGTTTTCTCCCAGAATATTGGTAATGTTTCTTCTTCATTTATCCCTCTTCATAAACTTCTCTTCCATCTACCTCTAATGTGGTTTGTGTACTTCTCATCTAGGTTATTTATTGCTCTAGTGAAGATCTCAAGTATTCTACCTTCTCAAGTTCACCATCCTCTCATCTAGGGTTTTAATAAGATCAATATTGTGATTTCATATAACCTCTTTCCAAACCTTATACATGTCAAAACTTGCATTCTAAACTCCTACTTATCTCCTTGGCTTTGGATTGGTATTTATTACATTTTGACCTAAAAATGGGATTTTTGGAGATTTTAGGGTTCTTGCTATTTTGTTAAAGGGAAGAGTTCTATTTTCACATGTGGTAAAATGAAGTACTACTTGCACTCTTTAGGGTGAGGTACTTGAAAGAAAATATATAATCTCATGTATGATTTTCATTCTTATCAGCTGTTGAGCTTGGAAATGTATATTTGGAAATAAATCTTATTGAGGACTTTATGTGTTATTAATGTTAGTCACAAAATAAATTGTGACAAGTCTAGACTATTACTAGTGAATCCATAGGTATTGAGTCGGCTTACTTTTGGGATGTTATTCCCCTTGTAGCTAGTTGAGACATTTGATCCTTGGGGGCCATTTGGTACGACTATGTGAGACCGGTTACTAGCCATGGATCATAGTGTAATTCTAGTGAACGAGTATGACTCGGATTCCTCGGGGGGCCTCCCTCACATTTTAGTATGGATCGATGTTGTTCATGGCCATGGATTCCGAGTATTTAACTCATAATTTGGATTGCGGCCTACTTTTATGTTCCGCTACAATCCTTGGTAAATCGGATACCCCTTGTCATCGTAAGATGAGTTTTGGATCGAAAGGCCCTTTCGTGCAAAATTTTTCAATTGTAAACTCTATTGTCTTGAAAAGATTTCCGTTCATTATATTGTCAATACTTCTGTAAATTATAAAGGGTATGTTCTCACTAGGCTTTAAGCCTAACACTTTTTATCAAATGATGTGTATAACAGGTTCCCTTAGCGGTGGGTCGTCAAGGGGTTGAGTGAAGAGCGTGGTCTCTTGAGGGCATTTTTGGATGATAGATATTTTGGTTCTTGGCGTTTAAAACAATTTATTAATTTTTGGATTTGGGTTGACAACCTATGTAATGTAGCTAGAAATTGTTTAGATTAGTTTGTTGTCGATTTCCCATGCATCTTATACAGGTTTTGTAAACGCATATAATTTTACCCTTCTTGGGTGGTTTACCCCAAATGCAAATGTCATATTGCCAAATTTTCAATTTTTAAAATTACCCGAATTTTTAGGGTGTTAAAATTTGGTATCAGAGCTCTGGTTTAAGTGAACTAGGCATGAATGTAAGATGTGTAGACTTAGACTGAGTATTTTAAGTAATGATTTTTGAGTTTGGGTAGAACTTCTAAGATGGGTTGGTCTTAGAGTTGACGGAAGTTATGTTCAACAAGCGTTGTAATAACGGTAACGAGAACCCTTATGTATTATATGTTCATAATCTCACTTAGCTAATGCTATTATGAGGATATTTTACGTAAGTGTGCTTGGTATGCTAATGTTATGACAATTGGTAAACGTTTTAGTACATTTCTTTCGTGCTTATTTGGTTAATCTTTTTCTTACCTCTTCCTCGTGCTTGTGTGGCAGCCATTATTCCTTTATGGTGAACACTCGCAGTCGACCGTTAGCCGGTCACCGGGACGAAATCCAATAGTTAGGGCGGCGACCGTCGTTCCTCCGGGTACGCCGCCTATATTCTCGGGAGAAGTGGAGCAGGTGCCTAGGGTGGAGTTGGCATCCACAAACCCGGTTGTACAAGAGGCAAACCCTCAAGTTGACATGATGGCCAACATTATGCAGATGGTGCCGTCGACTATGGAAAAACAGCAAGAGGCATTCTTGGAGTTGTTAGAAGATCGCGACGCTAGCCTCAAGAGAAATGAGGTTGTTGCAGAGAACATCGTGGTTGGTTCTGGTGGCACCGGAAATGGGATCCGAACTGAAGAGCACAGGATTGTTGGTGCTCAGAAACGTGGAAGGAGTTGCTCTTATAAATCCTTTCTGGGCCGCAGGCCACCGGAATTCTCCGGTTCTGACGACCCGATTGCGTGTGTGAAATGGATTCAAGATGTCGAGCAGGCCTTTAGCTCGTCTGAGTGCGGGGACGATCAGGGAGTTAGGTTTGGTACCCAGTTGCTCAGAGATACGGCACTCACGTGGTGGAATGTTACCCAGTCCACTCTCTCTCCTACCGTGTTGGCTCAGTTGTCTTGGGCCGAGTTCAAGAAGAAAATCTTAGAGGAATTCTGAAGTGAGAGAACTATGGACCGTATTGAAGTTGAGTTCCGGTCTCTGGAAAAAGAAAACTTGATGGTGATGGAGTACACCCATCAATTTATGAAGAAACTGGGACTAGTGGGGCACGTGTCCCCAACGGAGAAAGAAAAGATAAAGGCCTATCTCAATAGCCTACCGGCGGACATGATGTCCATGGTCCGTAACTCGAAAGCTTCTAACCTTCGACAGACGATTGAGGAATCGCAGTTTATGGAAGAGGTTTACGCGAAGGGTAAACCGGAGAAGGCTGTGGTGGTTGTTGACAAGAGGAAGTGGGAGAGCAATTCTGTACCTCCCATGAGAACTCGACCTTTTGTCAGGAACCGAAACTTCAACAATGATCAAGAAGCTAGGTGGTGTCAGAAGTGTCGCACCAAGCACCGCGGTAACTGTAACACCACTCCTGAAATATTTTTCAAGTGTGGGAAGGCTGATCATGCCACCAGGGATTGCCCGATCAGAGGGCTTGTATGTTTCGAGTGCAAGGCATCGGGGCATATGAAGAGAGATTGCCCGAAGCTCAAGTCGGGTAGCGCACCGGAGAGGAAAGATAACCCTCCCAGAGTTCCTAGCCAAGCTTTCCAGATGACGGTCGAGGAGGCCAAGGCATCCACCGACGTGGTATCGGGTACGTTTCTTCTAAACTCCGTACCTGTTCGGGTGATATTTAATTCCGGTGCTAGTTTCTCTTTTGTGTCAGACTCTTTTTGCCAAAAGCTTGCCATGCCTACTAGTAGCTTAGTTGATGCTTTAGTGGTAGAAATAGCAAATGGTAGTAAAGTAGTGATTCGCGATATCTTGAAGGATTGCTCACTTGACATTGAAGGGAATAAATTCTCAATTAATCTGATGCCCATGGTTATCGGTGGCTTCGATGTGGTAGTCGGTATGGATTGGTTGGCAGACAATCATGCCGAAATCCTATGCTCCAAGAAACTAATCCGACTCACTACATCGGATGGTGGCATGGTGGTAGTTTATGGTGAAAGAAGGAAGGGTGATGTAGCGGTTATCACCATGGCTAAGGCACGAAAGTGCTTAGTGAAGGGATGTTCGTCCTTCCTAGCATATGTAGTCGACGCCAAGCTGGAGAAGAAGAAACATGAAGATGTAAAGGTGGTGCGCGAGTTTCTCGACGTTTTTCCGGATGACTTTCCCGGTTTACCACTCGATCGTCAATTAGAATTTCGGATAGATCTTGTACCGGGAGAGACTCCTATTGCTAGAGACCCTTACCGGTTGGCACCATCGGAGATGCAAGAAATGATGGCTCAACTCCAAGAACTCCTAGAGAAGGGGTTTATAAGACCGAGCTCGTCGCCTTGGGAGCTCCGGTCTTGTTTGTCAAGAAGAAGGATGGCACAATGAGAATGTGCATCGATTATCGTGAACTGAATAAGGCTACGGTGAAGAATAAGTATCCACTCCCGAGAATCGACGACTTATTCAATCAGCTCCAAGGAGCGAGTTGTTTCTCGAAGATCGATTTGTGCTCGGGATACCACCAAGTGAAGGTGAGAGAAGAAGACGTTTCGAAGACGACTTTTAGAACGCGTTACGGCCATTATGAATTTCTCGTGATGCCATTTGGTCTAACTAACGCACCGACGATGTTTATGGATTTGATGAATAGAGTATGCCAACCATTTCTCGACAAGTCGGTCATTGTATTTATTGATGACATACTCGTGTATTCCAAGAGCGAATCAGAACACGAACAACACCTATGCGATGTTCTAGAAGTATTGAGGAAAGAGAGGTTGTATGCCAAAATTTTCAAATGCGACTTTTGGCTTGAAGAGGTTCTATTCTTGGGTCACGTTGTCACTCGAGACGGGGTGAAAGTGGACCCCTCTAAAATTGAAGTCATGATGAACTGGGATCCTCCCAAGAGTTTGTCCGAAATCCGAAGTTTCTTGGGATTAGGGGGATATTATCGGAGATTTATTCAAGACTTTTCGAAAATCACATCTTCCTTGACGGCGTTGACTCGGAAGAATGTGAAGTTCGTTTGGACCGAAGTGCAAGAGAAGGCATTCCGGACTTTACAGAAGAAGTTGTGTGAAGCTCCGATCTTGTCGCTACCCGAAGAGTCGGAAGACTTCGTGGTCTATAGCGATGCGTCGAAAATGGGATTAGGATGCGTGTTGATGCAAAGAGGAAAAGTGATCGTCTACGCCTCTAGGCAACTCAAAATTCATGAGAAGAATTATCCTACCCATGATTTAGAGTTAGCGTCGGTGGTGTTCGCCTTGAAGCTTTGGCGGTATTACCTCTATGGCATGAAATGTACACTCTATACGGATCATAAGAGCCTAAAATACGTCTTTGATCAAAAAGAGCTAAACATGAGGCAAAGACGGTGGCTTGAGTTGCTTAAAGATTACGATTGTGAGTTGCTTTACCATCCCGGTAAGGCGAACGTAGTGGACGATGCGTTAAGTCGGAAGGACTATAGCGGAAATATTCGGGCTACCCTTTCAAGAATCGATTTGGTGTCATGCCTTGTTGAGAAGATCAAGACATCTCAAGCAGAAGCCTTGTTGGAAGAAAATCTTAAAGATGAAGTTATGGCAAAGCAACGTTTACTCTTAACGGAAGATAGCCGTGGGGTAAAATTGTTCAACGGTCATGTGTGGGTGCCCAAAATCGGGGGAAACTGGGAATTACTTCTTGAGGATGCCCACAAGTCCAAGAATTTCGTTCATCCAGGAAGGACAAAAATGTACCGGGACTTGAAGATATAGTATTGTTGGCCGGTAATGAAACTTGATGTGGCGCGTTACGTGGAGCGTTGTGTGATGTGCTTACAAGTGAAGGCCAAACATCGGCGACCGTATGGGAGTCTTCAGTCCTTAGAGATTCCCGAGTGAAAGTGGGAGCATATTACCATAGACTTCGTGACGAAGTTGCCCAAAACTCTTCGAGGTCACGATACCATTTGGGTAATAGTTGATCGATTGACTAAGAGCGCGCACGTTTTGGCTATGCGTGAAACCTTACCGATGGACAAGTTAGCGAAACTCTACCAAAGTCTTTCAATTAGTGAAGGGAAAGGTTTGGTGTGTATGAAAATCGCCCCTAGGGTTTCCTCTCTCAATAAAATCTGATTTTGTAAGTTCAAATGAGAGAAAGTGGTGAAAAATGGGTTTTAAACCCGTCAGACGCCGAGGGCGATTGTGCCAAGGGCACTCTCGCCGGCACTTTCGCCGAAAAATGTACCGAAAGTTCGGGGGGTCCCTGGCGATAGTGACTCGGTGATTGTGACACGTGTGTCACTCTCGCGGGTCACTTTCGCCCAAATCGTACCGTGAGCCCTACGGCTCGGGCGATTGTGACATAGCGATTGTGCCTAAAGGCACTCTCGTCGTCACTCTCGCCAAAGGGGTACCGAGCCCCGAATTTGCCCGCGATGGGTGGACGACACTTTGGGTTGGCACGATGGGTCTAGATAACTAATTTTCATAATAAGGAATGTACCACAAGGAAGAATCACACGACAATTCAAATATGAACAAGATATAACAGTCTAGGATTTCACGGGTGTTACATATGGCTCACGCCATGGTGCCTTGAGGCGACGCATCACGCATTTTTTGTAACACGTGATATTTTTTTCAAACTTTTATTATTTTTTTTGTTTTTTGTTTTTTTAATTTTTTATCTTTTGTGTTTTTACTTTTTAACTTTAGATTTTACACTTTTATAGATTTGTCTAATCACATCATTCTCAGTTTCACGAATTCATAAACGTTTTGGACTTATGATTAAAACGAAGTTGTAAAATTACCTTTCTAAATATTTTAAATATTTAATCAAAAACTATTTTTGTAATAATAGTCTATATGATTTTTCTTCCTCTATTATGAATGTACATTTTTTAATATTATTATCTGATCAGATAATATATAGAAAACATATGTGTGTGTGTGTGTGTATATATATATATATATGACATATAAATTTGCCGCCTTATCTCATGCCTTGAAAAACGCCAAGTCCTCGCTATGGTGTGTAAGGCTTGAGGCTTGACCTCGTCGCCACGCCATGCCTCACGCTATTTTGAACCTTGTATATAACTATATTTAAAGTTTAAAAGATAATTATATATATTTGAATGTGAATTTGAATATTACAGATAATTATTAAACTTTATTTAAACCTTATTTGAATTCTAGTCTATCTATAATTCTTCTGGTATAAATAAGGCATTAGACTAAACCATTTTTCATACGATTGAAATTTAGAATTAGCCTTTCAGAGAAATATGGAAAAGAAACCTTTTCTTTTCTGTAAAACAAATATAGATCTAGGGTTGTTTGGCTAGTACCCGGTAAAGGCGGGAAACGTGTTCGTGTGTGGACTTCCAATAGAGGAAACCTACTTTGGTTTCTTGGTGCTCCATTCCAATCACCGACTAAGGTATGATTCTAAATACCCTATGGTGTGGTTTTGATTTTAATTAAATGCATCATTGGATCCGATTGGGTTTTAAGTGTTTAGAAAAGTTTTTTTATAATTGTAACCAAATTAGTATTTATTTCCGCTGCGTAAAGGGTTACAAATTTGTTTTAAAACCCAACAGTTAAGATAGCCAATATAGAGGCTAGTGGTCCAACCACCATATTTCAACACGATATGAGATTTCCAAATACTCTAGGACCCCCAATTAGGTCTAACATATCCAAGACATCATATAGGTCATTTTTTATACATATAACCAAAAGTCTTGAAACATAAAGCACAAGGCCAAAACAAGTGATTATAAACATGAAGATTGCATGTATGGACAAATCCTCAAACTAGGTCATTAACCCACAAAATATGAATATTTGTAAATATGCCCCTATCATGAACAAGGTGCCATAGAATCATCCCATGGTACTCTAAGTACGATTATTATATTCATCAAGTCATCAATGCAAGGGTTCATGCTATAAATGTCTACATCCCAAATAGTGTACCCAAATATGCAAATCATCAAGAGAAAGGTAAATAACATTGTTGATAGTCCCAAAATGCAAGTGTTATCAAGATTTCAATCATAAATCACAATTGTTATTGATATGAATCGAATACAAACTTATGATCTAATGAACCTCTAGCTACAAGATTATAAAGGAAAAGCTATTTATACCTACAATGAATACAAAAGGAAACTAAACAATCTTTGACAAACATTGATTTTTACATAAATGACTTTGACTTTCCATTTATAGCATGTTGACTTTGACTTTCCACATTGAGCTTTGACATGAGACTTTGACTTTGACTTTAAGCCCCATGATCTTGAATACAACAAAACTTGCACTAACAATCTCCCCATTTGTATTCTAGATCATTCTTCAAACGAATTTCAGCTTTAACTGTCTTCTCTCTTGAAATCAAATTGTCTTTGAAAACAATCTCCTCTTTGAAACGAATTCAGACTTTAACAATCTCCACTGTAGTCTTTAGTAAAAACATTCTTTATCATCTTTCAGAAACAATCTCCCCCTTTAGAGGTAGAAATTATCTTCAGCAAAGAAATTATCTTCAGCTTCTAACAATCTCCCCCTTTTAGATAACTTTCAAGAAAAATTTCTGAAACTATTGCTTTGACATCACTGAATCTTTAACATCTTCAACAAACATTCAGAAACTTCGAATCTACACAACTAGAACTTTGTCTTTTCAATTCTTTATCTCTCTATGATTCAAAATTGAAACTTCATAATTATCTTCTTGAAATCATCTCCATTTAATTTCTTGATCTATCTCCTCCTTTTTGATGATTGTGAGCATCAAAATCATCAAAACTTTTCAAGAAATGCAGTCTTTCAATTTTCTAACCAATATCATCTGATCTCTCCCTTTGAATATTCGAACCATACGTCAATTCTAAAATATAAATCCAAATCTTTTCAAATTTGGATCTGAGTGGTAACCCTGAATCAACGAATGAAACAGTTATTATGCCTATAAGTAGCACAGAGCCACTTACTACAACATATGTACTGTATAAGGAGTTTTATTGATGTTCAATTTCCAGGACTTCCATTCAATCATCGAAAAACACAAGGAATTTATATGAACATTCTGACAGAAAAACACATTTTCTATGTGTACGTGCTTGTGTATGAAAGAAGTTAAGCATTTTGTGTTTTATCAGACTCAAACTATGTAAACTGTTGAGACACAACAAGTTTTCCATGAACTCAATGTGCATGATTGAAGTGCGAAGGTGGGGCAAACGTTCTTCTTTTTCAATATCCAAATCTTCAGAATGAAGATTATATAGCATATGTGTTGCGTCCCCATGAAAAAATTGAAACATTTCTTTGTTGAGAAAGAAATGAGCAGTCAAAAGAATGTATGCTCCGCAAAAATATCATCATTATTTGAGCATTTGAACTTTGACGATTTCTCAAAACAAGAATATTGAATAAATGAAATGAATTCGAAAGGCTTGTTTTGAGAATCTGACAATGTATCAGAAAGATCAAATATGATAAACATGAAAGGCTTAGGTCATGAAAAATTGGAATTTTGTTTATATTAACAAATGTAAACACTCATGAAAGAATCACGTAAACTAGAAAGAATATGATGCTCAACAACATTGAAGTACAAACTGGAGTATTACCATCGAAACGTTATTTCATTTTGAGACATGGTAATAACAAATATCATAAAGAAGCTAAACCGGTGTGTGTGAAAATACTTGAAGGTATATAGAAAAGATAATACACAAGTATTAATCTTTAGAAACACATAGTCAGTAAATCAATTAAAGCTCATGTATGAAAACATTTAAAAAATCACACTTCTAAATTCATAAAAATCTATTTGAGAATTGAGCATTTCAAAAAATAGTCTTCATACTTAAAAGTTGTTCTTCTTTTAAGTAATCTGAGTTTGAGATCAGAAAATACTTACATTTAGCATAGATCTCATATCTCCCCCTCAAATAATCAAAAATTAAGTGAATAGCTCCCCCTTAACTTGTGCAAAATATGATCTAACTTGACAAAATCTGCACAACAGTCAAAATTTAGTCATAATAGCAAAGTCATAGTCAAAAAGAGAATTCGAAAAAATATTGAAAAAAACGAGTCTTGATCTAAAGTGACCATAAATCAAGATCAATGAAAATTGAGTTCTAGACTGATTATCTAGAAGTCACGAACATCTTTTCCTCCCGAAACATTACATAAATGCACCTGTATAACACCGAATAATTTGTTAGTAGAAAAATTATTATGCTCCCTCTTGAATGTTAATCACCTTCTATTGTAACACACTCCCCTTGAAATAGTTAGCAAACCTTCAGTACAGATATCTTTCATAATTGAAAATAAAGACATAGAGAAAAGCAGTAAACTAAACTATACTCTACAAATACAAATTATGTGAAAATTAGGTTATAAGATTCAACATGCTTAACTTTGAAATTAGAAAATTAAATCGCTTTTCATCTACAGATTTAGTGAAAAGATCAGCAAACTGATAATCTGTATTCACAAAGTACAATTCAATTGTACCTTTCTCAAAATGGTATTTTATAAAATGATACTTGCGTCTATGTGCATTGTCTTGGTATGCTGGACAGGATTAGCTGATATAGCAATTGTGCTCTTCGAATCACAATATATTATAATCTTGTTGTGCTAGAAACCATAATCTCGTAACTGTATCCTCATCCACGACTCTTGAGAACAATAATTGGCAGCAGCTACGTATTCTGCTTCTATTGTTGACGTGGATACACATAATGAGCTTGTCTTCCAAGAACTGTATATGACCCGATGTGCTTTTCCTTTCCAACATGCATCCAGCATGAACTGCGTCCGAATAAGCAGTCAGTTTAAACCTGTATCTTTAGGATACCACAAACCAAGGTCTGCAGTGTCCTTCAGATATCTGAATATTCTCTTAACATACGAGAGATGGGACTCTTTAGGCATGTCTTGATATCTCGCACACAAATATGTCGACAACATAGCCGACTCACAGTTACGTACATTAAAGAGCCTATCATACCTCGGTAGGTCTTAAGATCAACAACTTTTCCGTTAAGGTATGCTCCAATCTTTGTACCTGGTGCCATCGGAGTACTAATTGGTGTACAATTCTCCATTTGAAATTTCTTTAAAATATCGGAGATGTACTTGGATTGATTTATAAAAATCCCCGTAGAAAATTGCCTGACTTGTAATTGGAGAAAGAAATTCATCTCTCCAATCATACTCATCTGAAATTTGGACACCATCAAGATAGAAAACTTTTGCAATACTTTGGGTTTATAGACCCAAAAATTATGTCATCTAAATAAATTTGTATGAGAATAATATCGCCTTTTTCTTTCTTGATGAAAAGGGTTGTGTCAATCTTACCTTTGGAGAACCCTGACTTGACTAGAAATCTTGAAAATACGCCATACTAGGCTCGAGGTGTTTGTTTCAAACCGTAAAGAGATTTGTCTAAAATATAGACATGATCCGGTTGAGAGACATATACCTCTTCTTTAAGTATGCAATTCAGAAAGGCCGTCTGAACGTCCATCTGAAAGACAGTAAAATTCTTGTGTGCTGCATATGCTAGAAACATTCTGATTGGCTCAATGCGAGCGAGTGGAGCGTATGTTTCGTCATAGTCAATCCTCTCTTCTTGTCGGTACCCTTTATCTACAAGTCGGGCTTAATTCCTGAAATACTATCCCATCTTCATCCTTCTTATTTTTGAATACCCACTTTGTGTCGATTATGGTTTTACCTTCAGGTCTAGGCACGAGTCTCTGTACTTTCAGTGCTTCAAATTGGTTTAACTCTTCCTGCATAGTTGCAATCCAGTCTGGATCTTCCAGAGCCTCAGATACTCGATTTGGTTCGATCTTGCTCAAGAAGGAATCATAGAAGCACTCGTTCGCTATAGCAAACCTAGTTTGCATTGGTTTTGATGGATCTCCAATAATCTGGTTCACATGATGCTCTATGGTCAACTTATGTGTGTGAGGGAGTGGAGTATATGTAGATTGACAATTTTTATCATCTAAGTATTCATCATATCGGGGTTCAGTCGAAGGTACGGTTGCAGAAGTTTCAACGAGTTGAACACTTGATGTATGTGGAATAGGCAATTCAGTACTAGCAACCGGTTGTGCAACTTCTGACTGTTCAACATTTGGTGTAACTTCAACGGATTGAGTTTCTATCTGAATTTGAGGAACAGGTTTAGTAGATATATCTGAAGTGATTGGTTGATTTTATCTTGAATCTTCTGAACTGTCAATCACAACAGGTTTAGAAATCTTAGATCCTACAAACTCATCGTAAGAATGTTCAAACAATAAATCTAACTCAGCAAGATGTGATGTAGATGTTGACGCTCTGTGAAAATTAGAAACATTTGAAACAGATTCTGGACTGATTTGCCCAGAAGCTAGTACTCCAATTATCACGGGTTCTAACTGATATGTTTAGAATCCAATTCTACAGTCTCATCAAATGTTACGTTTACGCTCTCAACAACAATCTTCGAAGTCTTCAAATATACTCTGTACGATGCCGATGTTTGAGAATATCCAATGAAAACTCCTTCTTCCGCCTTGAGACTGAACTTGTTTAGATTCTCCATGTCATTGAGCACGTAATACCTGCATCAAAAAATATAAAAATGTTTAATGCTTGGTGTTCTATTATTAATAATAGCATATGTTGTTTTATCAAATCGACGATTAATGATTGATCGGTTCTGAGTATAGCATGCAATAGAAACAACTTCTGTCCATAGAAAAAGAGGTAACTCTGATTGGCTTAACATTGTTCTAGCAGCCTCAACAAGAGTTTTGTTACGTCTTTCGACAACCCCATTTTGTTCGAGCATTATAGCAGAAGAGTATTGATGTGTTATCCCAATAGATTCGAGATAATCTTCAACTGTCTTGTTCTTAAACTCTATGTCGTTATTTGATCTGATAAACTTCACTGTTCTCTATAGGTTAACTTGGATGCTTTTGAGGAACGAGATGATTATTTCAGGAGTCTTGTCCTTTGAACATAAAAACTTCACCCAAGTATATCTTGAAAAATCACCCACAATCACCAATACATACCTTTTGCCATTTATGCTTTGAGTTCTCATAGGACCACAAAGATCAATGTGCAATAATTCCAAAGGATCATCTGTATTATATTCAGGCTTCGACTTGTGAGAAGTTCTTTTCATCATACCTTTTTCACAAGCATCACAGAGATGTTCCTTCTCGTACTTCAATTCTAGTAAACCTTTCACTAATCCCCCTTTGACGAGCTTGTTGATGTATCTGAAATGCATGTGAGAAAGCCTTCAATGACATAACCAGCTTTGCTGCATAGATGCTCTAGAAAGTAGACATGCTGCACTTTCTGGCTTCACATTGGACAGGTTGATCATGTAGAGGTTGGACTTTCGAGTACCCACCAAGAGTTTCTTGCCATCTTCTGTTCTAACGCATCACCTCTTGGCTTTAAAATTAACGTCCAAGTCTTTGTCGCAAAAATGTCTGATGCTAAATAAATTGTGTCCTAAGCCTTCAACATAGCTCACCTTTTTTATCGTCATATTTTCTTGCACAACATCTCCATATCCAAGAATCAGAGAAAAATGGTCGTTCCTGAAACGCACCTTTCTGCAGAACTTTTCAGTATAATTAGACAAAATATCCTTTCGTCCCAGTCATATGATTGGAACACCCAAAATCTAGGTATCACATATGACGGGTCTGCACAACAGAAAATCATTCAACAACTGGTTTAGGTACCCACTTGTAAATGGGTCCTTTCGGGTTGGTATCTGATTTTGGTACCCATTGAAATTTGGGTCCTCTTTTCTTTCGAAAAACATTTGTCCTCACAGAATCATATATACAATAAGGACCAAACCAATTATCATAAAATCTATGATAAACAAAATCATTTCTACCACAAGTAGAACAACGAATTTAAGCATGAGATAATTGAATCAATTGCTTTATAGAGTAAATCTTGCAAGGAATTACAAGTTTTTGTTTATTGACAACAAATTGATCAATTACATAAGTACACGTATCAATTGTGAGATAATTGAATCAATTGCTTTATAGAGTAAATCTTGCAAGGAATTACAAGTTTTTGTTTATTGACAGCAAATTGATCAATTACATCAGTATACGTATCAATTGTTCTATTACAATGTAAAGCAGGAAATGGCTTTGATGACTCCACATCTTCAGTGGATTTCTTCGCTCTCCATTCAAGTTTCACTTCAAACTTCTTATATCTTATATTTGAAACATTAGATTTATACTTGTTAGAAACATGAGATTTCAGAGTTTGTTTCTTCTGAGACTTACCAGTGTTCTTCCGTTTCTGTGAGAGTGTTTCTTTTTCTGACCTTCAGCATAATAAGCACTTACAGGAACTGGTTCATCAATCTTAGTTGATATTTACCAACTTCAAACACATTGGTAATTCTTCAGAATTTACAGCAAAGTTAGTATGATCTAGAAGTTTTGTAGTAAAGCCAAACTTATCCACACACTCATCAAAAGATTCCTCATAATTCAGAAAATCAACATCATCAAACAGATCTTCATCATCCATAGAATGCGATACACTCGAAGACTTTGGATACATGCAATCATTAAATTCTTTTGAACACTATTTTTGATAAGGCGTTTGTTCAAAATCTGATGGTTTTACATTACAAAAGATATTACCCATAAAATCTTTGCAAGAAGATGCATCTGAATCAGTAAAGTTGTTCTCACAAACTCTGTCTGACTCGAATTTATTTTCTGCTTTAAACTCAGATTTTGAATCATTGTTCAATAAAACAATTGAAAATACAATATGTTCTAATTCAACCAAAATCCTTTCTTCTTCTAAAACATTCTCAAGCTAATAAATTTTTCTTTCCAAGACGAGAGGAGAAACTTAAATCTTTCCCTCAATAGGCTTTGCCTCCATCTCTTCATTAGAATAGCTTTTAAAATAATCATTAGAAAGAAATGTTGGTTTGTCAGAAGTGTAACTATCATTTAGTTTATCATAACATAATGGTAATTGCATTTTGACTGTGTTTTGCATTTTTAAATCTTCCCGTTCTTCCACATCTTCAGATGACTTGATCCATTTGATTTTCAACTTGGCGTTTTTGTTGGCTAGTTGTAGAAAATCAAAATCATATATAGGAGAATGTTTTGAAATACCCTTTTTCAAGTAATGTGGGTTATCATACCCAATTCCCCAATATGCGTTGAAATACTTAAATTCCTTCGGTTTGTTAAGATGAATGGTTTGGTCAACATGTCCTCTAGTATAAAGCTTTTCTTCCAAACCACTTATCTTTTCAACCAATGATTTATTCACTGATTTCAAAGATTTATATTTTCTCACATACTCTTTCTTCTCAAGTTCACACAAATTGAACTTAGAAGTTGCTTTAAATATTTGATTATTTAAATCAATCTTTTATTTTTCAAAAGTACCAATGTCGTTGTTCAAAGAATCTGTTGGTCCCGGAGGTGCTTAACAAGTTTGTAGAAGGGGGGTTGAATACAAACATAGAATTTAAAGTTTAATAAATTGTTTATTGATAAATCAAACACAATTTACAAGTCTGTTGCGGAATAAGATTAAGTAGAACTCAATCTAAACAAACTTAAGAAAACACTAAGATGGTTGCACAAGAATATAGAGAATGGGGATTTGAGAGGTATAGAAAACAAGGGTTTCTATCTAAGTTCAAGAAGAGAGCACACTCTCAGATGGAAAGGTAATCTTTCTATTTATACCCTATACATTAAATGCATGGCAGGGTACTTTACACGTGTCATTTAGTGATTGCCTTTGGGAGTCTGACTTTGGGAGACATGCTTTCGGCCATATCATGAACAGTGTAGTTGACAGAGTTGTTGTACGAATTGTGGCAGAGGCATGTCCGTTCTGACACATCGTACTGGGTGTTCAAGGAAAGACAAAAGAGACTTGAGGCATAAGTTAAGTGATCATCGATCGCTGAATATCTCTTCCTTCAGAGATACAAAGAAGTTCAGCTATTGCTAAAGCTTTTCCTCAGGTTTCTTCGCGTATGATTAGAGTCGTCTTTGCTTCACTGATATCCGCATCAGGTCACTAGTAGACTTGTCTTTGTTCAGCAGCTTCGTCTTCGATTCAACTATGAACATCTGTTGACGCGAAACTTGTCTTCAGGGATTACGTTTACATAAGAGAACATCAGCAATAACTGAACAGACTCAGTCTAATCGCTGATAGTGAAACACTAATACATATGAGCATTTATAAGAGAGATCATCAGCGATAACTGAACAGACTCAGTCTGATCGCTGATGGTGAAACACTAATACATATTAAAACGTTATTTTCACTAAGTATAGAAGAGGGTCGTTATCAAATCACTGAGAGAGTTTGGATCAACAGAATCAATCAACATAGTCCTCTCAATAATGTCCTTGTTGAGTTTATATATTGTTTGATGTTTCTTCTCAACAACACCTTTTTCTCTCTTAAGTATAGCTAAATTTCCTGAAGCTCAACCATCATGGATTGCATTTTCTTAAGTAAATCATTTTCAATTAGATCATTTACCTAATCTGATGTGTCTTCATCAGAATCAACATCAACAACTTGTTTTCCCATGAGGCACACGTGAGCATATTCATATTTCTTACTTTCCGAATCTGTTAGATCTAGCTAGTGGTAGTCTTCTGCCATCAATGCATTTCCTGCCTCCTTCTACTTTGCAAAAAGCATCTTGTTCTTGTAATAGTCGGAGTTGCGCAGTTTCGGCTTCTGGAAATCTTTTGCATAATGGCCTATCTTTCCACAGTTATAGCATTTGACTGGCTCATCCAACTTCTTCTTCTCATATCTATTCACATACTTCATCTCCTCAGCTTTCCTATCATCAAACTTCTTACCATCAATCCTCTTCTTTCCTTTAATCCTCTCCTTATGTTCATAGTTTCTTGAACCGAATGAGTACCTCTGGCTGTTTGACCCCAACTTCTTGTATAAATTCTTCTGAAATGCCCGAGTCAGTAATATCATTGCTTGTTTAAGGTTCTCACCGTCATTAGAATTAGATTCAACACTATCATCTTCAGACTTAATCACAACAAATTTCTTTTTCTTCTCAGACTTACCTCTGACAAACTTCTTCTCAATCCCAGATTTGTTCTTGACATACTTTTCTGCTTTCCTTTCCCAATTCATGAATCTTTCATACTCAATCTGATATTCCATAGGCTGATTAGTAACCCCCAAAACCTTGTAAATATCCATCTTTCTGAGCTTATGAACAAATACCTTCCTCATCTACTCTTCAAGAAAAGGTGCTCTTAAAACATTTCTCATTTGTCTTAACTGAGCTTCCGTGGGTACAAGAGGAACTTCTGGTTCATTTGAAGTGCCTGCTTGAGCTTCAACAGGGTTAGATAGAAAATGCAATTCTGGTTCAGCTTCATGGTCAGGTTGGTCATCATTTCTGGGTTGGTCATTTTAAAGTGGACTAGGAATTCCATTTAGGCTTGGTAGTCTGACAGGACTTGGTTGGTTCAAAGGACTTGGAATGCTTTGGGGTATCTCTGCTTGATCAGAAAGGTTGAATTCTTTAAAGGTAGGAATTTCAGGTGCATAACTTGAAGATTCAACTAAATCATTCTGCATCGGGCTCAACTGAATATCCTCTGAATAATCTACCAAAATATCCAAAATATTTTCATTTCCTTCATCATCTGATCCCATTAATTGCTCCTTTTCTTCTTCTTTCACCTTCCAAAAGTTTTCGTACTTTTCATTAGCAGTCTCCTCTTCATCAGAAGATAGATCAATGATATTTAATGCATCAATCCCAGTAAGCAACAAAATTTCCTCCCTAGTAGCAACCTTAGGCTTTGCAACCCTTGGTTCTACTTCTTCATTCACATACAGAACAAGCTCTCTCCCTTCACCAACAATCTCAGCTTCCTCCTCATCATTCACATTTTGATCATTTTGCTTTTCACCATGATCAATATTCTCTTCAACATTTTCAGCTCTTTCATCAACTATAACATCCTCAGATCCAGTAACTGCCTGTTTCTCCCTTTTCTCCCCCTCATGATCATGATCTTGATCAGGATCATGTCAAGGCTTAGAAACAGCTGTCTGGGCTTTACATGACATTTGCACTACCTGTTTAAGATCAGATATAGCATGCAAAACATCAGTTTTAAAATTAGAAAACTCTGAAGCACTGACCATATTTGCTGGTTTCACAGATTGTGGCAATTGTTGTTGAAGGTGGGATTGCAGAAGTGAAAAAGGATCTGCATCTTGCTGGTTATCTGGAGCTTGTGATAACAGTTTAGCGAACAACAAGGATTTCAGCTCATCAATGGATAAGTCAGTAGGTTGAGTATTTTGTGGAAGTGACTGTGTTTGTGGAATAGGCTCAGGTTCAGCAAAGTGTTTCCCTTTCATCATCCTTTTGATCTCATACATCTCATCCTCTAAGTTCTTAGATAACCTGATTTCAACAACCTTTAAGGCACCGTCGAGAACTTCCTTTAACACATAGTCTGGGTTAGTAACACCGGAATCACATAGATTATCCGTTTTCATGACAGTGGTAGAACCAACTGTATGGCCTATATTT
This sequence comes from Arctium minus, assembly GCA_954870635.1. NCBI lineage: Eukaryota > Viridiplantae > Streptophyta > Magnoliopsida > Asterales > Asteraceae > Arctium > Arctium minus. The sequence continues at coordinate 34,893,341 of OX941097.1, read as the reverse complement.
ATAGCTGGCACATTGTTAAATATAACAGGACTTCCATCCTGTCCTTGTAGTCCGGATTGCGGATCTACTCAGGATGTTCCGATTGGGTCACTAAGACTTCCGATGGTATCCATTTCAAAATGTGTCCTAGGAATGACAATTGGAATCTCAAAAGGCACTAGACTCAAAGGTGCATTGAAAGAAGTTGAGAACGGGGGATGCTGTTATCTATTTTCAATACCAATATTCTCCGAATGAGAAACCGGTAGACTTTGTGTTATATCCCCATGAGAAGATGAAACTATCTCCTGTTGAGAGGAGGTAGAGTGGTTGGCTAAGGTGTGCACTTTCATGAGTGGGCTACTTATGTCTTGAATACTTGCACGCAACACATGTTGCGAAGCATTTGATGTGGTTGCCCTTTTGGAACGGAAGGTTACAAGGCACTCACTCTCACCATGTTCTTTTTCTCCCCTGTCACTCTCTCTCTCTCAACATTTTCAACTAAAACACCCTCATTTCTCCTTATATATCCTAGTACTGTATTGACAGTATCATTAACTTGGACATCAATTTCCATGGCATTAGTACCATAGAAAGGTTCAAAAACATCAACATTCTCATCATCATTATCTAAAACTTGAGCAGTCTCAGCATTGGTTTCATCTCCACCATCATTATGACGATCATCATCATCATCTGAATCATTATTATCAGCAGCAGTCTTAGTATCAGAATCCTCATCTTCTTATTAGAAACATTCTCAGTACCACTAGTTGCAGAAGGAACGTCACTAGTATCACTTTCATCAGCCAATCTATTTGCTTGATCCAGTTCATTATCAGAGCCTTAACCTTCATCAGCAGGAGGTGTCACTGAACATTAGGTAATGACCCGTGACCCTGATGCCTCTAGTCTTGATCTCTGACCCCCTCCAGAGCCCCTCTTAGTATTTTTTTCTCTTCGCTCCCCGTTTCTGAACTCCCACAGTATCAGAAACCCTCATGGACTCCTTTCTCCTAGGGTTTGCGCCTTGGGTAGGGTCAACCGGTCTTGGTTGTCCCATAGACTCTCTATAAGCTATCATACTATCACACTCTGGATCAGCATAATCTAGCAAATTTTCCGGGACTAGCATCGAGATACTAAACTCTCTTTTCTGCTTCATTAGATATCTCATCTCACTTACCGGTGCAAGTGGATGATTAATTCTTGTTGGAATCTGTCGGTTGCTCCTCAGCATACTTCTGACAATCACAGTCATAAACCTTTGAAACGGAATGTAGTTCGGTGCTTTTGATGTCTTCTTGGCAACAACTTTTTCATACAGTTCTGTCCAGAAAATGCTTGCAAAATCAATGTGAAGATCATGAACCACTAAGTAGAACAGCTTGAGGATGTGAATACTTGCATTGTCAGTTCCATAAATTTTTGGTTGTTAGATAACTGTTGATGAGAGAGAACAAGGTGTAGTAGAACGGAGGAAAGTTATTCTTCTTGAAATGGTTGACCTGAGTCAGCTGTCCAACATAGCCCATATCTCTGATGCCCTGGAAAACTTCTGCATCAGATGGCAGTTCATCATAAGTGGTTCTTCCTTCTCTGGCATTTGCAGCAGGTAGACTGAGCATAAATCTGAATCTTTCAAGATTCAGCACAGAAGTGAAGTGATCTATCTCCAGCTTGAATATAGGAATTCTTTCACCTTCTACCCTTATGTGACTGAAACAGATAGTTTTCCATGCCTGCTGAACATATAATTCGGGAACGGCTGCTTGAACTGTCAAAGCATTTCTCAGTGGATGATTCTTCAAAATGTATAGGACAAGAGGATCTATGTTTATGGAAAACTACAGATGATGATTGTTTGGCTGTTGTGGTTTCATCATAGATGGTGAGATAAGGAATAGATCAGGATTGACATTCGGTGGCACTTGAAAGTCTGATCTAGAGGATGGCATTGGACACTCCTGGGATGCCTCATTAGGTGAGTTTTCACCCATCTGAACATGATGGTCAACATATTGTTCAACCATTGGTAGCTGAAAAAGATGAACCGTATAGACAAGGTCCAAGTGGTTAGTACAAAAACATAAGATTTCACAATGAAAACCAAGTTTGAAAAATCACTAAGTATAGTATTCGCATGGACCAAGTATGCGAATTCCTCACTTAGGAAATAAAATGAAAGAAAGAACACAGAATTCGTATGGGACAATATACGAATTCTTCCCTTAGAATAAATTCATCATGACAAAATCAAGAATTCGTATGAGATAACTATACAAATTGAAGACTTAGAAAGATTTGACATTGAATTTTCAAGAATTCGTATGGCACTGTTGAATCAAGAATTCGCAAGAGACTTCAAATTTTCAAAATTTGAACTTTGAAAACATTTTAAGTGTGATATGAACACCAAGAACACCATATTCAAATATTTATAGTTTCGTATGAACCCAAATTACCAAAGTCACCATTTTTTATTTTTAACCCAATATTTAAAATTCTTTATGATCGATTAATGTTAATGAACAACTTTAACAAAGAAATTTTGAGATTATTAACCATTTCGAACAACCAATTTCGATTTTTGACCAAGAACTTTTATAAGTTCATCAAGAATAGTCGAATATGAATTAGGTTAAAATCTTTGTTAACGAGGGTTCGATTTAGCAGACTTAATGTATTTTTAGAGTCTAAATCAACACAAAGAACAGAATCAATGTTAAATTTTGAAGATTCAAAGATTCATTTGAGCATGAAGATGAACAGTCCATTCGAAGATTTTAAATCCTAAATCTAATCCAGTCGGGGTAAAACCTGCAAGACGACAATTAACAAGCAACAATAAAACAAGAATCAAACACAAACAAAATGAAAATTAACCTTGAAATCAAAGAACTTGAGGCTCGAGGTCTGAAAATCAAGAGTTCGTAAAATAGGGTTTAAGGCTCAGTGCTTTGAAGAATTCGTATAGGAAAAAACAATACTCCAAACAGTGGTTGAAAAATGAACAAGTGTTGTATATATACCTAAGAGTAGAGTAGACATGTAGCACGATTAGATTGGGCCAACCACTTTTTGTAGAACACTTGTATGCGAATTGTCTAGAAAAAATAGACAATAGTGTGTGAGAATTCGCACGAACCAATAAGTGAATTTTGTGCAAGGCAAATAATTCGTATGACACTGGTATGCGAATTCCTCACTTTTCGCATATAAAAGCATGCGAAAAGTTGGATTTTGTATATCACTGGATGCGAATTCCAACAATTCGTATAACAAAGTATGCGAAATCCTTCAGAATTTGCATGACACTGTTATGCGAATTTTGGACTTAGCAAAATTTCCCAACTTTTGAAAAATATTCTAAACATGGAAACTTGCTATTTTTAGAAACTCTTATAAAACTTGCCAAAAAAATAGAAACTTTCCAATAATGGAAATCTTCCAAAAATGACATTTTAAGCTCATTTTAACTTCAAAAAGTTTTACACACACATACACACTTACAACCCTTCTCAAAAGATATTTCTGTATTAAGCTCCCCCTTGACTTAATATCAGTCTCCTCTTAAATCTGACATGACTTGCTTGACTTTGTTCTCCCTGACTTGATCTCTGGTTTGATCATCATCTGTTTGTTTGATATCTTGCTGCTCCCCCTTGACATGAGATGGATCTTCTAGAAATTGTACAAATATGCTCCCCCTTCATATCTGCATACAAAGTAAAATATAACAGTATAAATCTGTTTCTTCCTTTGAAAATAAAATATATAGCCATGTAGATCTATTTCCACCTTTTTGAAAAATATAACATTTCAGATCTATTTCTCCTTTAGAAAGATATTCTTTGAAATACAATCTTCTTAAAATCAATCTTCCCAAAATCAAAATGATTACACAAGTAAGAAATACTCCCTGAAATGATTTGACATTCAAAAATTCTTTCAGTAGAATTCTTTGAAGATTGAGTCCTAAACTGCTGTGTTCAGAAGTCATCACTTGACATTGAAGATTGAGTCCTAAGTTGTTGTACTTAGAAGTCTTCATTCTTTAACATTGAAGAAAGAGTCCTGAGCTGGATTACTCAGAAGTCATAGCCCCTTTTTACTCCTTCTTGAGTGTAGGCTCCTGCATCACAGGTTTAACTGGTTTTGGTACCCAGATAAATTTGGGTCCAGTTTCGTTAGTATGTGAAAACTTCCTTGAGTGGTTTTCACCTCTGTGAAATGCAGTATCATAATATTTCTTGTAAGAACTATACCAATAATTATTGATGTGTGTTTTGTGTACAAAATCATCAGTACAGCAATAAGAACAACAAAGTTTTCTTTTAGCTAACCTGATCAGATGCTTTGTAGACTTGACAAAATCAGGAGTAAAAGATTTACCTTTTGCATATCTGTTCTTGTTTCTCTTTGCAGCTTGTGTAGATGATTTATGGTATTTGACTGATTCAGGAGATCCCTTTACAACCTAGATCATCTTTTCTTTCTCAGAAGCTTTAAATCCAAATTTTGAAGAATAAGCAGCATATTTATTAGCAAATTTGACATAAAATGAACTAGAAGTCTTAATCTGATATGGTTTCAAGATTTCAGGTTTCACATTCTTTTTCTTGAAAACCATCTTTTGAAACAAGCTAGATACTGATTGAACAGAGCATACTGATTCAACTGAATCATCATCATAGGAAGATAAGTCAGGTGTTTTAGATGTTATCTTATGAGACAAATCAGGATTAGCTTTCTCAAGTTGTTTGATCTTGTCATTCAACTTGGATTTTTCATTGCAAAGTTCATCAAATTTGCTTTGCAGATCAGATCTATTCTTCTGTCCTTTCAGAATATCTGAAGATAAAGAAGCCAACTTACTTGTGAGTTTAGAAATCTCATTTTCAAAAAAAATTCTTTCAGATTCAAAGTCTTTTTCCAAGTTCTAATTCTTCTGAGAGATTTCTTTGAAAAGCACAGTATTTTTCTTTTTTGTATTTTTCTTTTTTGTATTTTTCTTTTCCTTTTCAAAAATATCTCTTTCAGAAATAACAATTTTCTCAAATTCAGAAACTTGTTTAGAAAGTTTAGCACATCCGATTTCTAACTCTTTCTTTTCTAATTCAACTTTCTTAGAAAGATCAGATAATCTCCGGTTGAAAGTTTTCTCAAATTCAGCTTTTTCTCTCTTGCTTTTCTCATCAACACTCTTGAGCCAATCTTTTCCTTTTGCCTGGTATGTGGAAACTTGAATTTCAGCTTTTGTCAGTTTGACATTCAGTGTATCAATCTCAGCTTTCAGTTTTGAGTTATGGAGTTTAAGCTGTTCAAGTTCAGCTTCCATCTTGGGAATTTCAGGCATATATGACAATGCACAATCTCTGTTTGTGAGAACAGTGTTTCCTTTCTCATCTATATAAGGTATGATTAGTATTTATCAGAAAATGATGCTTGAAAAGATCGTTAGTCAGATAATCAGAAAAATCAATAGTTAAAATCACAAAAAAATCACTCAAAAATTATGCTAAGTATAGAATTCGTACGATACTCACACACAACAATTCGCATGCACACAATTTGCATAAGGAAGGATTAGAAAACTTCACTTTTTGCATGTAACAATATGCAAGTTCTGAGCTTTTCACATAAAGCTATGTGCGAATTTTGCACATTTCGCATGTAGGAGGGTACGAATTCTGAACAATTCGTAAGAGTAGTGTAACAATGATGTGAATTCCTCCCTTAGAAGATTTTCTAGGCTTGAACAATTCGTATCGATGCGAATTCTTGCCTTAGAAAAAAATTTCACTTTCAGATGCGAATTCCAAGCTTTTCGTATGAAGCTTTGTGCGAAATCCAAGCTTCTCGTATAACCCTTTATGCGAAATCTTCACTTTTCGTATGGCACTCTTATGCGAATTCTATCCTTGGAACATTTTTCACACTGAATCATGCGAAATCTTCACCATGCGAGTTCTTCGTGTGAGTTCTTGATGTTATGTGCGAATTCTGTGGATCTTGAACGTTTTTTTCGAAAAATTCAACTTAAATCCACCCAAGACTTGAAATTAGCCTCTGAATATTTGTACAAGTGATCACTGTAGCATCGAGAACAACCCTTTGTCATGAATTTCACCAAGAATGAACATGATCGTGGGTATTTGATTCTTGAACAGTGCGTACAGTGACTTACCAAGAAATTACAAAAACAATCAATTTATGCTAATTTGTTGTGCAATTATGATTACAATGTGAATATAATCTGTTCTATATCATTATGCGATTACAGTGCAATGAAATTCACAATCAAAACATCACAAATTCAAAATCTTGATCAATGGAACAGTAGTTGATGAACAGTGAACTTTCCAATCATGGAAATGGATTTTTCTACAAAATTTGAAATGATGATCTCCCCAATTCAATCTGATCTCGCTCTGATACCAATTGTGATCCCAGATTTCAAGCAATATTAACAATTAAAGAAAAATATCAAAGAGAGAATCTAGAGAGAGAATTTAGTCACAAGTGTCGTATTCATATATCTCACTTGAATGGAATGCTTACAACACATTGCTTCTTACAACTTCTACTTGTTTCTTACTTACTAGTTGTTTACTTACTTACTTACAAGACACAAAGGAAACAACACTTATATAGGGTTAAACATCCCTTGACCTCTACACAAGTTTGTACAAAAAGTCAATACAAGAAAATGACTTATTTGATCTAAACCTTGCTTTAACACTACACATGTTCTTTTCAATTAGGGTGCAAGTTATTCCTTCGTATCGATTTCCTTTTTGTCAAGAATGCCTATGTCTGCTAGTACATTAGAAGATGCTTTAATAGTGGAATAGTGAATGGTAGTCAGGTCCTTATTGAAGTCTTTAAGGATTGTATCTTGGATATCGAGGGAAGGAAGTTTCCGATAACTCTCTTTCCAATGTCTATCGGTGGGTTTGATATGATAGTCGGGATGGACCAGTTGGGAGAGAATCGAGCTGAAATTCTGTTTCAAAGAAATTGATCTGAATCTCGTTAGCGGGCGACTACACGGTACTTGTGTACGGAGAGAGAAGGAAGGGGATGTAGTAGTCATTTCCATGGCAAACGCACGTAAGTGCTTGGTGAAGGGGTGTTCCTCTTACTTAGCATATGTGGTGGATGCCAAGTTAGAAAAGAAGAAGCTCGAAGATGTCAAAGTTGTTTGTGACATTCTGGATGTATTTCCCTATGACTTGTCTGGGTTGCCACCCGACCGACAAGTAGAGTTCCGAATAGATTTAATCCCAGGGGTTGCTCCGATCGCTAGAGCGCCTTACCGATTGGCATGATCTAAAATGTAAGATATCATGTCGCAATTACAAGATCTTCTGGAGAAGGGCTTTGTGAGATCGAGATCGTCGCCATGGGGAACTCCGGTCCTATTTGTGAAAAAGAAGGACAACACAATAAGAATGTTCGTAGATTACCGAGAACTGAACAAGGTGACCGTGAAGAACAAGTACCCATGCCCAAGAATCGACGATCTATTCGATCAACTTCAAGGGGCGGGATGCTTCTCATAGATCGACCTTCGATCGGGATATCATCAGGTGAAGGTGAAGGAAGAAGATGTGGCGAAGACTGCCTCTAAAACACGATATGTTCATTACGAATTTCTAGTAATGCCATTCGGGTTAACAAACACACCAGAGGTGTTCATGGATTTCATGAACCGGGTGTGTCAACTTTTCCTTAACAAGTTGGTGATCATCTTTATCGATGACATACTTGTCTACTCCAAGGACGAGACACATCATGAGCAACACCTTCGGGAGGTTTTGGAGGTGTTGAAAAGGGAGAATTTGTACGCAAAATTCTCCAAGTGCGACTTTTAATTAGAAGAGGTCCAATTCTTCGGTCATGTAGTCAACTGCGAGAGAGTGAAGGTAGATCCGTCCAAGATCGAACGAATGATGAATTAAGAGCCCATCTGATATCCAAAGTTTTTTAGGTTTGGAGGGTTACTATAGGTGGTTCATTCAGTGTTTCTCCAAGATCACTTCTTCTTTCACGGTCTTGACCCGAAACAACGTGAAGTTCGTTTGGACTGAGTCGTAAGAGAAAGCCTTCCGGACTCTTTAGAAGAAGTTGTGCAAAGCTCCAATTTTATCCTTACTTTAAGTGTTTAAAGACTTCGTGGTATATAGTGATGCATCCAAGATGGGTTTGGGTTGCGTTTTGATGCAAACGGGGCAAGGTGATCTCTTATGCGTCAAGGAAACTAAAGGAAGATGAGAATAACTATCCAACCCACAACTTGGAACTAGAGGCTGTGGTGTTCGCTTTGAATTTATGTTGACACTACCTTTATGGTACTAAATCCACGTTATTTATAGACCACAAGATCTTGAAGTATGTGTTCGATCAGAATGAATTGAACATGAGACAACAATGTTGGTTGGAACTACTAAAAGACTATGACTATGAACTGCTTTACCACTCGGGTAAAGAGAACGTGGTGGTGGATGCTTTGAGCTAGAAAAAGTACAGTAGTGGCATTTGAGCCAGGCTTGCAAGAATAGACTTGGTATCCAACATAATCGATCAAATAAAAACGTCCCAGAGAGAGGCCTTAATTGAGGAAAATCTCAAGAGTGAAGTAATGGTGAAGAAACAATCACTTCTAACTGGGGATGGTCGTGGCTTAAAGCTATACCAAGATCTTATTTGGGTGCCTAAGATTGGGGGCAACTGGGAATTGCTACTAGAGGATGCACACAAGTCCAAATATTCTTTCCATCCGGGTAGCACCAAAATATACAGAGATTTGAAGTTGACATATTTATGGCCCATTATGAAGTTGGATGTGGCAAACTACGTGGAAAGGTGTATGGCCTATCTTCAAGTAAAAGCGGAACACCAACGACTATACGGGAGCCTCCAATCCTTTGAGATCCCGGAGTGGAAGTGGAAGCACATCATGATGGACTTCATAACCAAATTACCGAAGACTTTGAAGAGTCATGACACGATTTGGGTTGTGGTGGACCGGTTTAACAAAGAGTGCTCATTTCTTGGCGATGCGGGAACCGTTACCCATTGATAAGCTCGCCAAGTTGTATATTGACGAAATAGTCTTGAGGCATGAGGTGCCACTATCAATCGTATCCGACCGTGATAGTCGTTTCACTTCCACCTTTTGGGATGGGTTCCAAAAAAAGAATAAGGCACGAGAGTGAAGTTGAGTACGGCTTACCATCCCTAAACTGATGGTCAAAGGGAACGGATAATTCAGACGTTAGAAGACATGTTAAGGTCATGCGTCATTGACTTTGACGGTAACTAGGACTTCCACCTACTCCTCGCATAGTTTACCTACAGCAAGAATTACCACTTTACCATCGGAATTGCGCCATTTGAAGTGTTTTGTATGGGCGAAAGTGTAGGACTCTGGTGTGTTGGATCGAAGGGGGGGGAAGAAATTTTCCGACCCTAAGATCGTTCAAGAAACTGTCAATAAAGTGAAAGGAATCCGTGAGTGGTTAAAAGCGGCTTAGGACCAACAAAAGAATTATGCAGAAAAGAAGAGAATACCAACAGAATTGCAAGTGGGTGATCGTGTAATATTGAAAGTGTCACCTTGGAAGGGAATTACATGGTTCAGAAACCGCGGGAAGCTTAGTCCCGGTTTACTTGGACCATTTACCATTTTGGGAAAAGTGGGGCTCCAAGCCCATAAATTAGAATTGACAACTGAGATGGCCGAGATTCATCATACTTTCCATGTGTGTTACCTACGTAAGTGTTTGGTGGAAGAGGAGAGAGTGATACCCCTCTCAGAGATAAGGGTCAATGAGGGTAATCATTGTGTGGAAGAACCAACACTATCTGAGAACGGAAGTCAAAGAAACTTCCCAACAAAGAAATCACGATGGCCAACGTGACTTGGGAAGCCAAAGATGATATGAAGAGAAGGTACCCAAACCTTTTTGCCTGATCAATGGACGAAATCATTTTTCAAGTTGGGGAGGATTGTAACACTCGTATTTCGGTAAGTTAGAGGGCTTCATCCGTCTTGAATTATGATTCGTCATTTATAAATTAAAATAAGAAAAATTACTTATGATTTCGAAAATGTCAAGCGTCCATAGTGCGAGAAAAGTTGAAATTCCGCCTCCCTCACTGTTTGAACGACTATGCCAGCGACCGTGACAAGGTCATTGTCGCCAAGGGCACAATCGTGTGCCCTTAGTACCTTGCGGTACACATAGGGCAAGAGTTCCCGACGATTGTGACATGGTCACTCTCGCCATGGCACAATCGTGGAGAGCCAAGGGGCCATGGTACATATGCCGCGATAGTGACCGTACCAACAAGACTAGAGTTTGGAAGCTTGGGCCATTTCTCATTCATTGACCTAGTAGCATTAATTTCTCACTTTCTCCTTGCTTTGAAGATTTTCACCATCAAGACTAGAGTTTGGAAGCTTGGGTCAAAGTTACTCATACCAACATCTTGTCCAAGTTCTAGGTTTGGAATATATAGGTTTTCATACAAATTTAATAGTGTGAGTTCATTCTACAACCCTTTTTCCTTGTATACATCTTTTTAAATGTTGTTTTATGTTTCTCCAATATCTCTATTTCATTTCTCCTCATTTGAGCAATTTTGGAAAAGTTAGGTCAAAACTAGGTTTTGATGATTTTGTGTAAAATGATGTTTTGACTATAGAACTTGATGTTACTTGTATTAAAGATGATACCTTGCTATTTAGATCGATTTTGGGAAAAATATGAGCATAGGCTAAATCTTATGTTGAAGTATCAAAACTATGAGTTTCACTCTTTGGGTGGCTTATATATACAAATGCGTCTTTATGTCGGGTATATTTGGTATATCCTAAAGAATGTCAAATGTTAGACTATTAGTGTAATGGATCCATAGGCATTTAGTCAACTTTTATGGAATGGGATGGTTGTTCCCACACTTTGGCTAGACATGGGGATTACATCACCGGGGGACTCGAACTATAGACCGTGTGACCCATGACACTTGATCTCTAGCAAACGAGTCTTTCTTAGTTCATTGGGGGAACTTGATGACCAACGGTACGATAATAGAAGCTCTATAACATTGTAACGTGACTTACTTTTGTGTTATATCATTGTCAATGGTAAACCGAGTTCCCCCGTTACTATGTGAAATTTTATGTCCTCCTAAGGCCGAAAGAGGTTTGAATTATATTAAGATCTTGCTTTTACCATGCTTTATAATTGTTTAACACTTTTTTTCAAATGACATGTATATTCAGGTTCTCTTAGCGGAGGGGCTTCTAAGGCTTGAGTAGAGTGTCTGATTGCCATCTTGGACATTTTTGAGGATTTATAGCTTTATTTAGCAAGTGATACTTGGGGATTCTATTCTTTTGGTGATGATAGTGACACTTGTTCTTAATCTAGCTTAGATTAGTAGGTTGTCGTTTATCATTTATATATTCATTTTTGTAAATGCTCTACAATTTCCCCATCTTTGGGTGATGTTATATATTTTAGAAGTGGTTTCTTCCGGTTAATTCAGGTTTTAATTTAATCCTATTTTTAGGGGTGTTACACACGAACTTGAGTGCCAGATGGCTATTTTGTCAAGACTCTACGTAGGCAGATGAGCCAAAGTGAAGTCACCATCAATATTGAACACCTCAATGTTAAGGACTTCAATGGTGCTCATGTAAGTTCTGCAAGCATATCAATGTTAGACATTTCAACTTTGCAAACTTTAGTGTTTAGTCCTTTAGTCTTGATATTCAATGTTAAAGTCATCTTCGATGTTAGCTTTCCTTTAGTTAGCTTCAACATTAAATGTCTCTTAATCTTCAAGGTTATCAAGTATTTAGGGATGGATCATGATTCATGGTCTTCAATGCTAAGTTCAACTTTAATGTTTCATTCTTTAGCATCAGACTTTGGGGGACTTTAGCGATAGATCCTTAGTAATTGAGTTTCCGCAGAACAACTTGATCAGTACAAGTTGATCAATATTACAAGATTTATTCTAAGTGTATTTCAGTGCTTAGTTGTCAATGATTCTATTAGTAATAGGATCTAACAGGGTTGTCCTATTATTAATTGCATGTGATATTACATGTCTTGGTCCAATAGGTTAAAAAAATATGGCAATAACACATCAGGGTCGTTCCTGACATTTTATAGGCCCTGGGCGAGATTAAAAAAGGGGCCCTCGATAAGTAAGAAAAAATATTAATGTATTGTTTTTTTTATCATAATGATAACATTGAATTGAAGAAATACTAATACTTTATATATAACCGTTTTTCGTAGTATTTCTAGACGCAAAATCAATCAATAATGATTTCTAAATTAGTATTATCTACCATCACATTTTACATAGCATCGTCAATCTGTTCTAGGGTTAAAATCATCCTATGATATATCTTTAGTATATAGATTGACATCATTTGGGGTCACAATATTGACTATTCGGAGTAACATTTTGTAAATCATTATAAATCAGTTTATTTTCCATGTCACCTCATCTTAATGGTTTTCATCACTATTTTAAACTGTTATGATATGTTTTCGAATTTGGGAAGGAAGAATTTTTTTTAATGTTCTGGAGTAGGCAAAAAGAAAAAAAGATGTCATTTTTACAAATATACTCTTATTTATTTCATAGTGGATTATAATTGATGGGTATATGTGTGATTTTTTAAATATATTTAATTGTTCTAAATTCTTTATTTTTCTTTCTTCTCACATTTGGGAGGAAAATCAACATTCATTTTTTTTCTCTTTAAAAGACTTGAGAACACAAGATTTTTCCGTTCTCTCAATTAACTCGAGAACACAAGATTTTCCTTTTTCCCTACTTTTCCTTCCTTTACTTCGTAAAAAAAGACTCGAGAACACAACGTTGGGGTTAAAACAAACTTTTCCGAATCATCATTCTCATAATCAAAAGCGTTTATGGTTATAGTTTGAGATCTTATTCTTATTTTATATAGGAGATCATGACTTAAGATTAATGCACTCAATATTAGGTAATAAATAGTCAATAATGTATTGAAAGTCCAATATCTCTAAATCTTTAGAGAGAGAAAGTAGAGAGAGAAACAGGAGAGCGCCAAATGTAACAGTTTATTCAAAAATGTCAAAGTTTCTTACAAAACACAAAGGCCACAAGGGACTTAAATACCCTTGGCCAATAAAACAGATAAAGCTAACTAAACACAGTCTTAGCCAAGTCAGATAAATACAATGATCACTACAAAATATGACTTAACAATCTCCCCCTTAGTGATCATTGTATTTATCTGACTTGGCTAATACTTTGTTTAGTTAGCTTTATCTGTTTTATTGGCCAAGGGTATTTAAGTCCCTTGTGGCCTTTGTGTTTTGTAAGAAACTTTGACATTTTTGAATAAACTGTTATATTTGGCGCTCTCCTGTTTCTCTCTCTACTTTCTCTCTCTAAAGATTTAGAGATCTTGGACTTTCATGTATGAAAACAAGGTAGTTTTAAAATCCTAAAATAGATCTAAGTTGGGTCGTCTCATATGATTGATAATTTTTTTAAAGATAGGGGTTTCTTAGTTACTAACAAGAAATTTACTATATATTAAAACAAAAATAGAATTATGTGATGGAATAATCAATAGTTGGTAGAAGATGAATGATAGAGAAGATATAAGATTTTCAAAACAAGTTGTTTTAGACTTTCCCACTATATAAAAAACTTGGAGAAACAATAGACAATATTATAAAATGAACGAAAATTTTAATTTTTACATATTTTTTTCTCCAATGTAATTATCTAATAAATATTTGGGCCTTTAATGGTTAATATAATATTAAATTCTTTTTTAGACCCATTTATATACTAAAAACAATTTATGTCTCTTTTATTTACTAATTTTATTAAACTACTACTATATACTAAAAAAATTTGGGCCCCTAATTTTTGTGGGCCCTGGGCATACGCCTAGCCCGCCCTCCCCCAGATACGGCCCTGTAACACATAGACGGGGTGAATAAAATGTTTTTCAAAGTTTAATAATCTTTATTAAAAAAAATTAAAATCTTTACAAATCAAAAGTTGTTGCTGAAGAACACTAGGTACCAACTAGTGGTAGTAATATAAACAGCTTACACACAGACAGACAAAACCTCCCTTGGCAGTCCTCTACTGTTCTTAACTAGGCTAATAATAATCTTCTTAAAGACGTTAGACTTAGTTAGACATATGTAACACCCCAAAATCTAGAAATGATTTAAAACTTTTATTTAACACTAAGGAGTTGTTTGTTTACATCTGAATGATGCTATTAAGAGGCTATAGTCTGAATTAGTCAGACATAAAGAGTGTTTGGCAAAATTTAACCTCCTCTTAATCATTCCAAGAGACTCTGTATCGTTCAATATTAACAACACAAGTCTGATTAAAGCACTCCACCCAACAAAAGAAGCAACGGGTACTACTGGAATGAAATCGGCATCTAATTTCATTTCTTAGGTCTGGGTCGGATATGATTCATATGCGCCTTATTCCCCCATTACCCTTCTTCTAGTTACTGTCCCTGTCATTGATTTTTTGGCCATGTACAAAGTCGTCCTCACAAAGATCAATACCCTTCCATCAAATCAAGTTCCCTCTTCAAGAATCGACATTTTGTATCAGTACTGAACAATAGAGTCTTGATAAGCAACAAAAATCTTATTACATCATTGTTGATTTTGAGCGAAAAGGCTCGATCGACTCCAAATTCCACCTAGTAAAGTTGCACGATTCCATTTAGATTCATGATTAATTCACGATTTACCATGGGTTGATAGAGATTTGTAGTGTAATCATGTTAATTAGTTGATCACAAATAGAACATCACATGAATGATGAATCTGCATCAATTTCGTTGTATCACTCACTGGTCATAGTTTGAATCTCAACTCAAAAGGTTAAAACATGAGAAGCTTGTAGACCCAAAAGGGATATTATTGCAATTTTCGTGATTAATCTGTAAGGGATTCTTGCAATTTTCATGGGATTGAGGGGTACAACTTACCAAATAATGCTAATGTAAGTTTGTATCAGAATCATGACTTTGCATTCGAAAAGTACTAGATTTTTCTATAAAGGAATTGATTTTTCATTTAATGAAATAATGTTAGTTTAAAATTGTATCAGAATCGTGAGGGAAAAGACTCTTACCCGGTAAGCCCTTACCGGGGAAAGACTCTTACTTGATTAGCTTATTAGTTTGTTTTATTCTTGATTCCATTGTTTTTCCTTGATTCCATTTGTTTAGTTTGAATCATAGCTTATTGGTTTGTTGGTTATGTCTTATGTTTATATAAGAGATGGTTTTTGTTTTATACGGTTCAAGATTGAAAAATTCTAGATGGTTTCTGTTTTAATATGGCTATATGAAAGATGGTAGTCCTGATATTAATCATCATGCTAGTGAAAGTAGCTCATATTTTGTGTTTCAAATATGATTTTTCTTTAAACATGGTTTTGATTTTTGAGAGTTCAAAGAATGGGATTGTTTTGAAGTCTATCATTTAGCTGTTTACGCAAAGAATCATCAAGTACTACTCTAAAGGTTCTAAGGGTCGACTTCACTAGATGTAGGGGGTGTTAGAAAGATGTTTTTCGCCTTTTCCATGATATGATGGTTTAAATAATGAATATGAAGCACTTATTTTATGATGTTCAATTTGGTAGTGTATATGGGATGTTTTGCTAAATCAAAGCTAGGAACAACTAATGTTAGGTTTGTTATGATTGATATATCATATATTGTTTTAGGCGAGTAATTATTTTATATTTTTCATTTAGAATTTTCACAAAGAACGGTTTGTCAAATATTCTTTTCCATTCAGTACAAAACTAGGGGGTAAAATGGTAGTTTATGCCATCAAGACTTTTGATTCAGAACAGTTTCCAAATGATCATTTTCAATTCTGCAGTAAATGATACAGAACCTCTTAATTATTCTGGGCACTTAGTCATTCTGAACCAAATGATTCCTAAGCTGCCAAACAACCCCTAAGTTTACTCCATATTAATTCCCAAAAAAGATCAATGGGTTACCTATAAGCTAAAACCAAATTAAAAGTCAAGAAACTTTCAAACCAAACCTCTTACAAGGACTAGGTTAAGGACGGGTGTTACTAAAATCCATTAATTGTAGCTATCTCCCAAATACGGTAGACATCCCCAAATAGCTAAATCTTTCTTGTGCCTCTAACTCGTACTCAACTCGTCACAATGTCATTGGTACCATTCTCTAACTAGGACCTGATGCACATGCTGACAAGAAAAAGTGTTAGGCTTAACGCCTAGTGAGTTCGAGCAGTTTTCATCATTTATATAAAACGAAAAAACTGAAAAAATGCTATTTAAATCATCATTTCCAAAATGAAATGTTTTGTGTAAAAGAAACATCTTTCCCAAAACCCACCATTTTCGTGATGAAAACTCAATAATCAAAATACTCATTTAGCATGAAAACATAACTTAATCATCGCACAAATCATGCATAAGGTTTAATAATCAAATACTGAAAATAGGGATAAATCTCTATTATCCAAAATACTAAAACATGGATAGGGTCCAATATACCAAAACCAAAATTATGGATAACCCTCCATATCCATAATGATATTGAAAATATGGATAAACTCTATATAAAAAAAACAACACATTTCGGTGACAGGGGAGACCCGTTTCCATCGATCATGGAGAAGCACAAAGTAAGCCATTCATCAACGTTACCGAGTATCTCCTCAAATCCAGTCCCAGTGTCTAACTCCTTCTGAGTTTTCACCACAATACCCAAGGTCCCGAAGCCCGACCTCACACGAGTTTATCTCTACAATACCCTTGATCTTAGTACCTACTCTTACACAATAGAGATACACCTTCAAAGCCAATGGTTGCAGGGCCCAACTCCATACAAGTTCATCCCCGCAATACCCCTGATGACTTAGTGTCAAGTCTATTAGGCTAAAGCCCAAAAAAAAAAAGGATTCTTGTGGTTGACTCCTCATGAGTAATATCCAGGTTCCTGATGTCTGGATCAACAAGAGATTGCCTCTACAATACCCATGGAGCCGGAGATCAACTCATAAGAGTTCATCTTCGCAATACCAGCACAGTCCCGGAGTCCAATGCTACACGACTTCCACTTTGAAATACCGACACAACCATGATGCTTACTCGATCAGTGGTCTCAAAGTGAGAATATCAAAACTCCCCACTTAACAAAGTGACTGACTCACATGTCTATGGATCTTTTGCATTACTATGTAAAATACATGACCACAAACGAATGACCAATGCACTCAAAACATGTGATCTCTAAATATATATGTAATAAATGCAGCTCATGTCCAAAACTCAACATTGAGCAATTTAAACCGGGCAAATGTCCACAAAATACAAATGAGTCAAAATCAGGCAAATAACTTCACACTTGAATGATTACTAAAATAAAAGTCAACGTAAGCAATAAAAATGCAAATGTTCACTAAATAGGCATATTCATGTTCTAAAAATATGATTAACTGAAAATCCATCATTGGTTGGGACAAATCATTTTTCAAATAAAAACATAGCATTTATGTTTCCAAAAATGCTCCATTACACAATAGTATGCATTTTTCCAAAACAAATAAATACACTGAAAATGCATTATCGTCAAATAATCTCCATTTATAAAATAAATCATCAAAATAACACACTCTTATGATTTATTTATCAAAATGTCCAAAGACCCAAAATATAAGAATTTTACAATACTTAGAAAATCAAATATACCAAAGATGTAAATCTCATCAAATAATCAACACA
Organism: Arctium minus; assembly: GCA_954870635.1. Classification (NCBI taxonomy): domain Eukaryota; kingdom Viridiplantae; phylum Streptophyta; class Magnoliopsida; order Asterales; family Asteraceae; genus Arctium; species Arctium minus. The sequence goes on along the minus strand of OX941097.1, from coordinate 34,875,506 downwards.
TTTAATAAATATTAAGAAAACATTTTAAGACTCCAAAATGGACATTTTTGGCATGTAGAAAGTTTTCACAAAACAACTTGAACTCACCTTGCTAGGTTAGGTTAGACCTAGATTCCCAACTCAAACTGTAGCTTCCATTGGTGAAGACTTGAGATCCTCAAGCTAAACTTCCAGATCTATAGCGCAAAGCTTTTAAGAACACTCTCTTGAACTCCCAAACTTTAGCAAAACACCACAAAGGGGAGAAAGAGGTTAAGGGTGCAAGGTACCAAACCCTAGGTCAAGAAATAGTAGTTTAGAAGCTTACCTCCAATCTTCTAGGAACTCTTAGATCACCAAGGAAAACTTAATCTCTTTCAATCTCCCCTTGAAGAGCTTCAAAAAAAACAAGACTTTAGACTCCAAAATCACTCAAATCAGATAAAGGATGAAGAAGATGGAGCAAAAAGATGAAGACATCAAAAATTCGACCTTGCCTACAACCTAAGTCGCGGGGAAGGTCTCCTGACCCCAAGGATCACCAAACATAAGACCACACGACCTTGGCGACGACCCTAGGTCACGCACCAAGTCGCCAGAGACCCTTTTATCATTTTTGTCGGTCCACAATGTTTATCAAGTTTTATAGATTAACAACACAATATGATTACCAACCTGTATTGATTAATAGAAATGGTTACAGGATTGATCTATTCAAGCTTGGATGTGTTCTCTGTTTTTCACCTTTAAGTGTGTGTTTTCTGATCTGATATATGATCGATTGCTTCTACAACACACTTTTCTAACTAATATCTAACTTTTAACAATATTTAGATACTATCTAGATATTCTAATATAATATCTAACTAAAGATATTAACTATCTAAACTAAACTAACAATAACAAACAATTAATATCTAAATATCTATTTATAAGATATTTAGACAAAACAATAAATACAATAAACATTAATTACTTTTACATTTATTACAAACGACATTAGACTTAATATCGAGAGTCGACTTTTCGGCTTTAGCTTCAGATTGCGATCTTCAGTTTGGATCATCTTGAATCCAATAGATATGTGATCTAGCAATCTCCCCCTTTGGATCAAGATCATTACTAAAAAGATTTTAGCAATTCAGTCTTCTTGTTCAGCTCGGAAGATGCAATCTCTTTCTCTAGCTCAGAATGTTTTAGCAAAGTATCTTCAAAGAAAATTTATCTAAAATCAGCATGTCTTCAGAATACTTTGATCTCGCAGTTCTTGGTTAGCTTTTCTCTTCTCCAATGTCTTGTAATGTAATGGACTGTACATTTCTTCAAGCTTTAGATTCTCCCCCTTTTTGATGAAAAGTGCAACGACTTCATCAAAACTTTGAGTAAGAAATGTCAACCACTTGGAGCCTCTGATCCGTCAATTCAAAAGATATTCATCCAGGTCTTTTCAAATCCAGACAAAATAGTCGTGTAACACCTGAATCAACTAATGAATCAGTTAACATGTCTGTCAGTAACACCACATTGGAAAGGAACTGTTTGATGTTGACTCCCCCAGGGCTTCCATTTAATCATCGAAACACCACAAAGGTAATTTCTATAAACGTTATGACAAAGAAACAAATTCCTTGTGTGTTCGTGCTTGTGATAGAAAGAATTAAGCACAGATGATTGCTTATAGGCTCAAAATTGTGTAAACCACTAAGACAACAATAAGTTAAACACAGACTCAACATGCATGATTGAAGTGCGAAGGTGGGGCAGACTTCCTTCTTTTCAATATCCAGATTTTCCAAATGAAAATCAGATAGTAAATGTGTTGCTTCCCCTTTGAAAATGTGAAACACTTTCTTTTTGAGAAGAAAATGAGTAGATGGTGAGGTTTGATCAAAAGTTGGCATGGGCTAGTTACCTGTTTAAATAATGATCACCAAAGAATTGTGCAATATTAGAATTGTGGCTTCCCGGCTCAGAAAAAGTTGATGCAGAGTTGTGATATTCTTTTAACTCTGTTCTCACACCCTCTTTCTTTTAAACATTTAGCTCACTCTAATCAAACGTTCTTTCTTTGTTTGAAACACTCATTTCTTTTGACTTCTCACACTCAATCACTAGAGATTAACTTCTTTGGTAGAAATCATTGGTTAAGGTGATTCCATAGAAGTTGTGTTAATTCCTAGCACAATAAATCCTGGTTTTCCTATTATGCATATGATGCTCAGATTGGTTTAACTATTTCAGTTAAAGCACTATATATTTCTTGAAAACATTTAAAGTCCCACTTCCAATTCATGAATTCGTTTTGAGAATCGGGAAGTGGTTTAAACATTGAAAACAATGTTTTCGATGATTGAAAGTTGTCCTTCTTTCAACCATATATGAGATGAAGATATAGAATTATACCTTTACGTACGATCTTCCATCTCATGAAGCTAAGCTTAAAGTCATAAACATATGAACTTGTAAGCATCTCTCAAAAATTCTGCAAAAGTCTTATGTCAAGTCAAAGTAAAATGTATTCACTTAAATTGAAAAGACAAAAAGCAGTAAAACTTTTAAAGTACGAGTTCTGATCAGAAATAATCAGAAGTCATATCCAAACTCCTTTGAATTGAAGAGCTCCCCCTAAAATCTTGCATTATAAAAAAAATTGGCATTAAAAGGTACATGCAGAAATCTTATGAGCTCCCCCTCAAAATAAGATTGACCACTTGTCAATTTCTTCTCATACTCCCCCTTGGATCATGAACAGACCATTTGAAGTGCAGATATCAATCAGAATTAAGAATGAAGAAATGATGAAAAAGTATACAATTAGAAAACTTTGATAGGTAACTACAGATTAGATCTTAAGATTTAGCATACCAAGCTTAGAGACAAGAAAGGTAAACCTCTTTTCGTCTAAAGGTTTGGTAAACAAATCGGCAAGTTGATAATCAGTTTTTACAAAGAAAAGTTCAATTGTTCCTTTTTCAACATGATCTTTAATAAAATGATACATGACGTCTATGTGCTTAGTCTTTGTGTGTTGAACAGGATTCGCTGTAATGGCGATGGCACTCTTGGAGTCACAGTATATCGGGATTTTGTTGAAGTGGAAACCGTAGTCGCGCAATTGAGTTCTCATCCATAAGACCTGAGAACAGCAGCTACATATTCTGCTTCGGCCGTGGAAGTTGAAACACAAAGTTGTTTCTTCGATGCCCAACTTACGAGCTTATCACCGAGGAACTGCACATGTCCTGACGTGCTCTTCCTGTCTAAGATACAACATGCATGATCTGCATCTGTGTATGCTGTTAGTTCAAAACTAGTATCTTTAGGATACCACAGACCAAGATCTGCAGTGCCCTTCAGATACCTAAATATGCGCTTCACAGCATACATATGGATTTCTTTAGGATTGGCCTGATATCGTGCACATAAGCATGTTGAGAACATTATATCTGGCCTATTAGAAGTAAGATACATTAAAGAACCTATCATCCCTCGATAAGTCCTAACATCAACAGCCTTTCCTGAAGGATCGGTGCCAATTTTAGTACCTGGTGCCATTGGGGTACCAATCGGTTTTGAATTTTCCATTTTGAACTTCCGAATAATATCCATAATGTATTTTGATTGATTGATAAAAATACCCGATGAAAATTGTTTGACTTGTAATCCGAGAAAGAAATTCATCTCTCCCATCAAATTCATCTGAAATCTAGACACCATAAGGTTTGAAAAATTCTTACAGTACTTAGGATTTGTAGAGCCAAAAATAATATCATCTACATAAATTTGAATTAAATGATATCGTCTTTTTCCTTTTTGATAAACAAAGTGGTATCCACCGTTCCTTTTGAAAAACCAGACTTGACTAGAAATTTGGAAAGGACATCATACCAGGCTCGAGGAGCTTGTTTCAGACCGTAGAGTGCTTTGTCGAGAATGTAGACATGATTCGTCTTCTCTTTATTGACAAAACCCTCTGGCTGAGAGACGTAGACTTCCTCCTTCAGAATGCCATTCAGAAAGGCAGTCTTCACGTCCATTTGAAAGACCATGAAGTTCTTGTGGGCTGCGTAGGCTAGAAACATTCTGATTGTCTCTAATCGTGCCACAGGAGCATATGTCTCGTCATAGTCGATTCCTTCCTCTTCTCTGTATCCTTTGGCTACTAGTCTTGCCTTGTTTCGGATAACGGTACCCTATTCGTCTTTCTTTATCTTGAAAACCCACTTTGTACCTATAATGGTTTTACCTTGAGGTTTTGATACGAGTCTTCAGACTTGAAGTGCGTCGAACTGATTCAGCTCTTCTTGCATTGAGATCACTTATTCTGGATCAGCAAGTGCCTCTGATACGCGAGTTGGCTCGAACTTGCTCAGAAAGGAGTCATGCATGCACATGTTCATTGATGATGACCTAGTTTGCACCGGTTTTGATGGATCGCCAATGATCTGGCTTATCGGGTGCTCTTTGGTCCATTTATGTTCATGAGGCAGTGGATTATATGAATGTATGTCAGTTGTATCGTCTATAAATCCACTTGTACCTTCTTCAGATTGTTCAGGAGGAATGATTATTGCAGTTGAAGTGGTAGGTTCAGAAGGCTCAGCAGGTACAGCTTGTTCTGGCTGTAGATTGATCTGAATAGAACATCATACTGTTTCATCTACTTCTGTTTCTTCGTCACATGGAACTTCTTCAACTGTCGGAGTCGGCATTTGAATTGGAATTTCTTGTTGAATCGGGGCATTGGATTCAATAGGAACATCTGAACTGATTGGATGAGTAGTCGTTAAGTCTTCCATCCTGTCAACCACAACAGATTTCTTTACATTAGATCCAAGAAATTCATCATAAAACTATTCAAATAATAAGTCTAAATCAGATATATGATTAGTTGACGTTGATGCTTCATTTGATTTGTTCTGTTGAGACGCAGGTTCTGGACTGAGTTGCCCAGAAGCTAGTACTCCTGTTATAACGGGTTCTGAACTTTGATGTTCGGAAGCCATCTCTTCATCAAACGTGACGTTGATGCTTTTTATAACAGTGTTTGACTTCTTCAGATAGATACGGTATGCAGTTGATGTTGAGAAATAACCAATGAAGATGCCTTCGTCCGCCTTGGCACTGAACTTGTTGAGACTCTCCCTATCGTTTAGCACGAAACACTTACACCCAAATATATGGAAATATTTGATTGTCGGTGTTCGGTTGTTGATTAAAGCATAAGAAGTCTTCTTGAATCTTCGATGTATCATGGAGCGATTCTGTGTGTAACACGCAGTCGATACAGCTTCTGCCCCCAAAAATAAAGGTAAGTCTGATTGACTTAGCATAGTACGAGCAGCCTCGACTAGCGTACGATTTCTTCTTTCGACCACTCCATTTTGTTGAGGCGTACGAGCAGCAGAGTATTGATGTGATATCCTGACATATTCGAGATATTCTTCAACCTTGTTTTTCTTGAACTCTGTGCCGTTGTCTGTTCTTAGAAGCTTGACCGGTTTCTGCAGATTCACGTCTTTAGGAATGTGATGAGAACATCTGGTGTCTCATACTTTGAACGTAGAAACTTGACCCATGTGTATCGCGAGTAATCATCCATGATCACGAGTATGTACTTCTTTCCGCCTAGACTTTGAGTTCGCATCGGACCGCATAAGTTCATATGCAATAACTCTAACGGAGCACTTGTACTTGGTTCAGGCTTTGGTTTATGTGGATCCCTCTTCATTTTTCCTTTTTCACATGTTGCACAAAGATGTTCTCTTTCATATTTGAGCTCTGGAAGTCCTTTGACGAGCTTTCCTCTGACCAGATTGTTGATGTACCTGAAGTTGAGGTGAGAGAGCCTTCGATGCCATAACCAGCTTTGTTGCATCGAGGCTTTCGTCATTAGAAAAACCTGTTTGTCAGTCTGGATTTTTGACAAGTTAATTGTGTAGAGGTTTGACTTTCTTGTTCCGACCAAGAGTTCCTCGCCTTCTTCAGTGCGAACTGAACACGTCTTGGCTTTGAAATTGACCTCTAAGCTTTTGTCACAGAACTGCCCGATACTGAACAGGTTGTGCCGTAAGCCTTCTACATAGATCACCTTCTTTATCGTGATATTGTCATGTTGTACATCACCATATCCCATTATTGGAGAAAACTGGTCGTTGTCGAATCTGACTAATCCGCAAAACTTCTCCTTAAAATTAGACACATATCTTTTTGTCCAGTCATATGATTGGAGCATCCGCTATCCAAGTACCACATATGACGGATCTGCACAAGAGAAATAATGAAACAATTGATTTAAATAGTCTTAAAACAAAGATGGAATTAAGACTCTTGAGCATTGAGGAGCGGGTCTTGAACTGATGTGTTCAAAAGCCATATTCTCTTCTTAAGCATGGGTTCTGAACAGACGTGTTAAGAAACCATTGTTTTATCTTTGAAGTGCGGGTCTTGAACTGTTGTATTCAAGAACCTAATTTCTTTGAGGAACGAGTCCTAGACTGTTTTGTCTAGAAGTCATATCCATAAGCTCTCTTAAACTTTGTGTGCCTGCAACACAGATTTAGCCTTAGGTACCCACTGGAATTTGGGTCCTACTGTGTTAGCACAAGATTTTGGTACCCATTTCAAATTGGGTCCTCTTTTCTTTTGAAATGCATATGAAGAATTAGAATGAGATGAATGCACATGATAATTGCCAAACCAATCTTCAGAATCTTGACAAGAAGTAGAAACATGTTTATCATAAATAGAAGACTTTCTAGCAGATAAAGATAACTGAAATAATTGCTTCATTGTATATTGTTTACGAGAAACAGCAAGTTTTGAGTTCAAAATATCAACATCAGCAATTAAGACATCTTTACTAGGCGAAGTCTTACTACAATTAACACTAGAAAACGATTTAACGGTCTTGTCAAGCTTCTGTTTCGGTTGCCACAGAGATTTAACTTCTGTCCTTTGCTTGCTCAGATCTGAAACATGTGAAACTCTTGAGTTAGACTTCTGAGCAACAAACGAATGCTTCTTCTTTAGATTACCAGTAGTGTTTGGTTTCTGTGAATGCTTAGATGTATTCTTACCCTTAGCATTTTTAGCTTTCACAGAGACTGTGTTATCAACTTTCGTTGATTTTGCACTGTTAACAGGCATACTGGTTGTACCCAAAGATTTCACAACAAAGGATGAATGGTTAGGAAGTTTTGCATTAAAGTCAAATTGTTCAAAACAACCATCCGAACCACCGTCAGAGTTAAGAAAATTAAGCCCTTCATCAGCTAGACCAAAACTATCTTTAGATTTTGAAGCCATAGAAATAACAAGATTTTTCAGCACAGTTGAAAAAACTTTTTGTTGAAAGAAGCATCTTGTTCTTGTAGTAATCGGAGTTTCTGACTTTTGGCCTTCGGCAGTCTCTGGCATAGTGACCTGTTTTGCCACAGTTGTAGCACGTAGGTGGTTCTGTCTGACTTGATCCTTCAGCTTTAAACTTTCTCTCTTCTGGTTTCCTCTCCTCTATTCTCTTCCCTTCAGCATGATACCTTCTCTCTTCCGGCTTCTTTTCCTCTAATCTCCTCCCTTCAAACTTCTTTCCTTCATATCTACTTCCTTCAACCCTTTCCTTATGGACATAGTTGTTAGGACCAGAAGAATACCTCTGACTGTTTGATGTTGGCTTTTTGTAGAACTTTTTCTGAAAAGCATTTGTCAGCAGAAGCATTGCTTGCTTCAGTTGGTCATTTTCATCCGAGTCAGAGTTTGCATAAGCTTCATTTTCTTCTGATTCATACACAATCGTCTTGTTCTTCTTCTTCCTGACAACAAGAGCAACTGTGTCTTCAACTATCTTTCCTTTCTGCCTCTTCTCATCTAGAATTTCATCCACCTCTTCTTCATTTTGTCTGAGGGTTTCATACACCTCAAGAAGTGGAATCTCATTCAGATCCTTGATCTGCTTCATCTGTCTGGCAAATCTTTTCCATTCCGGTTGTAGAATACTTAGAAATTTGATGTTCAGCTCGATCTGAGATTTGGTGACCTTGTTCTTGCTTAGTTCGTTCAGCAAAGTCACAAACCTGTCATAGGTTTCTTCTAAAGTTTCTCCTACTCTGCCTCTAAATTCTTCATAATTATTTAGGCAGTTGGAGATTTTCAGCTGATTCCCAACCTTTGAACCCAGCATCATCTTCTCTAGTTGATCCCACATTTCCTTGCCCGAGGCCTTGTAGCTATCAATCTTTACATAGATTTCGTTTGGAATACCTTGTAGAATGTATGACTTAGCTAGCTTATCACCTTTTGCTCTTTTTAGGTTATCATCTTCTAGCTCATGATACTTAAGTTCAAACTGTGTCGACACAGTTCCAACCAAACGAGTCGTCATAACTGGTTTCATAACCCCTTCTTCTATTGATTGCCTGATGAAATCACCCAGCTCATGTCTGTCAACAAAGTTCAGGAACCGATCTTTCCACTGTTCGTATTCTCCTTTAAAGAGAATTGGTGTCTTGGTGTCAGTTCCGATTTCAAGAGCTTCTCTGGATGTCATTTTTGAAGAAAAAGATTCAAGTCTTGTATTTGCGCAAAAGAGAGGTTTGCGCGAGAGGTTGGTTGAGCAAAGTTGAGGTTTGCGCAAGCAGTTGGTTGAGCAAAGTTGAGGTTTGCGCAAGCAGTTGGTTGAGCAAAGTTGAGGTTTGCGCAAGCAGTTGGTTGCGCAAAGTTGAGGTTTGCGCAAGCTCGTCCCTGCAACTTCGAATTTCAACTAAAAACCTTTTTCACAACGATTAGCAGTCCTAAACTCCTAACAAATGACCACAAACACTTCTAGAACAGTTTGTTACCACAAAACTTTTCGATAAAAATCACTTTTTGAAGAAAAAATCGATGGCACGGTGACTTTTTGGTCGTGAAAAGTTTTGCACTAAAATCCCAAAATTTGAATTGATTGAAGTTCTAAACTGAAATCAAACACTACAACTCGATCTAGCATGTATATCGATCACAACCTGATCGATTTTAACACCTAAAACACTCAAAATCTCGAAATCGAATTTCAAAATAAGAACACAGAGTCGTGAGTTTTAAAAACTTGATTTTGACCTATTATCAGGCTCTGACACCAATTGTCGGTCCACAATGTTTATCACTTTTTGAAGAAAAAATCGATGGCACAGTGACTTTTTGGTCGTGAAAAGTTTTGCACTAAAATCCCAAAATTTGAATCGATTGAAGTTCTAAACTGAAATCAAACACTACAACTCGATCTAGCATGTATATCGATCACAACCTGATCGATTTTAACACCTAATACACTCAAAATCTCGAAATCGAATTTCAAAATAAGAACACAGAGTCGTGAGTTTTAAAAACTTGATTTTGATCTATTATCAGGCTTTGATACCAATTGTCGGTCCACAATGTTTATCAAGTTTTATAGATTAACAACACAATATGATTACCAACCTGTATTGATTAATAGAAATGGTTACAGGATTGATCTATTCAAGCTTGGATGTGTTCTCTATTTTTCACCTTTAAGTGTGTGTTTTCTGATCTGATATATGATCGATTGCTTCTACAACACACTTTTCTAACTAATATCTAACTAAAGATATTAACTATCTAAACTAAACTAACAATAACAAACAATTAATATCTAAATATCTATTTATAAGATATTTAGACAAAACATTAAATACAATAAACATTTATTACTTTTACATTTATTACAAACGACATTAGACTTAATATCGAAAGTCGACTTTCCGGCTTTAGCTTCAGATTGCGATCTTCAGTTTGGATGATCTTGAATCCAATAGATATGTGATCTAACAATTTTAAATGTAACTTGGTGGGGTGCTTAATCATAAACGGGCGCCCTAAAATTGGGGGTGTTACAACATATTTACCAACTAATGAATCAAGGCAAGATATAATTAGACAAATATTGTTCTTGATTTCTAGTTTGTGTGCTTTAACTCTTCACCCTTCACCCCTATTTAAGTAACCATGAGGAAACAAACAAATATTTTGGGAAAGATCAATCTATATCTATCCCAAATATATTGTTGCCAACTTGGGCAATACATTCAACATGAAGTTCTTTGGTGAAACTAGGTTTCCTCCTTGCATTAAATGCAACCTCTGTCGTATTAAGTGTTCTACATGTTTCATTAAATGCACCAGAAAAGCAATATAAATTGATATTTCAGGATTGCATGTCTTCTTTCAAACGGTAGGAGAACAACAAGGATAGAGATTTCCTTTTTCTTTCTCTCTTTTCAAAGAATGTGACAAATAAAATAATTTTCATTAGATCTTCTCTAGTGGAATGGGGGATTTTACCGTACCCACTGCCAGTATGTCAATGGTGATGGATGATCTCTAGACTAACTAATGTTTTAAGTAGATTGGTGGCTAGGATTCCCATTAATATCTTCATAATTGGTTCTCACACTTATCCACTGATCTATAATGAAAAGCACATCATCAACTCTTGAGTCTTCATCCACTGTTGAATTCTTCAAACATTCTTCAACTCAGTTGACGATCTTCGTCACGGCTAAGTTACAGAAGTGATTAGTGGATCGACCAATTGATGACAAAAATGGTTAGAAATCTAAATTAATTCTGAGTTTTTACAAGATGTTTGGCTATTATCAAATCTTCAATTGGAGTGGGGTTCAACAAGATGTGATTGTTGTTTTCTGTTTTGTTAATCACAAGAGATATTCTACATATGATTCTGGTTTTTCGTGTCATTTATCATACTTCCTATTTTTGGTTTTTTGTGTTGCTAATCTAATTTGATTAGTCTGTTTGCATTTAGTGAATTATAGGTGATTCAAAACGTGGAAGCAATATTGTGGATACAAAAAATTGTGAAAGAATTATTGGAAAACAAGGTGAAAACAAATAGTAAATTTTTTTATGAATTGATTGGAGATACAACAGGTAATATTTGACTGAAAATTTTGAAAAAAAAATCTTATTATACATGCATCCAAAAATAGTGAAAGAAAAACCATTAAAAACGTGAAAATCCTGAATTAATTATAATACAAAGGTAAATGAATCTAAGTGAGGATATAATGAGATTTTTAATAAATCAAATAATTGATTAGATAATTCTTATATAAATTATTTTAATGTCTTTATTAAAACGCTTTGACAAGTTAATTGTAACCAAAAGTTAATTGAAACCAAAAGATTAGATGAGATGAGAGGTTGAGATATATTCTTGTGCTTTTTTATTTTGTTCATGGTCTTAAATAATAGTTCAATTAAATAAATTAATTAATCTATTAGGTGCACAGGTTTCATATAATTAACTATTCATAATTTTGGATTAATCATAAGTCTAATTAGAATAGAAATTAAATTAATTAGATAATTAATCTTTAAAACCAAAATTATAATATCATTTTAAGTAAATTAAAAAATCATCCCTAAGGTTTACCTGAAAATCCAAGTATCATCACTCCATTTTCGAAATTAACGATGACTATCATCAAGCTTAAAAATCATACAGGGTTATTAGGTCTATCAAATTTGGTCTGTTAGGTGTCCCAAGTGCAAGTTGCGTGAATACAATTTAATAATTTTGAATGTTTTTAATAAAATATTTAAGTGTACAGTTGTTTGAAATTTTCATTAAGAAAACCTAAACTAAACCACCCAAGCTCGCACCCCACACAACCTCCCGTTTCTCTTCATCGCCCCCCCCCCCCCTCCAACCAACCATGCCCTTCGTCCATTTTTATCAGTGATGGATCCAAGATTTTTGTAGAGAGGATGCATCTTTAAGAAGGACCAATAGCCTAAACCATAAGGGTTGTAGCGTACTGGTTAAGCCCCTAGGAGATGTGGTGGAATATCCCATCTGCCCAGGATTCGAATCTAGGCGTACACAACAATTGTGGTCACTGAGGTTTAATCAGGGCTGATGTCTTACAGTCATAATTTGCCAAGGGATTAGTCTAGGCATAGCTTAGGACACTCTTTCCAAAAAAAAGCAATAAAATCGTCCGATATGTTTTTAGTCGAATTCCACCATTTCGAAGGATTTTTAAGTTTTTTGGTTGATTTCGAGTGATTTTGAAATTTTTTGGTTGATGTCGAGGGACCTTTTTTTGACTTTTTGGTTGATGTTCCTTGTATTTTCTAATATCCTGGGACACCCCTCAAGGTTTAACAGGTGCACTTTCATAACCCTAAAAAATCAACTTACGAAAATAAGTTGATTTTGTGCACAGGACCCAACTCGGAACTTAGTAGGTCCGCCCCTACTGTCCCTATCATCGACACCACAAATACAACTCCCATCTTAACCCAGGCATCCTCATCCCTCAACCTAAGTATCCGCTACCCTCAACCTTGGTATCCGCTACCCTCAACCTTAACCCTCTACATCAATATAAAGCTCTTAAAAAGTAGATTATTAAAATAAAAAAAGTTGAAACAAAATACGTTTTATATTAATATAATTTAATTACCTTTCAAAAAATATGAAAATATTCAGGGGCAGATTGAGGAAGAAGGGGTAGGGGTCTTTGGCCCCCTACAATTCCATGCCCAACAAGTTAATTTTTTTTTACATACACTTCCTCTAAGTTAGTAAATTGGGTCCCCAACTAATAGCATTAAAGACCCCAACTCCCCAAGCCCAGTGCAGAAAATGTAAAAGAAGGAAACCTAGCCTAGCCTAAATCTATTCTAATCGGCTCCTTCTTCCTCACGACACAACATCATGGAGGTACACAGAAAATAGAGGACTGAAAGAGATGAAGCTAAAAACTATTGGGTAAATTAAAACTGAAAACTTGACGCCTTTGTACTTCTGTAGTAACCCAATTTGTCAATAGTATAAGTTCAAGGGTTATTTTTATAAGTGATAATTATTTTATGGGCCAAAGTTGTAAATTAAGGGAACTATAAGAGGAAGCACGACAAAGCATAGCTAGAAGCACGGCAAAGCATAGCTAGAAGCACGACAAATCTAGAAGCACGACAAATCTAGAAGCGCGACAAAGCATAGCTAGAAGCACGACAATGCAAAGCTAGAAGCACGACAATGCAAAACTAGAAGCACGACAAAGCATTGAGTTTTGGATTTATATAAACCAATTAACCAATCATTCCCTTGATTTTATGGGTTATCGTTCAAGAGAGAAAGAAAGGAAAGGAAAAGGAGAACTAGGGTTAGACATCTTAGTGATTCAAAGAATCTCTCACAGAAATTTTACGATAGGCTCGGTTACCTTATCGGTGAATTTGTTATACGTGGTGTTCGGTTGTGGCGGTAATTGCCGGTTTTGCTTGTTTGGGTTGTTTTTGCGTATGTTGCTTCAAACTCTTAATAATGTGAGTTTTTATTTTAACCATTTTCGAACTGAAATGCATATATTGACGAATGATTATTAGTTCGATGTTATACCAAATTGGTATGTTTGAATTATTACCGTTAACTGTGATATGGTTTTGTTACATGTTGTTTATTATTAACACATGTGGCTTGATTATGAACTTTAGGGACAAAAGGAACTTTCACAACAGAAATCGGGTGTGTTAGGACTGTGATGCTCCGAGCAAGGGTTATATATATATATATATATATATATATAGTGCCCACGAATTTGTTTCGTGTGATGGGCCACAACATATATTGATTGCGATCTTATCGGGGTGTGTGCGATTAAATTGTGGCAACTGTTGTGGTTAGTTACCTGGGAGAGATGTTGTGCCTGTCTGCCAATTTATGATTGACTATTCGTAGTGCCTGAGAGCCAACTTTATGTCTAAATGATATATGGTATTATGTCAAAGTGATTTTACTGAATTATTTTTCTGACAGGGATTTACTCACTAGACCGTATGGTCTTAACCCTCATTTTGTTTTAAAAAATATGCATTTCAGGTGAATTTATATTGAGATTGCTAGCCTGAGAAAAAGGGTAAACAATAATTATTGTGATGAAGGTTGTCTCCAATTACCGGTTCGTTAGTATTGATTGGGTTGTTTATATTATGTTATCAGTTAGGTGATCATAGACCGGGAAGGATATAAATCTCTAGTTATAATTTGTTATTGTGGTTAGAATTATTTCTTTCTGTCGTTGTACTTGAGGTGATTTTGGGAAGATTATTTTAGTCGATTCTTTGTGAAATCATATTTTGATGGTTTCATGTAATTGTGGTTATTTTTGGAAAATGTGTCGTTACAGATGGTATCAAAGCTTTAGTTTAAGTGAACTAGGTTATTGATAGCGTAGATTGAAGATGAGGGATGGTATTGGATGATTTTATCAGTAATATGATAAGAATTTGATGTTTGTGAATTTTAGGAAAAGTGGTTTAAGGGGGTTGGGTGTTTACCTAGTACTTCTCTAAAATTGAGATTTTAAGCCGCGGAATGGCTTTATGTTATTAATAATGTGATTAGATGGAAATTTTGTCGGTAATGTGAACTGAGACCGATATTGATGATCTTTAGTTATGGATTGTTTTAAGTTAGACACGTTTTAAATCCTAAGTTTTGATATGTTCAAAGAAGGTAATGTTTGTTTTAAATCTATAAGTTTGAGGTGTTGTCTAAGATAAAATTTGAAGATGGAAGATAGGGTAATGTTATTTTTCGGCTATTATTCGGTGTGTGATCTTTAAGAATATCATATGTTCCATGAGTTGAAGTAGAGTGCACAACAAAAGCGTGGTATTTTGTTGGTATTCGTGTTATAGATTCAAAGATGGTTCAATATGTCAAGTTAGTTATGTAAAGGTCCTTTAGGGGTTCCCTAAAGGTAATGATGTTTTGTAAGAGTTTGAAATCGATTTTGGTGATTATTTACCCTTATTGTTGTTTAAACGAATTCCGAGACGGAATTCTGTTAAGGCGGGGAGTTTGTAATAACCCAATGTAATAACCGGGTTTTTGTAATAAGGGTGAGAGTTGGGTAGAAGTTGTGTATAATCCTAAGTGTGAGGGTTTGGTTGTAATTTTGTCAAAAGTGAGTTTTAGCTCTAATACCCTAGCTCTCTATCTCATTTGGTAATTGTGGCGGCTAAGAGTTTATGAGAGCGAAAAGGGGGAAGGCAAGGAAAGTGAGAAGAAATTGAAGAAGAAAGAATTGTTGAAGTGTTTTTGTGGGGATTCTTCAAGGTTCCTTTATAGAGGAAGTCAACATGTAAAGTTCCAGTGAGATCCAGGTGAGTTTTCTAACTGAATCTTTATCGCTAACGAAAATACAATTATCTTTAAATGAGAGATTTCATTAAACAGAAGTTATGCTTACCATTAATACAAGTTGTATGATTTATCTATTTATATTTCGTTATGTATGCATACATTGAGTCGAGCAAGATGCACAAGTCGGGGGTGTGGTCCGCCTGTGCTCATACCGGGGGGGGGGGTGTCCCGTTTATGCCATTGGGGGTATGTCCCAAGTAAGGCATTATGAGACAGACATGTTGTTGCCTCCGGTGACGGTAGTGTGTGCTGGAAGTTAAAGTTGTTGAAGTGACGTTTTACTTCTTGGAAGTTTATTTTAAAGCATGTTATTATTGTGTGAGTTTTATACATGCGAGATTTATTATAAATGTGGCTATTACTTTGTTATTCATTAAATGTATGTATATATTATTGTGAGCAAGTACGACCAAAGTCAGGGGGTGTCCCGCCTGAACTCATACCGGGGGGTGTGTCCCGTTTATGCCAATGGGGGTGTGTCCCAGTTAAGGCAGTATGAGTCAGACACGCTGTCACCTTCGGGTGACGGTAGTGTGTGCCAGAAGCATAGGGGAAAGTGTTGAATCGTTTTTAACTGAATTGGTTTATGTTATTATAAATCTTTCCTTCATTTCTGTTGTTCACTGTTGTTAGAGGGGACTCACTAGACCTCCGGTCTAATCCTCGCTCTTTCAAAACTAAAACCTTTTCAGGCAAGCGTGAGGTAGGAGGATCGAGTAAGGATAAGGAGAAGGTGTGAGCCGGAGCTGGATTAGAAGACCTTCACTTTAGTTTTAGTTCCTTGTATTCTCAGTTGTGTATTAGGTTATCTTTTCGCCAACCTTGAATTTTTGATGTTGTTCTAGACCTTTTGGCGTTGTTAATAATTAAAGTTAGTTTTGCTTATTGTCGTGATACTGGGTTGTTACAATTGGTATCAGAGACATAATTTAAGGGATTTAGGTGACCGGATGGGCCTAAACTTAAACTGTAGAGTAAGAGGACACAACTGAGATTTAGGAAGCCTTTAAGGAAGACCTTGATCATCGAGAGTCATGATAACGATAGTGAGGACTCTCATGTAAGGTAAATTCAGAATTGCATCTAGCCAATGCCATTATGAATTTACAGGTGCATGGGTGTACTCGATTACTATTGTTAAGATGATCGATGGGAGTAGTTTTGAGTAGTGAGTTTTATCATCGAATGATAACGTTGGTCTGGCGTACTGTGTGAGCTCGCTTATGGCTTTAGGGTTAATACCGTTTGGATGAGTATTGTGTGGGATGTAGATATTTCGTCTTGAGGATGAACCTCTTGGGTCCAAAGGGGAAAGAATAGCGATTGGAGGTAAGCTCTTCGCTTCAAGGGAGTCTCTGGTTTGGTAGTTTATTTTTTCGATCAGTGGGAATCAGGAGGGTGTTAACCCAAGGATCGAAGGATAGAAATAAGACTTTCGAATTTGTAGTTAATTAAAGGGTGGTTGAGAGAAGATATCAGTGTTGACTGATAAAATGGGGTGAGGATTGGATGTAACGAGCTATTGTTGGCAAGTTTGTTTGAGTCAGAGTAAGGGAGCATGATCTGCGAATCTATAGTCGCGATGGTAACTAGTAGTTGGGACATTCAAGGATGTGGGCAAGCGTTGGTGTCGGAGATTGTGGCATAGGTGAGGACCCCGACTGGTTGGTCGGAAGTAAGGAGCCTGGGATAAATTATAATGAGTGCAAACAGTTGACCTTATTAGAGTAAATAGTCTTCAATGTCATTGAGTCTCATGCATTGTGTTCCAAACAAATTGCTGGAGTCCTCATATCATTCCTATCAGATATTTTGGCATGTGTGTGCCTTACGAGGTATTCGTTTTGAAAACGTGATATCTCGCTCTGATACCAATTGTAGATCCCAGATTCAATGCAATCACAAGTAAATAATCAATAATATGCAATGATTGAACCACAACTTCTGGTCATATGATTAGATATATCATTAAAGGGTTTAGGCTTACAGAGAGAATTTCTGATCAGCTAATATAAACCTTACGACTAACTTTTCTAAACAATCACATGTAGATCCCAGATTCAACAACAATTCATGATCAATTGAGATTAACAAGATGAGATTGGGAAAAAATACTTTTTATTCACCTTGAATTGACAAACTAAGAACACAAACCTAGAGAGAGAAAGGGTTTCTCTCTCTAGAAGACACACGCTCTCAATATCGGCTACATTGTAGAATGACCTAATTTCCAACAAAACAAAGAAGTAAACTATATACACCTCCCCTCTCTCACTTGTTCTAACTTAAAGCCCAAGACCATTTTCATTAAAGCCCAATACAAAGATTAAAAGGTAAACCCCTTTACAAAACTTTCTAACTTGGACATTTTATGTCCTAATAATCTCCCCCTAAAGTTTTGTAAATGAATCATCATCTGATAAGCGCCAACTCTTCTCCCCCTTCGAAGCTATTCTCAAGCTGAACTTGATTCAAAACCGGTTGAGGAGGAATCGATGGACCTCAAAATCTATGTTCCACCTCTGATTTTAGAAAAGAAAATTGTTCAGCTAGAAGAGTCATTTGAACAGGAAAGAATCATTTTTCAAAAGGAAAAACAAGAGTTGTTATCCACACTTGAGTGCGTCAATTCCATTCAAAAGGAATATGGATCTAGGGATGGTAAAGAATACTTTCTGACAGAGGTAAGCAAACTCACTTCTCAACTGTCTGCCTTGGCAGCAGATCTGCTGAAAGAACAACTTCACAAAGTTGAGCTTCAAGCTAAGCTTGACTCACTCCGAAGGGAGAAAATTAATCTGTTAGAACATTCTTCTCCACCCTCAGATACCTCTTCCTGTAAAACTTTTCTGGGTGATCCTTCACCAAATTCTTCTGATAAAGGAAAAGAGACTCCGTTGGAGTGTTTCAAAAAGGATCGTCGTTCTGATTTTCAAAATGCTTCCGCAAATAATCCTTTTAAAAACACAAATCCATCCAGTTTCCTGACTCCCACAAGTAATAATGTCACATCTGATGAGGAAAAGGAATTCTCAACGTTCTTGAATTCAGAGGTATGTTCAGACAGAAAGTTAGACCAGTTTGATTTCGATCCAAAACTCCCAAGTCATGTTGATTTTTTGGATTCAACTGGTGAGCCACCGGTCAAATTTTATAAAGGCGAATGTTCAACATCTGCCTCTCAAAAGGTTTCTATGAACAAATCTTCAAAGGAAAAATCTAAAAGACGTTCACAGAAACAAAGAAAGATCGGCACCTCTAACAAAAGACATACTTACTACTCCAGTTCTTCTGATTGCGAGCTTAATGATTCTTCAGATAATCATTTCTCCAGAAAAGTAAAGATGGTTTGGAGAAAGAAACCAACTATAGAAGACAGTGAAGAAACAAGTCTCATGATTCTCCTGTAGTTGATACAAAGTCATCTATTTCCAAGACTGATTCACCTACTTATGTTTATTCTACAGGAAATTTGATCAGTCTAAAACGAGCAAAAATATGTTGCACTTACTGTGGAAATAGTGACTTTGTGGATTTAAGGTATGTTAATATTGGTATGGTACTTATAGCATCCCCAATCCTTAGTTTAATAGCTTAAAAGCTAAGGCAACTAACCATCAAGGATCCATCACAGCATGGATATCAAAACCAAAATCTTCCTAATCTGTTTTGCAGGAATGTCATGTGTGATTTACTTCAGATTATTCATATCACATGACTACAATCAAGGGTTAGACCATCTTTTGAGGGGGAGTACCATGTTGTTTATTATTCATATCGACTTCTGAACACTTCAGTTCAGGACTCGTTCTTTAAATGTTTTTGACTTCTGATAATCTCAAATCAGAAAGTTTACTTCAATGTTTTATCTTGGTGAGTTAAAGGACTGCTAGGGCTTTTAATGTTTCTATGGTCAATCTAGAACCGGAAGGACCTACCCAAGAAACACATCCCATTCATAGATATCAGTGAGGGGTCTAGATTGATAGATGAGTTCGGAGCGAAAATAATATGGTGAGGATGTGACAGGACATAAAAGAATTATTGGTCCTTACCAAACCGAGTCAGTTATCCGGGTTACCACATAATCTATTCATTCTCGTTCTTTGGAGATGGATATTGAAATAGACATGGACTCAGTGTCGATAACTCGTATCACCCCACCCAGCCACTCAAGTATCTCTCAAAAGATACTTGTTTCATATATGCACGGAGATTTAGCACATAATCTATCTATTCCTCAATCGGAGGTCTTAGATATTGAAAAAGGAAGACATCAGCTCTGGTCTTCGAACTTCATATTCTACTCACTGTGTCTATTGATTTCTTACCTACATCCCAGGTTTAATCAATCTTTGAGCATAATCGATTTGAGTTATACTTCTTTCACAGACGCACGAATCTTTGTGATTTCCCTTGCATATCTTTGTGATATTGCCAGAACAGTTTGAGAAGTAATTTTTTAATACTTTACTTCAGTGATAACTAGAAGTCCTATCAGAGATACATCGACATTCTTGTGTGCAAGATTTCAGTCAAAACCAAAAGAGTCTCATTTAGCTGCAGTTAAGCGTATATTTCGCTACTTAAAAGGTACTACTGATCTTGGCTTATGGTACCCAAAAGTGACAAGTTTTGAGCTGACAACTTATTCAGATTTTGACCATGCCGAAAATATGCTGGATCGGAAAAGCACGACGGGACATGTCCAGTTCTTGGGTGATCGACTTGTCAGCTAGGCATCGAAGAAATAGAACTGCGTTTTAACCTCTACCGCCGAGGCAGAGTATGTTGCAGTCGCCAGTTGCTGCTCGCAGGTAATTTGGATGTGAACTCAGCTGAAAGACTATGGATTCCACTACTCGAAGATCCCCATTTACTGCAACTCGAAGAGCGCAATTGCTATATCTAGCAATCTTGTCCAACACACAAAGACGAAACACATAGATGTGCGCTATCACTTCACCAAAGATCATGTGGAAAGAGGTACAGTCGAACTCTACTTTGTTAATACAGAACATCAGATAGCAGACCTGTTTACGAAAGCCTTGGACGAAAAACGTTTTCAATATCTAGTGTACAAGCTAGGTATGCTGAATCTGAAAGTTTGACCCTTCAACAGACCTATACGAGTCTCATTCAATAACGAATGATTGTGGCTTATTACTCCAGGGATCTGTCTCTGGATGATCATGTCAACACTCATTGGTTTTTGCATTTTACTCTTTAAGTTTTTTGCGAGTTTCAAACATCTGTATTAATAAGTTAGATTTCGTTCGTTTTATTTTTTCGTGTGTTCTTCGTGGTGTTTTATTCCCTTTTTCAGTCTAGTAGTTCAGTTGAATAAAGCTCATGTCATTGCTGATATCGGTCTCGAGCTGTTTACGTGTTCAGGGGGAGCCCTACCGCGGGAAGTCATGTAAGTTCCTTTTATCATTCTCCGTTCGAGGGGGAGCATGTAAGCTTTTCTTGTGTTTCGTTTTTTCTCCACAACCGTCAAGGGGGAGAAATTTCTTGGATTTTACATTTGAGGGGGAGCTTTATTTCTCTACCTCATATTTTTTGTAATCTATCTTCTATTGAATTTTATTTTAAATCATTTTCATTTAATTTCTTTTTATTAAAAAAATCTTATGTTAAAAGAGATTCGGGATATACCGGACCCCGGCCCAACCGGAAATCGGCCCATACAGGTCCCCAGCCCAAACCGGGGTCGACCTTTTCTCGCAACCCGGGGGATATAAACCCCGGGATATCTCTCTCTCTCTTTATTTCTTCTCTATCGATCTATCTCTCTCTATCCCGGTTCTCTATCGCTCTATCGCTCTCTCGATCTATCTTCTTCAATCTCTCTCGCTTGATTTCTCGATCTCTCGTTGTCATCCCCACCTCATCGACAAAGCAGGTAACCTCTCTGTCTCTCGTAGGTTCAACGACCCTTCGGTCGTTTCGTCGACTGGTAGCTGCCTTTGTGGCCGGCGATAAACCAGGTCGATCTCGTCGACCACTACTATGGTTTTCGGCGTAGGATTTGAGCAAACCCATCGATTAGGGTTTTCCAACGGCTGACGCCACAGCTGACCTTCGGCTGAGGATTACAGTTGTGTGCGTATGCGTATAACTTGATTGATCTCAATCAAAGTTACCAGATTATTGGCTTTCCGTGGTGTTTGGTGTTTCACAGTTGTGGATGGGTATGAATACTGTTAAATTAGGTTAAAGGAAATATTTTTGATCTATGCTTTTTGGAATAGATGTGTTAATCAATGCCTTGGGTTCAAGATCTATGTTGACATTGATGCTTTAATCGATGGTTTTGGTATGCGTTTATAATTGTACATGGGTTCATGGGGCATGTGATCTCCCGGGGATTAACCAATCGATTCCCCGGGGTGTGTTACTTACGATCCCCGGGTCATTTATCCCGGTCACCGGGTTGGTGATAACTTATTGGTGAGACCCCGTTCCCCGAGGTGTGTTTTTTTCAAAGGTGTGTTCGGTGTGTACAGGTCCCGGTATGTGAGCCGGTACCCGGGTTTGTTTGGCTTCCGCCCCGGTCCCTAGGGTGTGTATCTTGCGGCATATATCTTCCGGTCCCCGGGGTGGTGAACCCCAGGTGGTGAACTCCCGGGGTGTGACCTTCCGAGGTCTAATTACATGGAACTCCTGGGGTCTTGAACAACGGGGTCTTTTCCTTGTGTACTTTTTGATTAATTAGGTGTGTTTAATTCTCTTGTTAAATCTTTCGATGCTACGATTTTTTTATGATGGTTTCCCTTTTTGGGATTGGAGTTTTGATTGGACTTGGTTCTCCATACGGAAACCGAATATCTATACTGAGAATTGTTGGTCTACTGTACCAAAGTGCTAATATGATCAATCTTAACAGGTACAATGGCTCATAATCCAAACCAGGAAATTGATCCTATCGCTGATGCAGCACTGATTCATCCAAATCAGTACCTTCCACTCACTGCCAACAACTTCCACTAGGATTTCTCTCAGCCTCAATGCCAATACCAAGTGATGCTCGAGATTCTCAAAGGCCACCCTCTATCATACGCTCTCACGGAGACTGTAAATATCCCTCAGTTATATCTGCAGCAATTCTGGCAATCCTTCACACACGTTGAAGAAGAAGATGGTTTCCATCTGGAGGCCAAGATTGACAGTACATCAGTTCTACTCACTCGAGAGTTATTTCGTCAGTTTTTTCGCCTACCGAACGCTAACTCCTTTTCAGGCCAAGACGACTTCGATCTTATCGTCTCCGACTCCACACTGTGTGCCGACATTCATTCACTGGGTTATGGAGTGTCTCTCTCGTACCCATCCGCCTTCAATCGCAGGAACTTGACTACCATCTGGTACACTCTTTTCATGTACCTCAACCGATTATTATCTGCCATCACTAAGGGCATAGATCAGACGAGTGACAACCTTCTCAGACTCTTCCATGTCGTTGCCTTCCACAGACATGTGGATTATACTGATATCTTATGGTACGAGCTAGACCAAAAGGTCGGAGACAACTCTAAAAAACGACGGAACTTCATCCCGTACATGTGTTTTCTTCAGATCCTAATCCAGAACTACATGCAGATTCATCCATCCATAGCTCGCCGATCATCACATCCGGTATGTCCTCATCATCCCACTCATCTCCTTCCGACTCACAATGAACTTCCAAACCTAGTCGCTAGACGTATCCCGGATGCGTTACTGGCTTACGCTAGTCCAACGGCACTGAGTGTGATAGAATATAGGCAAACACACGGCATACCTACTCCCATGGTCCATCCAGACCCGAAAGGACCTCCCCAGGGAGCACGACCTGAGAGGCGTGAGGGTCCGCGCACGAGAGCTGGCAGAGTCCAAAGAGCTGGGGCTCCCAGACCGGGTTTGTTAAGTGAACAAATTGTATGGGGATCTGAAGTGAGCAGTGGTGTTAGACGCAGCGAGGCCAGTACTTCTCGCCGATCACCTACCCCATCACAGACAGCCACTCAGACCTCGGAAGAGGACACCGAGGCAGAAACTGAACATATTCAGTCCTCTTCCCATACCGAATCTGAGGCTGCCACCGAACAAACCGCCACCTAATTTGAATCTGCAACAGTGTCATCGGAATCAAGTGATCAGTCATCTGACTCTGATGGTGACGATGACCAGCCCTCACCCGGAGAGATAAGGAGAACGGAGGGAGTTCAAGTCGAAAATGAAAAAGTGAGGAGAGAGAAGGAAAGGAAAAAGAAAAAACACAATTTCGAGTGTACACGAGTGATGAGGCAACCAACTCCGGTTGACCTCCCCCTACCCAAAATTAGCCAGGTAGCCACATCTGCTACCCAGTCTCATGTGTTGAGACAGGGTATTGAAGAAGATGTCGTGGACCTAGCGACGCAGTGGCACACCCCACCTAGCCAATCCGACATCTCTCAACAGATGTTGATTTCACTTTCTCACGGGGGTTCAGAACATACGCTACCGGTCTCTCACTTGGAGAGTACTGGTATTGAAACTAGAGGATAGTTGCCCCAGTCCTCGCATTCCTTCAGTGCACCACGTCTAGAGACAATCGATGATATCATTTCTTTGACTAGGACATGGGTAATTTCTTCGGCTACTACTGGAGGCCTTAGTGTCCCAGCCAGAACACCCATAGTAACTCCAACTTCTGTTGGATTACGAGGATTGGGTGGAAGTCCTACCACAGCCATCATCACGCCAGCTGTGAGCATAGGCGGTGCGACTTCTACAGTCATCACTACAACTGGAAGTCTCAGTGACCCAGGTGTTAGTTACCCCGAGTTCGTCTCACGGGAATTTCTGGACGGCTCCCTAAAGGTTGTCCATTCCATTATGCGCTCCGAAATGAGGGAGGAGGTAGACGCCCTAAAGAGAATGATCAAAGTCAAAGCACCGATGCTTGAGTCTAAACCACTACCTCCCCCACCACCACCACCCTCCCATATACCTACCGATCTATCCATCGATGACCTCAAATCCATGCTCTTAGCCAAACTCCTAGCCCAATCCCAAACCGAACCATCTCAAGATGCCGACTTACTTTCACTACTCCGATCCCAAGCATCTTCCCCTACACCACCACCCCACCCACTATATATCTTGCAGCCTTCCAGCACCAATCTGCACTTATTCAGTCTATGCAGGAAACTATATCTGCATTGACTGAATGAGTATCATCTTTGGAGGAAACCTACCAAAACCAGGCAGAAGGGCTCAAACGCAAGCATGATGACCAGGATGATCCTGATCATCATGAGGGGAGAAGCGCCAACGCACATCCGAGCCAGAATCAGCGCACGAACAGACAGAGATCAGTATGGTACAGGAACGGAGAGAGATGGGATCTGGTACTCAAACTGAAGGGCAGGGACAGGCACAGGAACAGGTCATGGATTTAGTACCATATGATGTCATTCCAACGGTTGAAAACCCGAGGAACTTGATAGAGGTTCATCGTTCAATCCAGATAATTGGGCTATAATTGTCGATCCGTATTCTGACATAGATCCGACAGAAGAACCAATCAATACAGAAAGAGTGTTGGTAATCTTTCAAGCCGAGATAGATGAGCTATTGAATTTTGAAATTGTGGCTCAAGATCACCATCCATCAGAACAATCTTCTGTCGAGGTGCCTCTTTTGGCTTATGCAACAGTTCATCCCGAGCTTTCTCAGACAGATCTCCCCAGACGATCTCCTCCAGCATCACCAGTTTCAGGAACAAATCGTACTCAGCCAGTTCATCCACTAAAATAGGAAAGAGTTAGAATAAATTTTCCGTTTCTCGAAGAAAGTCAGAAACAACTCTTTGCCCATTGGATCCACCTGTATGATGAGGTCGTAGTACATGGTCCTCAGTCAATGACAGACAGGAAGAAGCAGCGCGAGCTTGTGTTTATGTATAAAAATCTCAGAAAAGGCTTCAACAAGACAAAGCTCAGAATCATATTTGTCGATCAGATTTACTCTTGCAACTTCATGAGCATAAAGTATTCTTTCTTTGTGGTGACAAGAGAAGATGGTAGGCAGTGGTATTTTTCTAAAGCTAACTTTGCAAGCCTCGAGTTACAAGATCTTCTTTTCCTGCTCCGAGACCTGAAGACTAGAACCATTCGACCTGGGGAAGTTACAAACGCACTAGAAACAGTCAAAAGATATATGAAATGTGCAATGAAACTTGCCTCCATTGAAGATTTTCATATTGGGTTGGAAAGCAATCAAGCAATTATAAATCTGCTTAAACCTGATTTGAGTATTCCATCAGACGCCCAGAATGTACCTGCTTTCACTGTGGTAAAATTTCCAGAACTCAGCATGACTTATGTGAATGGTAAAGGCGACAAGCGGTTCATTAGATTCAGTCATATTGCACGGTTCTGTGATGGTACACTATTGCTGCTTAGAGACAAGATGAAGCGCTCCATTGATCAAGATGTCAAAGGGATTCATCCTTTGGATCCGAACTATAAATGTCTTGTTCTCAAAGCACTGGGACTGATCAAAGAACGGCTGGAGTATAGGACTTCAATGCGACATTTCGAGATCAGTTTCGGATTTCGGAAGACTCATGTTCCTAACTGGCGTGACTATGAACTTCAATTTAAAGGGGGAGATTGTTAGGGCAGTTTGTTTGTTAAATAGAAGTTCAGGGGTTGAATTGTAATTAATTGAAAGTTGTTTTGTAAATGGGCCTCAAAGCCCATTAGGCCTTATACGCTTCATATTTAATGTCGTGTTAACCTAGGTTTTAGGTTAATGGTCATAAGTTAGGTTTACTAATTCTTATCATAAATTCTCTCTGTAAACATAAACCCTTTACTGATATATCTAATCATATGACCAGAAGTTGTGGTTCAATCATTGCATATTATTGATTATTAACTTGTGATTGCATTGAATCTGGGATCTACAATTGGTATCAGAACGGGATCGAATTAATTTTCATTCGATACGATCAAAAGGTTTGTCTAAAATCACTTTCTGTTTCTCGATTTGTTGCTTATGGACGGTTTTCTGGGATCATCAAAATCGAAGTTGTTTTGGGTTATATTTTTTGGTTTTATACGTGGAAAAGTTCGATCCAAGTTTTGAAAAAAAAAGGCGATCAGATCTAGAATTTTTTATCGACTTCTTCTGTACTATCCATCATCTCCCGGTACCTTGCAATCCATCTCCCGGGACTTTGGTTCCCAGTCTATAAATCTCCCGGGACCTTATGGTTTGAGTGTTTACCAGATTTAGCTTTATCATTTGGCAGCACCATCACTGATTTTTTTTTGTGATTTTAATGCAAAAAATATAATTTGATGTTGACTCCATAGTGGGTCGCTGGTCGGTGGTGTGATTTGAACTTTGAGATTGGCGGATTGTTTTGTCAATTTCTTGGAAGCCAGATCGTGGGTCGGTGGAGGAATTGATTCACATTATTTTTTTTTTCTAAAGTTGGACGTATTGACACCAGGACACACTCCCGGTTTATGTGAATTTAGCACCCGGTATCTGTCTGTTTGTAAGCCCCGACCGGTCCCTTGCGTCTCCCGACCTCTCCTGGTTTCACACGATCACCTCTCCCGGGTCCTTGGTAATCCTCCCGGACCTTATCACTCCCGGGACATTGGCATTCGATTCAGTCATCACAACAGTTTTGAATTTTCGATTGTTTTTCGAAAATATTTCGGTATATTCGGTAGTGATCGTGGACGAACTTTTTCGTTTTTAATACATTAAGGGTTGTTTACAAAGCTTAAACGATCGATTTTGATCGTAAAATTTTCACCCATATCAAGTTTTAAGGCTTCGCTCGGTTTCCGAAAAAAAATTCGGTTGATTCGTTCGAAAGTTTGAGAGATTGTTTCGGGTTCTAATCAGTTGAGGGAGCTTACAGGAACATAATCGACCGATTTTGGTCGAAAATTTTTAACCCATACTGAGTTTTTAAGTTGTCGATCGTTTTACGAAAAGCTTTCGGTTGGTTCGTTTGTGATCGTGGGTTGACCAGTTGAGTTTTAATCTGTTAATGACTGATCAAGGAGCTTTAACGATCGTTTTGCATTGATTATTTCTAACCGTTTTCGAGTTTTTGCAGGTTATCTCAACGAAGAGGATGATAAATAGTGTTTCTGTTAAGTGGCCGTTAAATTTCTTACATTTTGGTCCTTTTCCGTTAAGTCTCCGTTAATCCAGTTAGTTTGTTAGTTTGGTTAGTTTTATTTCATTTTTAGTCCTTTTTCAGTTAGAGTCTAGTTAAGTCCGTTAGAAGTTTTAAATTTTACACTTTTAGTCCCTCTAGGTTTAAGTTTAATTTTTTTGTCACTTTTAGTCCTTGCAGTTTTAAGTTTTAGTTTGCGTCACTTTTAGTCCCCATACTTCAAAGTTTCAAAGTTTATTATTTTTGACCCCTAAACTTTAAAGTTTCAACTTTATGTCATTTTTGGTCCTTTTAGCTTTCAAGTTTCACTCGTTATCAGTCTTGGTCCTTGCAAATTGATTTTTTCATATTTTGTCAAGTTTAGTCCCTAGACTTCAAGTTTTTCAAGCAACAATGTCTCATCCAACTTATTCTGAGCTAAAAGAGAAAGTTTCTTGTTTAGAAGCTAGAGTCGAAAGACTGCTTGATAAATATGATAATCAACGCATAGAAAATGCTGGAAACTTGTGCAAAATTTCAAATCTAAAGGAAGAGTGTGAGAGTTTTTCAAAAGAGCCTGAAGAGTTAAAGACCAAAGTAGATGATCTTAGTTACAAGCTTCGTATGTCAGAAAATGAGAAAATTGATATTGTTAGTAAAAGTGTGTCTTATAAAAATGAAAATAAAAGGTTAACTGACCAGTTAAAGGGTCTCGAACTTGAGCTTTACAAACGTGGTCAAACTAATCAAACGTTCCATATGAACACACCCAAAGAGTTCAAGGACTCCAATCCTGAATGGGGAATCGGTTATGACAACCCTCATTATTTGAAAAGAGCCTTGTCCAAAGTACCCACTTTATATGCTTTCGAATTCTTGGGATTGGACAAAACTTATCCATAGTACAAAATCAGATGGACCAAGTCACTTGATAGTGAGGATCGGGAACTGGAAACTTTGAGAAGGAAGAATACTGTCACGATGCAACTTCCTTTTGTGTATGACTCATTGAATGCGTCATATGACTATTTTCGACGCTATTCTCAAGTTGAACTTGATTCAAAACCGGTTGAGGAGGAATCGATGGACCTCAAAATCTATGTTCCACCTCTAACTTTATAAAATAAAATTATTCAGCTAGAAGAGTCATTTGAACAGGAAAGAATCATTTTTCAAAAGGAAAAACAAGAGTTGTTATCCAAACTTGAGTGCGTCAATTCCATTCAAAAAGAATATGGATCTAGGGAGGGTAAAGAATACTTTCTGACAGAGGTAAACTAACTCACTTCTCAACTGTCTGCCTTGGCAGCAGATCTGCTGAAAGAACAACTTCACAAAGTTGAGCTTCAACCTAAGCTTGACTCACTCCAAAGGGAGAAAATTAATCTGTCAGAACATTCTTCTCCACCCTCATATACCTCTTCCTGTAAATCTTTTCTAGGTGATTCTTCACCAAATTCTTCTGATAAAGGAAAAGAGCCTCAGTTGGAGTGTTTCAAAAAGGATCGTCGTTCTGATTTTCAAAATGCTTTCGCAAATGATCCTATGAAAAACACAAATCCATCCAGTTTCCCGACTCCCACAAGTAATAATGTCACATCTGATGAGGAAAAGGAATTCTCAATGTTCTTGAATTCAGATGTATGTTCAGACAGAAAGTTATACTAGTTTGATTTCGATCCAAAACTCCCAAGTCATGTTGATTTTTTGGATTCAACTGGTGAGCCACCGGTCAAATTTTATAAAGGCGAATGTTCAACATCTGCCTCTCAAAAGGTTTTTATGAACAAATCTTCAAAGCAAAAATCTAAAAAACGTTCACAGAAACAAAGAAAGACCGGCACCTCTAACAAAAGATATACTTACTACTCCAGTTCTTCTGATTGCGAGCTTAATGATTCTTCAGATAATCATTTCTCTAGAAAAGTAAAGATGGTTTGAAGAAAGAAACCAACTACAAAAGACAGTGAAGGAAAAAAGTCTCATGATTCTCCTGTAGTTGATACAAAGTCATCTATTTCCAAGACTGATTCACCTACTTATGTTTATTCTACAGGAAAGTTGATTAGTCTAAACCGAGCAAAGATCTGTTGCACTTACTGTGGAAATAGTGACTTTGTGGATTTAAGGTATGTTAATATTGGTATGGTACTTATAGCATCCCTAATCCTCAGTTTAATAGCTTAAAAGCTAAGGCAACTAACCATCAAGGATCCATCACAGCATGGATACCAAAACCAAAATCTTCCTAACCTGTTTTGCAGGAATGTCATGTGTGATTTACTTCAGATTATTCATATCACATGACTACAATCAAGGGTTAGGCCATCTTTTGAGGGGGAGTACCATGTTGTTTATTACTCATATCGACTTCTGAACACTATAGTTCAGGACTCGTTCTTAAATGTTTTTGACTTCTGATAATCTCAAATCAGAATGTTTACTTCAATGTTTTATCTTGGTGAGTTAAAGGAGTGTTAGGACTTTTAATGTTTCTATGGTCAATCCAGAACCGGAAGGACCTACCCAAGAAACACATCCCATTCATAGATATCAGTGAGGGGTCTAGATTGATAGATGAGTTCAGAGCGAAAAGAATATGGTGAGGATGTGACAGGACATAAAAGAATTATTGGTCCTTACCAAACCGAGTCAGTTATCCGGGTTACCACATAATCTATTGATTCTCGTTCTTTAGAGATGGATATTGAAACAGACATGGACCCAGTGTCGATAACCCGTGTCACCCCACCCAGCCACTCAAGTATCTCTCAAAAGATACTTGTTTCATATATGCACGGAGATTTAGCACATAATCTATCTATTCCTCAATCGGAGGTCTTAGATATTGAAAAAGGAAGACATCAGCTCCGGTCTTCGAACTTCATATTCTACTCACTGTGTCTATTGATTTCTTACCTGCGTCCCAGGTTGAATCAATCTTTGAGCCTAATCGATTTGAGTTATACTTCTTTCACATACGCATAAATCTTTGTGATTCCCCTTGCATATCTTTGTGATATTGCCAAAACAGTTTAAGAAGTAATTTTTTAATACTTTACTTCAGTGATAACTAGAAGTCCTATCAGAGATACATCGATGCCAACTCTGAAAATAGGCCACACAATTATTTTCATTGTTGTGATACCAGTTACTATTGTATTTCTGTGTATGCTGTTACTGTTAAGTCAGATTTTATAGTAATCATTGTATTTATAGGATTGGTCTAATACTATGTTTAGAGTGCTTGTATATCTGGTATTGGCCAAGGGTATTTAAGTCCCTTGTGGCTTTGTTGTTTGTAAGAATCTCACGCATATCTCAAAGAATACAAGTTCTGCGCTTTCAATTTCTCTCTCTCTACTTTCTCTCACTAGATTTAGAACGATCTTGCATTATCAATTGGTATCAGAGCCTAATCTGAATCTGAGAGGATTGAGAGAAACTTGTTTCAATTCTGAATTTGTGGTTGAATCAGGAAATTTGATTGATTTTCTTGATTTTTTTCAAGAAAATCTCATTTTTTGATTTTTCATCAAATTCGGACTGTTTTGTGAACGAATTTTCTTGAAAATTGGTTTGTTGGATTCGTTTTTATTGCTAAATCATTTTCGATTCGCATCGATTCTCAAGAAAATCTGTGTTTGATCTTCAATTTTGAAATTTTCGAGTTTTGGTTGTTCGAACGTATTCTCTCTGGTTGATTTCAAATTTTTTGTTTCTGCGGATTTTAATCGAATTGTTTGATTCTTTATTGTTAGAAACTTGATTTCGAACAATTGTGTATGAGAAAATTACATCAATTTTGTTTTTGTGATCAAATTCAGACGATTCCAGAGATTTTATAGTTTTGCGCCAGATTCAAACTTTGCGCGAGTTCATCAGATTTTTGCGCCAGTTCTTCAAAACTTTGCACCAGTTCATTTCGCCAAGTTCAGGGTTCAGTTCTTCACACAAAGTTAATTTTGCGCGACAAGCATCTCGCGCAAAGACAAGTTTGCGTCACTATCAGTTCACGCAAAGTTCGTTTTGCGCCACCTTCATCTCACGAGAAGTCCAGTCCTTGTGCTAGTTATCTTTGCGCCAACGTTGTGTCACGCAAAGTTTAAATTTGCGCCACCTTTATTTCGCGTAAAGATCAGTTTGCGCCATCATCGTCTAACGCAAATCTTTATTTGCGCCTCTTCGTCTCGTGCAAAGTAGTCCACAAGTCAGAATATCACGCAAAGTTATCTTTGCGCCATCAACGATTCGTGCAAAATAAAGTTTGCGCCAGCTTCTTCTCAAGCAAAAGTCAAGTTTGCGCCACCTTTGTCTCACGCAAATCTCTTTTTGCGCCATCTTCTGTTCACGCAAATCTCCAGTTTGCGCTAGTCTCTGCTTTCAGACTAGGATTTTTTTCTGATCTTTGTCTATATGGATTCTGCAAAGTTTACATTTCAAGCTCAGTTCTACAAGAATGATATCATGATGTCATTGGGCACAGAAACTCGTCCTCCGGTTCTGGTTGATGAGAATGAGTTCACTCAATGGCAAGATCGGTTTCTTAATTTCATCAAGCGTCAAAAGAACGGAGATGACATGATGAAGATTCTAACTGAAGGATCTTTTGAAAAGCCTATACTGGCTTCTGGGATGACTAAGCCTATCGCTGAATACACACCCGATGAGTCTTTGCAATATAAACTCGATCGTGATATAAAGGCAAATCTGATGCTGGCCTTGCCCAATTCTATATACAACCGGATTGATTGTTACAAAAACAATCCTAAACTAATGTGGGCATAGCTAGAGAAGATTATGCTTGGGTCTACAGTTGCAACACAACTTCGGCATACACGCTACATGAACAACTTTGAAGAGTTCAAAGCCAAAGACGGGGAGTCACTGAAAAATGTTTTTGACAGGTTCTGTGTTGTGATAAATGATCTGCGAAAGATAAAAGTGGAAAAGACTGAGCTAGAGACCAATCTGAAGTTCCTCAATTCTCTTCAATCGGAATGGAACAAATCTTGTCATAGATTGAGGAATGATGTCCGGATATCTACCATGCAAATCCAAGAGATGTATGAGATTTTGCTGACAGATGAGAGCATTGTCAAGGATAAGAAGGCCAAACTTGACAAGAAAAACAAAAAGACAGTGGACCCGGTTGCACTTCTCACAAGCAAACTAGCTGAACAAGCATTGACTGAGAATGCTTATGATGGTGCAACTGATGACAATGGTGAAGCTCTTCAGAAAGCGATGATTCTTCTCTCTCAACACTACAACAAAAAGTTCCAACATCGTTCAGGTTCCAACAATCTTCGCTTCACTTCAGGGTCTAAGATCAACTTGCCCGAGCATAAGAAAGTTGTTGATTGTTTCAACTGTGGAAAGCTGGGTCACATTACTAAGGAGTGTCGAGTGAAGAAAGTTCGGGATTCGTCATATTATCGGAAGAAAATGGAACTAGCCGAAAAGAGAGAGAATGGAACCGCACTGCTAGCTGAAGAAGAATTCTGGCTAGATCACTCCGACGATGAAGTTGACAATGTGGAAACTGTTCATATGTGCTTCATCGGAGATGATCAGAGTGATGATGATGATGATGATTCCTCAACTGATGAAGATGAGGTACCTTATGCGTTTGATTACACATTTATTTCTTCACAGATGAATATCATTATAACTGCTTTACATGATTTACGCTCAAAGTTATTATCTGAAAAACAATTAAATTCAGAAAATTCAAATTTGATTGATAAATTACAAATTTCTTTGAAAGATGAAAAATCTATTTTGGATCATACAAAATAAATCTTTCAAAAGAAATTGGGTGATTTAGAAAAATCAAATATGACTTATCTTGATTCTTTGACTGAAATGACCAAATTAAAAGATAATTTTTCAGATAAAATAAATGAGTTGGAAGAAAAATTATATCGAAGGAATCAGACTGAACAAACTATTTATTTGAACAAACCACGGAGTTATGAGTCTATCAAAGAAAAATGGGGACTTGGTTTTGAAAATCCACATTGTTTAGACAATGCTATAGAAAAATCCCCCACTTTATATAAATTTGATTATCTAAATCTTGCTAAATATGCTTCTCAATTTAAAATTGATTGGATGAATGAAAAGCAAGTTTTAGATATCGAAAATGAGAAAAGAATGAACAACAAGAAAAAGGAAATTTCTTTTGTTTACACGCGCGAAAATGCCAAATATTTTCCCGATAAATCAAAGAAGAACAGAAACAGTTTCAATGACATTTCTCCTATTAAATCTTCATTATCTGATGATTATTTTGATATATGTGCTACTAACACTAATAAAGAAAATATATCTCCAGTGTCTTATGATTCTAAGAGATATATTCCTCCATTAGTGTTAGAAAGCAAAATCATTGATCTTGAAGATAAAATGGAAGAACAAAATATTCAAAGAAAAATTGAATCAGATGTTATTCTTTCTTTCATGACGACAAGTCTTGAAGAAAAATTAATTTTTCAAAAACAAGATTTAATTACAAATTCTGTTTCTGGTCTTTCTTCTGATTTTAAAGAAAACAAAAGAAAGTTCTAAAATCTGAAAACTTTTCTCATAATTTTTCTGACTCTGAGGCAAGTTCAGGTTTATTGTCTGATCAGTTGGGTTTCTTAGGTAATATTGTTTCTTCAGACTCAAATATTGCATCGACAATTATTGATGAATCTTTTACGCTAAATGATGATTATTATAAACCAAAGCGTAAAAGAAGAAGGTCAAAGAAGTCAAAGAAACAAGATATTGTTATTTCTGAAAATTCTAATTCTTCTGATTTAAATATTTCAGATAGGACTTTGAGGACTTCAACAAGGCAGATATGGAGGGTCAAGCGGACATCTGATAAATCTACGACTGATGAGGATAGATATGTAGACAAAATCTATAAAAGTGATTCGTTTGTTGTTTGTAATAAAATTTCAAAATACTCAATAAAGCAAATGATTCGAATTTCAAAAGATGTCTCATATTCTTCTTCTGATTCTAGTTCAGATGGTTATGCTTCGTCCTCTACTGATGATTCTGTTCATTCATCTGTTTATTTTTCTCGTGCTTTCTATCTTAAATCTAACCAATATTTTCCCCTAAGAACTGCAACTAACAAACATGGACTCAAATACAAGTGGGTACCAAAACCAAAGATTAATTCTGAGTTGCAGGTACTTAATGTCAAGGGGAAGTAAGAGAACAATGGCTTCTGAGTAAATCAGCTCAGAACCCGTACTTCAATAGACTTTGACTTCTAAACATATCAGTTTAGGACTCGTCCTTCAATGCATTTAAGCTTCTGGACAAATGAGAAACTGTGAGTGCATCTACTTTATTCCGCTGCATTTATCTCTCAATGTGATGTTGTTCCAGTTATCTCAAATTTTTTTAAAGAATCTGAGCAAGTTCGACCAGATCCAAAACTTTGATATGAGACACCAATTCATTATACATTTTGTGGAAGAAGGTATTATTGAATTTTATTTTGTTCCGACTAAATATCAATTTGCCGAATTTTTTTTACAATAGTCTTAAGTGAAAAATGTTTTTTTTTTAAACTCGGCATGTTGAATTTAAAAGTTTAAATCTGTACAAATTTTATTCTATAAAGTAAAAGCTTTACATGTTTTCTTTCTTTTGAATAAAATGTGTGTCTAGGATAAATTTTCAAGTTCCTTTGTTTATATCGAAGTTTTATATGTTTAACTTTCAAGTCTAAAAAAAATCGAAATGACAGCAACATGTTTGAAACTTTTGATACTGCTTTAAAGTTATGTGATTCGGAATATTTATAGTTTACAATGCTTAGAAATCCTAAAAAGTCAGAATTATGGATTGTAATGAAAATATGGGCTAAGCACTTAGATGTAAAACTGGGTGATTGAGATGAATTATATATATAAATACATAAATCTCTAAGTTTAAAAGTTTGTACCTGTGACCTTTCTGGTTTGGGAAAGTAAGTTACGTGGGATGCTTGTCATCTGGTCCCCTAAGGTCAATTGGTCTGGGAGTGATCGAACCCAAATCCTTTTATAGAATCAGATCGAAAGTCATGTTCTACTGGTATGAATGTGTTTAGGATGTGTCGATGTAGCCTTTCTGATCTGGGATAGTAAGTTCCAAGGGGTGCTTGACAACTAGTCCCCTAAGGCCAACTGGTCTGGGAGCGGTTGACCCAAATCCTGCAATAGGATCAGATAGAAAGTTACGTTTACGGCATGTTATTTACTTACCAAACTTTTTGATTAAAAGATGCCAATGTGCACAAGCTTAAAAGATGCCAAAGAGCACACTCATGTGAAGATGCCAATGTGCACAATGCTAAAAGATGCCATTGAGCACACATCTCATGATACTTGGTGATATGTTTGAGTTGCGATAAACCTATAAATTTTTGATGGCTTAGTGTGAGTACATGCAAAGTTTTCTATTATATTTTTAGAATTGTATTTTCTTGAAGCTAATCGAAGTTCGCATGCTAGCACACTGAATAGATTGATGAAAGATTTTGAAACTGAACATGTTTTAACTTGATATGCAATGAAACTTGTATCTGTATCCAACAACATACACTTGATTTCCACTGATGGATTAATCTGTGATATTTTACTGAGTAGAATTTAATTTGTTTAGTGTTTAAAATTTTATATATTTAGTTGTTTCAAAATACATATTCAGTATATTTTTCTTTCTACATTAATGTTTCAATCCTTGTGTTCTCATATCTATTTCTATGGGTCTGTGTATTTTTAAAGGGGGAGTGAATAAGGAAAATATTCTGAAAAGATCAGATCTCATTTCGAGGGGGAGAAGTTTGCAGTCTTCTTTTTCTCCTTTACTCTGAATTTTGCAGATCTGAAGTTGTCTCGTCTCCAAAGTAGGCATGACCAAGTTGATCCAGATCATCAAGGTCATGAGGGGGAGAAGTTAAGGTGACAAAGAGTTCAAACGTTTATCTGTTGCTCAAGATTCGCTCAAGATTCTATTTTCTCAGCTAGAATAGTTCGTTTGCTGTTTCAGCTCCGACCTCCACAGTTCATTCAAGTACATTTGAAAGCGGTGCGTCGTCTAGAGCACAAGCTGATGAACTGATTGCTCTTTCAAGTTTATTACAAACAGGTCCAGTCTTGTCAAGGCAGCAAAGGCAACATAGATTGAAAGATGCTGAGAAGAATTTTTTTTAGTCAAGAAGCTACACTAAGACGCTTAGCAGGTATGATTAGAGTTCGAAGATGGTTATATCAGTTTACATTGAAGACCGGAGCGCCAATGATTACTAA
Source organism: Arctium minus (assembly GCA_954870635.1). Classification (NCBI taxonomy): domain Eukaryota; kingdom Viridiplantae; phylum Streptophyta; class Magnoliopsida; order Asterales; family Asteraceae; genus Arctium; species Arctium minus. The sequence continues at coordinate 34,838,824 of OX941097.1, read as the reverse complement.
GGGGGAGATTGTTAAGTCAGATTTTATAGTAATCATTTTTATAGGCTTGGTCTAATACTGTGTTTAGAGTGCTTGTATATCTGGTATTGGCCAAGGGTATTTAAGTCCCTTGTGGCTTTGTTGTTTGTAAGAATCTCACGCATATCTCAAAGAATACAAGTTCTGCGCTTTCAATTTCTCTCTCTCTACTTTATCTCACTAGATTTAGAACGATCTTGCATTATCAGTTACCCTTGGTTATTGAATCGTTTTATCTGGGATTTTGCTACTCATACATTTAGTCTTTGAAGTTACATGATGCTCAGGATTCTCCTAATCATCATGAGGGGGAAAATGTCACACAATTCAAAGACACGGATCATTATGTTGAAGGGGAGCTAGCAAAAGTTGGGGGGGAGTAACAGAATTTCTTAAATCTTAGGTTGAAAAGCCATTGGATTTCAATATTGCATTTCTTCTATCCCGTATCATGTGGTGTCTGCTACAAGTTTGTTCCTCCTACAAGCTGATTGAAACAAGTTCTGAAGCTGAAAGCATATTCAACTCGCGATTTAAAGACAGATTCTTTGTTTTTAAACTGAAGTTGCACTGTGGAATGTCACATAACTCGCACATTATCTTTCTTGTGTGTTGATCCGATGTGTTGAGTTTCTACAGTTGAAAGCTGCTTGATAGTACGTTCAGTCGAGGCTATTGTACATTGAATCTGGTTACAAAGTTGAAACTATGAAGACCAAGAGATTTATTCAAGGGGGAGCTTGGAAAGACATGAATACATGCAACACCAAAGTTCTTCAAAGATTCAAGAGGAAAAGAAGATCAAGCTTGAAGATTTCAAGATGATAAATGCCTTATTCAACTTTAGGGGGAGATTGGTAGGACTGAAAGTCCTAGTGCGTTGAAAGTTGTATAACGCATTTATAGAGTTTGAATTGTAATTAATTGAAAGTTGTTTTGTAAATGGGCCTTAAAGCCCATTAGGCCTTATACGCTTCATATTTAATGTTGTGTTAACCTAGGTTTTAGGTTAATGGTCATAAGTTAAGCTTACTAATCTTTATCAAAAATTCTCTCTGTAAACCTAAACCCTTTACTAATATATCTAATCATATGACCAGAAGTTGTGGTTCAATCATTACATATTATTGATTATTTACTTGTGATTGCATTGAATCTGGGCTCTACAACGTGTGTTTGGGAGGAAAAGACAAGTTTATGGCGTGGGGTGGGGTGATAAATTTCGATTTTGGTGTGGGAGAATTATTTTATATCTCTTTGTAAATGAGTTAACTTTTGTGGTGAAAATCATAACAACGTTTGATTGCATTATTTTATAAGTGAACTGGGTACAGACATGTGTTGTCATATCGATGAGGGTGAGAGTCGTCCGACTCGCTCAGTATAAGCAATTTTGTAGTATCTTTATAAATCGTGTGGGTAAAGTTCATCGAATACAAATCAATTGTGCCAACACCGATATTGGGGTGTATGTAACACCCCAATTTCGGTGTAAGCAATTTTATCTTAAATCTATGCTTCAGTAGTGTTTAACATTTGTGTTTAACCGTGTCTCAAAATTTGGTCTTTTGGAGGGTTATTTCATAAAGTTTGAAAAAGTTGAAATGAGGAACCACAGTGCACCGCGCGGGTCACGACGCGACTAGAACCGCGCCACTAGTCGTGCGGAGAACTACCAATCCACGGGTCCAGTGGGCGGCGCGACTTGCCGCGTGGGCTTAGCCGCGCGGGCACCCGCGCGGGACCACCAGGTCGACTAAAAAGGGGAAAACGGCCCCAAATACGCATTTACTCCAAACATCACTCCCAAAAACACTCTCTTCTCCCCTCCCCTCATAAATTCCGACCTAAGGCTATCTTAGACTCAAATCTCTTCAAATCTTCAAGTTTGGGTCAATCTTTTGGGGTTTGGAAGACTAGTGTTCAAGGATCTACCATCTTCCTTTCTTCATCTTCAATCTCAAGACTCCACCACCATTTTTAGGGTTTTCTTACAAACCCTAGTTTATGAGTTATCTTTCCTCAAATGCTCTAGTACCTATTTATTGCTATGAATTAACCTACATTATTCCTATGTGTTATTTGTTTGAGCTTTGTGACCTAACTTGTGAAATTCTCAACTTTATGAACCCTAAAGGAAAAAGGATGAGTATGTCTAGTAAATTTAATAACCTCTTGTGTGGTGACTACATGGGTTATATATTCTTGATTTCATGCTTATATGTTGAGTTCAACAGGAAATTTCTATTGCCATGATTTTAATCCAACTGCTGATAACTTTATGAAGAGACGATGTAAGGATGATAAATGGTTGTGCCGACATGTACGGAATTATGAAGAATGTGAAATCTTGAGAAGTAAGAAAATACCTATTTTGCATGTAGAAAAGAAGTGTTTGTGATGTTATAATTGTTATCAAATGTTGATCACCTGATAAGAATGTGATTACTACTCCTTGTGCACGAGGAGGTAGTAGCTTAATGTATGAACCTTGTAATAATCATGGTGTGTTACTAGCGAGTAAGCAATAAAGGATCTTGTATTCTTGAGGTGTAACTCATCTAGATATGGATAGGCAATAATGTCTGTAAGACCTTGAGGTGTAACTCGACGGAGTAGGCAATAAGGGCAGTAAATACGGTCTGAGGTTGTGATGTCGTTATGGCATGGGAACTAAGATCGGGGCATGAGGTGTAATCCATTACCATCGCGGGTGACCCCACATTTTAAATGTAAACGTCACCCCGATGGAAACGGGTCTCCCCCGTAATTCAAAAGGTATCTCGTGTATGTTTATATTCAAGTTTTGAGAATCTGATTTCGGGGAACTTATTTACTTGTGAGGCAAAGGAGTTCGGTAACACGACTATCGTTTTATAATATCTTTTTTGTGATTTATATACTTATGAGATCTCACTAGGCTTCTTCCTAACACTTGTTGTGGTTGTTGTTTCCTCATAGATCCTCCTTGTGGTGGAAATTAGGTTGTCAAGCTTGTCAACCGGGCACGTAGGAGTTCCGAAGTGCCGGTCTTTTGGGGATTTTTGTGAAGAGAGATTATAGAGAACCAACCCATTTTTGGAATTTATTCTAGATTAAGTAGGTTGTTATAACTTTATTGTCCCATCGTTAGCAAACTTTATGTTGCAAACCAACCCATCTTTACGTGGGTCTTTAGTTGTTCATATTTTGGATTTATCTTGTTGGAAGTGTATATCTACAGGGTAATTGGACCTTTGTATTTTAGACGTTATATTGCCAAATTTTAGAATTTTTATTCGTCGAAATTTTAGGGTGTTACAAGTTGGTATCAGAGCTCTAGTTTAAGAGAACTAGGTATGTGATCTGAATGCCTAGAATTAAACTGAGACTTTTAGGCAATATAGTGTGAGGATGGGGTAGAAATTCAAAATGGGACATTCTTAGAGTCATCGGAAACTACCTTGTTGAGAATTATAAAAGTGGTAACAAGACTTTTTATGTATTATATGTTCATAATTTCAATTGGCTAATGCCATTATGAATGTATGGTTACGTGAACATGCTTGAATTACTGTGATTATGACGATTGATGAGTTGTATTAGTACGTTTCGCGTGGATAATCTTGTGTAGCCCTCTCTCACCCTAATTTGATTTGATGACAGACGAGAATAGTAAATACTTGGAGCCATCTTCAGTCATCTCTAGAGGGTCAGGCGGTAAACGAATCCACGGCCAACAGACCAAATGCTACTGTGACGGATGGACCTAAGATTCCACCTATGCTCGTCGGAAGGGTGGAACAAATTTCGAGGACCGTCATTGCCACTGCCGATCCGATCATGACTGAGGTAACCCCTCAGACTCAAATGATGGACATGATGAGAGCCATGAACGAGACCATGGCAAAACAGCAAGAACTGTTCATAAAGCTACTAGAGGGTCGTGAAGGGAGTCAACGTCGACACGAAACAATTGAGAAAAACATCGTCATAGCAGGTTCCGGGGGTACCGGGGGAGAGATCCGCACAGATGGATTAGCAACTTTGGAAACAAGGCAACCAGAGAGAGGATGTTCTTACAAGTAGTTTCTTTGCTGCAAACCACCGGAGCTTGTCGGGTCCGATGAGCCCGCGAAGTGCATGAGTTGGCTTAAAGAGATCGAGCAAGCTTTCCGATCTAGCGACTATGAAGAACGCCAAAAGGTTAAGTATGGGTCTCAATTGCTCCGGGGCACGGCCTTGACTTGGTGGAATGTCATCACCTCAACCATTGAAGAATCGGTGTTGGCCAAAATGTCGTGGACAGAGTGCAAGAAGAAAATTCTAGAGGAATACTGCAATGAAGGAGAGTTGGACGCAATAGAGGAAGAATTTTGGTCGATTAAGAAGGGTGATATGTCGGTGAAAGAGTACACCAGACTTTTTATGGAGAAGCTTGATTTGGTGGGGCACGTGGCCCCGACTGAGAAGGATAAGGTAAAAGCGTACCTGAAAGGCTTACCCACGGACATGATCCAAATGGTCCGCAATTCCAAAGCCTCCAACCTCCGAGAAACAATTGAAGAAACTAAGATGACGGAGAGACTCTTTGTGCAAGACAAAGCCGAGAAGGCCAGGACTGTAGAGAAGAGGAGGTGGGAAAGCCTGCCAAGTTCGTACAAGAAGCCGAAGTTCCAACCTACGAATAAGAGTTTCGACAATCGACGGGAAGCAAAATGGTGCCCTAAGTGTAAAAGTAACCACCTTGGGTTTTGCAAGACCAACTCCAACCCAAACCCGGGCCTGGTTACATGTTTCAAATGCGGTTAACTGGGTCACACCAGTTTCTTGTGTCCCATTCATGGGACGGTTTGTTTTGAATGCAAGGAGATTAGTCATGTTCGAAGAGAGTGCCCCAAGTTGAGAGGTGGGGCGAGAGGGGGAAATTCTGGAAGTCAGACGAAAAGAGAGGCCATTCCCAAGGCTCAGGGGAGGGCATTTCAAATGACGAAGGAAGAAGCGAAGGAAACCGCCAAAGTGGTGTCGGGTACGTTTTTACTCAACTCCACACCTGCTAGAGTATTATTTGATTCTGGTGCAAACTTCTCTTTTGTGTCCGATGTGTTATGCAAATCTTTAAACTTGTCGGCTAGCGCCCTTAGTGACGCCTTGGTCATAGAAGTAGCTAATGGGGAACGGGTGGTCTTAAGAACTATTCTGAGAGATTGTCGACTTGAAATCAGTGGCGAAACCTTTATGGTGGACTTACTCCCTATGACCATTGGGAGTTTCGACGTGGTAATCGGGATGGATTGGTTGGCAAAGTATCAAGCGGAGATCTTATGCTCAAAGAAACTCATACGGATCCCCATCCGAGATGGCAATCTCCTATTTGTGTATGGCGAGAAACGCAAGGGAGAAGTGGCTATCAACTCGTCCATCAAAGCTAGGAAATACCTAGCGAAGAAGTATCCTTCGTACCTAGACTTTGTAGTAGATGCTAAGACATAGAAGAAGAAGGTAGGGGACGTGAAGGTTGTCAACGAGTTTCCGGACGTATTTCCGGACGATTTACCCGGCTTACCACCCAATCGACAAGTGGAGTTTCGAATCGATTTAGTTCCGGGGGCGGCACCGATTGCTCGGGCACCGTATCGTCTCACGCCAACGGAGATGCAGGAAATGATGTCCCAACTGCAAGAATTGATAGAGAAGGGGTTTGTGAGGTCGAGCTCGTCTCCGTGGGGAGCTCTGGTACTCTTTGTGAAGAAGAAGTACGGATCGATGCGTATGTGCATCGATTACCGATAGTTGAACAACGTGACTATCAAGAATAAAGATCCACTTCCCCGAATAGACGACCTCTTTGACCAACTACAAGGGGTCGAGTGTTTTTCCAAGATTGATCTCCGTTCGGGGTATCATCAAGTGAAGGTTCGAGAAGAGGATGTCCCAAAGATGGAATTTAGGACTCGGTATGGGCATTACGAGTTCTTTGTCATGCCTTTCGGATTGACGAACGCGCCGGCAATATTCATGGACTTGATGAACCATGTGTGTCGACCATTTTTGGACCGGTCAGTCATAGTGTTCATCGACGACATTTTAGTATACTCCAAGGATGAAGGAGAGCACGAGCAACATTTGAGAGAAGTTCTTAGAAGGGAAAAGCTTTATGCCAAATTCTCCAAATGTGAGTTTTGGTTGCGAGAAGTTTAATTTCTCGGCCACGTAGTGACTCGTGAAGGAGTGAAAGTAGATCCCGCGAAGATAGAGGTAATGAAGAACTGGGAGCCTCCGAATAGCCCAACCGAGATTCGAAGCTTTTTGGGATTGCTGGTTATTACCGAAGGTTCATTCAAGACTTCTCCAAAATTGCATCATCGTTGACCACTTTGACTCGAAAGAATGTGAAGTTTGCTTGGACTGAGGCTCAAGAGAAAGCTTTTCGTACCCTGCAACGGAAATTGTGTGAAGCTCCAATTTTATCCCTACCGGAGGGAACAGAAGACTTCGTCGTCTATAGCGATGCATCCAAGATGGGGTTGGGTTGCGTCCTCATGCAGAGAGGTAAGGTGATGGCTTATGCATCGAGACAATTAAAGGAACTCGAGAAGAATTACCCAACACATGACCACGAGTTGGCGGCGGTAGTGTTTGCCCTGAAGTTGTGGCGACACTACTTGTACGGTACTAAGTGTACACTCTACACCGATCACAAAAGCCTGAAGTATCTTTTTGATCAAAAAGAGTTAAATATGCGTCAAAGAAGATGGCTAGAATTGTTGAAGGATTACGACTGTGAGCTTCAATATCACCTGGGCAAAGCAAACGTGGTGGCAGACGCGCTAAGTCGGAAGGAGTATAGTGGGACGGTGAAAACCTCTTTGGCAAGGATTGAGATTATCTCAAATCTTATGGATATGATAAAGGTCGCTCAAGTCGAGGCGTTACTTGAGACGAATCTCAAGGACGAAGCGATGACGAAGCAACACCTTAGCCTGACGGAAGATGGTAGAGGGTTGAAACTCTTCCAAGGACGAGTTTGGGTACCCAAGTTGGGAGGATGCCGAAAACTACTCTTGGAAGAGGCACACAAGTCAAGATATTTTATTCATCCCAAGAGCACCAAAATGTATAGGGACCTAAAGTTGAACTTCTGGTGGCCCGTGATGAAGTTGGATGTGGCGAACTATGTGGAGAAGTGCCTTACTTGCTCGTTAGTGAAGGCCGAACACCAGCGACCGTATGGGAGTTTACAATCTTTGGAAGTACCTGAGTGGAAGTGGGATCACATCACAATGGACTTCGTGACGAAATTACCAAGGACGTTGAAGAGCCACGACACCATTTGGGTGATAGTGGATCGGTTGACGAAGAGTTCGCACTTTCTGGCCATGAGGGAAACGTTACCATTGGACAAGCTAGCGAGACTCTACATGAATGAAGTGGTTTCGAGACATGGGGTGCCGTTGTCCATTGTGTCTGATCGGGACAGTCGTTTCACTTCCCATTTCTGGAGTACCTTTCAAAGAGAATTGGGAACAAAGGTAAAATTGAGCACGGCGTACCATCCTCAAACGGACGGACAAAGCGAGCGGATAATTCAAACGTTAGAAGATATGTTTCGATCGTGTGTAATTGATTTTGGGGGAAATTAGGACTCTCACCTCCCATTGGTGGAATTTTCCTATAATAATAGTTATCACTTGAGTTTAGGTATGGCACCGTTCGAGGCATTATATGGGCGGAAATGTATAACGCCAACTTGTTGGCTTGAAGCGGGTGAGAAGCAGTTCGCTGGACCGAAAATAGTACAAGAAACGGCGGACAAGGTTAAGGGGATACGGGAGCGTTTGAAAGCGACTCAAGATCGCCAAAAGAGTTATGCAGACAAGAAGCGACGTCCGATGGAATTCCAAGTGGGCGACCGGGTCATGTTGAAGGTGTCGCCTTGGAGAGGGATTATAAGGTTTAGAAAACGAGGGAAGCTTAGCCCCCGTTTCCTCGGGCCTTTCCCTATCGTCGAACGTGTGGGACTCCAAGCCTATAAGCTCAATTTACCGCTCGAGATGAGTGGAATCCACCCAACCTTCCACATTTGCTACCTACATAAGTGTTTAGCGGAAGAAGAAAACATCATACCGTTATTCGAAATTCGCGTGGATAATAATCGTTGTATTGAAGAGCCGGAAACCATCCTAGAGAGAGAGACAATATGAAGGGTCGGTATCCTCATCTTTTTGAATAGCGTGAGATTTCGGGGATGAAATCTATTCCTAGTAGGGGAGGATTGTAACACCCCAATTTCGGTGTAAGCATTTTTAACTTAAATCTATGCTTCAGTAGTGTTTAGCATTTGTGTTTAATCGTGTCTCGAAATTTGGTCTTTTGGAGGGTTATTCCTTAAAGTTTGAAAAAACTTGAAATGAGGAACCACAGTGCACCACGCGGGTCACGGCGCGACTTGAACCGCGCCACTAGCCGCGCAGAGCACTGCCAATCCGTGGGTCCAGTGGGCGGCGCGACTTGCCGCACAGGCACCCGCGCGGGACCACCAGGTCAACTAAAAAGGGGAAAACGGCCCCAAATTCGCATTTACTCCAAACATCACTCCCAAAAACACTCCCTTCTCCCCTCCCCTCATAAATTCCGACCTAAGGCTATCTTAGACTCAACTCTCTTCAAATCTTCAAGTTTGGGTCAATCTTTTGGGGTTTGGAAGACTAGTGTTCAAGGATCTACCATCTTCCTTTCTCCATCTTCAATCTCAAGACTCCACCACCATTTTTAGGGTTTTCTTACAAACCCTAGTTTGTGAGTTATCTTTCCTCAAATTCTCTAATACCTATTTATTGCTATGAATTAACCTACATTATTCCTATGTGTTATTTGTTTGAGCTTTGTGACCTAACTTGTGAAATTCTCAACTTTATGAACCCTAAAGGAAAAAGGATGAGTATGTCTAGTAAACTTTAATAACCTCTTGTGTGGTGACTACATGGGTTATATATTCTTGATTTCATGCTTATATGTTGAGTTCAAGAGGAAATTTCTATTGCCATGATTTTAATCCAACTACTGATAACTTTATGAAGAGACGATGTAAGGATGATAAATGGTTGTGCCGACATGTACGGAATTATGAAGAATGTGAAATCTTGAGAAGTAAGAAAATACCTATTTTGCATGTAGAAAAAAAGTGCTTGTGATGTTATAATTGTTATCAAATGTTGATCACCTGATAAGAATGTGATTAATACTCCTTGTGCACGAGGAGGTAGTAGTTTAATGTATGAACCTTGTAATAATCATGGTGTGTTACTAGCGAGTAGGCAATAAGGGATCTTGTATTCTTGAGGTGTAACTCGTCTAGATATGGATAGGCAATAATGTTCGTAAGACCTTGAGGTGTAACTCGACGGAGTAGGCAATAAGGGCAGTAAATACGGTCTGAGGTTGTGATGTCATTATGGCATGGGAACTAAGATCGGGGCATGAGGTGTAATCCATTACCATCGCGGGTGACCCCACTTTCGTGTAAACGTCACCCCGATGGAAACGGGTCTCCCCCGTAATTCAAATGGTATCTCGTGTATGTTTATATTCAGGCTTTGAGAATCTGATTTCAGGGAACTTATTTACTTGTGAGGCAAAGGAGTTCGGTAACACGACTATCGTTTTATAATATCTTGTTTGTGCTTTATATACTTATGAGATCTCACTAGGCTTCGTCCTAACACTTGTTGTGGTTGTTGCTTCCTCACAGATCCTCCTCGTGGTGGAAATTAGGCTGTCAGGCTTGTCAACCGGGCACGTAGGAGTTCCGAAGTGTCGGTCTTTTGGGGATTTTTGTGAAGAGAGATTATAGAGAAATTGCAACACCCAATTTAATCTAGTTTGGAATTTATTCTAGATTAAGTAGGTTGTTGTAACTTTATTGTCACATCGTTAGCAAACTTTATGTTGCAAACCAACCCATCTTTACGTGGGTCTTTAGTTGTTCATATTTTGGATTTATCTTGTTGGAAGTTTATATCTACAGGGTAATTGGACCTTCGTATTTTAGACGTTATATTGCCAAATTTTAGAATTTTTATTTGTCGAAATTTTAGGGTGTTACAGTGTGGTGAGGAGTATTTCGTCGTAGAGTGAGGTTGAACGATCCTTGAAATCGTTGTGCATGGCTAAGTCGGTGTTGTGTCATGTACACTCAAGCTTGTTTCATAATGTAGTATCTACAAAATTTTCAAATGTGTCAAAAGTTTAAATTTTTGGTGTGTCATGCATGAAGGCTATGAACTCTCTAGGTCGTGGAAAAGGTTGCAATTAAGAATGAGGAAAGTTTTGAGAGTGGAAGTGGGGCGCTCGATCAGAGGGTGGTCGATCCATGGCTTTGGTGTTTCTGTTAAGGAAGGGTGGTAAACAGCGGGAGTGGTTGTTGGAGGCATTGATCTTTGGCGTTAAGGATGTTGATATTATAATGGCTTAACCACCTGTTCAGTGACTTGAGATGTGAATGGCGGTAGATGGTTGTGCCCAGGGTGAAATTCAAAGTCGTTAAAATACTTTTTATATTAGTAAGTTGTTGCATTGAAAGAAGTAGGTTCCATTGGGAATCCTTGTTGGTCGGAGACGTGGTGGAAGTATCACAAAGTTGAATGTTGATGCTGAAGCCAACGACCATTTTTGAGGTTAATGTTGGGACGCCGAAATTGAATAAATAGTTATGGATAGTTACTTTGAGTTTTCGTGAGGAAGCAAAGAGTTAATCTGAAAAAGGTGTGTGTACCTGGTGTGATGTTGGACACCTGGTGTGTAGGGGTTGCGCTTCGAGCATTTAGGTCTTCGGGATAGTACACTTAATCTTTCAGGCTGTCGAAATTTGTTCCTAGCAGGTCACGATGAGCCAACAAGGAGTGATATCTTGTTGAGTGATTTAGAGGATCGTAATTTTGCGATTTATCCAAATTCGAGGAAGACGGGGTCGTGAAATGCCTTGAATTCAGTTATTGGTGTCATGGTCAGCATGAAGAGGACGGTATATGTATGTGTGCAAAGTGGTCACGGAGATTTCGATTGTGCTATGATGAGTGGTAGGGTGATAGTCGTATCGTTGAGTGGGTGATTTTTATGCCTTAAGTAGGCATGCAAGTCGTTAAGGGGGTAAGGAGTTTCCTTGAGGTTACGTGGTAGGCTGGTGTTATTGATATAGGATGAACGTCCTTGTCTGGAGATTTTTTGGGGAATGATTTATAAGTGGCAAGGGTGTTGATGGGATGTGTGGATGTTTGGTTGGTACCGGGGTATCACCAAGTTGAGGATAATTTTCGAATGACAGATTGGCGGCTATCTAAGCGGGGAACCATGTGTTCTTGTCAGGATCGAATTCTCAACAAGAATTAATTCTCAGAAACAATATCAAAGAAGTTTGCGGAATAACACTTTGATATTTAATCAAACAGAAAATCAAAACAGAATATAATCAACAAATTGTAAACTTGTATTGAATGCTTTGAAGTTACAAGATTACACACTCAACCTCAATATTGATGAACAGGCTCACCAATACGAATTCTACTTCTCTAGAATTAGGATATATGTCTTGAGGTTGATTTTCTCTCTAAAAAGAATGAAAAACAAAAGTTATCTCACTATTCTAAACAATACTATATATATATACTGAAGATAGAAGCTAATTACAATTAATAAAATATCTTCAGAATATCTTCCATCATTATCTCCAAGCTTTCCATAATCTTCAATTTATCCAGTTGTCATCCTTTCCATACAGATCTCCATCTTATAAGCAGTATTAATCATAAGCAGCATTAATACTTTGAGCAGTATTAACTCTAGCAGTACTAACCATGCTCAGCAGCATTAATCTCTTCAAGCAGTACTAACTTTGAACTAGCAGTACTAATCTTGTTGAGCAACATTAACCATCAACTAGCAGCATTAATAACAGAAGTACTAACTAGAAGTATTAACAACTAGAAGTATTAACTGTTTTCTTCTAGCAGCATTAACTAGAAGCATTAATATCAGAAGTACTAACTAGAAGTATTAACAACTAGAAGTATTAACTGTTTTCTTCTAGCAGCATTAACTACAACTAGCAACATTAACCACAGAAGTAGTAACCGTGTTGAATATTAACTTCAGAAGTATTAACCATGTTGAACTAGAAGTAGTAACCATGTTGAACTAGAAGTAGTAACCATCCTTGGCATATTTCAGACCCAACAATCTCCCCCTAACTTAACTTTTCAAAACTGAGAAGTTAAGTTCTTCAGCATAGGGTCTTTATGATAATTTCAAAACTTTCTGCAATTACTAGTTCTTCTTGATTCAGTTTCTGCTGTTATCTTCTTTTCTGTTTCTGTTGTAGTTACTGCTTTGTTTCAGCTTCTTCACTTATCTCCCCCTCAAAATAAGATTTCATATCAACTTGATTCTCCTTCTCAATTCTTCTCAAGTTCAGATGTTTAAGTCTCCCCCTTTTTGAAATAATCATGATCTTTTCATCTCTTTTATCTCCATAATTTGATTGTGAACTTTCAGACAAATTGTACCAAGTGTATCCATCAATTCTTTGTAGTTAAACTGTCCTCACCTCCTTTAGATGTGTTTACCACCTTTGAAGGATCCTTGGATCTTTTAGTAGAGATCTTCTGCCTAGCAGAAGCACCTTCTACTCCCTTGGTTTCTTGGCACCTGGGACCTTTAGATAATTACTCATCTAAAGTTGCCATGGGGAAGGTCTTAGATATGGTCACACTGTCCTGTCATGCACTTTGTGCAAAGTCAGTAGTGTGAGCCTTACAACCCATATGCTCTTGCATCTCCTTATTGAGCACCTTCTTGGGGTTGGGAGACACCCCTATGGTTTCCCTTTGGATATTCTCTGATGAAAAATGCTCCATCAGAGGGCTTGTAGGTTTTGAGGTTTAAGATACAAGAAGGGAAGGAACCTTCTGTATCTTTTCCTTATATAGTATGGTAATTGGGAATGTTGGTTTGACAAAAGAAATCTGAAGATTTATGCTTTGTAGTGGAAGGTATGGATAGGTCATCAGTGGGTTGGTCTAATGAGGGCTTTGACCCTGATGCCTTACCTACTTGATTGTGGGACACCACCATCATTGTTGAGAACAATGGTATATCAACTCCTTCCGAGTCCCCAGCAGATCTTCTCATGTTTGAGAAAACCTTGCCTTTAGGGGGTTTAGGTACATATACCTCATCAAAGTGAGGTATGTCCGTCAATTCATTATTAAGTACTTCTTGTACAAACCTTGGATACAGATAAAAGCTTTTTGATTGATATCCAGGTTTGACATTAAATCATTGAAGATCATTTTTAGGTATAGAAAACTTACATTAGCAGTAGTAACACTTATCAGCAGCATTAACACAGACTGGCAGTAGTAACACATACCAGCAGCATTAACACAGTCTGACAGTTTTCACTGAACTAGAAGTACTAACTACCTTTCAGTATTAGCAACCTTCTGCTGGATCAAAAGAAACATGTCCTCCATCAAATCTTTTAAATAATTTGAAGGCAATCCATGTTCTTTGTTATGTGCCAAGAGCAATCATTCTCTTCATTCCAAATGCTCTTCCTCTTGAGCTTTTGATTGCCCTGCACACTTGATAAATCAGTTAGTCTTTGAGGGAACCCAAGCCAAAGTGGTCTTGGGTTGTCCTTTCTCATTTATATAATCTGTCAGTTTGGTCTGGATGAGTTGTTTAGGAATCTCATGGCTGGAATACTTTGTCAAGATTATAGGCTTTGCAACATTAATACTAGTAGAAGCACTATCCTTGTTAGCAGTAGTATTGGTTGCAGCAGCACTATTTCTGTTAGCAGTACTATCTGGGATAGCAGTACTAACAGGTTTCTTTACAATTGGAACCCAAACTTGAACAAAGTTGTTTGCTTTCTTTGTCTTTAAATTACTCCTTGGCTTATCGGGAGCATTTTTCTTTGTATTAGCAAACTTGTTCTGAGCATGAGACTTTAAAGGTGCTCTTTTCTCAGCCAATTGATTCCTTCTTTTATTCCTATAACCAAAAGAGTTTTGTGGTTTTCTTTGAAAAGTGACTCTTTGGTTGATAGGGTTGAAATAACAGTGTTTGGCAAGATGATTCAATTTGCCACAGATAAAACAAGGTTTTGGTCTATTGATTTTACTCAAATCAACCCCTTGTTTTTGTGCCCACTGATTATTCCAGTTTCTCTGATTTCCCCTTGGTTTATCATGTTTTTGGGGCTCAGATTTATTGCAAGAACACTGTTTACAAGGGACAGGATTCACAACTGTGGTTTGCTTATAATGGACCTTCTCAGACTTTCCCTCAGTCTTCTCAATGTCCTTAGATTTGACCCAAGTCTTTCCACATCCCTCATTGGTGATAATGTGATTTTCTAGAGGAATCTCACCACTCCCAGTGTTCTCCTTACTTTTTTCACTAGAGTTATCTTCTTCAGAGTCTGTTTCAACCACCACTTTGTCTAAAGGATCTACCTTAGTGGCTCCAACAGGCAATTCCTTCCTATCATTGGTCTCTAGTAAGTTTGATATAGGAGGAATGTAATTGTTGTTGTATGGTGGTGGTGTGGTGTTATAGCCTATTCCTCTTCTAAGTTTGTCATGGATTTGAGTTTGGAGCAAAGAGTCCATTGCTTTAGAAGCATTTGAAAATTTCTCAATATCCAGCTTGGCTTTCTCAAACTCACTCTTTATCTTCTCATTCTCCTCTTTAAACTTTTTCAGCTGAAGTTCTAGGTCATTCTTCTCCCACTTCCAGTAATTTGTATCATAAGAATGTTGAAGTTCATTGGCTTGGAAAACTTTGATCTGTTCCTCAAAACTCTCAACAATTCTTACATAGTCTTTTATATCTCTCTCTAATCTTTTAAGGTCATCACTCATTGTCTGGTTGTGATCCCTGTACCTTTTAACAGTTTCCATACAAGTTTTAGAGCAAAGATTAGATATTACCTCTGTGGGGATTTCTGTGCTTGAAGAATCTGAAACTTTAGCCATTGATGATTTCTGATTTCAAGGAAGAATGATGGTTGCGGGTTTCTGAGAATACTTGCTCTGATACCACTTGTCAGGATCGAATTCTCAACAAGAATTAATTCTCAGAAACAATATCAAAGAAGTTTGCGGAATAACACTTTGATATTTAATCAAACAGAAAATCAAAACAGAATATAATCAACAAATTGTAAACTTGTATTGAATGCTTTGAAGTTACAAGATTACACACTCAACCTCAATATTGATGAACAGGCTCACCAATACGAATTCTACTTCTCTAGAATTAGGATATATGTCTTGAGGTTGATTTTCTCTCTAAAAAGAATGAAAAACAAAAGTTATCTCACTATTCTAAACAATACTATATATATATACTGAAGATAGAAGCTAATTACAATTAATAAAATATCTTCAGAATATCTTCCATCATTATCTCCAAGCTTTCCATAATCTTTAGTTTATCCAGCTGTCATCCTTTCCATACAGATCTCCATCTTATAAGCAGTATTAATCATAAGCAGCATTAATACTTTGAGCAGTATTAACTCTAGCAGTACTAACCATGCTCAGCAGCATTAATCTCTTCAAGCAGTACTAACTTTTAACTAGCAGTACTAATCTTGTTGAGCAACATTAACCATCAACTAGCAGCATTAATAACAGAAGTACTAACTAGAAGTATTAACAACTAGAAGTATTAACTGTTTTCTTCTAGCAGCATTAACTAGAAGCATTAATATCAGAAGTACTAACTAGAAGTATTAACAACTAGAAGTATTAACTGTTTTCTTCTAGCAGCATTAACTACAACTAGCAACATTAACCACAGAAGTAGTAACCGTGTTGAATATTAACTTCAGAAGTATTAACCATGTTGAACTAGAAGTAGTAACCATGTTGAACTAGAAGTAGTAACCATCCTTGGCATATTTCAAACCCAACAGTTATGGGTTGTGGCGAGTTATGGGCAAGTTTATCTTTTACCCCTAGAATGTTGATTGAAGTGTCGAACTGCTTAGTTCAGGATGTTGTGTACTGGATAGGAAATTTGTGAGCATGTTGAAGTAATCTTTGGGGTGTGAAGGGATTCTAACAGATTGGGCAATCCTGTTTAGAAAGCGAGAATTGTGCGGTGCTTTCGAGTAGTGAGTAATGTTTTGGAAGAACTCGGTTGATTACCTCGCGTAAGAATTGTGGGTAATCGGTTGACTAAGTATAGTAATGAAAATGTGTTTTCGACACATTGGGGATCATCGAGGAATGGAGAAGGCAATGTTGGGTAAGCAGTGTTTTCTTGCAACAAGAAGAGAGTGAAGATATTATGTCGAAAAGGCGGGTAATCTGAGAGTAAGAGGTTTGGCAAGTGATTCAAAATGTGGAATTATGTTTATGGATTTTGCCGTTAGTAGGTTTATGAACCCCTAGCGTGGGTGTGAGAAAGAGATTAGGACGTACACTGGGGTTTGGGTGTTGAGTAATCTAAACTGTGTGGTTGGCCGAAAGCTTGCACCGTTAATCAGTGAGTTGGTCTTTAGAAGTGGGTTTGGATTCTTCGAAAAGGAATGGAATAGGTGGTTGGGTGTAGTGATTGAAGGACCATAGTGTTAGATTTGGTACTGCGTGGAACAGATTTCAAGTGAATCGGTCGTACAGTGTTAAACAATTTAGAATAGTCTGTGTGAGCATAGTGACTCCATGTTGAGCGAGTGAAGCTGGGTATTATTGCACCTATGGTTGGACGATTGTGGATGCAATGAGAAATTGAAGCATGCGTCATTTTTGGTTCAGTTGGAACTGGTGGATTGCTAAGGTTGTGAATTGTGAAAGTTTTCTTCCATTATGTAAGAAGTTGGAGTGATGACGTTGGGGCGATGTATGTTTAGCGTGTATGAATTGAGTAATACAGATGAGTTGTGATCATTATGGTTCGGGAAAGACAGTGCTTCCGTGTTAGACGTATGTCGTATTAAGAGAGGTTGCTTTGCAATGGCAGGATACCGAATGAAGAAACTCATAATTATGAGTTCTTGGTGATATCTAAGGTTGTTTATATGTTGTGTTGGCGAATTGAGTGGTTGTTTTAGTCGGTGATGTACGTTGTCGTGGTGATGACTCCGGTAAAATCTTTTCTTTAAGGAAGTTGTGTTTAAGCGAGGGATAAATCTGATGGTTTCGTTCGACTATGTTTTTGATCGGATTGGCTTGGGCAAGTGAGTGGAACTAAGTTGGATAGATTGAAAAGTATGAGGCATGAGTCCCAAGTGGGGACAAGGTAAGGTTACTAGTCTCTCCTTGGAAGGGTGTGATTCGTTTCAGGAAGAAAGGGAAGTTAAGACCAAGGTTCGTTGGTCCATTCGTTACCATTGAGCGTGTTGGAGAATTAGCCTATAAACTAGAACTACCCGAAGATCTGCGTGGGATCCCTCCCACTTTTTCTTGTGTCAAACCTGAAGAAGTTCTTGACGGAAACCGACGTGGTAGTATCATTGGATGTATTCGCGTTGATGAGAAGTAAACTTTATAGAGTACCCGGTGGCCATTTTGGACCACAAAGTGAAGAAGCTAAGATCTAAAGAGATCCGGTTGGTGAAAGTGCAATGGAGGTTTCAAAGGGCAAGAAGCGACGTGGGAGGTGGAGGTGGACATGAGGTCCCAATACCCCAGTTTGCTCATCGATGGAATTTCGGGGACGGAATTCTTTTGAGGGGGCGATATTGTAATAACCGGGTTTTTGTAATAAGGGTGAGAGTTGGGTAGAAGTTGTGTATAATCCTAAGTGTGAGGGGTTGGTTGTAATTTTGTCAAAAGTGAGTTTTAGCCCTAATACCTTAGCTCTCTATCTCATTTGGTAAATGTGGCGGCTAAGAGTTTATGAGAGCGAAAAGGGGGAAGGCAAGGAAAGTGAGAAGAAATTGAAGAAGAAAGAATTGTTGAAGTGTTTTTGTGGGGATTCTTCAAGGTTCTTTTATAGAGGAAGTCAACATGTAAAGTTCCCGCGAGATCCGGGCGAGTTTTCTAACTGAAGCTTTATCATTAATGAAAATACGATTATCTTTAAATGCGAGATTTCATTAAATACAAATTATGCTTTACCATTAATGCGAGTTGTATGATTTATCTATTTATATGTCGTTATGTATGCATACATTGAGTCGAGCAAGATGCACAAGTTGGGGGGTGTGGCCCGCCTGTGCTCATACCGGGGGGTGTGTCCCGTTTATACCATTGGGGGGTGTGTCCCAAGTAAGGAAGTATGAATCAGACACGTCGTTGCCTCCGGTGACGGTAGTGTGTGCTGGAAGTTAAAGTTGTTGAAGTGACGTTTTACTTCTTGGAAGTTTATTTTAAAGCGTGTTATTATTGTGTGAGTTTTATACATGCGATATTTATTATAAACGTGGTTATTACTTTGTTGTTGATTAAACGTATGTATATATTATTGTGAGCAAGTACGGCCAAAGTCGTGGGGTGTGTCCCGCCTGAACTCATACCGGGGTGTGTGTCATGTTTATGCCAATGGGGGGTGTGTCCCAGTTAAGGCAGTATGAGTCAGACACTCTGTCACCTTCGGGTGACGGTAGTGTGTGCCAGAAGCATAGTGGAAAGTGTTGAATCATTTTTAACTGAATTGGTTTATGTTATTATAAATCTTTCCTTCATTTTTGTTGTTAACTGTTGTTAAAGGGGACTCACTAGACCTCCGGTCTAACCCTCGCTCTTTCAAAACTAAAAACCTTTTCAGGCAGGCGTGAGGTAGGAAGATCGAGTAAGGATAAGGAGAAGGTATGAGACGGACCTGGATTAGAAGACCTTCACTTTAGTTTTAGTTCCTTGTATTCTCAGTTATGTATTAGGTTGTCTTTCCGCCAACCTTGAATTTTTGATGTTGTTCTAGACCTTTTGGTGTTGTTAATAATTAAAGTTAGTTTTTCTTATTGTCGTGAGACTGGGTTGTTACACCCAATTTGTCAATAGTATAAGTTCAAGGGTTTTTCTATAAGTGATAAATATTTTAGGGGCCAAAGTTGTAAATTAAGGGAACTATAAGAGGAAGCACGACAAAGCATAGCTAGAAGCACGACAAAGCATAGCTATAAGCACGACAAAGCTAGTAGCACGACAAATCTAGAAGCACGACAAAGCTAGAAGCGCGACAAAGCATAGCTAGAAACACGACAATACAAAGCTTGAAGCACAACACTTAAAGCTAGACGCACGACACTGCAAATCTAGAAGCACGGCAATGCAAAACTAGAAGCACGACAAAGCAGTGAGTTTAAGATTTATATAAACCAATTACCCAATCATTCCCTTGATTTTCTGGGTTATCGTTTAAGAGATAAATAGAGGAAAGGAAAAAGGAGAACTAAGGTTAGTCATCTTAGTGATTCAAAGAATCTCTCAAGGAAGTTTTATCGTAGGCTCAGTCACTCGTCGGTGAATTTTGTTATACGTGGTGTTCGGTTGTGGCGGTAATTGCCTGTTTTGCTCATTTGAGTCGTTTTTGCGTATGTTGCTTCAAACTCTTAATAAGGTGAGTTTTTATTTTAACCATTTTCGAACTGAAATGCATATATGGACGAATGATTATTATTTCGATGTTATACCAGATTGGTATATTTGAATTATTACTGTTAACTGTGATATGGTTTTTATTACATATTGTTTATTATTAACACATGCGGCTTGATTATGAATTTTTGGGCTAAAGCGACTTTCACAACAGAAGTCGGGTGTGTTAGGACTGTGATGGTCCGAGCAAGGGTTATATATATAGTGCCCATGAATTTGTTTTGTGTGATGGGCCACAACCGATATTGATTGCGATCTTATCAGGGTGTGTGCGATTAAGTTGTGGTCACTGTTGTGGTTAGTTACCTAGGAGATATGTGCCTGTCTACCAATTTATGATTGACTGACTCGTAGTGTCTGAGAGCCTACTTTGTGTCTAAATGATATATGGCATTATGTCAAAGTGATTTTACTGAATTATTTCTCTGACAAGGATTTACTCACTAGACCGTATGGTCTAACCCTCATTTTGTTTTCAAAATATATATTTCAGGTGAATTTTATATTGAGATTGCTAGCCTGAGAAAAAGGGCAAACAGTAATTATTGTGATGAAGGTTGTCTCCAATTACCGGTTCGCTATTATTGATCGTGTTTTTTATATTCTATTATCAGTTGGGTGATAATAGATCGGGAATGATCTAAATCTCCAGTTAGAATTTATTATTGCAGTTAGATTTATTTCTTTCCGTCGTTGTACTTGAGGTGATTCTGGGAAGATTGTTTTAGTCGATTCATTGTGAAATCGTATTTGGATGGTTTCATGTAATTGTGGTTATTTTTTGAAACCGGGTCGTTATAGCCTCATGCCCTCACGCCTAGACCACCACGATTTTTTATGAAACCATGTCTTTTGGTCAATTATTTTTTTATTTTATATGGTGCCCCTATCAACAAATTTTTCTGGATCCGCCACTGAAAATATTTACCTATTTTCCCTACTAAATATGTAACTTTTGATTAGTAGACTTGTTAAAAGTGACTTACTTTTTAGTTTTTGTTATAGGAATATTATTTAAAACTTAAATAACAATAATAATAATAATAATATTAATATTAATAGAAAAAGAAATTCTAGAATTCTTAATTTTCTAGTTCAGTGTGCTCATATGATATTCACCACATTCATACATATTTTTCAAAGTGCATAACAAATTTTTTTGACTATTTCCCTTTTGAGTTCGGGTTTTTCTTGCTGTTTATATCATCTTTTATAGATTTTTTATAATTTTTTTTAAATAGATAACTTAAAGTTAAAATATCTAGATATAATATATAATTTCAATAGATTTTCTATAATTTCTATAAAATAAAGGAACTAAAAATCAAAATCTCTAAAAAAATTACATTTAACTCCAACAGATAGTCTACAACTTATTTAAAATAAAGAACTAGAAGTCAAATTCTATTATTAATATTACATCTAACTCTAACAACTTCTTTATAATTTATTTAAAATAAAAAACTAAAAGTTAAAATCTCCAAAGAAATTACATTTAACTCCAACTGATTTTCTATTTTTAAGATTTCGACATTCATTATATTATTAATATTATATAAATTTATCATCCAATACAATTTTTTACAAAAAATCCATATAAAATAATAACTATTCAATCTTGTTGGTGGAAATGAATAAAAAATTAATTTCTCTCTACACATCAAGTTTTAAAGAATTCTTTGAACTTGAAATTATCTTTAATTTTCTCTATTTTAGAGAACCGTATATAAAATCTTTTGGAGCAAAATAGAGAACAAAAACTTAATTTTCTCTATTTTTTAGAATCTGTTGGAGATGCTCTTAACCGGTAAAAATTTACTTTAGTCTAGCTTATCTTCATGTAAAGGGGTGGGTGACTTTACCCAAATACAAGACCGGTCCCGGGTTCACCCCCCCCCCCCCCCCCCTTCGTGGCTAGCCTCAGCCGCTGAATGAGTAAAAAAAACGTCCCCTCATCTTGATGTCTTTGGAGGCGAATTCTGTATAGAGCCGGTTGAGATTGTTGGTAATCAACTTTTATCTGAATATGTATTCAGAATATAATAATTATTTGCTAAAAGCTTTTGATGGTTGTATATTTTATATTTATTTTAATAATAAAAATCTCTTTCTAATTATCCAAATATAATATCTTACGAACCAAAATATTCAAAATGATAGGGTGTTTGCGGTCTGATTTAGGCAGTTTAACCTTTCAAACCATAAACCAAACCGTAATGGTGGTTTAAGAAAATCTCCAAGCTGACAGTTTGACAACAAATGACCAAACCGGTCAGACCGGACCACAAAAAGACGATCTAGTCTGATCGATTTAGGCGGTTTGGGTCTTTTATGGGTTTTAAACTAAAAAACATCAATATCCAAAATGAGATTTCTACCAATATAACATTATTAAAAGAAAATAATAGACCGAATTACAAAAGAAACGTCATTCTCTAAAATTAATAAAGCATTGAGCAACTTGAAATAAAATTAAACAAATCCACCGACAAAAGATGGAATTTTGGACAAACGTTGAGCAAGTCGAAGAACGATTTGGAACTTTGTATTTGATTTTTTACGATGGTCTGTTCGGTTCAGATCGTTCCAAAAAACGTTTAAACCGCAGACCGGACCTTACCGTACGGTTTGACTGTTTTTCAAACTAAATCGAATTGTTACACCGCTTAAACCGTCAAAAACGATCTGACTCACTACTAAAATTAATCGTATTACCGACTGCTAAAACCGTCGGCAAAAGGCTTTAGCGACGGTTTTCCGACGGGAAATGACCGTTGGAAAAAACTTGGTCGGTAATATTTACCGACGGTTCCGCTTACCGACGGTTTTCCGACGGGGAGCATTAGCGACGGCTTTCCGACAGTCTCGTTTATCGACGGTTTTCCGATGGGGTACATTAGCGACGGCATTCCGACGGTTCAATTTCCGACGGCTAATATTACCGACAGCTTACCGACTGTTTTTAAAAAACTGTTTAATTTTAGCGACGGTTTTTCCGTCGGTAAGCCGTCGGTATTTTGAATTTTTATTGCATTTAAAAAATACATATTTGCTGCATTTTTATTTGTTTATATATATATGTATATATATATATTATAATATTGCATACAAATTGTCAAAATCCATACATATTCCAAAAATTCACATAAAAATCCGTACAAATATTCACGTAAATCCATACATATATCCATAAAAATCCTACATATATCAAATCTAGTCATCGTCTATACTACCGGGAAAAGGGAATCACAAGCGATACATATATCAAATCCATTTCATCCTCAAATCCTACCGGAAAAGGGGGGATCACGAGAAGTGGGGTCATCGGAAGGCGGTGGTGGATATTGTCGAGCTAACATTGCCTCGATAACTTTTAGTCTGTTTGCCATTCGTATATTCTCCTACTCACGCCGAGCATTCTCCTCTCTCTCAACTGCTCGCTCCTCTTCTATTTTCTGAAGTTTCTCTTTCAATTCTTGCACCTATAGAAATAAAAACGCACAATGAGTAAGTTGATATGTTTGAATTAAACAAAAAATAAAATAAAAATGAACAAAAACTTAACCTCGCTTGAACTGGAACCGACATATGATCTACCGGTACTCAACCCACTTGACAAACCAGTTACCATGTAGCTCGGGTCCATACTCGTACCAACACCAAACATCCGACCTCTTTTCCTTCCCTCGGCACAACGCTCCCAAATTTCAATATCTCCAAGTGGATGGGTGCTCGTGTCAGGTCCGTACGTCTTAATCATTTCATGTTGATAGTCATCCTACGATACATAATTACAAATTAAAAATCGTTTAGCATTATTTTAAAATTTCGGCAGCATAACAACTGTAAATTTAACATTTCCATCCATGCACAACCTGTTTTAAACATTTAACATATAATAAATGAACTTGATAACTCCATCCCATAAACTAATTTGAATGTCATATAAGACGTGCTAACCTAAAACTGTACGAGTATTCAAAATGACATATTCATCTTGCAAACTAATGAAAGAGTAATTACTAACCACAAATTTTTCATCCCTTAAGATAACAGACTGTCCGGTGCCCGACCCTGACGACTCCCTCCCTTTGGTCTTATGGGTCATTTGAAACATCTCCAAGGCTGCTGGTTCACGACCCTCCTTTTACACCTACAAAGTTCGATAGATTTATTAATTTAGTCATTAATAAAACAAAATAAGTTCTAAAACATGATTAAAATTATGTTAACTTACAAAACGCCATCTACGTTGTGACATAGAAATGGAACCCCCGGTATGCTTGGACATCACTGAATCATGTTGTGATTTCCTATTCTTTTTTGCAACATGTGACTTCTTCTTCCATTTGTTTTTGTTCCATTTCTATATAAAACAAATTAATTATAAAAACACAATAGAAGTGTGTATACATAATGTAATTCATAAATATTACATACCTTTGTGATTATGTCACACCAATAGTCCTGGTGAATCCATGACGAGCCAAATGGGATCAAAGCCTCATAATTAGACCCGTTAAATACTACCTGTGCATCATGGGCCTTCTTAATGGCCTCTTCCCTGACATCATGCAAAATATCACCCCAACGCCTATCCAGCATGTGATCCCATGTTGTGCGAACGAGTCCATCAATATCGTCATCCCATATGTAGTTGCTCTATACATACATCACATGATCAATTAATTTAAGATATCAGTGAATAGTTTATGAATTTAAATATCATAAGTACAAACCTTAAAACGTTGGAACAAAAGAGCTCGTGACTCGCTGTCAACATCTCTCCAGGATGTCCAAGGACCCATAAACATTTCCTTCAATATTTTGATGATTTTACGGACAACTTGTTCTTCAGCAAAACTATTACATTTAACATTAGTATTAGTCAACAAAGTTTGATATATGATATTGACAAACTTAACTAATATACGTACTCAAGTCCCAACATCACAATCCTCGGCTTCTGTGAAGGTCTATCGGGTACTCGCGTGTCGGCATTGGGTCCCTGATGGATGTGAGATGACTCTGCAACAACATCCTCGTGGGTCTCTAGGGTGTCAACGTACTCTGTAGAACTGTTGGGACCCGCACCGCCAACAGATGAAGAAACGTAAGTACCTCTACCCCTGCCTCGACTAGAAACACCCTGCCTCGACTAGAAACAGTATCTCGGCCTCCACTACAACCACTACCTCAACCACTAGTAGACATCAAACTACGACCCATATAAAATTGCCTATTACAAAATAATGATGAATTAACTACAAACATACTTTTAAAATAACACATATATAAACATACATCAAATAAACATACACCGATTTGAACAAACTAATCGTCAGAAGAGTGGTCGGATAAAATAAGTTCTTCGTCAGTAGACATTTGATACGAAGTACTATTTCATGCCCCACGATCTTCCTTTCAACACATCCACCCACTACACTAGAAAAAGCGAAGTCCAAAAAACTATCGAGGTTGTGGCAATATTCTTCACTAAGATAACCCCGACTATCATTCCTTTTATACATCCATCCTCTATCCGGACGACTCGACATGCTTCAATAAAACCAAAAATAAACAAAGGCTCAATTTACTTATCTAAGGTTCAATTTCAAATACAAAAATGAATTCTTTCTCAAAACATAAAAACAAGATACAACCATACACATATTCAAATGTAAATTGAGAAGTGAGTCGTGTTTAAGGGATACCAAGTTACCAACTATATTTTCTACTTACTTTATGTTTCTGTAATGAATATGTACCATCATTTCATTTAAGTTTAATATAACATATATGATAAAGTTTCGAGACTTGAAAGAGGATCATGAGTAGAAATTGCGAAGTATCATTGTTACTTTCAGCTCTTGGACTTCAACAATTTCTCTCTAGTCTTTCAGATTCCTTTAGGGATTTCTGCTCTGCCTCTTGTAGTTCCACCAACTGTGATTTCAAAACTGCAAACATAAATAAAATGGTTATGTTATAGAACATGTAAAACTAGAAACAGGATAGTACATCAATTAGTTTCTCATTCCAAATAACCGGTTACCAGAAAACGGGAAAATCAGAATTTTAGTACTATTGTGTAAAGTTTGATTTCTGAACTCTGGGGTAGTCTTATCAACAAACTTGGGGATTTCAACACCTGTAAAGAGAGAAAAAAGGGAACCCGGGGGGGGGGGGGGTAATCACAACTGTGTTAGAGGATCATGAATGTAAAATATAAGTACCACATCATTTTAGGATCAGAAATTCAACAGTAGCTCTACACTGCTTGCAAAAAATGGTATACATATATTCTGAAATTCAACAGCAGCTCTACATTTTAGGATCACCCCCAACCACAATATTTTGTTGTTGAGAGCTCAGGTAAGGTTCAAGGGATTGTTAGTGCAGTTTGCTGTGTATGTCGTCCGGTAGGATTGTTCCTTTTCAAACAAAGGAACATACTATTCTTTATAAACACCAGAAACACAAAAAACCAACAACCCACTACTTGTATTTTGTTCTTTCTTGCTAATATACACAAAAACAACCTTTGTTATTTTGGCTAATAACCCTATCTATTCCATGTTAAGAATCATCATTATCATACGCTCAGAAATATGAAATAATCAAAGTTAAAACAAAAATGTGGATAATGGTATTTCTTTACTTTATTAGACACATCATCATCATACACTTGGCATGTATTGCAAGATGTGCAATAGACACATCAAGTTGAATTCAAAGAACCACATAGAAAGTTGAATTTAAAATTAATATAACCAAAGAAAAACAAGAACCTTCAAAATTTATGTAGAACAAATCTAACAGGTTGTAATTGAAAAGCAAAATACATAAGATAATATACCATTAGAAACAAACAACATCTATAACCATGAGCTCCAACAAACAAGTTAAAACCAATGCATAAAAAGGAATTGGAAGATACCATTAAATGAGATGCAGAGGCATGAGGAATTAGGCTACTACATCAAACCAATAGCTTACAGCAGCTATGGCTTCAGTCACTTTGAGCCACAGATGCATCTTCAACCTTTTAGATATGTGTTTGAAATATCCAAACTACAGAGAACATTTAGGGAAGATTATTTAGTTAGGACAAAATCACAAATTTGCAACTTGAAAATGAGAAACATGACCTTAACCCTTACCAGATTCGTTCAGATTGAGAGGCAAAGAGTTGAGTTGAGTCGTTCAGATTGAGAGGCAAAGAGTGGAGGGACGGTGGTGGTATGGCGGGAGGAGGACGACGGTGGTGTGAGCTTGACCGAAGATGGATGGAGAACTGAGAATCGACTCTTCAATCGTTCGTGATTTAGGGTTATCGACTTTTATTAAACAAAGATGGTTATCGACTTCTATTAAACAAAGATGGTTATTGTTCGTGATTTAGGGTTTGAGAATCGATTGAAGAGATTAAACCCTCTTTCATTTAGGGTTTAACAAAGAAGGTGATTTTGGAGGCAGGGAAAAGTGAAAATACGATTTCAAAAGGGAAAAGACGTTAAAAAGCAGTTTTTTAAAAACTTAAGAACCGAAGGAAAGTGGTCGGTAGTTGATAAAAGTTTGTTTTCCAAAAACTTATTAAAAATAAATAGATTAAAAAACCGTCGATAATTAATAAAATTTCCAAGGTTTTTCGATGACTTATTATAACTAAATAAAAGTTAAAAAATTAAAAGAAACCGTCTGAAAACCGTCGGTAATTGATAAATTTTTTCGACGGTTTTCCGACGACTTATTAAAAATAAATGTAAATTTAAAAATTAAAATGAACTGTCGGAAAACCGTCGGTAATTGATAAAATTTTTCGACGGTTTTGCGACGACTTATTAAAAATAAATAAAAAATTAACCGTGCCGTCGCAAAACCGTCGTTTAGCCGTCGGTAATGCCCAGTATTCTAGTAGTGACTTGACTTACTTCGACCGATTTAAATGGTCCTAATAGTTTTTTAACATCCCTATAAAATGATAATCAACTAATCATACATTCAAAACCGATTTTGCAACTAATTAACCTCCAATGACTTTCTAATTGCAAAAATAAAAAATAAAACAATGTTTATATTAGTTTGTTTAAATGATGATTAGCAAATAGTCATTTAGTCTCATCCACTTCATTTTTGTTTCACTTATTTTAACGGGACAAAAGAACTACATTTTTATCCGGTCAGTTTCGTTACGTTCTAGCCAAATGTCGTATCAAACGTAGGACAATAAATTTGTTTAGTGTTCTCATTTGTTCCATATTTTATCGAAGTTGTGAGCAGAGTCCACGTTCACGGCACCAATTTGTACGGATACAAATCAAATAGTCCGAAAAATTTATGCTTACTGAACTAGAACAAATTATTATCAATTTATCGAATAATATGGTACAATTTTATTGTAGAGTATTCGATTATCGCCATTTATTATTCTTTTATATTTCATGCCAATGAATTAATAATTGCGCCAACAATCACCCACCTCATCAAAAAAAAAAATTACGTGTTTGAACTAAACTAGTCAAAGTGTTAAAATTGTAATTTTTGTTATTCAGATAATATATTTAGGATAAAAATTAAAAAATAAATTACTTTAATACATCTAAAACGATTAATGTTCAAAGACAACTTAATAAATACATAATATAATGGGGAAAAATCAAGCAGACATAATGTTGACTATAATTTAAAGAACGAGTTTCTAGAGGGGGCTAATCAAATGAGAACTCGGTTGTTTGTGATAATCGTGAAATTCAATGTGAGTCACACGTTTGAGATAATGAATAATTATTTTTTAAATAATTATAAAGTGTAATTTAGTAAAAGAGGAATTGACAACTCATTAAATAATTTAATATTACACCCTACTTTCTCTCACTTCTTCACTCACACACCTCTCCTTCCCCTCAATCGGATAATTTCTAAAACTCTAAAAAAAACTCTCGCTCTTATTTCCCAATATCCTAGCCGCCCACTAACTCCAGTAGAAACAACCCCTGGCCGATCTACTCTCCCGCCCCACCTTTTACGATCTGCAATTGCCAATGTACTTGCAACCACGATCACCACCCCTAGCCGCCCGTTTTATTCTTTGTCCATGCCATTGCCGATCAAACTCTAGCCACCACACCATACGTCTACAAAATCCGGCGAAACAAATGCCAGAGTAGAATGAGAAGCAAATGCTGAAGCAGAAGGAAAGGCGATCTCCGATGAAATATTTGAAGTAGATCCAGACGCCCATGAAGAGATCTTCGCCGTTTGCTATCCTCAGTTTTTCCGGCACCAAACTCCTCTTGTCTTCCATGATCCATTGTTTAGGGTTTAAACAATTCTGATTTATGGGTATCACATTAGGTATCACAATGTATATCTCAGTGAATATCACACTGAGGATTGTTTGTATGTATTTTTTTTTAACAATGTTGATGTTTTCAGGTATCACGTTGTGTATCTTGTATTTACTTGGTGTTTGCCAGAATAAGTTCACCGGAAGAAGGTTTGTCGAAGGTTGGAGATCAGAGAGATGAGAGATAAGATTTCTAAAATATCTAAAATGCCCTTTTAATTAAAATTTTAAGTCAAAATTACCAAAATTATTAATTTCCTAATTTATCTTTTGGTTTATGGTTGAGATTGGATCTCACAGTTATCAAAAATTACTGAGTTCTCTTTTGAATGACCCTTTTTAAGGAATCGATTAAGTTGTCACAAAATTCTTGGTTTCAAAGACTTTCCGTTACAAAATCTCCAAGTCATTTTCACCAATGTGAACATGCAAAATTCCAAGCTTTTATTGTCTCATATTCATGGTTTAACATCAATTCAAAGATGAATTTGACCTTTTTGTCAACGTTTTTCTTTCAAAATAAGTTATTATAATTGTATTTTAAAAATATCTAAGGGGTTGTTTGTTTTTTTTAAAAAACCTCTTAATGGTTCTTAAGTCTGAATCGTTCAGACCTTTTCACACACCACCTCTTATTAATCATAACTAAAATAAGACTTCAGACTTTAGACCTCTTAAAAAACAAACGGCACCTAAGTATCCTTTACTTTAGAAAAATTCCTTGTAACTTTTTTATTATTTATACTTTTTTCATAATTTATTACACAATATTCGACTTTCCCTACACCCATAGGTGTGCATGATGATCTTAAGATCAGTATTTGTTGAACAACTTATTTTCAAGTTAAATCTTGATAATCATGAAAAAAGATATATAAGGTTAGAACTTTTTTGGGTCTGGGACGGAATCTTTCAAACCCATTTTCATTAAGCAAAAAGAAAAAGACCCATATCGGATTTTGGATGTGAAAGTAGATTCGATCGAGCTTTATAAGGCTCTTTTGTGCTTTTTTATTCTTAAATTTCGACCTTAAAAAAATATTTTCAACTGGCTTGGGCCCGAGCTCGAGCTTACTTGGAGTGGGCTTCCGACCAGGACTTTTTTGCATCTTTGAAACAAAAATTAAAAACAAATTTACTATTAGCTAAAAGCAAAATAAAATTCCCACGGTTTACTTATCTTTCTTAAAAAACTAATATAGATGCTATCTAATAAGTTACTATAATAAATCTTGATGGGGTTTTTTAGGAACCCATTAAATTATGATAACCTTGAGAACCAGTGCATCATATGTTATTTCATATAATTCTTTTTTTTTTTCATTTAAGACTAACATTTAGACTAACAAATTCTATTGATACCTCCTCCTATAAAAACCTACCATTTTTTCACATCTCCTTCTACACTAAAAGAAAAAAAAAATCAAATCTTTACAATTAAATTTCCACTTTTAACCCTTTTACATAATTTTAATTTTAATACTTAAACTTTATTGATTTGTTTTTTTAACTTTTTTTATATTTATTTGAAACTCTCCTTACTTTTCTATTTTTTATTTTATACCTTAATATATTAATTAATTAATAATTTATTAACGAAAATACATTTTTAATACTACAAATTTAATGATATCTTTTAACGTTAGAACAAATAAATAATAAACTTTATAACTATTATTTATTAAAGTATTAATTTTTTAAAAATTGATTACTCATTATTTTATAAAATAGAACATGTTATTAATGATAAATAATATTTATGATGTTATCAATCATTTAAGTCAATATATTCACGAGTAGGATTACAATTTAAATGTTCTTTGTACATATTTAATTGATATTAATACAAGATATTTAATCTAGTTGCATCATATAATCTCCAATGTTTGCATTGTGGAGTAATTGTGGGCTTTAACTACTCTTCGATTAATACCACTTTTATATAATGGTTACCATTAACATCCCCATTGTAATAGTCATATTTTAAATGATAAAATTTATGGGGTACTTCTTAACTTTTCATTTAATAAAATAATTAAATTCAAAAATATTCAATATTGACTCATTTTGAAGGTATTGACGATGTGATTATAATTGAGTAATTTATAGAACAACGTAATTTTAATCTATTTTATTTAATACATGATTATTTATTATTATCATATTTTAGTGACAATAGTCTTTTTTTTTTGTGAAAAACTAGTTGTGTACTCGCGCAATGCGACGGGATGTGATATTCATATAAACATAAAAAAATGCAAAGTATAAAAACGTATTTATAAAATAAAACACAATCGGTTCGATTTTATGTAGAGTGTGAAAATGAAAAGAAAAAAGTGGTGTTATGACTACGAAAACATTTTTCCTTAATTACCAATGCTTGTTAGAGTCAACATATAAACTAAAACATAATCTTATCAAACAAAAATGATGTTGAACAAAACTCTTAAGTATAATTGGATGGCGTCATGGTCAATTCCAAAAAATATCTTCACCGTCATATAATTTTCCAACTGTTTTATCTAGTGTAAGGCAATGTGATACATCCTTCTCTCAACTCCTTGCAATTTAAATTCAAGAAATAAATCTTTATTCATGGCACTTCATTCTATACTTCTCCTCTATTTTTTTAAGGTTAATATCTTTAATTGGCAAATGACTTAGAAGAAGATCAAATGATTATATGATTTACATAAGAATCAATGTTAATTATCTTGTATTTAAAATTCGAATATCTTTATCACTTACTCCTCAAACGTAAAAGAAGTTCTAGGTAATAAGTTGTACGCTTGAAGGGGAAACCGATAATAGAATATTAATAGAATGGTTTTTAATAAAACACGGTCTAAAAATAAAAATTACAATAGAAATAAACCAATAAATTAATTTATGACACATACATAGAAATAACGTATATCCATCTTATCTTGTGTATCAAATGCACCCTTATATAAATACAAGAAGGGCTTCTATGTGATTAACTAAAACTTTGAGAAGGATTTAAAAAATCCAACCAGTGTTCTCGTCATGCAATTCAAATCATGAGATTTCCACACGATCATCTATCTGGCAGGGCAAGAGCCAAGAAATGGTGGTGGTGGGGCTGGGGCTGGGGCTGGGGCTGGGGCTGGGGCTGGGGCTGGGGCTGGTGGGGTGGTGGTGGTGGGGGTTAAAAACCAAGCTTATGAGGTTTCATGCCTGCCTTGAGCGAAAATCTTGCACCCAAATAGCTTATCAAAGTTACGTCTAGTGTCTTTAGGTCGTCTTTCTTTCCAAAGTATTTTTCATTGAACTTCTCTACATTTACCCCAAAAAAGTCACCTTCGTTGATGTGGCAATAATGTATGACTAATTAACCCTCCTCAAAGGAGCATCATTGATCTTAAAGGGGCCTACAAAATGAAAGATGTATTAGAAAAGAGTGACCATCATCTCTTCCAAGGAGATCTTTACCAACACGTTCATCAATTATCCAAAAAAAGGACATAAATTTAGATTACAAAGAGACATAGAGAATCAAAACGTAGAAAACATTAAAAAATATAAGGTGGTCTTTCCATAAAGGCATCCCATATATGAATAAACTAATGATTGTATGAGTGATTTGTCTACCAATTAAGATCAATCTTTAAAGGGAAAAATAAGCAATCTGAAAAAATGCATCAACATATATACAACAAATATCATTCTCGATAAAGCATCTCCGTGTTTCATATTCACTAATTAAAACACATTATTAGAATATATATATATATATATATATATATATATATATATATATATATATATATATTTACACATATAGATACCATCACTTTTCAAAACATATTCTATTTTAGTACATATATGATTATGTGTATTTCTCTTTACCCACAAACAACATCATCTATATCATATACAATATAGTTATATAACTTCCTATCATCAAAATGGAACAACTCAGTAATTGTACAGATTTAAAAAAAGCAAAGTAGCAGTAATTATCATAATTATCAGCAACTGCAAATATCAGAAAAAAGATGTGTAAACTACCTTAAGCAAATAACAGTTATAAACATCAGACATCAGATAGAGAACTAGTGTTATACCCGTCTGTTGGTCGGGTATACGACATGACTTTAATTTAGATTCAATTATTTGATTGGTCACTCTATTCATTATTGTTGAATGTTTTTTTCAATCGAGCAAGAAGCTTATTTAAACTATAACCGACTTTCCATAAACGTAAAACACACCGATCATTCACGTGGATGAAACTTTTAATTGAAAAACTAATATCACACACACTAATAGTTCAAATGGATGACAATTTTGTAAGAAAGTATGATTATATCTACCCTCAAAGCCTCCAATATCGCCGTCATCTCCACGTCAATCTAAAAGCGTAAGTCGTTAGGGCAGCAAGTACAATTATGTAGATTGGTTGTCGCATACAGCTTGCAAAGCAGAGCTTGTTTCACCCACCTGCTCTTTAATAACACTTAGGGTCGTTTACTAAACGTTTACCAAAATTATTTTATCTTATTATTTAAGCATGACAAGGACCGAAAAGCTTACTCGGTAAGTGTGAGAAATGACTCTTACCCAACAAACACTTATCGGGTTTAAGATACTTACCAACAATCCATTTTCATGGTCAAGAATGTTAGACGGTAAGATAAATGAAGATAAATCTCTTACTAGTAAATGTTTATCCGGTAAAAATTTGGTAAACGACCCCTTAAACTTAACTTACAGGGTAAGATTTTCAATCCTTATAAATAGTAGCCAGCTCAAATTAATCAAACAAACATATTCCTATAGCTTGTAAAATGTACCCTTTTAATCTGCTCTCTTTAGGCCGGGTTCTTTGGGGCTGGCGTGTTGCTTTTACAGTAGTTCAGTAATCCCTTTTTCGGTTTGTAATATGTATAAAGAATAAGAAAAGATTGTAAGGATTCATGTATAGTTTATAGGTTCGATTGCACCACCTTTGCAATGACAATCACAAAGAAAATACAGCAACTCTTTTTTCGTCTCTTCTTATGTATGTGTAGAAAGTGAAAGAGAAGAGGCAGTAAAACATCAATAGATCTCAAGAATACTTCTATTAGCACCACAATTCTTTCCTTGTATTTTCAATTTCTTTCGTATTTTAAACCTCCAACAAACATACAAACATTTAAAGGGTTGGAGGGTTCATGGATCAGTTGCTAAAGATAATTGATGTTGCTAAACAGAAATATGATATTTTTAATCACATGAAGTAATCATCTCGAATTTATACACAAAACAGTATAAAATGCTCAAACAACTTACAATAGCATCAACATATCTATATTATAAAAAAATCCTTCATCAGATCACAAGGCACGAAGAAAAATTTATTGTAGAATTTTTTTAGAAGTGGGGTAGATCCATTACAAAGCATCAATAAGTGTTAAGGTGGTGATGTGGGGTAGATCAATTGCAAAGCTAATAAAGATAAAATTGAAGTATACCTTAAACTCGGATGGATCCACAGTCGGATTTAGACCTCTTTTTTAAGGTCGGATTCAGACATCTTGATAGAAGTATTGTAGAAATAAAAATCTAAATCACTTCAACTATCAATGAAAATACAAAATCAAAAATTTATGTCATTACAGCTCCAAGTCCAACAAAACCTTTTAAGCCAAAACGTAAAAGAAATCCACAAAGATTATTTTTATTTGAGGTTAAAAATGCATATGGTAATATTCTTTGACCAATTATCAACACTTAAAGAATTTTTCCCAAGTGAAAATAGCTTCGTTGTATAGCATGTAGCTCCCATTGTAGCTGCATGAGTCCCAATACACTGTGACATAAAATATTGGCATTATGCCCTCAATTTATTCTTTCACATATTTTGCAGTGGAAACATCATTAAATAGACAATTAATAGCAATAAGTTGCAGATAAAACATTGTGTTAATATGAATAAAAGGATTAGGGGAGATTACCCTCTTGCAAAGTCACATCTGAAATCCTGAAAACCTAGAGTTCAAGCCTTTTTAGCCAACCAATTATATATAGATGAAGAATCGTGTGAGAAAAAGAGTTAAGGTGATAAACGTAAGACAGGATTCGAACCATTAGTCATTTTTTATCTTACCCCCAACCCATTACCCCAAAAATTAATAAGGATTACACCTATACCTTGAAATGATGCCACGAGCGTGTCTAGTGAGCGGTACTGTAAAGTTTTGGAACGCAATGACATTAATGGCAAACAATAAAACTGAAGCACAATGAGCAGATTGTTAAGCTCAGGAATAAACAAAATATGCCATAAATCCATAATCAATTAGCAGCATATGAAAGAAAATTTGAGGATGTATGTGTCATATACCTGTGCATCTTCCACTACGCTCAACGACCGTGCTATCTATGTAAAACCGTGAGCTCCAGAAAACTCAACATTTTGACTGGCACAAAAAAAATTATGAACTTATCATGGAACTCAGAGCAGCAATACGAAAGGAAAACCGTTAACAAACCAGCGCATGCATGAAATTGATGGTTGAAATATGGAAAACGACAAAAAATCTAATGAAATATACTTGAACATGAAAAACTTAAATTGAAATGGCGTTAAAACGGAATCCAACTGAAACTATATGAAGCTGATTATTCGGCCAAAATCAAATGTGTTATGGTACAAAAGAAGCGACTGGATGATTGAATGATACAATGGTTGACATAAGACAATCAATTTAAACCTAGCCTCTTCCAGATGATTGGAGATGGTTTAAATTAAAAAGGGGGAAGAGGACTAACCTCTCTTGACCAGGGCCCATAGCTTTAGATTTGAACATACTTAGTAGGTTTAGAGCCCACAACTTCACATAGTTCATACAACTGATTAGCAACCATATAGTACGTCAAGACTTGTCAAGCAAAAATATAGATACTCTAAACAGCAAAAATAAACTAAGAAACGGAGAGAAGCAATGGAGTGTGGTTGTGTTTGATCAAGTAAGCAAAGGAAATGGAAGTACGCGAGAATTGAAAGAGAGGGACGAAAAATTGGCTTCAAATAAAATCTCTTTTACAAAATAATGTATAGAGTTGATACCAATTTTGACTTCATGTAAAAGGTTCATAATTCATCTTCATCTTCATCCTGTCCTACAGCTTGGTGTCTTTGTCTTGTCAATTTGTCATCATATCACTTAGAATTCATGAAAAAATTCATAGCTCAAATACATTGGAAATTACTTAAATACAAAGCATTTTGTAATATAAATTACCCAAAAGAGTCAAACGCCTCAACAATCTTCATATGACATTGATTATTGCAAATTTCCTAGCTATGCCAAGAGAATAAGACCAACCCATCCTTCAGTTATGAGACATTCCTTGCACTTAGTTCACCAAAAAATGAGCTAATAAAAGGAGAGGATCTTTGAAATACCTTTTCACTCAAGCCTATGATATCTATGACCACAGGATTTGGAATTCTTCCATATGTAAATGCAACATTAATTGTTCAACTGTCAAGATTTTCTTCAACCTGTATATACCTACCAAAAATATTTTAATCAGCTTCTTCTAGGTTGGAATTTTTGTTTTTGGAGAAAGTTGGAATAAACAATAATTGGCTTGAAACGAAAAGTGCAGCTAAATAAATGTTAAACATGTAGTTTTTTATTGTCATTTGGCATATTAAGGAAGAAGAAATGAGAACAATTGAGATACAATTATTTGAATGAAAAAGAGATTAAGGGGTGTTTTACTAAATGCATACCATGGAAAAATCACCAACCTCAATTACCATATCGGATTACATTAAGCACTAACCGATTATGAGTCTTCTCCCTCACCGAATAAGATTTTTGTTTCTTTCTATGCTCACTCGGTAAGCTACTACTAACATCTCTAAACAGCCGCCTAGGACAACTCTAAACAACCTCTAAACATGGCCCAAAATAGTCTCAAAATGACATCCAAACAGTCCTTATTGCTGCTTATTTTTAGCTACAAGCAACCCCTTTAGCTGCTGATTTTTAGCCACAAAACAGCCCTTTTAGCTGCTGATTTTTACCCACAAAACAATCTCTTTAGCTACCGATTTGGAGCCTGCCAGTCCATCAATGAAGGTTGCACCCTGCTGCTTTTTTCTGAACTAAAAACAGAACACAAACAGTCCCGAATGAAACCATATAATTATAAATAGTTGCATTAGCCATTCCCAAAGAAAGGCCGTACAGAAATTGAACGTAAACGATGGTAACAATTTCCCATATTTCAAATTGGAGGGTGTCATGATATAAATTCTTTAAACTTTTCAAGTTATCTTCAAAATTACCACCAATAGAACCAATCT
Source organism: Arctium minus (assembly GCA_954870635.1). Lineage (NCBI taxonomy): Eukaryota > Viridiplantae > Streptophyta > Magnoliopsida > Asterales > Asteraceae > Arctium > Arctium minus. The sequence continues at coordinate 34,801,536 of OX941097.1, read as the reverse complement.
CTAAAAAAGAGAAAGGAAACGGAAAAAAAATGCGAAGAACATCTTACCTAAAACTGGAGCATCCTTCGACCGAAGAAACTCGTCACTGAAAACGGAAACCAATATATGGTCTTGAATCAGTAAGGGGAAAAATTGGATCAAAACATTAGTACGGGAAGAAAGATTCGAACACACATTTTGATGGTGATAATGGGAGGATTTGAACCCTAAAACACAACATTTTGAAGAGGGAAAGGAAGAAAATATAAACTAACCATATGTAATAGCGATGGAGTCAATCAAATTAAAAAAACCTTAAATTTTCAATACAATGGTGAAATAACATAATCAAAAAGCAGATGAGTTGGAAAAGCCAAAACCTGATGCAAAAGCTGGAAAAACAACATCCGAAAATGGTTTGTTGCTATCAATTTTGAGTTGTATGTAAAGATGGAATCCAAAACCTGTCAATACAAAAAAAAACATATACAATCTTACATAAACCAGGCAAGCAGACAATCGAGGATTGAACCTCTTAATAGAGAAAGTATACAAAATCAAACTTCAAAATCAAGAATATGAAAATAATAGGAGAGTGGGAGAGGGAGAAAGATATCAAAGAACAAATAAATCCTAGTATTCCTTACCTGATGCAAATTGATTTAAAGAGGAGATTCACACAGAGACTTCACTGGCAGATTAGGTTTTTTCGCTTGAACCTAATACCTTGAACAGAACCCTAATCTTGAATCAATAAACATCATCCTGAAAGCTAATCGTAGTCTTAGGTTCAGAGAAGAGTTGGAATCGTCGTCTGATTATCGATGAGAGCGTGTCTCTTGAAAAATGAATCGAGGGAGAAGGCGAGTGGTTATGGAGGGCATAGTCGTGCGGAATTCCGATTGAAGGGGAGGAGCGGCCGAGTGGGGCTGGAACTCCATAGAAACAGGTGTGAGGGAAGAGTTGTGGCGGTTGAAGGCGAAGACGTGGAGTCGTGCAGAGGATGCAGGCGTGAGGGGAGAGAGGGAAACGGAAGTGGGCTGATTTGGGGGTGGGGGATTAAACTCGTACAACCGTGAAATTAGGAATTTGAATGGTCCAGATTAAAACTTGACTGAATTTAAACGGCTCAGATCCATCCAAAAATGGTTACACTCGGCTCCATCCATATATATATAATTGTTAGATTGTTAGTTGTGCATAGGGGTGCTCACGGGTTGGGTTGGACGGGTTAAAGGCACTTGAACAACCCAACCCAATGTTTACGGTTTGAAAAATCTCAACCCAACCCAATCAAAAGTGCAACCCAACCCAACTCAAACCGTGCGGGTTGGGTTGGTAGGGTTGAAATTTAATACATCATTTCACAATCTAACTAAGAGTTTCCGCTTAAAAAAACTAAAATCAAAACGGATATATAAAAATAAGGTTAATAAGAGAAGATAATAGATAATAGTAGAAGCAGAGTTGTCAGGATCGAATTCTCAACAAGAATTAATTCTCAGAAACAATATCAAAGAAGTTTGCGGAATAACACTTTGATATCCAATGAAATAGTAAATCAATACAGAAAATATGAGGAACAAACTGTAAACTTGTATTGAATGCTTTGAAGTTACAGAATTACACACTCAACCTCAATATTGATGAACAGGCTCACCAATACGAATTCTACTTCTCTAGAATTAGGATCTATGCCTTGAGGTTGATTTTCTCTAAAAGAATGAAAACTAAAAAAATTGTTATTACCTATTCTAAACAATACTATATATATATACTGAATACAAAGATAATTACAATGAATAAAATATCTTCAGTATATCTTCTATGTATATCTCTAAGCTTCCATGTATATCCTTTCATACGAATCTTCATCATATAAGCAGTATTAATCTTCAGCAGCATTAACTTCCTTCTAGCAGCCTTAACTACTAAGCAGTACTAACCACTAGCAGTACTAACTAGCTAAGCAGTACTAACTTTGTTCAAGCAGTACTAACTTTGACTAGCAGTATTAATTAACACTAGCAGTAGTAACACTCAGCAGTACTAACCTTTATGTCTTCTAGCAGTATTAATATTGAACCAGCAGCATTAACCACACTTGATGAATTCTTCAGTTCCCAACAATCTCCCCCTAACTTGACTTTTAAGAAAAGAAGTCAAGTTCTTCAGATCTTCTTCAAGATGCTCCCAAAACTCCATTATGGTCTAAATTCCTGTGTTTGCATCCAATCCCAAACTCTGATTGATGGTTCTTTGAATCAAGTATTTAGCCATTTCTGAATCTGGAACACACCTTAACTTTTTCTTCAACATGGCATGTAGCTTCAATCTGCTATGATTATACACTCTATCCACTAGGAAGTATTCAGTGTGATTTAAATCCAAAGTCACTGTATATACTCCACTAATTTCATATAGAGTCCAACTGTTTACTGATTTGAAGACATCTTTGATCAAGTGCTTTACTTCTTCAGGTTTGAACATCATACACAGATACTCTATCACCAGTTTTGTAATTGAAATCCCTGGAGCTTTCAACTGATCTGCATACAACTTCATCCCTATATCAAACATTTCTTCAATATCAGACCTTGAGCATGTTCTGACAATTTTAGCCCAAGCACTGTAGACTTCATACTTTTCATCTTTTCTCTTCAGTCTGATATACTTCTTGCCATCTACTTCCAAAACATCCCAGTGAATGACTTCAGGAGGTTTAACTCCTACAGGTTCTGCTGCAATTGGTTCAGGCACTTTGTCCATCACAACCATGTACATCTTGACATCCTCAGTACTTGCAGGTTCTTTCATTGTAGATGACTCAGGTGCCTCTTCTTCTTCAGCAACCTTTTCAGCCTCTTCTTCCACTAATCTAGGCTTCTTTGTAGGCTTTCTCTTGGCAATCATCTTTGTTCTTTTTAAAGTCCTTAGACTTTCACCAATTGTTATTTCCTTCTCTGGAGTTTCTTGCTCATCAGGGAATGGTTTTTGTAAGAAATCATTGCTTTCTTTCATTCTTTTCTCCATTTCAACCCTTGCAAGATCATCCCCTTGAAGCTTTATTCTCTCAGCATCATACATCTTCTTGAGATTCTCAAAAGACATTTTTGAAAACATCTCTACCTTGACACCTACTGCACCCTTGAGGAAAGTAATCATTTTCTTTCTCTCTTGAGCACCCAGGTATGTCTTTGAAGGTTGTCTTTTCCTTGTAGCCATTTTGATCTTTTCAGACTTCCTCAAAGATGTGGCTTTTTGCTTGGCTTGTTCTGTTGCTAAGCTTTGTTGATAGGCTTTGTTTAACTCTGCAGCCATTGCTTTAGCTATCTCTCTATCTTTTAGTACTTGCATGGTTTCTGCTTCTTCAAATTCAGCCTGTATCTTTCTAGCTAGAGCTTCATCTGATTCAATCAGCTTCTGCTTTTTGATTGGTTTATCAGATTCAACTAACTTTGCCTTACCTTTATCTTTACCCATCTCCTTCTCAATGCTAGAGTTCTTTGCTGCATCACCTCTTTCTTTTATGACAACTCCTTTGGCCTTTGAGGTGACCTTGGGAGTATCATGTTTTGCTTTGATGAGTGTTTCTGCAACCTCAAGCTCTGTAAGGACCTCTTTTACTTGTTCTGCTGCTTCTTTCAGCTCAGCAGTATTAACCATTTCTGCTGCTTTACTTGAACTGGCAGTATTAATGGTTTCTGCTGCTGGCTCTGTTTCTGCTGCTTGCTCATTCTCCCCCTCAACATTATGTTTTTCCTCTTGCTCCCCCTTAGCTTTGGCATCAGCTTCTGACTCCCCCTTTTTGGGAGCATCAGTCACTGGTCTCCTCCTTCTGAGCACAAATTGTTTCTTCTTCTTTTGCAGAATCAGTTTCCTTACCATTTGCTTCAACTTGATGATTTGTTCTTGTTGTGACAGTACTATGAGTTTTAGCTCTTCTATATCTTTGCCCTGTTTGAGTACATCCATGTTGATGTTGCCCATTGCCTCCATCAATTCATTATAGTTATATCTGTCCTCACCTTCTCCAGGAGTGTTACCCCCTATTGAAGGATCATTGGATCTTTTAGTAGTGGAAGTCTTCTGCCTAGCAGAAGCACTATCCACCCCTGTGGTTTCTTGGCACCAGGGACCTTCAAATGATTGCTCATTCAAAGTTGCCATGGGGGAGGTCTTATTGATGTTACCACTTTCCTCCTCTGTGCTAGCAGGAGTAGTGGCAGCCTCATCACCCATATGCTCTACCTCCTCCTCAGAGAGCACCTCCTTTGGGTTGGGAGACACCCTTGTGGTTTCCCTTTGGATATTCTCTAGGGGAGAATTCTCCCTTAGAGGGCTTAAAGGCTTAGTTGGTGATGGTACAAGAAGGGAAGGAGCCTTCTTTACCTGTTTCCTTGTATAAGTTTGGGTAATTGGAGAAGTGGGCTTATTCAGAAGGGACTGTGGAATTGATTTTGAGAGGGAAGGTTGGGCTTGGCTAGCAGTGGGTTTGTCTAATGGGGGCCTTGACCCTGCTGCCATACCTTCATTGGTTTGTGTTGGGTCATCTGAAGATTTGAAGATGACCTCCTGATCTTCCATCTTATATCATCCTACTTAGAATATGTTTAAGGTTCTTTTAGCAGCTTGGTTTCTATACAAATGTTCGGTGAAGTCGAAGATCAGCCGAAGAAGACAAAGAAGGAGTACATCTCTCAAAGCGGATTGAAGATAGTCTCCTCAGCCTAAAGCCAAGCATGCCCAAGTGATCAACACCATCAGCCAGGATGGTGTCAATCACATGTCTCTCAGGAGTATGAAGGTGTCCTCACATCTTCAGGAGTTGAAGACCTCTCAGGTCTTCGGCAGCCGATGATCTCATCTCTCCTTAGAGTATGAAGGTGTTCTCACATCTTCAAGGAGCAGCCGAAGATTTCTCAAGTCTTCGGTAGCCAATGATCTCTCCTTAGAGTATGAAGGTGTTCTCACATCTTCAGGAGCCGAAGATCTTTCAAGTCTTCGGCAGTCTATGCTTAAGGATTTCTTTCAAACACATTGTACTTTCTGACAAAGTATATTGTGATATCTTGCATTGACGTGGACCTCATCTGGAGATCAGATAAAGTAAGCTTTGTCTCCTACACTCTTTTAAGGAAAGGTCCACACCATCCCTGCAGGTCAACACTTCAAGACAAAGTCACTCCAAGACAAAAGGTACATCATGTACCATGCAGAAGACCTGTGTCCATCCCTTGCTCAACAGGTGTCTCATGCATTTAATGCATGAGGCACTATAAATATGAAGGATGGTTCAACATGCAAGATAACCAGCTCTCTACCTTCAAGTTCTCTAAGTGCCTGGCAACTTTCTCTCTACGAAGATCTTATTGTTTTCTAAGTGTTTTACAATTGTTCTTCATTCTCTATGTGTAAGATTGTTTGAACATATCTCATATGTTCTCTTCCGCAACAATCAAAGTTTTCTATGTGTAATTCTTGATTTCAAATCAATAAGAATTAAATTAAGTGAAAAACTGTGTGTATTGTATTCAACCCCCCCTTCTACAATACTTTGCTTATTTACTTACTGCTATTTGGGACCAACAAGTGGTATCAGAGCGGTTTAGTTTAATTCAATAAACTAGATCCGTAATGGCAGCCTCTTCTTCTTCTTCTTTAAACAATGCTTCTTCTCAAAACACCACTGCTGTTTCATACGACAATGGCTCTATAGCCAAACCACCAAAGTTTAACCCCAATAACTTCTTCTTGTGGAAAAGTCGTATGATACTCTTCTTAGAAGTAGTTGACAGCAGATATCCTACTATCTTACATGAAGGTCCTTTTCTTCCTAGGGTTTGGGACCGGTACAATGCCAAAAAGGCAGATAAGGGAAATGCTGATGAGGACTCTTCTGAGGAAGAAAGAACTCCAGCAAATGGGAGATACATTGTAAAGGATCCCAGCAAATATAATGATGAAGACAGACGTCTTATAGCTCTTGATACTAAAGTCAGAGCCATCATTGCCCTTTCTCTGCCTGATGAGGTCTATCACTCCCTTGTTAACCTTTCTACCGCTAAAGAAATGTGGTCCACTCTGTGTGTTCTTTATGAAGGTACGTCTGAGGTGAAAAAGAGTAGAAAGATTGCTCTCGTTAGAAAGTATGAACTCTTTTCGTATGAAGAGGGGGAATCTCTCTCAGACTACTACAATCGCTTTAACAGTCTTCTCAATGATCTTAAACTTGTGGGTCGCATATATGATAATGAGGAAGTCTTGTGCAAGTTCATGGACTGTCTTCCTGAGTTTTGGGAAAACATTTGTACTTGCATCAAGTCTACCAAGGATCTTGACTATATGCCACTCACTGCTCTTTATGGCACTCTCTTCAACCATGAGCAGACTAAACTGCTTAGGAAGTCTATCACAAAAGACATTAAAAGCTCTTCTCTAGCTCTTGTCAGTGATTCTTCCAAAAATACTGTGTGTATTCCTCGAATCACCTATCCCTCCGATTCTGACCGTGATAGTCAAGAGGACCCTAATGATCCTTCAGAAGCCTATCTTAGTGAGGCTGATGATGAAGGTGAGGAAAACTCCAGTAACCCTCATTTCTCTTCTAGAAAATCTAAGTTCTCAAGAAAATCATCTTCAACTTTTTCTAAAACCACTCCCTCTGACAAATCAAATGAGGAATGTTACAGGTGTGGGAGGAAGGGACACTTTGCTTCTGAGTGCAGAAGCAGGTCTTCTGATAAATCCAGACTACCCTCCTCTAACCATACCTCTTCTAGGTTTGTCAGAACCAAGTCTAATTCTTTTCAACCCTCTTTTCAAAAATCAAAAACTTCTGCTCCTTCAAACTCTGACCGTGCTGAAAAGTACAAGGCTAAATACAAGAGAGAAAAGGAAAGGAATGCTCTGCTAGCCAACAAAGGAAAAGGTCTTCTTGCCGAATCTCATGATTGGGCAGATGAACCATCTTCCGAAAGTGACAATCTCTGCTTTATGGCTAAAATAGATGATGCTGATGATGGTGAAACCTCTTCCACCTCCATGGCTCTTGTGTCTGCTGAGTGCTCTACCTCATCCACTCAGGTACATCCATTTTTCTCTCTCTCTGATGCTGAGAAAATTGAAGCCTTTGACTCTTTGATCATTGACTTCTATGAAGCCAAGGATGCAAAGAAGAAGGCAAATGCTCAGATAAAATCTCTTTCTTCTCAGCTACAAATCTGTCTTTCTCAGTTAAAACACTTTGACAAAATCAAGGTTGAGCTTGAAGATTTGAAAACCATAAATTTTACTCTTGCTAAAGAGAAAAATAACATTCTTAAAAGGTTTAAAAAGGAGCAAGAAATTGTGAAAAGGTGGACAAGTTCCTCCAAAAACTTAGAAAGGATTTTTCAGGATCAAATAACTTGTGATGACAAGTCTGGACTAGGCTTTGGAAAATCTGACCTTGAACCTCCATCTGACTCTCATGTTCCTTTCTCTCTTCCCTCATTCTATGAATCTTCTGAAGAGAACTATGACAACTCCAAACCTTTGGACTCATCTGACCCCTCTAAAGATCTCAAGTTTGGAATGTTCATCAAAGCTAAGAGCATTGATTCACCTAATGAGAGTGAGGAAGCCCAAGACTCAAATGACCCTTCTAAACCCATTGTTGAGTCTATGTCTTCCTTAAAAATAAATGAGGGTTCCTCTTCTAAACCCAAACTCTCTAAGACTCCAACCAGAGATCCTCAACCTTCTTCAAGGAAATTTTCTTCTTCTGAAAAAGGAAAATCAGACGTTACCGATATTCCTCCCAAAAGGAAACTTCCCAAGGAAAACTCAAAGAAACCATATTCTCTTCATATCCCTAGACCTCTGATGTTGAAAGAGCTTCATTCCAAGACACATTCTTCTATTTCTTCAGTTGACTCTCGCAAAGGTATCTTGGGTCCTAAGCCTCTTGACTATCCTCTAACCTCTAAGGCCATGAAAGTCAATATGACCAGTCATCACAAGGAAGGTGATCAAAGCTCCAAAAAGGTTTTTATCTATAGAAAGTGTTATATCTGTGGTAATACCTTTCACCTTGCTAAGGATTGTCCTATGGAAAGACCTGATAAAAATGCTTCCAAGGATTCTTCCTCTTCTTCTAACTCAAAAGGACCCATTTCCAAATGGGTACCAAAGAAATGACTTCTCTGTGATTGCAGGTGTTTGAGCATTAACAAATCTTATGAAGGAATGTTAGTAGGATATTCTTTCTCTTCAAAATCCTACTTGGTCTACCATCTTCAGAGGAAATGGATCTACTCATGTGAAGTTTGATGATCTTAAGTCATCATCTCTTCATGAGATGATGATTGGTGGATATCATCATGTGTTGGTGAAGATTCTCATAATCTTTCATCTAACTCAAATCCATATGTTTCTTTCACCTCAAACACAACCCATCAAAATGGTGACCTACCCATCTTCTCATCTCCAATCCCTAATCTTCAGATAGTCTTCTCTGAAGATCAAGATCTCTCCTTTCTCCCATCATTACATTTCACACCTACCGATCTCATTTCTCATCATATTACCTCTCCTTCCTCCATCATCAATATTTGATATCTCATTCTCGTCTCAACCTCAAACTTCACCACAAATCATCCCACTTTCTCAACCATACATTCCTTCTTTACCTATTCCTGTCGATCTTCCATCTATCTCTCTCAAAGATGTTCCATCCAACTCTCTCCTACAACATTCCTTTCTTCCTCAACTAACTTATTATAACGAAAAAAAAAAAAAAAAAAAAAAAAAAATTCCCGTCTACCGAAGGTACTGTTCATCGGCCGAACAAAAAAAAAAAAAAAAATTTTCCCGTCTACCGAAGGTACTGTTCATCGGCCGAAGAAAAAAAAAATAAAAATAAAAATCCCGTCTACCGAAGGTACTGTTCATCGGCCGAACAAAAAAAAAAAAAAAAAAAATTTCCCGTCTACCGAAGGTACTGTTCATCGGCCGAACAAAAAAAAAAAAAAAAAAAAAATTCCCGTCTACCGAAGGTACTGATCATCGGCCGAACAAAAAAAAAAAAATTTTTTTTCCGTCTACCGAAGGTACTGTTCATCGGCCGAACAAAAAAAAAAAAAAATCCGTCTACCGAAGGTACTGTTCATCGGGAGAAACAAAAAAAAAAAAAAAAAACCTTCGGTGGTACTGTTCATCCACCGAAGATTTAAAAAAAAAAAAAAAAAAAAAAAAAAACATTTTCGGCTACTGTTCATCGGCTACCGAATTTCAAAAAAAAAAAAAAAAAAATTTTTTTCGGTGGTACTGTTCATCCACCGAACTTTAAAAAAAAAAATAAAAAATAATTCGGTGGTACTGTTCATCCACCGAACATTATTAAAAAAAAAAAAAAATTTGTATTTTTTTTAATTTTTTCGGTACCTCTCTCTCTTCCTCCCCTCTCTCTTCGGTTCCTCTCTCTTTCCCTTCTCTCTTTCGGTAGCCGAAGCCACCATCACCTCCCTCCTTCGGCTCTCTCTCTCCTCCCTCCCCTCTCCCTAGCCGAATCCCCCCCCCTCCCTTATACCCACCGAAAATCTCTCTCCCCACTCCCTCCCCCCCCCCTTCGGCTCTCTCTCTCTTCACTCCCTCCCCCCCTCTTCGGCCCTCTCTCCCTACCCGAACCCCCTCCCTTCGGCTCTCTCCTTCTTCCCTTTCCTCACCAAGCCGAACCCAACACCCCCTTAACCTTTTTTTTTCTTCGGCTCCCCTCCCCCCCCCCCCCACCGAACCTCACCTACCCCTTATACCTCCCTCAACCCACCGACACCTTCCCCCCCCTTTCGGCCTCTCACACCCACCGAAACCCTTACCCACCAACACCACACCACCCAATTTTTTTTCTGCCTTCTCTCCCTCACTCACCTTTCCTTCGGCTCCCTCTCTCCCTACACCTACCAAAACCAAAAATCCTCTTATACCCACCGACCCCTCCCCCCCCCCCTTCGGCCCCTTCTTCGGCCTACCCTACCCACCGAAATCCCAAACACCCCCTTATTACTTCCTTATTCCACCGAATACATCCCAACAACCACCACTTATTTTTTTCGGCTACCATCCTTCCCCCAAGCCAACATTCGGCCGATTCCCCCCCCCCCCAACCACCATTCGGCCGACCCCACTCCACCCCACCCTCTTTTCCTTTTTGTCTTTTCCTTTTTCCTTCACTTCCTCCTTTTTTTTTTAATTATTTCCCTTCCCTAATTTTTTTACTTTCCCATTTTTCAAGACCCCTTCCATTTTTTTTTCTCCTTTTTCTTACAACTCCTACCCCCTCTCACCTTTCCTCCATCTCTTCCTTATCTTCCTTCTTCCCCATAATTTCCCCATCTCTCCCATCTCATTCTATATTTTCTTCCATCTCCTTACAATCCCTCACCGTTTTTTTACCATCCCCCCATCTCTTTCTTTTCTGTTAAAAAAAAAAAAAAAAATTTAAAAAAAAAAAAGAAAAAGAAAAGAGCCCATTAAAAAAAAAAACAAAAAAAAAACAAAGGGCCACTGAATTTATGAGTTTCTTCGTGTCTTTGTAATTTTTCTGAGTGTCAGTACCAATTTTTTTTTCTCTATGTGTTGGTGTCATCATCAAATAGGGGGAGAAAAATTGTTTGGTCTCTAATTGATTTGGTGATGACTCTTCGACCAACACTTAGAAAGTCATGAAGACCCTTTGAACAATGCCTCTCTCTACACCGATCGCCCTCTACTGCCAGGTATGTTCTCCTTCATAAACTCTCCCGATCTACAATGGGGCGATACTAAGGACACTCCGGTGTCCAAAGGTCCCTCAACTGTAGTGGACCCTTCTTCCCCTTTCTTCAGTGACGCCGGCTAGCACTAAATCCTCAACTGCTACTGGCACCGCTGCACTTGCCCAAATGGCCATACCACCGAAAGAACCCTCGGCGGTTACCCAGGTCACACCTCATACCTCAAAGCGGTGGCACTCAACCTCTTCCCCTCCCTCTCCTCTCAAGAGGTTGAGGAAGGTTTCAAGGGCCAAGCCACCTACTCCACCTATCGATTCTCTACAATCAGCAGGTGTTGAAATTCTCCCATCTGGGCCCGGGGACTCTGCTAAACCCAAAACCACCTCCTTTGTATCCTCACAAAAGGATACAATTGTAAAATTGGGGACCCCTATTATTCCCTCATCAACCTTTTCCTTGGTTGATAAGGATGACTTAGACTCCTTCCCTATCCAAGGTGCCTCTTCTCCACCTCACAGCCTATCACCCAGGATTCTCAGTCCTGATGCTTCTGCACCATCCAAGGATGAATCTGCCCTTCCAGGAGCAGGTTTGGAGGATCCCGAAAATCTTCTGATTTCTTTCTTTCTGACACCATTAATTAGTTGAGGGGGAGTATGAGTTGAGGGGGAGCATGAACATCTTACCACTCAGGCTTAAACTCTGTTGAAACTAATTCTGCAATGGACTATGTGATCAAAGCCACCTGACATTAGTTGAGGGGGAGTATGAATTGAGGGGGAGCATCCAACCACTCAAGTTCAAACAATCCCGGCTACTGTCTTCTTCTGTATCTTTGTATATATTTTTTTCTTTCTCATTTTTTATTCATTGTATTCATTTATTCGTTTGTATAGCTATATTTTTTCATTCTCTTGTAAATGTCAGATATACAAAAAAAAAAAAAAAAAATGGTCTATGTGAAAAGAACCCAAAAAGAGTAAAGATGGGTCAAAATGAATTTATTCAGTACACTCTTTGTTCTATTCTTTAGTATGGATGTCATCATCAAATAGGGGGAGATTGTTGGGTCATCTGAAGATTTGAAGATGACCTCCTGATCTTCCATCTTATATCATCCTACTTAGAATATGTTTAAGGTTCTTTTAGCAGCTTGGTTTCTATACAAATGTTCGGTGAAGTCGAAGATCAGCCGAAGAAGACAAAGAAGGAGTACATCTCTCAAAGCGGATTGAAGATAGTCTCCTCAGCCTAAAGCCAAGCATGCCCAAGTGATCAACACCATCAGCCAGGATGGTGTCAATCACATGTCTCTCAGGAGTATGAAGGTGTCCTCACATCTTCAGGAGTTGAAGACCTCTCAGGTCTTCGGCAGCCGATGATCTCATCTCTCCTTAGAGTATGAAGGTGTTCTCACATCTTCAAGGAGCAGCCGAAGATTTCTCAAGTCTTCGGTAGCCAATGATCTCTCCTTAGAGTATGAAGGTGTTCTCACATCTTCAGGAGCCGAAGATCTTTCAAGTCTTCGGCAGTCTATGCTTAAGGATTTCTTTCAAACACATTGTACTTTCTGACAAAGTATATTGTGATATCTTGCATTGACGTGGACCTCATCTGGAGATCAGATAAAGTAAGCTTTGTCTCCTACACTCTTTTAAGGAAAGGTCCACACCATCCCTGCAGGTCAACACTTCAAGACAAAGTCACTCCAAGACAAAAGGTACATCATGTACCATGCAGAAGACCTGTGTCCATCCCTTGCTCAACAGGTGTCTCATGCATTTAATGCATGAGGCACTATAAATATGAAGGATGGTTCAACATGCAAGATAACCAGCTCTCTACCTTCAAGTTCTCTAAGTGCCTGGCAACTTTCTCTCTACGAAGATCTTATTGTTTTCTAAGTGTTTTACAATTGTTCTTCATTCTCTATGTGTAAGATTGTTTGAACATATCTCATATGTTCTCTTCCGCAACAATCAAAGTTTTCTATGTGTAATTCTTGATTTCAAATCAATAAGAATTAAATTAAGTGAAAAACTGTGTGTATTGTATTCAACCCCCCCTTCTACAATACTTTGCTTATTTACTTACTGCTATTTGGGACCAACAGTTTGGGACACCACCATCATTGTAGAGAACAATGGGGTGTCAACTCCTTCAGAGTCCCCAGCAGATCTTCTCATATTTGAGAAAACCTTGCCTTTGGGGGGTTTAGGTACATATACCCCAACAGGTTGAGGTATATCCGTCAATTGATTAGTAATAACTTCTTGAACAAACCTGGGATACATAAAGAAGCTCTTTTTGTTTCCCATGTTTGAGACAAGATCATTGAAAATCATTTTAGAAAAATTGTACTTTCGGGCAGTGGCCAAGCACACCAAAGCATAAGCAATAGTGCTGCTGAACTCACTCCATCCAGTAGTCTTTTTGGATATGCAATGCATAAGAGTATGGACAAAGAAACGCCATTGGGGTGAGAATTTAGCTTTAGAAAATTTGAAAACACCCAATGGGCCTCCATACCCCATTCTTGTAAGATTTGAAAACAGTTCATCATTTGGGATAGAAGTTATACCAGATGCATCGTCTAGACGTAGACTGATGCGAATAACTTCTTCAGTAACTGTAAGTGAGTGATCACAGATTCTTGTCTTGATCATTTGCACACCATTTTCCACAACAATGGTTGCATTAGCCCAGAACTGCCTTTGGTGCTCAATGTAGATTGTAGGGGATACAGTAAGAGCATGAGCAATGTGGCTTGACTTGAGGAAATCCACAATCTGATGAAATCCTGAAGCTTGCTTTGGCTTTTGTAGCATCGCAATCTCGTTGTGCTCGTCGATGAACGTCATGGATGCCATTGATCTTAGTGAAAACTTGCCTGAAAACTTCGAACGTGAGAGAGAAAAGGTTTTGAGCGCAAGAGAACAGTATGCAAAGAGTCGTTATGAACTTTTAGGCGGGCAAAAAGTATTTATAGTATTCGGAATATAAGCAGTATTAACCTAGAGCAGTATTAACTACTAGCAGTATTAACTAACTAGCAGCATTAACTACTAAGCAGTATTAACCACTAGCAGTATTAACTGAAAGCAGTATTAACCACTAGCAGTATTAACTGAAAGCAGTATTAACCACGAGCAGTATTAACTAAAAGCAGTATTAACCACAAGCAGTATTAACTGAAAGCAGTATTAACTGAAAGCAGTATTAACTGAAAGCAGTATTAACTGAAAGCAGTATTAACCACTAGCAGTATTAACTGAAAGCAGTATTAACCACTAGCAGTATTAACTATACTTACTCCTTTTAAACTTGCTAAATACTGAGTACTGCTATGCATATCCTGAAAAAGAAGATTAGTAACACCAAGAATAAAAATATACAGGTATAAAACCACTTTTTGAGAAGAAGATTATTCAGAGTTTATCATTCCCACACTTGTTACCAAGAAAGTGAATCTACCCACATCAAAAGCTTTAGTGAATAGATCAGCAAACTGATTATCAGTGTGAACTTTGACAACTTGAATAAGTTTCTTTTCATTACAATCTCTTATAAAGTGATACCTGATTTCAATGTGCTTTGTCTTTGAGTGCTTGACTGGATTATTTACAATGCTAATAGCACTGCTGTTGTCAATAAAGATTGGAGTGTGTAGAAAGGTTACCCCATAATCCAGCATTTGATTCTGAATCCATAAGACTTGAGAACAGCAACTTGCAGCTGCTATGTACTCTGCCTCTGTTGTAGATGTGGATACTGTGGTTTGTTTCTTGCACTGCCATGAGACTAGTCTAGCACCCAAAAACTGACATCCTCCAGAAGTAGATTTTCTGTCCAAGTTTGCCCCACCTAGATCACTGTCTGAGTATGCTATTAGGTCAAAAGGTGAGTTATGAGGATACCAAAGTCCCAATCTGGGTTGCCCTTTGAGATATCTGAATATCCTCTTAACAGCTTGAAAGTGAGATTGCTTTGGCCTAACTTGAAATCTTGCACATACACAGACTGGAAACATAATATCTGGCCTTGATGCTGTGAGATACATGAGAGAGCCAATCATGGATCTATAAAGATGCACATCCATATCCTCCCCCTCAAGATCTGCTGTGATCTGCTTGTGTGTTTCCATAGGTGTGCTGGCAGGTTTTGATTCTGAGAAACCAAACTTGGTTAGAATATCCTGCACATACTTGGATTGACATATAAAAATGCCATCTGACTTCTGTTGAACTTGGAGTCCAAGGAAGAAAGTAAGTTCCCCCATGGAACTCATTTTGAACCTTTGATGCATTAAATCCTCAAACTCCTTGCACATGTTGTTTCTTGTAGAACCAAAAATAATGTCATCAACATATATTTGGACCAGCAAGATATCCTTCTTCTTTCTTTTGATAAATAGAGTCTTATCAATGACTCCTCTTTCAAAGTCATTTTCCAAGAGATAGGATGACAGGGTGTCATACCATGCTCTTGGGGCTTGATGTAGTCCATAAAGTGCTTTCTTTAATTTGTATACTCTGTCTGGATAGCTTGGGTTTTCAAACCCTGGTGGTTGACAGACATATACTTCTTCTTCAATTGACCCATAGAGAAAAGCACTTTTTACATCCATTTGGTAGACTTTGAAGTTCATGTAAGAAGCATAGGCTAGGAATAGTCTGATTGCTTCTATCCTAGCTACAGGTGCAAAAACTTCTTCATAATCTATGCCCTCTTCTTGAGTGTAGCCTTGAGCTACCAGCCTTGCTTTGTTTCTTATAACAATACCTCTTTCATCTCTCTTGTTTCTGAAGATCCATTTTGTGCCAATTGCTCTGTGACCTTTAGGAAGGTCTACTAGATCCCACACATCTTGTAGCTTGAACTGTAACAATTCTTCTTGCATTGCTTCTATCCAGCTAGATTCTTTCATAGCATCATGTGCCTTTTTAGGCTCAAGCTGGGATAGAAAACATGAGAGCACTGTATGCTGTTGATCTTGCATTTCCTGAAGCCTGCTTTGATGTCTAGTCATCATGGGAGAAGAGACATCACCTATTATCAACTGTGGAGGATGATTCTTTTGAACTCTTGTGTTATGACTAGGTTCTTCATTCAGTCCAGCCTCTAGATTAGAGTCATGCAATTCAACTGAAGTGTCTTCAGATGTCACTTCTGATTCTTGAGTCTCCTCATCTCTAGTGTCTTCTTCACTCTGACTTGGTTCAGTAAATGATTCCTTTTCACAGTCTTCATTTACTGTGGGTATGGGAAAAATCACAGATTTAGATATACTTTCTTGAACTTGTGTGATCTCTGATTCTCCACCACCTGTTCCTGTATACTCATTACTGAAACCAAAAGAGTTAGTTAGTGAATCAATGTCAAATAGCCACTGAGGTCCAGACCCAACAGGATTTGGTGTGTTCTCATTGCATTTGACATTGTCACTTTCTTCAATTATTCTAGAAGAAGAGTTAAAAACTCTGTAGGCCTTACTCTGAGATGAATATCCAACAAGGAATCCATCATCTGCTTTGCTATCAAACTTACCTAAGTGAGATTTGGTATTTAGAATTGTACAAGGACACCCAAAAGGTTTGAAGAAACCAATAAAAGCTCATATGGGGTCTTGTTCTTTTGCTTGACCACTAGAACTCTGTTTTGGACATAACAAGCAGTATTAACTGCTTCAGCCCAGAATGTAATTGGCAATTTTGAATCAGCCAACAGAGATCTAGCAGCCTCTATTAGTGTCCTATTTCTCCTTTCAGCAACACCATTCTGTTGAGGAGTCCTAGGAGCACTATATTGTCTCTCAATACCTTTTCCTTCACAAAAGGTGTTTAGATCATGATTTTTAAACTCAGTTCCATTATCTGATCTAATGACTTTTACTCTTTGATTAGTTTGGTTTTCAATTCTTAGAATAAAGGATTTGATAAAACCACTTGTTTCATCCTTAGTCCTTAGAAAATATACCCAAGTAAATCTGGAGTAATCATCAACAATAACCAAGCAGTAAGATTTCTTGCCTATACTCATAACATTTGTAGGACCAAACAGATCCATATGCAATAACTGGAGACAAGAAGAAACAAAATTTAACTCTTTGGTCTTATGAGAAGTTTTGTGTTGTTTGCCTTTAAGACAAGCAACACAATGATCATCACATAAAAAGACTTTTGAAGGTAAACCTCTTACAAGGTTATTTTTAACAAGATTGTTCATAGTCTTGAAATTCATGTGACACATCCTTCTGTGCCAAAGGGACGATTCATCTATAGAAGCTTTTGAAACAAGACAATTTAAAGATGAATCACTATCAACATTGTCCAAATCAAGACAGTAAACATTGTCCTTTCTTGGAGTTCTAAGTAGTATCATGCTTTCATCAACTACCTTGAACCCTGGAGCAAGAATCATACACTCAGTGTTAGTAAATAATATACTATGTTGTTTGTCACAAACCTGTGATACACTTAACAGATTGTACTTTAATTGATCAACATAGTAGACATCCTCAAATGTCATCTTACCTTTGGTGACATTACCTTTTCCACTTATCTTACCACCAGTAAGATTGTCTCCAAATGCAACATGTCCTCCATTAATTTGCTTGAAATCCTGAAGGCATGACATGTTGCCAGTCATGTGCCTAGAGCAACCACTATCAACATGCCATATGCTCTTTCCCTTGAGCTGTTGGTTGCCCTGCACATTAAATAAATCAATTAGTATGATTGGGGACCCAAGCCAAAGTGATCTTGGGTCTTCCTTTCTCATCAAAGTATTTACATTCCTTTTTAATGAGGTTTTTAAACTCAGAGCACTCTTTATTAGAGTACTTTGTCAATATGATTGGCTTAGCAGAATCAACACTGGAAGCAGTACTAACCTTAGAAGTACTAACAGAGTTAGCAGTACTAACAGGTGTAGCAGTACTAACAGGTTTAGCAGTACTAACCTTGTTAGCAGCATTAACATTGTTAGCAGCATTAACATTGTTAGCAGTAGTATTACTTCTAGCAGCACTATCATTGTCAGCAGCACTATTTGTGGTAGCAGTACTAACAGTTTTAGTGCTTTTAGGAATCCACATATTGACACTTTCTTTAACAGAATACTTTTTCTTCATATGACTTGTAGTTTTAACAGTTTTCTTAGCCACATGGTTCTTTTCAATTTTCTTATAATTAAAGGGTTTTTGTATGGATCTTTGGAAATTCATTCTTTGGTTCATAGGATTGAAATAACAGAATTTTGCAAGATGATTCAATTTGCCACAGATAAAACAAGGTTTTGGTCTATTGATTTTACTCAGATCAACCCCTTGTTTATGTGCCCATTGATTATTCCAGTTTCTTTGATTTCCCCTCTTTTTGTCCTGTTTTTGGGGCTCATTCTTCTTACAAGCACACTGTTTGCAAGGACCTGGATTCACAACTGTGGTCTGTTTATAATGGACCTTACCAGACTTTTCCTCTGTCTTCTCTATGTTCTTGGATTTGATCCAAGCCCTTCCACAATCCTCATTGGTGATAATGTTGTTTTCTATAGAAATCTCACCACTCACCTTGTTCTCCTTACTCTTGCCAACCTCTTTCTCAGTCTTATCCTCAACAATTTCCTCATCTAAGGGATCTATTTCAGTGGCTCCCTCAGGCAAGTCCTTCCTATCTTTGGTGTCTAACAGGTCTGAAGTAGGAGGAATGTAATTGTTGTTATATGGTGGAGGTGTGGCATTATACCCAATTCCTCTTCTTAATTTATCATGAATCTGATTTTGCAGTAAGGAGTCCATTGATTTAGAAGCATTGGAAAACTTTTCTACATCAAGCTTAACCTTGGTTAACTCCTCTTTCAGTTTTTCCCTCTCCTCTTTAGATTTGGTCAGTTTAAGTTCTAAATCCTTTTTCTCCCACTGCCAGTAATTGGTGTCATATGAGTGTTGTAGTTCATTGGCTTGAAAACCTTTGATTTGATCTTCAAATCTCTCTACTATCCTCACATAGTCTTTTATATCCTTTTCTAGTCTCTTAAGGTCATCACTCATCTTCTGATTGTGATCCCTGTACCTTTTAACAGTGTCTATGCAAGTTTTAGAGCAGAGATTAGAACTTACCTCAGATGGGAGATCAGATACTTTAGCCATAAGAGCTTGATTCTGAATAGCTTCTTCTGCTTGATCACTCCAATCAAACCCCATTCCTTGTTGAGAAACAAGGGCTTGAGCAGAGTTTCTGTTGTTATTGAAGCTTCCAGATTGAGCTTGTTGATGGTTGTTGTTGTGAGACATTCCACTTCTGCATTCTCTAGCAAAATGTCCCTTCAGATGGCATTTGTAGCATTCTACCTTTGATTTATCAAACCCTGCTCCATCTTCTCTTCTTTGTGAGAAGTTGTTTCTTCCAGTCCTCTTTATAAACTTCTTAACCCTCATGGAGAGCATGGCCATCTGCCATTTAATATCCATCTCTTCCAGATCATCAGGATGAAGTTGTTCTAAGTCATCATTGATCAAAGAAGAATTTCCATGATTAGAAAGAAGAGCTTCAAATACATAATCAGTGCCTTTATCTAGATTTGATCCATTAGCAGCATTAACTGATTCAGAGTTAGCAGTAGAATCAATTGATGCTGATAGGAGTGCAGCATTATGAACATATCCAGAAGGCTTCTTCTTTGCCTCCACCTCAGCTTCAAATACTCTAAGATCATTGTACAGATCATCAAGTTCTTTGTCTTCCAACTGATCATTCTGTCTGAATGACACAGTGTACATGGTCCATTCATCTCCAAGGGACCTTAAGAACTTTCTGTTCACATCATCTTGATCAATCTGTACTCCCATAGTAGCTAGTTCACCAATTAGTTTATTAAACCTGTCAAAAGTTTGAGTCATGGACTCATTCTTAGTTGAGATGAAGTTTTCATACTGTTGTTTTAAGATTGCCTTTTGATTTCTCTTGGTACTTTTAGTACCTGAGAATCTCTTCTCTAGAGCATTCCAGAGCATCTGTGCATCAGTACAATTGCAGAATTGGTGTTGATACTCATTTGGAATGGCCAAGAGCAGTGTGCTCAAGGCTTTCATCTCTGTCTGTCTTGATTTCCTGTCTGTATCTGTCTTTGGAGGAGTTCTTTTGCCATCTTCACCAATCTTTCCTCCATCAGATGGGCCATTCTCAATGATGTCCCACATAGAGTAATCTGTGAGGAGAATATATTGCTTGATTCTGATTTTCCACATGTCAAATTCATTGGATCTGAGCATTGGAACTTTTGAGACCAAAGTACTGCTTGATTCTGTAAGATTTTCCATGATGAATAACTGTTTCTGAGAGAGTTTAGCTCTGATACCACTTGTCAGGATCGAATTCTCAACAAGAATTAATTCTCAGAAACAATATCAAAGAAGTTTGCGGAATAACACTTTGATATCCAATGAAATAGTAAATCAATACAGAAAATATGAGGAACAAACTGTAAACTTGTATTGAATGCTTTGAAGTTACAGAATTACACACTCAACCTCAATATTGATGAACAGGCTCACCAATACGAATTCTACTTCTCTAGAATTAGGATCTATGCCTTGAGGTTGATTTTCTCTAAAAGAATGAAAACTAAAAAAATTGTTATTACCTATTCTAAACAATACTATATATATATACTGAATACAAAGATAATTACAATGAATAAAATATCTTCAGTATATCTTCTATGTATATCTCTAAGCTTCCATGTATATCCTTTCATACGAATCTTCATCATATAAGCAGTATTAATCTTCAGCAGCATTAACTTCCTTCTAGCAGCCTTAACTACTAAGCAGTACTAACCACTAGCAGTACTAACTAGCTAAGCAGTACTAACTTTGTTCAAGCAGTACTAACTTTGACTAGCAGTATTAATTAACACTAGCAGTAGTAACACTCAGCAGTACTAACCTTTATGTCTTCTAGCAGTATTAATATTGAACCAGCAGCATTAACCACACTTGATGAATTCTTCAGTTCCCAACAAGAGTATCCCTGCCTCTTGATTCTATCAATTTTGAAGATTTTTTAAGACTTTTGATTCGTGCGATTTTAATCAACGTGGTCTCGTGGACAGATCTAAACTACGACTAAGATAGGAAGACTTGAAAATTAATATAAAGAAAAGACAATAAAAGTTTAAAACCATTATAAAAAAAATAAAAGCGTAAGTTTTGGTCGGGTTGGCGGGTTACTTTGGGCTCAACCCGTTTCCAACCCAATAAATGTGGTTTGGAAAAAATTTGTATCGATTATGTATCGGCTTACCTCGGTTTGAGTTTTTTTGCGTTTTTTCGGGTTGGGTTGGCCGGGTTGGTCGGAAATTTGAGCACCCCTAGTTGTGCATTCCTTGATGAAGATTATAAGCGCAACATTTGTACAGCTATTTGTAGGTGGAGAAAAAAAATTAAAGGAGAAATAGATGGGAACTCATCGTGTAGATCAACTTCAGATGTGAGAAAATACCTTCAGGTAAACAAAGCATAGTCGTAAATAATGTACATCACACAAAGAAGGTAAACAAAATGTAGTCATAAATACGGTAAATCACACAAAAAAAGTAAACCAAGTGTAGTCGTAAATACAGTAAATCACACAAAGAAGTTCTACCTGAATCTCTGTTGCTTTACAGTTGGGAATCTTCTTTTCTCCCCACAAGAGATCTTTACTAATAAGAAAATTTCAAACCATTTGATGCAACCATCTCAGTTACTTCCCCAAATGGTTTCATAAAATCTATCCGAACAAATCAAGGAAGGAAGAATCTGCAAGAATTATGTGGAATCATATCTTCTTTCAAGAGCAAAGCCTCATTCGAACAGATCAAATGCAACCCCAACTTGAAAGGTGGTAAGTAAGTGGTAGAGGATCAATTTTTGTTAAATAGGAAATGTTAGAATAGGTCGCTAAATATATTAGAAGAAACACATCATAAATACAATTTAAAACTGAGCTTCTTGCCCATCAAATAAGCTATACATGTTTTCCTGTCACATTTCACCTATACAAAAAATGATAAATACATTAACAATTATTAAAAGTAAGTAGAGTTTAGCTATACAAATCCATCTTGCTTCATTATCGAAAAGGATACATGTTCTATAGAGAATAACCAGAATAGTAGGTAACATGTGTAGTCTGCATTTTGTTGCATGATACAACAACAATGGAAAAATAAAAAAACAATTTCATGACTCCCAAATCCTCTGCTCCAAAAGATATCCTTCAAAATACTATCAAGAAACTTATATATAGAAACTTTTAGGCTAATAATCTCTCCAATTGTTTGTGACTGCAATTGTTTTAAAGTGAAAGAGGAATACCCATACAAGAATGGGTTAGTACGGAGAGTGTCGAGTGAGCCAATGAAGATAGTTGCAGCACAAGAAGACATATGGATCACAGATTCCATTCTAAGTTGGCTTCCTATATATGCAACAACACAAGAAGAACAAGATTCAATAATGAATCTCAACGTTTATGACACAAACTTCATTAATTGGAACAATTATGCAATACCCATATTTGGATGTTGTAAATCAATATTTTTAATAGCCATAAAGCATAACTTTGTAAGCATACCAAATCTTCTGCGCTTGTGAGACTTGGGGCCATATGCTGACATCTTGAGGCACTGGAGTTCTTAAAAAATGCTCTCATATATCATAGAAACCAACCTGCAAACAAGAAACATAAGCTTACAAATTCTACAACTCATAAAAGATAAAAAGGATTATAAACAGATCAAGTGATCAACCTACTTCTTCCCTTAAATTGAATAGAAACTTAATATACTCGTATCCAGTTTTGTCTATTTATAGCAACAACGTAATTAGAAAGCAGACAAACCAAAATCGATTCTAGGTAAGCAATCGATTTCAGTAGCAATCAATCGAAAGGAAACAAAAGTAGAGAAATTTGATAACAACCCAAAATCGATCCCAAGAAAGCAAACCAAAATAGAGATCGACTTCAGTAGCCATGGATAGAAAAATCGAAAATGATTTCAGTAGCCATAATAACAAATCGAAATCGATTCCAAGAAAACAAACCTGATTTCAGTAGCCATCGATAGAAAGCAGATAAACGTAGAGAAAAATGATTAAAAAAAAAAAAAAAAAAACTAACCTTGAACTGATACATAAGGTTGTTGAGAAAAAGGATAAATCATAACCCTAGCATTTACAAGAGTAGAGAAGATTGGTCGTCGTCATGGAAATCAATTTAGGAGGGAAGCTTCATCGGAATCGATTTTGGTTTGAAGCGTGACATTGGGGAAATAAATTGGAGGATGAAAGCACTACATTGGGAACACGGAGAGTCTTTGTCCTATTTTCAAAAGCATTGAGGGCATTGTCTGAAAAGAAAAAAAAAAAAAAAACTAGTTTATAAGTTAGCTTTTTTTTTAACATGTTTGGATAACCATAAATTAGTTTATAAGTTAGCTTATTGAAAAGCTATTCATAGTGGCGTTTTGAAAAGCTAGCTTATCAGGTATCAGCTAGTTTGCCAAACATAGCATGAGAAGTTATAGAATGTGCTTCTCTAATTGTGATTCGGAGATTTTAAAAACAATGCTTTAAAAGGTAGTATAAATTAGGTAGTATAGATAAGGTTGTTTTATAAAGTTGTACTAAAGTAATAAAGGCTTGTAAAATTGAAAATTAAGCGAATATGCATTAAGCAGTGGTACATAAAGTTTGGAAGGTTGTTTTTAAGAGTTTGAGGATCAAATACTTTATAAAGTAGTATAGATAATTTGCATCCCTAGAATATTAAAATTCAAATATTTAACAATGATATTTATTTTATTGTTCCATCTATTTATCTTATTTGCTTTAAATCATTGACAATTTGATTATGATAAGTGTGTACAACGAAAAATAAAAAAAAGCAAGGATTTAAAATAAATTAAATAAATGATTATA
This sequence comes from Arctium minus, assembly GCA_954870635.1. Lineage (NCBI taxonomy): Eukaryota > Viridiplantae > Streptophyta > Magnoliopsida > Asterales > Asteraceae > Arctium > Arctium minus. Next base: position 34,777,839 of record OX941097.1, on the reverse strand, counting down.
ATGATATAAAATGTAAGTCTTAAAATATAAGTCAATAAAAAAATTTACTATTTATAATATTTAATAATATGATTAAATCAAAGAATATTCAATATTTGGGCTAATTTTGAAGATATTGACGCGATGATTATAACGGTGTAATTTTGTAAAAAAGAAACGAATTTTTCAATGTATTGTTGTTAATATATGATTATGTATGTTAATAAGATATCTGTGTAAAATAAAAATGAAAAATAAAAGATATAAAACAAATTAAAGAAATAGTTATAAAAGTATAACGTTAAAGTATTAAAAATAAATTTTTAATATTTATTATATATAATAATATGCTTATATCCAAAAATATTCAATGTTGGACTCGTTTTGAAGGTATCGACGAAAAGATTATCATGGTGTAATTTGTTAAAGGATAAACATATTTTTTGAACGTATTTTTGTTAATATACAATTATGTATGTTAATATGATAAAGATTTAAAATGGAAAAATGAAAAAATAAGAAATATAAAGTAAATTAAATAATTAAAGGCATTCCTATTAGCACCCTTTAATTGAAAAGCTTATGCGTAACTACAATATGGGAGAAGTGGGGGTGGGCCAGAAGGTTGGGCCTGTGGAGTGTGAAGTCAGTAGTCCAAATAATATAGTTGAAAAGGAGACTGGGCCTAATAAAGATGGGTCTGGTAGTCTATATAGCAGGCCTTCAAGGTTGGGCCAAAGATTAACTAATAAAGTGGAGAGTACGAAGGGTAATGTCGATGTAACTGAGGGTACCGAATCATCAGATTCGGTCAGGGCTAATAAAAAGTGTTGTTAGAGCATAAATCTGTTGGATACAAGATCAAGAAGACTGAAGGTTAAAGTACAAGAAGTCAAAGCTGAGAAAGTCAACTCTCATTAAAAGTCAAAGTCTAAGTTGTAATAAAAGTCAAAGTGTCTTGTATTTTGTATTAGTTTTCTTTGTAATTAGTTGTAGGTATAAATACCTTTCTTTCCTTATTATTAGTTAGATGTCTAATTGAAGATTTCAGTTTTAGAGAGAAAAACGTAGAGAGAGAAAGAGTTCTAGAGAGAGAAAGTTGTATTTGTTGAAAATTGAAAGTGAATCAAAACAGGTAATTGGATTAAATCTTGTTTGTTGTTAATTGATTGTGATTAGAAACTAGAACAGGGACACACAATTGGTATCAGAGCAGATTGAGATTCAGAAATGGATTAAATTGAAGAATTTTTGGTCGACATATTCAAGAACTCGCTAATCACTGTTCAGATTCAAATTTGTTGCTACAGTGATGTTTTTATCTATTTTTGGAATCATTGTAATCGTTTTTGCATATAGAACATGTTTAGTTTGTATTGTTTAGTCCAATTCATATCAGAATTGTATGAATTTTGGATTTTTACAATTTTAGTTTGAGTTTTTGAAACGAACTGTGTATAGATCGAATTTCAAATTTTGATGTTTTAATCTGAAATTCTTGGTTTGTAATTTGTTCGTGAGATGGAATAGACACAATTTGCAAGTTTTCAGAGGGATTGGACAAGGTTTGATCGAAATCAGATGGAAAAATCAAGTTTTTGTTCGACAGACTGAAGAACCCGCAAGATCTGTGAAACGCGCAAGCTTCATCTGGAAGAACGCGCAAGCCGAAGGATATTGGTTTTGGCCAGAAACGCGCAGAGGGTTATCTGCGAGTTCGTGAAACGCGCAATTCGAAGTTTGCGAGTTTGAAAATCTTTGAAATTTTTCTGTATTGAAACGCGCAAGAAGGCATCTGCGAGTTTTCAAAACGCGCAACGCTCTATCTGCGAGTTTAAGCGGAATAGTAGTCTACAAGTTCATTCGGTCTGCGAGTTTGCCAAAACACGCAAACCTTTGTGTGCGAGTTTCACAAACACGCAAGCTTAAGCCTGCGAGTTTTTCAGTAAATAGTGACTTGCGAGTTTCAAGCTTCTGCGAGTTTTAAGCTTCTATAGTACTTTGCGAGTTTTAACACTTAGTCAAAATTTATGAGTTTCTAAATTTTCTTTTTTTTTCAAGATTTCTTGTATTTTTCTTGTGGTTTCATAATTGGACTAACGATCAGTTTCTAGTTTCTTATTGCATATATGTTTCAAAACAGGTACAGACAAGATGACTTCAAGAGGCGCTCTCTCGATTGAAATTAATTCTAACCCCCCCCCCCCCCCCGGTTCTGTTTAAAGGGGAATATGAGCAGTGGAAGGACAGATTCCTTGACTTTGTAGATCGGCATGCCAACGGAGAAAACATTCTTTTGTCTATTACAAAAGGACCGATGAAAGTTCTTAGTGAGGAGATTCCTGGTGAAGGTTATGACTCAGATGGAGTTCAGAACACGCGGAGAGAAAATAAAGAGTATGCTCAATTTACTGAAGATCATAAGAAACGGTTTGATGCTGATAAACAAGCCAGATCTTTGCTTTTACAAAGCATGACCAATGAGATATATGTGAAAATAGACAGCTACAAGGAAAGTGCCAAATCTATGTGGGATCAACTTCAAAAGATGATGATAGGTTCAAAGATTGGGAACCAAATGAAAGTAGCTAACTGTATAAACAGATATAAAGAGTTCAAAGCAAAAGACAATGAAAGCTTGGAAGAGACTTATGAAAGATTTGTTCTACTCTTGAACGAACTCTCAAAGAACAAGGTCAAGAAGGATCAAATAGAGAACAACGTCAAGTTTCTTAGCATCTTACAACCGGAATGGAAAAAGCACACTCGCCGAATGAAACAAATGAAGGATCTGAGTGACATTCCGTTACATGAGGTTTATGAGACGTTGAGACAGAATGAAGAAGAGGTAGAAGAGAAAAGAAGTGAGAAGAAGAAAGTTGAAAAGGTTATTGATCCCATTGCACTTGTGGGTGGAGAAAAAGAGAAAGAACAGAAAGAAAAGAAAAAGAAGAAGGAGAAGAAGAAAGTAATTATCAGTTCAGAATCAGAGTCTGATGGAGATGATGGAGAAAGTCTCAAGCAGGCTATGCTATTACTGACTCGTGCTTTCCAAAAGAAGTTCTACAAGAATCCGGGATCCAATTCTCAGAGATACTCTTCGTCCAGCTCCAAGAACCACGAGCACAGAGAAAGGGTAGAAGGGAACAGATTTATTGAGAAGAAACCAGAAGAAAGAAAGAAATATGTGAATGATTATACTGGTGTTGAAAAGCCAGCAAATGATCAAATCAAATGCTACAACTGTGGCAAGATTGGATATTTTGCTAAAGAATGTCGAAAGCCAAAGGTTCGCAACTCACAGTATTATCAGAACAAAATGCTATTGGCTAAACAACAAGAAGTTGGCATAGCACTAATGGCTAAAGACGAATTTTGGCTGGATCATTCAGATGTTGAAGTGGAAGAAAAGGAAGAATTTGCTAACCTGTGCTTGATGGGAAAACAGGTGAAAGAAGATGATTCTGATGATGAGAATGTTGATTCTGAAGAGGTAATGAATTTAACTGAAAAAGATTTCATGACCAAAATGGAAGCCATGATGGTCGAACTTCAAGACCTTCAAACTAAACTGAAAAAGGAAAAAGACAGAGTTGCTAGGAGAAATCAACAGATCTTTGAACTCAATAAATCAGTTATTCAGAATAAAGATTTAATTGATTCTCTACGCAAATCTGCTTCTGTTTTTAAAGATGAAAAAGATTGTTTTGAAAGAAAGATTTCTGATATTGAAAAACAATTGTCTAAGTCTGATTCTGAAAAACAAGAATGTGTTCTAAAATCGTTTAAACTGCAGGTTGAGAACAAGACTTTAGAGAAAAAGGTAAATGGTCTGGAAGCAAAGTTGTATATTAGAGGCCAAACAGATCAAACGATTTTCTTGAATACACCTAATGAAGAAGTTGATTTTAAAGAAAAATGGGGACTAGGTTATGATAATCCTCATTACCTATAAAAAGCTATCAGAAAACAGCCAGGACTATATAATGCAAATTATATGTATGTTGTTGATAAACATCCTCATTTGAAACCCAAATTTATCACCAAAGCATCAAAAGAAGTTGAGGAAAAAGAAGATGAGAAAAGAATGAATCTGAAGAAAATGCAACTACCATTCTTTTATGAAAGACTGAATGATAGTTATCTTTCTAAAACATCAAAATTTCTTTCAACTGATTATTTTGCTAGTTATTCTTCTACTGAGATGGAGGCAAAACCTGTTCAAGCCAAAATTTATGTACCTCCACTCGTCTTAGAGAGCAAAATAATTGAGTTAGAAAATATTTTATCTGATGAAAGAATTTTGAGTGATATAACACAAAATGTATTTTCTACAGTGTTAAAGAACACAGATTTTCATGTTAAATCTAATGTGTGTTCATCTTCAAAAGTACCTCAAACTTCTAAGACTGATTTTTATGATCTATTTGAGTCTGCAAATGATTTTCTAAATTCTGATGAAAGGTGTATCGAGGAAATTGATATGTTTGATTTTACTGCTCAACATCCAAATCATTCTACTTTCATCATAAATGGAAAAGCTTTATCAAGTGTACATGAAAAGGGTGAATCATCAACTAAGGTTGGTGAATCAGTTTTTGAGAATGCTAATTACTATGCTAATGGTAAGAAACATAAGAAACAACATTCACAGAAAAAGAACAACACTGGTAAACGCAAGAAAAATCAATCTCATAAATCTGACTTTCCTAATAAATCTAAATCTTCTGTTTCAGATATAAGAAAGAAAAGGTCAAAAGCAAGATCTGAATGGCGACCTAAGAGGAAGAGTGATGAGAAGGCAGAATCAATTCCTGATGTAGTTACTGATAGATCTGATAGTAGTCTGTTTGATATAGTTGGTTCTGTTCCTTCTATAAATAAAAACCTTGTAACTTCTTACAAGTGATATTCTAATAAGCAATTGTTCCAATTATCTCCTACTACTACTACTACTAATTTTTATACTTATCAGAGGAATGATTTTGCTTATCATCATAATTCTAATGATTGGTTTGGATCTTATCATGTTTATTCTTCTAAATCAAAAGTTTTTAAAAGTTTTCAAAAGAAAAGAGGATCCATATTCAAATGGATGCCAAAATCCTGTGCTAATCTGTTAGGACCCGTTTTTAAATGGGTACCTAAATCTATTGTTTCCTGATTTCTCTTGCAGACCCGACATATGTGGTACTTGAATAGTGGTTGTTCCAAGCATATGACCAGGCAGAAAGCTTTATTGTCTAATTATACAGAGAAATTCAGCGGCAATGTGCGATTTGGGAATGACCAGTTTTCACCGATCTTAGGATATGGTGACATCATTCAATACAACATAACGATTAGGAAGGTGAGCTATGTCGAAGGCTTAGGGCACAATTTGTTTAGCATCGGTCAATTCTACGACAAAGGGTTAGAGGTTAATTTCAAAGCTAAGAGATGTTCGGTTCGTACTGAAGACGGCAATGAACTCTTAGTCGGCAATCGAAAGATAAATCTCTACACCATCAATCTTGCAAAGGTTCAGAATGACAATCAAGTTTGCTTACTGACAAAAGCCTCGATGCAGCAAAGTTGGCTTTGGCACCGACGACTATCACACCTGAATTTTCGTTATATAAACAAGTTGGTTAGTGGTAAATTGGTAAATGGACTTCCTGAGCTGAGATATGAAAAAGAACACTTGTGTGCAGCATGTGAAAAAGGGAAAATGAAGAGAGTTCCACATAAACCGAAGCCTTAACCTAGTACCAGTTCTCCACTAGAGTTGTTGCATATGGATTTGTGTGGTCCAATGCGAACGCAGAGCTTGGGTGGAAAGAAATACGTGCTGGTTATCGTGGACGATTATTCGCGATACACATGGGTCAAATTTCTACAATCAAAAGATGAGACACCCGAAGTTCTCATTAATTTTTTGAAGACGACTCAGGTGAATTTGCAGAAACAAGTCAAGATTCTTAGAACCGACAACGACACAGATTTCAAAAACAAGATTGTTGAAGAATATCTCGAATCGGTCGGGATTTCACATCAATACTCTGTTGCTCGTACGCCCGAACAAAATGGAGTAGTCGAAAGGCGAAATAGGACGCTAGTCGAGGCCGCTCGTACTATGCTTAGCCAATCTGACTTACCTCTATTTCTGTGGGCAGAAACTGTGTCTACTGCTTGTCATACTCAGAATCGGTCCATGATACACCGCCGTTTTTAAAAGACTCTGTATGCGTTGATCAACAACAGAACACCGACAATCAAGTATTTTCACATATTTGGGTGTAAGTGTTTCGTGCTTAATGACAGAGAGAGTTTGAACAAGTTCAGTGCCAAGGAGGATGAGGGTATCTTCATTGGTTATTCTTCGACATCTACTGCATATCGTGTTTACCTGAAGAAGTCAAAGACAATCGTCGAGAGCGTTAACGTAACATTCGATGAAGAAATGGCTTCTGAACAACTCAGTTCAGAACCCGTGATAACTGGAGTTCTAGCTTCTGGGTCAATCAGTCCAGAACCTGTATCTGATCAGAACAAATCAGATGGCGCTTTTACGTCTACTAGTCATTTATCTGATTTAGATTTGTTATTTGAATTCTTTTATGATGAGTTTCTAGGATCTAATTTGCCTAAATCTGCTGTGACTGACAGGTATGAAGACACAAGTTGCAATAATCCAGTCACTTCAGAAGTCATAACTGAACATGATCCCCTAGTTCAGTCAGAAACTCAAATTCAAACAAATACTCCTATAGTTGAAGAGGTGCAAGATATTGCTGAACCAGAAGTATCTGTATCAGTTGGTTGTGCTACATTATCTACTCAACAGCCAGAATATATTGTTCCAACTGTAACTTCTGCATCAAATATTTCAGCAGTACCCCCAACAAGTATTGTACAAGAAGAGACTGACTGTGGATATTTAAATATCAACTATGATCATTCTACATCTAATCCACTCCCTCACGAACATCGTTGGACCAAAGAGCACCCTTTACATCAAGTAATTGGAGATCTTAACAAGCCGGTGCAAACTAGGTCAGCAACTTTAAACCAGTGTTTGCATGACTCATTCCTCAGCAAAATAGAGCCTACTCGAGTATCAGAAGCTCTTGCTGATTCAGATTGGGTGTCTGCTATGCAAGAAGAATTAAATTAGTTTGAAGCCCTGAAGGTTTGGAGATTAGTTCCAAAACCAGAAGGAAAGACCGTGATAGGAACTAAATGGGTATTCAAAAACAAGAAGGATGAAGATGGTATTGTCATAAGGAATAAAGCAAGACTTGTTGCCAAAGGTTACCGGCAAGAGGAAGGCATAGACTATGACGAGACGTATGCTCCAGTAGCGCGTATAGAAGCAATCCGTATGTTTCTAGCTTACGCAGCTCACAAGAATTTCACAGTCTATCAGATGGACGTGAAAACGGCCTTTCTGAATGGCATTCTTAAGGAGGAAGTATACGTGTCTCAACCAGAAGGGTTCGTAAATCCAGATAAGCCAAATCACGTCTACATTTTGGATAAAGCCTTGTATGGTTTGAAACAAGCCCCTCGCGCATGGTATGATGTTCTATCTAAATTCTTGGTCAAGTCAAGTTTTTCCAAAGGTAAAGTCGATACCACTTTGTTCATTAAAAAGGAAAAAGTTGATATTATACTCATTCAGATATATGTTGATGATATAATATTTGGCTCTACAAATCCTAAATACTGCAAAAACTTTTCTAACCTCATGGTGTCACATTTTCAAATGAGTATGATGGGAGAGATGAATTTCTTTCTCGGATTACAAGTAAAACAGTTTTCAACGGGGATTTTTATTAACCAATCTAAGTACATTTTTGATATTCTTCGGAAGTTCAAAATGGAAAATTGTAAACCAATTGGAACCCCAATGGCACCAGGTACTAAGATTAGCACTGATCCTTCGGGTAAAAGTGTTGATGTTAGGACTTATAGAGGTATGATAGGTTCTTTAATGTATCTTACTTCAAGTAGGCCAGATATTATGTTTTCTACATGTTTATGTTCTAGATATCAGGCTGCTCCTAAAGAATCCCATTTGGATGTTGTCAAACGGATTTTTCGGTATCTGAAGGGGACTGTAGATCTTGGTCTGTGGTATCCTAAGGATACTGGGTTTCAACTGACTGCTTATTCAGACGCAGATCATGCTGGGTGCATGCTGGACAGGAAGAGCACTTCAGGTCACATTCAATTCATTGGAGACAAGCTTGTTAGCTGGGCATCAAAGAAGCAATTATGCGTATCCACTTCGACTACAGAAGCAGAGTATGTAGCTGCTGCCAGTTGCTGCTCTCAGGTCTTGTGGATGAGGACACAACTGTGAGACTATGGATTCAAGTTTGACAAAATACCTATCTATTGTGACTCGAAGAGTGCTATCGCCATATCAGCTAATCCTGTGCAGCACACTAAGACAAAACACATTGATGTCAAGTATCATTTTATTAAGGATGATGTAGAAAAAGGTACAATAGAACTTTACTTTGTAAAGACTGATTATCAACTTGCGGATTTGTTTACCAAAGCTTTAGATGAAAAGAGATTTAATTTTCTTGTATCTAAGCTTGGTATGCTAAATCTCAAAGTCTAATCAGTAATTACCTATTAAAGTTTCTTTTATTGTTATTTTTCATCATTTCTTTATCAATATTTTTGAAAGGATATCTGCACTTTAATAGTTTGTTCATAATCTCAGGGGGAGAGTGAGAAGAACTTTAAGATGATCTACATTCTTTTGAGGGGGAGCTTATCTAATTTATGCATTTTACTTAACTGACAAATTTTTGTGATGCATGAATTTAGGGGGAGTGTACAAGTCAAAGGAGTAAAGAATTATGATTTCTGATTATTTCAGATCATAACTCGTACTGTAATCGTTTTACTGCTTTATGTCATTTACTTTTCAATAAATTTTTGTGAATAAAATTTGCTTTGACATGACTTTGAGACTTGTGCAGAATGAGAGAAGCTATCAAGATCATATCTTTATGATTTCAGCTGACTTCATGAGATTTAAGACAAAGCGAAAAAGGTTAATTTCTTATATTAATCTCATATATGGTTGACAGAAGGACAACTTTCAATCATAGAAAACATATTCTTAAATGTTCAAACCACTTCTTGATTCTTAAACAGATTTCATGAATTGGAAGTGTGATTTTAAAATGTTTTTCAAAATTTAAAAGTGCTTACATGATTATAAACCGTGTGTTTCCAAAGATAATTACTTGTGTATTGTCTTTTCTATATACTTTCAAGTATTCACACACACCGGTTTAATTTTTGTTGATATTGTTCTTACCATGTCTCAAATTTGAAACATATTTTTTTTCGATGGTAAGACACCCCGCTTGTATTTTAATGAATTTTGAGCGTTAATTTCATTTCAAAACGTCATTTTAAGAATGTTTGTATTTTGATTCATATGGACAATATCTATTATTCTTGACCATAAGCTTTAGTTGCTATATCATTTCATTTCTGATCATTTTCATACAATGTCAGATTTTCAAACAAGTCTCTTGCATTCATATTCATTCATTCAATTTACTTGTTTGAAAATACTTCAATGTTTAAAAATGCTCATATCTTCATGATTATATCTCTGAGCATATACATTTCTGACTTGTATTTGCGCTTTAACTGTTCAAGTTAAACCATATTGAGCAACATTATGCTTTATAGGATTACATGGGTTCTTTGTGCTAGGACTTAAATGAACTTCTATGGATTCACGTTAACCAGTGTTTCCTACCCAAGAAGTTAATTCTTAGAGATTGAGTGTGAGGAGTCAAAAATAAATGAGTGTGGGTTGTACGTTGAGGTAAAATGGAGATGAGAGTTTGGTTAGATGTGAGCTTAATGATTAAAAATAAAGAGGGTGTGAGATCAAAGTAAAAGAATATCAAACTCTGCACCAACTACTTTCTGAGTCGGGCAGCCACATTACTAATGTTTCACACTTCTTCATGAACGTTATTGAAACAGGCAAATAGCCCATGCCAACTCTTGATAAAAACCCCACTAACTATTCATTTTCTTCTTAAAAAGAAAGTGTTTCATATTTCAAAGGGGACGCAGCATATAATCTATCTGATTTTCATTTGGAAAATCTGGATATTGAAAAAGAAGGAAGTCTGCCCCACCTTCGCATTTCAATCATGCACATTGAGTATGTGCTTATCTACTGTTATCTCAGTGGTTTACACAATGTTGAGCCTTTTAAAAGCATTCATCAAGTGCTTAATTCTTTCTATTACTAGCACGAACACACAAGGAATTTGTTTTCTTGTCATAACATTCATAGAAATTTCCTTTGTGGTGTTTTGATGATTGGATGGAAACCCTGGGGGGGTGAACATAACAAAAGTTCCTTTACAATGTGTATTCGTTACACACCGTGACTTAGTGTTACTGACAGACATGTTAACTGATTCATTTGTTGATTCAGGTGTTACATTTCTATTTTATCTAGATTTGAAAAGATCTGGATAAATACATTGTTCGAATTGGCAACTAATCAGAGGCTCAGTTTGAAAGATCAGTGATCAGAATGGTCAAAGACATTTCTTGGTGAAAGTTTTGATGATACTGATGCTCAAATCATCCAAAAAGGGGGAGATGGTATCAAGAAATGTTAAAGTTTTGGAGTTCTGGGAGATGATTTACAAAAATGTCCAAGTCAGAAGATTCAAAGTAAAAGATTTGAAGAAGATCAAAGAATTTCTGAAGATGTGATGATTTTGAGGAAATTTTCTTTGAAGTTTATTTGCTAAAGCAATCCGAACTGAATCTGATGATAATTTATTTCTGAAGTCTGAAAGAGATTTGTGAAAGTTTGAGGAGATTGTTGAAGACCTGTTTATCATATTTGGGGAGATTGTTATATTCTTCAAAGACAGACTTGGGAAGATTACAATGTTAAAGGGAGATATTGCATCTGACAAAGCTTAAAAGAGAAGACTGAATTGTAAGTTCTTTCAATAGTGATCTTGAATCCAAAGGGGGAGATTGTTAGAGCATAAATCTGTTGGATACAAGATCAAGAAGACTGAAGGTTAAAGTACAAGAAGTCAAAGCTGAGAAAGTCAACTCTCATTAAAAGTCAAAGTCTAATATGTAATAAAAGTCAAAGTGTCTTGTATTTTGTATTAGTTTTCTTTGTAATTAGTTGTAGGTATAAATACCTTTCTTTCCTTGTTATTAGTTAGATGTCTAATTGAAGATTTCAGTTTTAGAGAGAAAAACGTAGAGAGAGAGAGAGAGAAAGAGTTCTAGAGAGAGAAAGTTGTATTTGTTGAAAATTGAAAGTGAATCAAAACAGGTAATTGGATTAAATCTTGTTTGTTGTTAATTGATTGTGATTAGAAACTAGAACAGGGACACACAAGTGCAGAGATCAGAAACAAAAAAGTCAAAGTAGCTATGGAGAGAAAACTAAAATTAGAAAATCGGATCAATGTGTTTTTGGGAGTGGAAAAGTAAGCTTTCACTATATAAAACAAAAGGCAAGGAGCAACATTCAGGGTAAAGGAAGCGCATGAAATCGTTCGGTGGAGAAGGCTCGATGTCAAACCAAGTAGTAGTATCTCAAGAGTTGAAGAGCCTTAAAGAATTTAAGGAAGCGGAGAGCATCGAGGAATTTAGAAACAAAATTGGGGTTCAATGGAAAGCAGGAGCCGAAAAAGGTGATGGAGGGGGAGGGGAATTCCAAACAAAGTAATCAGGTATGTCCTCTCAGTTAGATTCGGTAAAATTTGTTTCTTGATGAAGATAGTGTCGATAAACATGAGAGGATTAGGGTCAGATAATAAACGAGTATGGGTAAAAGAGATTTGCAAAAAAGAGAGCCCTTGTTTGATAGGGATCCAGGAAACGAAACTACAGAAAATATCGAGCAGATATGTGGCAAGTTTGTGGGGAAAAAAGATGGGGATTTTGTGCAGGTTGTAGCTTCGGGTAGATCAGGTGGGCAATTACGAATTTGGAATAAGAACACTTTTCGTTGTGAATTCGTGGTAGAAGATGATAACTTTGTGGACGTGATAGGGAAGTGGGAAAAGATATAGAGGCTTGTGGGTTGTGTAAACGTTTATGGGCCACGGGATCAAAATGAAAGAGTGGAATTGTGGGGCAAATTGGACCAAATTTGTGATAAGGAAGAGGTAAAATGGGTATTCTTCGGAGATTTTAATGAAATTAGGGGTGCACACGAAAGGCTAAATTCGGAAGTAAAATCAAAGGTACAGAGGAATTCAATTAGTTTATTTGGCGAAACAACTTGATTGAAGCTCGATTGGGGGGACACAAATACACAAGAGTGAGCGATGATGGCAAAAAATTTAGCAAACTTGATAGATTCTTGTTCACTAATAATTTTGGGTCTACATGGAAAAACTTAGGGGCTAAAGTATTAGAAATGAAATGGTCGGATCACGCTCCGATTATGCTTTGCGACATGAAAGTTGACTTCGGGCCAAAACCATTTAAGTTCTTTGATGCGTGGTTACAAGATGCTAGCTTAGAAGGAGTCGTTTAAGAGGCTTGGGCAAATGAGGTATCGTCAAGTAAACCGGATTGTAGGTTTCGTGATAAACTCAAGAATGTCAAAATAGCTCTAAGAAGTTGGTGCAAAAAGAGTTGGATTGAGGTGGATAATAAGTTGATGTCTAAGAGGGAAGAAGTGAAAAAATGGGAAGTAGAGGCCGAGTCAAAAGTTTTGGGGCAAGATGATAGATGGAGGTGGCAAGATTTTCGGAGAAAATGGCTAGAGTTGGAAGAAAAAAGTTTGGAATTGGCCAAACAAAAGGCAAAACTTAAGTGGGTCAAGGATGGTGATGGAAATTCCAAACTTTTTCACGCAATTATATAAAGTAGAGAAAGAAAAAAATATGACTTGGGGATTAAATATAGACACGGTTTGGACGGAAGAGCTGAAGAAAATAAAAGACTATGTGTCTAATTTTTTCAAGAACAAGTACGCTAGACAAAGAAACCATCCCCTAAAGTTAATGGTGGGCCGATTGAAGAAACTTACATCGGAGGAAGCTAACGGTTTAGAGCGAAGGATCTCGGAAGAGGAAGTGTGGAATGCGGTAGTAACAAATCGCGGGGGTCGGATATGATAGGGTTTCTAAAAAAAGTTTTGGGGGACCATAAAAAGTGATCTAATGTTGGTGGTAGAGTGGTTTTGGGAAAAGGAGGAATTAAGCGAAGGATGTAATTCATCATTTTTAACTTTGATCCCAAAAAACTCAAATCCGATTGGGTAAAATGAATATAGGCCAATTAGCCTAATTGGGGTTTTATACAACGTGATCTCAAAAATCTTGGCGGAACGATTGAAGGCGGTAATGGGGAAATTACTTAGTAAGGAGCAAAGCACGTTCATAAGAGGTAGGTCCATCCTTGATGGGGTCCTAATTGCTAACGAGACGCTGGAATATCTAAGAAAAAAAACAAGAAGAAAGGTTTTTTTATTTAAAATAGATTTTGAGAAGGCGTATGATACAGTAGAGTGGTCTTTTCTTTTAGATGAGCTGAAAGATATGGGGTTCGGGTTAAAATGGAGGAATTGGATAGAGGTATGTCTAAAGACGACAAAAATTTCCGTTTTAGTAAATGGTGCTCCAACCGGCGAATTTCCAATGGAGAGGGGATTAAGACAAGGGGATCCTCTTGCCCTTTTAATTTTCTTAGTAATCGCCGAAAGTCTCCATATCTTGATGGAGGAAGTCGTTTCAAAAGGCTTATTCAGAGGCATTAAAGTGGGCAAGGAAGAGATATCGATATCGCATCTTCAATATGCGGATGATGTTATATTTTTCGGGGATTGGAAACCATTGAATTTATTTATTTTATTGAAGTTATTGAAGTGCTTCCATGCGATCTCGGGTCAAAAAATGAATTTGAGCAAAAGCAAACTCTATGGTGAGGGAATTCCGGATGAAGAAATTCAAGAGTGGGCGAGGGAATTGGGATGTGGAAGTGGCTCCATGCCTTTCATGTATATCGGCCTTCCGGTGGGTGCATCAATGAGAAAAATCTCTCATTGGAATCCGGCGATAGAAAAAATGAAGAATAAATTAGCATCGTGGAAAGCAAAAGCAATCTCGTTTGGAGCAAAATGAACGTTGGTAAGATCGGTTTTTGGTAGTGTTTTCTTATACTTTTTTCGTTGTTTCGTACCCCCGATAGGAGTGTTAAAATATTGGAGAGTTTGCGGTGTCAATTCTTTTGGGGTCCGGGGGGGAGTGGTGAGAATGAAAAAAGGGGGAACGGTCGAACGCAGGTTAATTAGGATAGGGTGTTGGGGTCATTTGATAAGGGTGGGTTAAATATAGAAGGTCTCAAGGAGGCTAATTGGGGCCTACTTAGGAAATGGTGGTGGAGGTTCCATAATGAGAATGAAGCTTTGTGGGTCAAGGTAATAAAGAGAGTGTACGGTAGGGACAAAGGATTCAATAAGGGAGAGCAAAGGGCATCAGGGGGAACACGACTTGGGCAAATATAATTAAGGTAGGACAGAAGATCGACAAGGAATGGTTGTTATTTTCAGGGTCATTTGGTAAGCAAGTGGGGGATGGTGCGAGCATTCGGTTTTGGGGGGATAGATGGGCGACAAATGGTAGTCTCAATAAGAGGTTTAATCGACTTTTTTAATTAGAAATGGATAAAGAAGTGGTGGTTAGGGATAGAGGGGAGCAAAATGGTGAAGATTGGGAGTGGAAATGGGGGTGGAGAAGGGAACCGAGGGAACGAGAAATTGGCGAGTTGGAGGAGTTGCAAAATTTGATCGCGGAGCATACACCAAAGGAAGGACTTAAGGACCGGGCATCGTTGAATTTAGATGTGCAAAGGGGATTCACAGTTAAAAAATTACGGGACTTGATTGAAGAAAAACATTCCATGGGAGTCGAATTCGAAGAGGAAACTTCTTGGATAAAAGCAATTCTGAAGAAGATTAGCATTTTTCTATGGAGAGCAAAACTTAGTAGAATTCCAACTAGATCGGTTTTGGACAAGATGGGTATTGATTTGGACTCTATCCTTTGTTCAAGATGCGGTAGGGAGATTGAAACGGTAGATTATGCTCTAGTTAATTGTGATGCGGTGAAAATGGATTTGGAAGCTAATGGGGAGATGGTGGAATGTCAATGTGGATTCAGTGAGTATTTTAAGCGGTCTTTTCGGGTTCGAAAGTCAAATGGGATTTAGTACAAGAGGTTTGAAGAGATGGACAACGGTGTTATATTATGTCCTTTATCTCATTTGGACCAACAAAAACAAAGTTGTCTTCGAAAAAGGTAGGAACTTCGTATTAAACTCTATCTTTGAATTTCATCTAAAATCTTTCGAATGGGTAACAAGGAGGGATATTGAGTTAGCAATGGACTGGGCTTCGTGGTTGTCGTGCCCGAACGTTTAATGAGCTTGAAGATCGGTTGGGCGAAGATCGAAGGTGGGCGGAGGTCGTCGGGCGGGGTATGGCAGTAGATCGGGCGACATGATACTTGGGCAAACCGTAGGGAAGGACTAAGGGCTGCTAAGGGAGGATAGATGATTTTTGTTTGTTGCTCGCAAGCAGTAAACGGTCTCTTTCTTTTTGTTTTTTCTTCTTTGTTGTCTTGATTGGTCGTTGGGTTTGTAATGTTGTAGCTTTGGTATCGGGCTGGTGAGCTACGTCTATGTAATTTCCTTGATTGGGTTGGTAATAAAAGTGGTGTCTTTTGTTGTTAAAAAAAATATACCACCCTTTAATAGGGATGTTAAATGCATTGAAAATTGTGAAATCATTTAAAGCCATCAAATGTCAAAATCACTCCATAATATATTATATATTTTATTATTATTGTTTTTTATTAAATATATATATATTATATACTTGTGTATATAAATGCATATATTATATTTTTATTTATATTATTATATATAATTCTTATTAATAGTTATTATTAAATACATATATATATATATATATATATCTTGTAGAGGTGGGTTCATACGAGAACATCTATTTAATAAAACACGAGAACAGCCGAATAGATACAAAATCATATATGATTCACGCGACTTTACGCCCAACTTAGGTCGCGCCCAAAATCGTATGTGTCCGTTTTTTTTTCGAGTTAATGTAAAATCACATATGATTTTGTACATTATCTGTTGTTTTCTTGTTTTCTTAAATAGTTAGCATTTTCATTTAAATATTTCTCGTCTCTTGTATATATATATATATATTCAAATATTATATATCATTTTTGTTTATGTTATTATTATATATAATTCATATTAATTATTATTATTAAATACATATGTCGATGTTATATATATGTATATAACGATTTAATATTATTATATATTATCTATATTATATGTAAGAAGATATGATTCATATGTGATCAATAAAAAAGTTATACGAAGATGTATATGTGAATCATATGATTAATCTCTAACGTCGGTCCACGTATTCATCTGCAAATATATTTTTTCGTTGATTTACATGTGAACCTTTTCATTAACTGTAACACCCCTAAATATAGAAGTAAATTTAAGCCTGGAAATAATGGATAAAAGACAACTATAATAATGGAATCACCCAAAAAGGGGAAATAGTAAAAGCGTTTACATTTCTAAGAATGGAAATAAAAAATGACAACTCACTAATCTAGACTACGACCATCTAGATTAAAACAATTGTCACCAACATTTCCTAAAAGGGAATTTATCCAATCTGTACGCCAAGCTTCCAAAAATCTAACTTTAAGAGTCTCCACTCACTACAAGAAATAAGGTTTTTAGAGAAGGAAGTTTTAGAGAAGCAATTGGAAGCGTATCTAAAGGTGATTTTTAGAGAAGAAATTACATGACAAAAGTGAGAAATGTAACTGAATGTAAGACGATTTTAAGAGAAGGATTTGAAACCAAATTATTCGCTACGAAAACCGTCTCTAAAGCTTTTAGAGACACTTTTTAAGTAAATCGTCTCTAAAAGTAAAGTAAAAAGCTTTAGCAACGCTTTTCAAAATGTCTCTAAAGAATAAATGGTTTTTATTTTAATTTTTAAATTAATAAATAATTTTCAGTTACCTTTTTATAACTTTTTAAAGCGTATCTAAAGAGTTTTTCTTTTTAAAATAAATCAATATTATATAATAACTCATTAATTAGAAATCAACAGAGAGTTATGCGATTCCACGACTACGATTCACTACTCTTCGAATTAGGGTTCTGCCCTAATTCACCATCACCCCTTTGATCTCACGGTTTCCCCCTTTGATCTCACGGTTTCACTATCACTATCTCTAATTTGTGTTTCGAATTAGAGATGCGATTTCACGGTTTCTTGTTGATCTCGCGATTTTGATTCTCGACTGCTGGTCTTTGATGTCGACTTGAACTCCAATCGTCTTCAATCTTCGAGTTAGGGCTTGAACAATAACCTCTCCATATCCTAACACTCACATATCACTCAATTCCGATGGAGATTCGTTCTACCTTGCTCTCTGTTCAGGTTGTCTGATCGGAACTCTCACTCGGATGTTGGGGTTCTGATATCGCATTCGATTTTTGTTTGGCAGAATATGAAGCAGGTATTCACATCTTGTCATGATCTTTTTCGGAAGAAGCAATTTTATTACATTCTTGCTCGACAAGTAAGTTTTATTCCTTGTAAGATCTTTGTTTTCTCGAAAATTAGAGTTTATTTCCCCTGTTTTTAATGCACTGTGATTGATTTTAGACTTTAGCTTAGTTCTTTGATTTCTCATCAATAAATCAGTTAGATGTGGTTAACTGATTTTGTTTACTGGGGAATGTATGTAGAATCAATGAGGCGGCTGTGGTTGTGGGGCGGAAGAGGAGAGTTTTATCCGGAGCGACATGGAATGGCGGATTGTGCTTACTATAATGGAACTGGGACATGTGGATATGCTAGCAAGTGCAGATATAACCACCCTCCTGATCGTAGTAGCTCGGTAATCCCTTTGATCTTTTGTTTATTTCCTTATTGTTTTCCATAAAAGCTTACGAATTTTCGTTTTTAAGCTGCTAATGTTAGTGCATATGAAGTTGTCCCCATTGTAAACCATGTTATTTTACACATTAATTAACCATAGAAGATGGATTAATGTCAGATATCATGGGCGGGTGGAATGTGAAAGGGAGATTCTTCCATCAAATCTTCAGGTGCATCTCTTATCAATTGCATCTCTCATAATTTCATCCACTAAATCTGCTTATTGTTTGCATCATCATCGATTGTATCATTTTTTTTACTGTTTGCATCTATCACAATTCATCCATTCAATCTGTTCATATCAATTTCTTAATCAATTTATCCATAGATTTCTTTTAATTTTGTAGAAGACTGTTTATAGAAGACTGTTTTAATAGAATTAGCTTTGTTGCATATTCTTTATAGAAGACTGTTTTAATTTTTGGGGAAACCTGTTAAATTTCGAAACCCATCTCTCTCTACAGTTGCTGTAAACAGTTACGAAACCCACCTCAAACAACGTATTAGTTATTATTTCGAAATCAGGACGTCTGTGATACCAATCTGTTATGAATCAAGGTCTCAAAACTCTCAATCAATGAACAAATAGATCACAAAGGAAATAGTATTTAATTATTTGATATTGTTATCTTATAATTGAATAATGATACTAAAAATTAAGGATATGATGGATGGATTGCAGGATCCAGGAAGTAAAAAATATAGACCTGCAGAAGGAATAGTGAACCGAAAAATTAAACTGGACACATGTGGTGATGATGCAAGCAGAAATGGCAGCCACTTGAAGGTTTTGAAATTAGAATAACCACATGTTTGGTATCCACGTTAGATGCATTACATGTTGTACAATTTTCTTTTATCTCCATCTTAATTAGGATTTGGTTTATTCTCAGCTGCAGAGAATATTATTTCATCTTTATCTCTCTTTGTAAGTTGTGTATGTTATAAACACATACACACACACATATATATATATATACATACATATATAGGGGTGTTATAAATAAGCATCTACACATATATGTGTAAAAACATAATGCACTTTTTCAATTGGCATAGGCGTATATCCTTGTGCTCTTAATACACAGAAGATCACTTTTGGTATGATATGAATTTACGTTTTCTAGATTGATTTTCAGTTTAATCTTTATGAATTTACGTTTTCTGAAATAATCGCCTGATATCCATGTTTTTCAGGTACAGTCAAGGGTGACTTAAGGTACTTTTCGACCATGTCAAGGCTATTCATAACAATCCCCTTAGCTTTGGATCTCTCAACGACTAAGCAATTGGTTGCCCAGGTTTTTTCCCTTCATGATTTTAGAAATATAAGTTTACTATAAATTCAATTCAGTATCATTTATACTTATAGAGCCAAATGATTGATTTCTTGGCTAACCTCCGGACGAAAATACAAATACCCTCCGGACGAAGGTGCTGAGAACGTTGTCGCCTGTTCACCAGAATCCTTCTCAGGTCGTCTTCAGATCATAGCCGGAGAAAAAGATGGCCGGAATCATTTAACTTTTGCCAAAAGAGTACGGCTACATCATTCTCACAATCACTGCCTATGGTTTCCTCGACGTCTATATGCAGATTCAAGTCGGCAAGGCTCGAAAGAAGTAATATTTCGCACACAAATACCCTGTTCCTTTGATTCTAATTGCCCTAAATTTGGAATTCACTAACTTTTTCTAATGAAGGTACAAAGTATATTACCCAAAACTCTATGCTACTGAAGCTGATAGCAAGGATTACAAAATCTTCAACTGTATTCAGGTTTGCTGGATTGTTTGATGATTTGTGGGGATAAATCTCTTTTGCATAAATGTTTGATTAGTTAATTCCGGTTTGAGTAACTTTGGGGGATCCTGTTTTGTTTGTTTCCAGAGAGGGCATCAGAATTTGCTCGAGAGACTACCGATATTCTTTGTTTTGATGGTATTGGGAGGGCTTAAACATCAGAATCTAGGATGGTAAAGTTTGATTTGAGTTGACTCACTTGAACATGGAGTTGAGCTAAAGTTGGGTTAAATATTAGTTGTTCCAATTCATGGTTATTTTGCAGCAGATTTAATCCCTTTGAAGCGTCTTTTTTGTACACAAACAATTGCCCAAGTGCATAAAGTTCAGTCTCATGTAAACACAAGGGGACAGAGAGACAGTAGAAAAGATTTGGTCCACTTTTTGTCTTGTTCAATTTTATTTGTACATTTATAGGATTTTATGGTGTTATTCTTTTTAATACCCTTTCATAGTCTTTTCCTTCCCTAAGCCAAAACCTGATTTCATAGTTTCATTTGCATGTTGTGTTTGCAGAAATACAACAGTATTTCAATGTTGGGGCTTGCAATAGTCAATCTTTGGTTCAAGTTCTTCTCCCGCATGATTTGAACTTAAGCAAAGCGCGTCCACTCTTTTGCTGAGCTTGCTCTTGTTGATCCAAAGAGGGCCAAAAGGTAAAGTTGATGTTTT
The DNA here is from genome assembly GCA_954870635.1 of Arctium minus. NCBI lineage: Eukaryota > Viridiplantae > Streptophyta > Magnoliopsida > Asterales > Asteraceae > Arctium > Arctium minus. The sequence continues at coordinate 34,757,345 of OX941097.1, read as the reverse complement.
TCTTTTCTTTTTAATACTCATATAACTCAGGAGATTTGATTTAAATTTGCATCATTTTCTTTATAACAGTAAAAATGCAAGATATGTGATTAATTTGAACTACTATTGTTGTCATCATGAAAGTTGAATGCCCTCATTGAAACTCTTAAATTTTATACGGTCTTGCTTTTGAGATTTAATTTTTCCATGTTGGCTAGGGAGAACATAGTCTACTATATCCTATCCTGTATTGTGTAGCTACATAAGTGCAAATAGCAAAATAGACATGGTAAATGGATTGAACATAGTCTATTGTTTATTTATGATCGTAATGCAGTTATTTCTTATGTGAGAAATATTTTATATAGATTTCTTGACCGTACATGTGGGTCATAAAATAAAAGTTATATTCTGCCAATGGAGTCACGGAAGAGTGTGGAAGGACTTTTCATCTTATTGAGTTCGACCGAAGTAGTCCTTTTGTAATTATTCCACAAACCCTTCTTTAACACTTTCTAAGATAATTGAAATACTTGCATAAATCTTTTACTTTGTACTTCTGTAGGGTTTTGAGTTTAGCTAAGTTTAAATTAACTGCCTTTAGTTTATGCCTACACCTTAATTTATACTATTTTTAATTTCCATTCTTTGTTGATCAAAGTGTTCTTAGTATTTCATTCGACCTTGATTTCATTTACCCGTTTTTCTTATTAATTAAACGCCAATGCATAATGGAAGAAAGTGTGAATGAGTTTTCATTTACTTAATCTTTTATGTTTCATGATTCTATCGTCTTGGTGACCATTTGTTGCAGTTCAACAGAAGTTAGTTGTTCGACCTTATGAAGCCAAACCATATGAGTGTCCTGATGCAAAACCTATGAAGGTTGGTCTATAATTCTTTATTTATCTTATAAAGTCGCATCATGATTGTGTCCCCATACGTTTGCTCTACAATTTCAAATGGTGGGGTGTTGCAACTTTCGCACATGTGATTAGTTTTTACTCCATGCCTTCATACCAACAAGATAATATGGACTTATTTTTTATTTTCTTATGGTTTGCTTGTGTCTTAACTAGACTAAATATGGTTCGACTTAATTAAAGAAGTTGATATCCCACCATCTCATTAAGCAATGGTTTGACTTAACTAAAAACTTTTCTTTTGGTTTATCAGGTCTCGAAGTTGGTATGCCATGAAGCTGTTGCAGGTAAAAGAGAGGATTTTGCACATTGAAGATCTTGGATGATTGTAGTATGATTTTAGGAGTGTTTTTTTTCTTTTTTCTTTTTTGATAAATTTGAACAGATGTTTGGATTCATTCAAACCTTATGGTTTGTTTTGAAAAACTCAAAGTCTTTTATGACAAATATATAAAAAAAAATTGTTTTAGGATTTGATGTTTTTCTTGTTTTGTATTGTTATTTATTTTATTATAATATACATTGTTGAAATATGGGCTATATATATATATATATATATATTTTTTTTTTGTGTATATATAGACGTCCTTTAGAGAAGGAAATGATTCTTTGAAGTGTAACTAAAGAATACATTTAGAGAAGGTTTACAAAAAGCTTCACTAAAACCTATACTTTTAGAGAAGGTTTAGATTATATGTATCTAAAGATAACATTTAGAGAAGGTTTAGGAAGTGTAAGTAAATGGTACCTTTAGAGAAGGTTTACGAAAAGTGTCACTAAAGCTCAAACCTTTAGAGAAGCTTTTCCAGAAACCTTCTCTGAAGGTACATTTAGTGACGCTTGAAAACCGTCATTGATACTCAAAAAACGTCACTAAAAACATACTTTTAGAGAAGCTTTTCAAAATAAATCGGTCAATCTTTAGATAAGGTTTGAAAGCGTATCTAAAGCCCCAAAAAAGCTTCTCTAAAGGTTAACGTAAATGTACCCTCCGAAAACCCTCCCTAAAACCTTTAGCTACCGTTATATAGGGAAGGTTATTGACGGAAGTGGAAAGCTTCTCTAAAACCTTTAGAGAAGTTTTTCAAACTTTTAAATACAAAAGAAAACCTTCTCTGAAGGTCAATTTTCTTGTAGTGACTATTGACTCAAACTCTCATCCCTTAATCCTTGCGAGCCCCACCGCTAAAGGAACCTGTTATACATGTCATTTAAGAAAACAGATGTTAGGCTTTACGTCTAGTGAGAACAAACATTTTATAAAGGGGATAATGTAAAACTGCATAAAAAGTTTTTTTTGGAAGGGTGTCCTAGGCTATGCCTAGACTAATCCCTTGGCAAATTATGACTGTAAGACATCATCCCTGATTAAACCTCAGTGGCTACAATTGTTGTGTACGCCTGAATTCGAACCCTGAGCAAATGGGATATTCCACCATATCCCCCAGGTAGGGATGTTCGCGGTGCGGTTTGGGGCAAAACCGCACCGCATATACCTCAAACCGCACCAAACCGCACGATGCGGTGCGGTGCGGTGCGGTTTATGCGGTTTGTCCCTATCGCACTTTAGCGTACAATCCAAAAAATTATAAATTTAAAATACATTAGAAAATCAACGATTTAGTGACCGTAGTCCAAAAAAATAAAGAGTTTGAATATATCCAACTCCAAAATGCATAATTAAAAATAGTCAAAGAAATAGTCTAAAAAAATAAATTGTTTCAATACGATAAACGGATAAAGTGACGTCTCCAACTTTTTCTTTCGTCTTCATCTTGACTCCCAATTGCCAATGCCCATTTTTTTTATTTGTTGGGCCTTAAACTTTTAAAAAGGCTTATAAATAATTAAAGTCCATAATTAAAATTTAAAAATACAAGCCCAATTATATAAATATTAAATTAAATTATTATATATATATATGTTTAAAACTAAAATTTTAAAAGTAATATAAAAGGTGCGGTGTGGTTTGAAAACTCAAAACCGCAAACCGCACCGCATAGTGCGGTTTGGTAAAGATGCAAACCGCAAACCGCACCGCGAAAGTCCTAAAATGCGTTTTGCGGTGCGGTGCGGTGTGGCGTGGGTTATTTGTGCGGTTTGGCGGTTTGGATGAACACCCCTACCCCAGGGCCTTAACTAGTATGCCACAACCCTTGTGGTTAACTGCATAAAAAGTTTCATGAGAGAATGTAGTAAAGTCCATCTTTTCAAACATATAGAGAACGTAGAGTTTAAGAATACATCTTGCAATGACGGGAGAGACCCGATTTCCAAGGCGGGTAGCGGAACACAAAAGTAGGTTACCATCCGAGTTAGTGAGCTCATACTAGAATCAATGGCCACGAGCTCGACAACCCGCACTATAGATGTGGATATGGGCCCCCGACGATCCTAATCATACTCATTTACTAGATGTGCATTCACGACCAATGGCTAGTAACCGACTCCACATAACCGTACCAAGTTGCCCTCAATGACCCAATGCTTCAACTAGTTACAACGGGAATCATCCCACCAAATACGCCGACTTTAATACCTATGGATCCATTAGTAATATTCTAAGGTTCGTCATAATTACATTTATGACAAAACTATAATCACACATATAGTCCTTATAAAATAATTCCCATTGAACAATTTTACACATAAACTCTTTTTATGAGCATAAAACCAAAATAGTGGATAATAAACGATCATTTCCGCTTTCCACATGTAATACTTCTTAAAACGAGGTTTTCCAACATTTTATGGCCATTTAACCCAATCTTTGCCATATAACCAAATACCATATAGTTCAAGGTGAAATCTTCAAGTTTAAGGTAAAGCCCTAAATGATATCAATAATATTTCATCCAAACATTAAATCATAAAAAATAAAAGTAAATAGAACACATTTTGTGTCTCAAACCATGGCTTTTACCCATATATTATGAAACCAAGTTAGAGCCCTAAAAATTTCGAAAACTCATTTTAGGTCAAAACATGTATATAATAGATATGTAAACAAGGAGATGATTATGGATTCAAAAGAGTAGTTTTAACATGTATAAGGTTTAAAAAGTAAGGATGAACCCACCTTGGATTTGGTCTTAACCTAAAACCAAAAGAACTCTAGATAGAGGGGAAAGAAACTTGTACTTGCAAGACACTTGAAGGGCTCCTTATCAAGAACTAACACCCTAGAACCACCATAAATGAACTAGGTCAAAATCAATGGAGTAAATGAAGTGGGAAGGAAAGGTTGGGGAAGTTTACCTTAAATGTAGAGGGAAAAACGCAACTACCAAACTGAAAATGAGGAGTAAATGATCTAGAAATCGAGGTTGTGCAATAAATACCCGTTGGGTTTTGGCAAAAATGCCCATGTCGCAGGGCAAGGTCGCGGTGGGTGTACCGCAGACATCCTTGAGGGTGTGATTGTGACACGCGACTATGCCCATGTCACTCTCGCATGTCTTAGTTGCGCGCCATGTAACGCGGGGTCCCTGAGTCTGGCGATTGTGACACGGCGACAGTGACCATGTCACAATCACATGGCACTGTCGCCCAGGACCTCTTGGGCCACGAAACTTCACATTTTCCTCGCGGAATGCTCCCGGTTTGCTTTGAGATCAAACTTAGACTATTCTAACGAGCGAAACCATAAACACGATTATTAGAGAAATTACATAAATATTCTTACCGAAATTTTCGGGTGTTACATTAACCTTCCATTATTAATTTCTGACAATATTTAGTATTCTTATTTAAATCGATCCCTATAGTGATATATATATATATAATAGTTTTAGATTTCGTTATGTTATGGAGGTAAAATAATAGTTTTAAAATTCAAAAACTAGCAAAAGTCTTGTAGTTTACATGTCAATAATACCCGATCCCTACTATTACAACACATTTTTTTCATTTCAATTATCTGTGTGCTGCTACATGGGGTACCCCGTATTTAGATCGGATAAATAAGAACACAACTTTTACGTGTTAATTGTATTTTTTAACCACCGACGAAAAAAATACACGTAAAAGTTGTGTGAAAATGTAATATAAATTATTTTATATTTTATCTATGTACTTTTTAGTTTTTATGTTTTATTTATATGTCAAATCTCAATGTTTATGTTTTATTTTCATAATTATATTATTATTAAAAAAATAGTAATATTATCAATGGTTTGAGCTTGATTCGAGTTTCAAGCGAGTTCGAGCCTAAAAATAGGCTAATCGAGTTCAAGTCAAGTTTTTATTTTTTTATTCGAGCTTCAAGCGAGTTCGAGTCGAGTTCGAGCCTGAAAATAGGCTATCGAGTTCGAGTCGAGTTTGTATTTTTGCTACTCGCGAGCTTTTGAGTCGAGTTCGAGCTTGATAATATCAATACTCAAGCTCGACTCACATCATTTACACCCCTACTCATCAATGTGAGGTTGTAGGAAGAGTGGACCTCACAAACCTTCTCTAATCCTTGGGTGTCTACTACCTCCTCAATAAACCGGAACTCTTTCAAACTTTGTGCATCAAACCCCTTGTCAGGTAGTCCCACTCTAGTCTTGTGCTTAGTCCACACCTTAGCAACAACTTTTGAACTAAAACCATTGTGTGGTCTCTCTGGTCTAGGGATGAATATCTCAACTTCCTTTCCCTTGTTACCCTTCTTTCTCACTGTCTGCTCATGCTGCACAGATGTTGCAGCATGACAGTTGGTCTCTAAGGGTTCTACTCCAGATGCCTCTTCCTCAAATTGCACTCTTTTTGCTTTGTTTCTTGATGGTTCCTTAGTCTCAGTCCTTGACCTAACAAAAGCATGGTAAGATGCTACTTTCTTTGAGACGTGATAATCGTAACATTTAAGTATGGCAAGGATGATTTTTTTTCCCGGTAGTTTAGCGGGCATGCAAGTTGAAATTCAATTGCAATGTATGCTAGCTTAAGCAAGTGAAATTGATGTGGTTGTATAAGCATGTGAGATAGAAATATCAAGTTATGGTGGATGATTGTGGCAAAATGAGATGTTAGAATAAGAATTCAGAATTTATGTTTCTCAAGTATAAGGAACTTATTGGGAATTGGGCATGAGAAAAGACGAGAGTGCATGTTATCATGATTATTGGGAAAGCTAATTCATGTAGCTGTTTAAAATTAAACAAGTTGATGACAAAGATTTATTGGGATGTTTGATATGATTGTTCAAAAGAGACGGGATAAGTAAATTATAGGTGATACGTTGGGAATAGATCTTTCATTGGATGTTATTACGTTGATAAATTCTATAATTAGACGTGATTATGAAAGTTAGGTGTAGTACTACAATAGAAGCCAAAATGGTAAGAAGGTTGTGACTAGTATTTATGGAGGGTGTTAACCATATGAACATGATCATTGAGGAGTTTTGGGCATGTGAGTCTAGCTAAAATGTTTTAAGGATGAAGCATGTGTTATAAGAATCAACTAAGCGATTGACAGTTATAGAATGAGTCATTGATTTGAAGCAATCAACTGTTATCAATGTATGTATGTATGTATAGAGAGAGAGAGGTGGGTTATTATGCAACCCTTTTACATGATGCATCCCATGCAACCCCTTATCCACATATATGCACCACATGTAGAGTTATTATCCTTTTCAATCTCCTCCTCCGTATATGCACCACATGTAGAGTTGCATTATCTCGCACATTAAAACCCTCTAGTCAAGCAATAGATTGTAACAAAATAGCCACTAAAGGACCTTCGAAGTTTGATATATTTTTTTCCAGCCTGTGATTTGAGGTTAGATTTACTTATGTAAGGTTAGTTTTTTTTTCCTCTTCTTCTTTTGTTGAATATGTTAGCTTAATGAGTGAATTGGTGGGCTTATGCTTGGTATTAATGACCAAATAGTGGCCACGAATCTCTACATATTGTGTATGACACGTCATAATCTCAAATATATGGAGTTTCTTTCTTCCAGGAAAGTGATCAAAATATATAAAATTGAAGCTTAAAAATTAATGGTTGTTGCTAGTAGTTTATAATTCTAAGTTGAAGAAGAAGCATTGAACATCATGGCTTAGTCTTATTTTATTGGATTTAACTAAATTTGGCCATGAGAATCGGACAACATCAGCAGTTGGGGCCGAAGAAAAGAATATATATATATATATATATATATATATATGTCAAGCCTATTTGTATACATGTTATGGACTTATGATGGAATCTTCATAATATGTGTTCATGTTAGTATACAAATAGAATTACTGATTAGATATTTATTGTTTTACAACAAACGAGGTTAATATACAATCTTGTGGCTTGAACCATTCAATTCGCATATATGTATTAGAAGATCTATGGTTGGCGAATGATATGACAAGTTCATATAGGTTTTAATTTGAATTGAGTTCTATGAATTATTATTATTAAGCTCCAAAGATTTGTAGATCGCATTTTGATAAATTGCATATTGTCACCTCGGTCAGAAGTAGAGAGGCATTTTAGTATGATTTGTGGAATATCAAAGTAAGACATCTCCAATTGTTTATGTGAATACGAAATTCGAGGACGGAATTTGTAAGGGACAAATTGTAAAGTTTATCTTTTGTTGATTTGGGGTCTTTGTGAAAAATTTGTAAATCTTGTGGGCATGAGGACAATTTTAGAAAAGTTTTATAAGGGACAAAAATCCCTAAATTTCTTCTCAGTGCATCGGAGGCGATGGTGTTTGAGAAAAGGGAAAAGAAAAGGAAGCAGGAAGTTCTTGGATTCAAAGAGATTTGGACATCTTTTGGGATTTCTCTAGGAAGGTAAGTTTCCATATTCACCCACTTTTGTTATATCTCTTTTATTTCTAAATTGGTCGAGTTATGGAGGAGTGATCGATTGGGAAGAACCTAGAAGTTGGGAAGGAATAAATTATTCTGGATTCTAAATCTTATTGGACAGACCTTAACCGTCTAATAATAGAAAATTTATTCGATTTATGGTGGTCTGTGTAAAGGTTAATAGTAATCGTACCAATCGATCGATGGTCTGGAGGTTTGGGCGTGCGATTAATCGGGAATCCCCCGACTTGGAAATAATTGCACTCGGGAGTCGCTCGACCCGGGAGATGTTCCCACTCGGGCAACATCCTCAACCGAGAGTCGTTCGCATCCACACGGGAACCGGCGGCTACAGAAGTAACCAAGCCGGAATCGCGCCCCAACCAAGAGAGTCCGTACTCCCTACCCGGGTGAGTTGGGGGTTCAACAACCGGGTGTGACCCAGGTGTCCCGAGCCAGGAGTGGAACCGGGTACACGGGGCGGTAATAGAAGAACCCCTTCGGCCCGGGTTCGATCCAAAGCGAGATTTTAGGCTATGGTTTTAGTTCAATCATTGGTTAAGGGAGATAGTTGGTATTGGGGAATCTCTAGTTGGGTAATTAATCAAAGTTTAACTTTGTTTAATTATCGTTTTGTAGATGTTAGACCCGGTTGACTGTTCGTTTTGTGTAATTTCATCTCTTGCAACCAAGTGAGTTCCCTTATCTCAAATTTATTTACAAACTGGAAATGGCCGAACTGTTATCGTTCTCCATACTTAATGTTAATTTTTGATAAATAAAATCCTTGAAATGTGACGTGTTGGATTTCTTTACAAGGCCATGTATGTGTACTCGTTATGTGTATACAAGATTTATGATATTCAACCCAAAATAAACATAAAATAATGGTTTATGTTTGCAATTTCAAATATGACTTAAATAGGAAATGTGGTATGTACTTATCCATAAATGCATATATGTCCCTTCTCATATGAAATGTATTATTCTGTAAATTTTGGATATGATCAACATGGATTCGTTTTCGATTATGCATGCTAAATTACTTGCTCATTATGGTAATATGGGATGGGGTTGCACAGTGAGGATGGTGTACCTTGGGAAATTTATGTTTCCTAGGAAGTATACGTCGTAATCTCATGCGTGTGGAATTCGTTTTCTACGCATGAGGGTAAGGGGAGTCTGCTTGGGTCCCTAAGGCGAGAGGGGAGTCTCCTTGGGCCCCGATCGCGGTTGATTGGTTACAGTACGTGGGAGATCCTGTTACTGTGCATTGTCTGAATTGGTTGTTATGTGACTTGATAATTCTGTATCATTTATTTATGAAATGAGTTTTGAATTTTAACCATTTTATTTGGGAATTCACTAGACCTTATGGCCTATCCCTCGTTTTTCAAACTCCAAACCCATTTTCAGGAAAGAGCATTTGTGGTGCTACCTCAAAAAGGGAAAGAAAGAGTGTAGAATTGGGATATTGGTCGCGGGTAGGACGCTTGGTAATTTTGGCATTAGAAGATTGCTTAGCTTTAGAGATTCTCGGTTGTGGATGGGATTTCCGCTGATAAATTTTTACAACTTTAATTTGAACTGATTGTATTGGGATCGTTTTGGGAATTTTATTATTCACGTTCTCGCTCTAAATTTTGGGTCATTACATTTGGTATCAGAGCCATAGTTTAAGAGATTTAGGTGACCGGATAGGGCCTAAACTTAAACTGGTAATTGAGGGACACAACCGAGATATAGGATGCCTTTATGAATTCACTTGAGGTGCACAATAATAAGGTAATGAGAACTATCATGTAAGGTAAATTTGAGGTTACACCTGGCCAGTGTAATTATAAATTTACAGGTACATGTATGCGTTCAAATAGCCTTATTACGCGAAGTTTGATTAAGTGTGTTTGTGTCGTCTTATCAGTTTTCGTCATGTCGAGTCGATCGATGAATGTGGTAGAACGGATTAAGTTCTAATCTTGCAAGTCTTTGGCAATGGTTTGATGTGTTGAGTGAGAATGTTTTTGGGGAAATTGTGGATACCTCTACGAAAGAGTTATGTTCGTTTTGTCGGTAAACCAGTTAAAGGTAGAACTTTTAGGGTCAATAGAGAAGCATAATATGTAGCTATATGCTCTAAATTTCTAATGAGACTATATTTATGTGTTTGGGTGTGCCGATCAGTCCATGTAGAAGGAGTGGTATGTTTGGATCTGGGATGCCTCAATTCAAGATCGGGTGAAAGCAATAAGTCTTCGGCTCGTCAATTTAGCAGTGGGGTGGCATGAACGTGTGAGAAAGGTATCGGTGATTAACATGAAGTATGGGGTAAGAATATATATTGAAGGCCAAGTAGTCGTTGTTAATCCTTTCAGCTCATGTTTCGGAACCGAGCATTTTGCAAACCCACGGTCGAAATAGAAGCGATGTGGTGGGGATAGGCGAGTATGCAGGGAAGAACCTGTATCAGAAATTGTTACGAGAATGAGAAACCCAACCTGCTGGTCAAAAGCAGGGTGTTAGTGGGAAATAGCCGCGAATGCTAACGGTTGACCTTGTTAGAGTGAATAACCTTCAATTGTAAAAGGAGTTTCATGCATTGTGATTTAAATGGACTGCACAAGTCATTGCATATTAAAAATATTTATGTGTAAGTGGGTCATTTTGTTTTGGAAGCTAATGCAACGTATGCAAACGTGTAGTCTATGTTTTGGAAAATTGCAAAATTATTTATGTTGCAAAATGAAAATTTTGAATTCAATAATTAGTGAGCTATTTCATCTCTTTCTTGTTGAGTTAACCTTTATTGTGTCGATCATGGAAACTTTTGATCACATAGTTTTCACAACTGAAATCAGTATGGACAGGTCATTGTCACATCCATGAGTGTGAGAGTCGGTTGACTCACTCGGGATAGGCGATTATGCTCAGGACTTTTCAAGTCGCATAAAAGAGTTTCATTGCATACATTTTTGTTGTCATCAGTAATGGTTTGGATGGTCAGTGTGATGTTTCTTTGATGTGGTGATGTGGGAAAGATCTTTGAGACCTTTGTGCTTGGTTATTCAATTATGGCGATTTGCTTCTTGCATACCCGAGTTTTATTTCATGGAGTCATACTTTTAATTTTTTTTCTTTGAAGTGTAAACGATTTCAATCATTGTGTCATCATGCATGAATGCTATGAACTCACTAGGTCATAGAAGATATTACAATTAAAGTTAAGGAAAATGCTTCAAGAGTTGAAATTGTCGGTTGAGCCGTTTATGGTCGAATTTTGACTCTAGTGTTTTCGTTTGAAAGGGGTGGTGGATAATGAAAATCTGGGATGTCGTAGTTGGTAACGTCCTTATGGTGATAGGGTAGACCTTTGGTTCGGTAATCTGGGAAGTGGTTGTTTGTGAGTGATTATGCCTGGCGTGAAATGCGAGGTTGTTAAGATGCTTCTATTAGCAGCATGTTAATAAGTAGCGTTGGCAGGTAACTGAGAAGTCGAGGAGTATCTCTAGTATGAATATTTATCCCAAGGTTATAAGAGGTCCTTTGGGAGAGAGGTACGTTTTGCTTTACGTTGGACCACGTGGAATGAGTGCTGGAAAGCAAAGGATCATTAGTTTGAAGAGGTGGCTTCTTATAAGGTTTAGATATCTGTATCTGAGATTGTTTCTTAAAGAGTGCGATGAGTTAACAAGAAGCCGAAACTTAGTTGGGTGAATTGGGCGATCACGATTCGTGGCTTATCTAAATTTGAGAAGACAAAGTTGTGATTTAACCTTGTTTCAATGTAATCGTGTAGTGGATGGTGCGAAGAAGATTGGTATCTGATGTGTATATAAAGAAGATCATGAGAACTATGTTATGGTGTGATAGTGCGGTGTATTAGTTGTATGGCAAATTAGTGACATTTTACATCAAGGCAGGTGTGTAAGTCATCGAGGTGATATTGGGTTGTCGTTATGTTGGTTGGTGAAATTTTTGTCATGTGGGATAAGCGGAGGTGTAAATTTTGGTGTAGAGATTTTTGGGAGAGATTTAAAGGTGACGAGTATGTTTGATATAGGTGTTACGTTATTGTTAGTTTGAGATCTATAAGGGTGAATGATAATTGTCGGCCACCTAAATGAGGAACTCATGTTCTTTTCGGTCACTTGAGTTTTAGGTGGGTGTCTTTTATTCCAATCGAATGCCGAGAAGAATGTCCTATTCGATTAAGTGGAAATGCTCTGAGGTAGATTTGAAGTTTATATGGGAATGTTGAAGTATCCTTGGGGTGTAAAGGAATCCCTGTGGATAGGCCGACTTTGTTTAGAGAATGAGTTATGCACGCTATTTTGAGCATTGGGTGTTGTTTCGTGATGACCCACATGAATGCCTCAAGTAGGAGTTTTGGCGAAACCGAGTGCGTAATTGAGGGGAATCGATGCTTCAGGCTAGTGTGGGGGAGGTAAAGTGGGTATGTCTCGATAAGTGAGTAATCCGAAAGTAAGAAAGTCGTCTAGTGAAATGAAAGAATGCGGTGTATGTTTAAAAATTGTCATTTGACGAGTATATGAACTCCTCGTGAGGATACGAGGAAAGAGCTATTATGTATGTTATAGTTAAGGTATTGGAAATTCAAATCCATGTAAAGGGTCTAAAATTTGCACGTGTTAGTGAGTCCTTCTTTGAAAGTGGGTGTATTCTATGTTTTCGGGAAGGCAGGGTAAAAGTGATTGATCGAGATGCTCGGAGGGATGGATCGACGGATGTGTTTAATGTCGTGCAAATTAAGTTGGTTATGTGAGAATGTATCACTCCTTTTGTAAGGCAAGTGAAACCAGAATTAGACTTAGGAAGGTATGGGTTATAGATAGGTTTAGTGGCATTTTGTTATGTGTTTGGGTCTGGCTCCGCTTGTCGGCATTCTTTTCGGGCAATGAATATGTGGAAGGTATACGCTCATAAGTATATATGCAAATGTTCAAAGGAATATGTGGAAATGATATTTTGGTCGATAGGTGCATACTACAGATAAAGTGGTTATCATCAAAGTATTAGTAATCGATGTTGTGTTAATGTGTCAAGGTGTTATTAGGGACGAAAACAAGTCATATTTATAGACGTTATTAAGAAATTGTGTTGCTTAGTAAAGAATTTTTTTATCAGTGATCTTGGAGATGAAGTCAGAGAATGACTTTGTGTTAATTTGGCAAGTGAGTGGTTGTTCCTAGATAAAAAATCTTATTATTGCGGTGTTGAACCCAGTAAAGCTCTTTCCTTTGAGAAAGGGAATTTGTGTGAGAAACACCGAACTTCAACACGTTATAAAACCGTGAGCCCAAGTGAGTGGACCAAGTGATTAGCATCCGGCGTAGCTGATCCGATGGGTTACGAATATATTTTTACGATTTTAATCAAGAGGTTGAGAAACAAGGAGTCTGGTTTAGTAAAAGTCCAATAGCGTTACCATAAGGGTCGGGATGCCACCTGGAAAGTTGAACCGGATGTGTGTGTCAAGTATCCTCATTTGTACGTAGAAAACATTCCGGGGATGGAATCCTTTTAAGGAGGGGAGATTTGTAAGGGCCAAATTGTAAAGTTTCTCTTTTGTTGATTTGGGGTCTTTGTGAAAAATTTGTAAATCTTGTGGGCATGAGGACAATTTTAGAAAAGTTTTATAAGGGACAAAAATCCCTAAATTTCTTCTCAGTGGTGTTTGAGAAAAGGGAAAAGAAAAGGAAGCAGGAAATTCTTGGATTCAAAGAGATTAAGACATCTTTTGGGATTTCTCGAGGAAGGTAAGTTTCCATATTCACTCACTTTTGTTATATCTCTTTTATTTCTAAATTGGTCGAGTTATAGAGGAGTGATTGATTGGGAAGAACCTAGAAGTTGGGAAGGAAGAAATTATTCTGGATTCTAAATCTTATTGGACAGACCTTAACCGTCTAATAATAGAAAGTTTATTTGATTTCTGGTTAATAGTAATTGTACCAATCGATCGATGGTTTGGAGTTTTGGGCGTGCGATTAATCGGGAATCCCCCGACTTGGAAATAATTGCACTCGGGAGTCGCTCGACCTGGGAGATGTTCCCACTCGGGCAACATCCTCAACCAAGAGTCGTTCGCATCCACACGGGAACCGGCGGCTACAGAAGTAACCAAGCCGGAACCGCGCCTCAACCAAGAGAGTCGGTACTCCCCACCCAGGTGATCTGGGGGTGCAACGACCGGGTGTGATCCGGGTGTCCCGAGCCAGGAGTGGAACCGGGTACACGGGGCGGTAATAGAAGAACCCCTTCGGCCCGGGTTCGATCCAAAGCGAGATTTTAGGCTATGGTTTTGGTTCAATCGTTAGTTAAGGGAGATAGTTGGTATTGGGGAATCTCTAGTTGGGTAATTAATCAAATTTTAACTGTGTTTAATTATCGTTTTGTAGGTGCTAGACCCGGTTGACTGTTGGTTTTGTGCAATTTCATCTCTTGCAACCAAGTGAGTTCCCTTATCTCAAATTTATTTATAAACTGGAAATGGTCGAACTGTTATCGTTCTCCATACTTAATGTTAATTTTTGATAAATAAAATCCTTGAAATGTGACGTGTTGGATTTCTTTACAAGGCCATGTATGTGTACTCGTTATGTGTGTACAAGATTTATGATATTCAACCCAAAATAAACATAAAATAATGGTATGTGAGGATGGTGTACCTTGGGAAATTTATGTTTCCTAGGAAGTGTTAGTTCACAAATATGTATTTCAATAATACATATAAAATACAAATATCGAAATAACTGAATTTAATCAACAAATGATTAGAGAAACTTAAATATAGGGGATCGACTGAAAATTAAACCGAATAAACTGTAACGAGGTTGAGGCTCGTGTTAAACACGATTCCCTTAAACAGGATTTGCCGTCTGTTCACAGGGTACAACAGTGTAAGCAGTGTGAACTGTCGGATATTACACTTGCCTGAAAATGTCGCCGAAGAGAAACCGTATGCTTCAGATTTTGAGAGAATATGTATGACTAGATTTCGATGTATCCAAGAATGTACCCACACTCTCATATTTATAATCAATATTAGAAACCAACTGATTAATGTGAGATTAATATGACCATTAATCCTATTAATCATTTCTAATAATGAGTATCAAGGAGTTACAATGGTTCAAAACAAAATTTTTGCAAAAACTAAACTGCGCAAGATTTCGGAGCGGCATTCGTGTTCACAGGTCGCGCCCACGCACAAGTTCACCTACGAAAGCCGCAATCGGCAACCCCCCCTGCGCACGGGTAGGTGATGGAGTAAAACCAAACAAATGACTTGTTAGTCCCTTCCACATCTTTAGTTATAAACTACACAACTTTTGGTCCTCCTTCCTATGTGGGACAAGTTCCCACACCCACTTGGTTTTGCCAATTTTTTATCCCAAACACTCAACTTTGAGCATCGATATCTCATTCACACATATTCCGTTTTGGACACACAATATATCGTTTCGAAGCTCTCATATAGGAGAACACAAACCCACGAAGAGTTAGATATATACTATACATATACATGTATTTATTTGTGTCCAAAGTTAGTAAAAAATCACATTTTTACTAAAATTTTCCAACAGGAAGTATACGTCGTAATCTCATGTGTGTGGAATTCGTTTTCTACGCATGAGGGTAAGGGGAGTCTGCTTGGTCCCCCAAGGCGAGAGAGGGGAGTCTGCTTGGGGCCCGATCGCGATTGATTGGTTATAGTACGTAAGAGATCCTGTTACTGTGCATTACCCGAATTGGTTGTTATGTGACTTGATAATTGTGTATCATTTATTTATGAAATGAGTTTTGAATTTTAACCATTTTATTTGGGAATTCACTAGATCTTATGGTCAAACCCTCATTTTTCAAACTCCAAATCCATTTTCAGGAAAAAGCATTAGTGGTGCTACCTTAAAAAGGGAAAGAAAGAGTGTAGAAGTGGGATAGCGGCCGCGGGTAGGACACCTGGTAGTTTTGGCATTAGAAGATTGCTTAGCTTTAGAGATTCTCGGTTGTGGATGGGATTTCCGCTGATAAATTTTTATAACTTTAATTTATACTGATTGTATTGGGACCCGTTTTGGGAATTTTGTTATTCACGTTCTCGCTCTAAATTTTGGGTCGTTACAGAATTATTTGAAGGGGGGGGGGGGGGAGAATGTAACAACCCGTGTAATGAAATTACATATATGATAAATATTTTTCTTAGTTTGGGTGAAAATAGTGATGAAAGCATAATTAGAGGGGCATTTTTATCAATTGATGGAACTCATTAATTTGGCAAAGGGGGTTTTCTTTTAAAACCCGTGAACTCATCTTTGCAAATTAGAAAAAAAAAATGAAGCCCTAAAATATAGTTAGAGCATTGGGGAAGTCGCATAAGAAGGCAGATGCTATGGATTTTGATTGTCTTTGGTGTTCAACTAACGATTTCAGGTAAACTTTATGGTTTTAATCTTGAAATGATATTTATTTGTGTTTAAAATAGTTTATAGAGTCGATTGATGGGAGTTTCCATAGTCCATGTTAACGAAATTGTGACCGGTTGCCTCTAAATTTTCAGTATGGCTGAGTTGATGAACACAGTGGCGGATCTAGAAAATTTTATGGTTGGGGGCACCTCTAAGGGTGTCGAAAAATTTCCGAAACGGAATAATTCATCGGAACCAAAAATGGGTTCGAGTTATTCGTTTTTGCCTTACACTGTGCGTTAAATCGAATTAAGATAACTTATTCGATTCAATTTTCGGTTAATTTTTTACTATTTCGGTTAAACTGGGACATTATACTACTATTTATATATTTTTATATCTGGTTTGAACTTAAAACAAATTAACACACTAGATATTAATACAAAATTCAACTAATTCATAATTGACGAGATAGCTAAAAAGAAAGGAATCTGGATTGGACAAGGTCAAAGGGGCCTTAATTAATTTTAGTTGGGGGTCCAGATTAGTAAACAACAAAAAAAGATAGAGGTAATTTTTTTTAAGCCTTCCACACATGGGTTGGTAGGGGGCCCAGGACCCCTACCCCCGGGATGAACAGAGGTTAGAAACCTCATGTTGGGGTGTGACTAGGTGTTAAACAAATCCCCAAATATTTATACTTTGAACAAAATAATATTTGGAAGAAGATTTTAGTAAATGAGAACTTCTATTTTTGTGTTGTTTGTTTTCGAGTGAAACTGAATGAAGAAGACCTCAAGTATGAGTTCATTGGATTAGAGCTTTGTTAAGTGATGTTGGGCTTCCAGACATGGGTTTTGAATCAGGCCATGTGAATTGTGGGGCATAACTTTATATAAATCCATTTTCAATTCATTTATTTATTAAAGTAGTCTAATTTAGCAAGTAATTAAGCATATTAAATAATGTCTTACGTTGAGGTTTTGGTTTCATCTGCAAAAGGTCAAAGAAGTGGCTTAAAAAGATGTATGGCGGGTTAAAATAGCTTACTTGAGGTTATTTTGATTTAATAAGAAAATTATAATTAGTGTTGGATTTGGTTATGAGTTTGTTACTTGGGGCGTAATGAGCTTAATGAAAAAACTGGTTTATTCGTGCAGATGTTTGGAGTGTTTACTTGGGGCTTAATGACAAAACCGACTTATTCGTGCAGATATTTCCGGCTTAATCACTAAGTAGGGGAAAGATATGTTGTCCCCATTAAGACACATCTTTGACATTTATACCCTTTAAAAATAAAGGCATGCCTACTTTCCTACTCAATAATCACGCAATAAAAACCTAGGTGCTCGATTTCACCTTCACTACTTGTTCGATTTCGATTTCACCTTCACCGCTCGTTCGATTTTACTGCTTCGAGTTCATTGCTGGTTCAATTACACTATTTCAATTCACTGTTGATTCGATTTCAACCCTAGACAATAATTTTCTTTGGTTGATTTCTCCAAAGGTAATGATTTTACTGATTGATACTTGTTTCTTCTCCATACTCGATTGTTGTTCCATACATGTTTCTTCAGTCGATTGTTGTTTCATACTTGTTTCTTCAGTCGATTGTTATTCCATACTTGTTTTCTTCAGTCGATTGTTGTTCCTTACTTGTTTTTTCAGTCGATTTTTGTTCCATACTTGTTTCTTCTCCATAGCTGCTCGACATTTCTGCAATGTAGATTTTTGTAACCATGATTTCTATAATGTCGATTTCATACTTGTTTCATACTTGCTACTTTTTGTTTGAACTTGGCTACATTGTGTTTGAACTTGGAAGTTTAAGTACTTAATGAATTTTTGTTTGATTTTTGGATTATATTAATGAATTTATGAATATATGGCTTAAAAAATAAACAACAATTTATAAAACAGCTTAAAATTCATATTCAGGGGTAAATTGGTCATTTCTGTTATTCAGACTGTTAATTCAGATAAAAAAGTAAACAACAGCATCCATTTATCTCGACAGACAAATTTATCCAGACAGACACATTTATCCATACAGGACTTAATGGAAAATTTGGTAAACAACCCCTAAGATTAAGTTATGTCTTGAAATTGTTCAAGTGAAATTTCAAAAAGGAAATGATGAATCACTATTTTTGTTATAATTAGATTCTTAAGCTTACAAATAACTCTTAACTAGTGCCTAGTGTATTTAATATATGCTTTGGACCGCGATTTCGAAAACTTGGTATAGTGAAGATCATAGAAAAGACTTGTACTTAATAAATTATGATCGGAGCGGTTGTCATAACATTGTTGTAGCTTTGATCAAGTTGAGACAAGAATTTTAGTAGAATTTGACCGTTCAAAAATTTTTAAGAACTGTCGGTTTAGACTAAATAAAACGAAAAGCTAAGTTGAGGAATCTGTTTGAATGAATTTAATTCTTAATATTTAGTCAAGGTTGTCGTTTTAGGGGGAATCCACCTAATTGACTCTGTATGTTATATCATATGATACATTTGTAGTTTTAGGATATAATACCCTAATATCATAAAACCATTGCTATGATTTTATAGAAAGACGACAATTATGAGAAGAAGCTTTTAAGGCTGATAATTTCATTTCAGATGAGTTCAAGTAGTCTTAAAACTGGGTACACGTCAAACGTGTGTATTTTACATAACTGATTCATTTCGCCTATGTTTGAATGTGTCGTTGAAAAATGCATGATTTAAATGAATGTGATGAAATGTGGTTATTTAATGGTTTATACAAAATAAGTTTTGAGGTGAAAGCAAGCATGCTAAATTGTTACGAGAAACTACATGGAAGATGTTTTCAAACTTGATGTTTACGTAGCATGCTATTGACATAAATTTTGGTAAACACACTTTGTATAAATGAGGTATTGTGAGTTATTTGTTTGCTCATTGATGTGACATTTTTAGATTCGGATCTGGCGATTTAGGGTCACCCCCTCTGTTGCATTTTGTATTGGGGCCGCTCCCTTTACAATTTGATGGGTTTATCCCATTGGGTGTTTATGGAGTATCGTGCACTATTGGTGCCAGATGCTCGGCTAATAGGCATAGTGTCTATAAGACACAACGTGCACATGGTGATTATGTTGAAATTAGCCTAACAGATAAGTGGACTGTTGGGTAATGCTCCTTCACTGATTCCTGTTTTGTTATGGGTCTCCCCCACGTGGTGCGATGTTGATTACCTCATTATGAAAATTAGGGTGTTCGTGGTCCGGTTTGGGCGGTTTAACCCCTCAGACTACAAACCAAACCGCAAGTGGCGGTTTATTGATTTTTCAAACCGAGCGGTTTGACATAAAATGCCCAGACCGGTAAAGTCGGACCGCGGTTTAGGTGGTTTGGTCGACCGGTTTAGACGGTTTGGGACTTTTAGTGGATTTTAAAGTTTAAACATAAACAAATATAAAACTTTGAATTTTAAAGGCTCATTGGCTTGAGTCCATTTGAAATAAAGAACAAAGTCCACAACAAAATAACAAAGTCCACAAAAGTTAACAAAATATCCCAAGACAAAACATTAAAAAAAAGTAATATGCAAAGTGCAAATAAAATCCACGACTTCACTTCTTCATTTTTCTGTTATTTATATTCCACAATCCATAAAGATTTCAATCTTTTAAAATACCTTGGACCTTTTTGTATATACTTGGACATTTGAGTTTTATATCATCTATTCTTTATAATAAAGGTATATATAAAAAAAATAAAAAATATATATATTTATATATTTGGCGGTCGGTTTGGTCCAAACCGCCCAAAAAAACCTTCAGACCGCAGACTGGACCGGACCGCCTGGTTTGGCAAATTTCTAGACCAGACTGGACCGCCAGACCGCTCAAACCGCCAAAAACGGTCTGGTTTAACTTGGTTCGACCGGTTTGAACGGTCCAACGGTTTTTTTGAACACCCCTAATGAAAATATAACCACATCTTTATATATTTTCAGTGAAAAGTAATGTTGACTTATGTATCACTAGTATTTACAAATCATGCATCTTTTGAATTTATGAATCGGTTCAGTTTTGTTGAATGTTTTATGATACAAACTCTTGAATTCACCAGTTTGATTTGTTTTTGTTTGTCGACGTGTATCCCATGATCAAAACCCGGTGCGTGTGGTAAGGAAAGCTAGTACATGATATATGTGGATGATACGCCTGCGATAATTTTTTTTGAGACGATGAAAATTGTATTATCATCATCTTTCTAATTAGTCATTTAAACTTAGATTTGCCCATATATGTGGTTTTTTGTATACATAATCTTTTGGGAAATTGTTATATTCAAATGCATACACGTTATAAAAATGGTAGAAAATGATTTTACGAATTGGTCATGCCAAACTTTCGCTAGAAATTTCAGTCTAAAGATTAAGGTGTTACACTGATCTCATAAATTTTAGAGTTCTCAAATAATTAAGTCACAATCAATGGCGGAGCCAACTAATGCCTACAGTTAGCTTATGCTAATGCTGTGATTTTTAATTTTTTTTATGTAGGCCAAAGTCCACTAATTCATGAAGGCCCATTTAACCAATTAAATATTAGTCTTAGTTAGTGGGCTAACCCATTCACCAAATATTATATTGTTGTTGGCCCACTTTAATAAGAAAATAGGAATAAGATTTTACTTATCAGACTCTCATTTGACGCTCACGACCACACGCACCGATGCATTCAAGCCTGTTTCACACCTCGTGATTTTGATTCAAGCTCAGGCCTCGCGATTTTGGTTCACGCCTCACGCGGTTCGGTGGTTGACTCTTATATTGTCTTTGTCTCATGGGCAAGAGCATCTCTTAAGCTCAATTTCGAATTAAGGTAAAACCTCAACTTATTAGGGTTTAAATATTAATTAAGAATTATTACTTCAGTTTTTGTTTAATGCTAATTATTTGAAACTTGAATATATTAAATGTTTGATTATTGCTATTTCTTTAACTTGAAAGTGTTAATTTTTTTAGGGGTTAAATATTAAGATTTTAATTGTTACATGTTAAAACTTGCAAATTGTGTAGATATTTATTTAAGATGTTGAAATTATTCGGATATTTGATAGATATGGATAAATTCTTAACCAAAAGAAAAACAATTGTTGATTCGTCTGAGCCAACTAACAATTAAACAAAGTCGTGTGGAAATAAACTTGGCCGAACTTCCCTCAGATCCTGGAATGCGGATTAGGATTTTGGTTTATAATCATAATATTCGAGACAAAGTTCAAAGAACCTATCTCTTGAAAGGACCTTGCCAACCTCGAAACCATGAATTTCCATACACACTTTTTGGGAATAAACCACGAAGATTCAATGTTGCTTGGTTTGATGAATATGCTACTTGGTTGGAATATAGTGTAAATCAAAATGTTGCGTATTGTTTATGTTGCCATCTTTTCAAGCCAAGTATAGGAGCACAAGCAGGTGGTGACACGTTTGTTGGCTTAGGGTTCAAAAATTGGGCGAGAAAAGATAAGTTGATGACTCATGTTGGAAGCGTTAATAGTTGACCCCAGTTCATTTTTCTGGCTCTGCCCCTGCTTGCATATGTATACTTTTGGATTGAATGTTGCTATCAATATATCTGTGTTTTTTGCTTGCATATGTGTACTTTTGGATTGAATGTTGCTATCAATATTTTATTTATTTTAAAAGAAAATTGGTGTAAAAGAATATACAAATATGATGTTAATAGTTAAAAATGATTTATTATTATATAAAACTTACATTATCTATATTATTTTATAAAGAATTTTAGTTTTTGTTTTAAAAACTCTTTAATTTTTGAAAGATACAATAATTAAAGCAACAAATATAAATTAATAGGCATAAAAAAATCTTATAATATTTATAATATTTTTATTTTACCTCTTTTATAAATAATAAAAATAGAAGTTTAAACGGTTTTGAAAACCCATTGTTTTTAAATGAACAGGTCAAGTTTTAAAAACAAAGAATAATATTTCTTTTTTTTAATTAAAAATGGATTAACCCTTCTTTTTAAAACTAAATTGTTTTAAATAAAATTAAAATTTTAATTAAATATAAAAATAGCATTTTATTTTATTTTATGCTTATATTGATATACTTATATCGTCTCATTCCCAAAATAAATGTCTATATCACTGTTTTAGTTTGTTGAAAAATAAGTGTTCATTTTCAAAAGTGAAGTAATATTTTTTTTTTCTGATACTACTCTTAATTATGTGATAGAAAACAATTCTCTCTCTGTCAATAATTAAAGGAAAATTTGTCCCTTTATTAACTAAAGTATAGTAATTACACATTTCTAAAACTGGTATATATATTAATATATATAACCAATATGTCATGAAATTATATATTAATGTATGTTCAAATTTAGAAGTTACTATAATTTATTATAATTTATATACAACTTCATGTTTGAACTAAATAAGACAAATTGATAAACTCTGTTGGGTCATCTGAAGATTTGAAGATGACCTCCTGATCTTCCATCTTATATCATCCTACTTAGAATATGTTTAAGGTTCTTTTAGCAGCTTGGTTTCTATACAAATGTTCGGTGAAGTCGAAGATCAGCCGAAGAAGACAAAGAAGGAGTACATCTCTCAAAGCGGATTGAAGATAGTCTCCTCAGCCTAAAGCCAAGCATGCCCAAGTGATCAACACCATCAGCCAGGATGGTGTCAATCACATGTCTCTCAGGAGTATGAAGGTGTCCTCACATCTTCAGGAGTTGAAGACCTCTCAGGTCTTCGGCAGCCGATGATCTCATCTCTCCTTAGAGTATGAAGGTGTTCTCACATCTTCAAGGAGCAGCCGAAGATTTCTCAAGTCTTCGGTAGCCAATGATCTCTCCTTAGAGTATGAAGGTGTTCTCACATCTTCAGGAGCCGAAGATCTTTCAAGTCTTCGGCAGTCTATGCTTAAGGATTTCTTTCAAACACATTGTACTTTCTGACAAAGTATATTGTGATATCTTGCATTGACGTGGACCTCATCTGGAGATCAGATAAAGTAAGCTTTGTCTCCTACACTCTTTTAAGGAAAGGTCCACACCATCCCTGCAGGTCAACACTTCAAGACAAAGTCACTCCAAGACAAAAGGTACATCATGTACCATGCAGAAGACCTGTGTCCATCCCTTGCTCAACAGGTGTCTCATGCATTTAATGCATGAGGCACTATAAATATGAAGGATGGTTCAACATGCAAGATAACCAGCTCTCTACCTTCAAGTTCTCTAAGTGCCTGGCAACTTTCTCAATACGAAGATCTTATTGTTTTCTAAGTGTTTTACAATTGTTCTTCATTCTCTATGTGTAAGATTGTTTGAACATATCTCATATGTTCTCTTCCGCAACAATCAAAGTTTTCTATGTGTAATTCTTGATTTCAAATCAATAAGAATTAAATTAAGTGAAAAACTGTGTGTATTGTATTCAACCCCCCCTTCTACAATACTTTGCTTATTTACTTACTGCTTTTTGGGACCAACAAGTGGTATCAGAGCGGTTTAGTTTAATTCAATAAACTAGATCCGTAATGGCAGCCTCTTCTTCTTCTTCTTTAAACAATGCTTCTTCTCAAAACACCACTGCTGTTTCATACGACAATGGCTCTATAGCCAAACCACCAAAGTTTAACCCCAATAACTTCTTCTTGTGGAAAAGTCGTATGATACTCTTCTTAGAAGGAGTTGACAGCAGATATCCTACTATCTTACATGAAGGTCCTTTTCTTCCTAGGGTTTGGGACCGGTACAATGCCAAAAAGGCAGATAAGGGAAATGCTGATGAGGACTCTTCTGAGGAAGAAAGAACTCCAGCAAATGGGAGATACATTGTAAAGGATCCCAGCAAATATAATGATGAAGACAGACGTCTTATAGCTCTTGATACTAAAGTCAGAGCCATCATTGCCCTTTCTCTGCCTGATGAGGTCTATCACTCCCTTGTTAACCTTTCTACCGCTAAAGAAATGTGGTCCACTCTGTGTGTTCTTTATGAAGGTACGTCTGAGGTGAAAAAGAGTAGAAAGATTGCTCTCGTTAGAAAGTATGAACTCTTTTCGTATGAAGAGGGGGAATCTCTCTCAGACTACTACAATCGCTTTAACAGTCTTCTCAATGATCTTAAACTTGTGGGTCGCATATATGATAATGAGGAAGTCTTGTGCAAGTTCATGGACTGTCTTCCTGAGTTTTGGGAAAACATTTGTACTTGCATCAAGTCTACCAAGGATCTTGGCTATATGCCACTCACTGCTCTTTATGGCACTCTCTTCAACCATGAGCAGACTAAACTGCTTAGGAAGTCTATCACAAAAGACATTAAAAGCTCTTCTCTAGCTCTTGTCAGTGATTCTTCCAAAAATACTGTGTGTATTCCTCGAATCACCTATCCCTCCGATTCTGACCGTGATAGTCAAGAGGACCCTAATGATCCTTCAGAAGCCTATCTTAGTGAGGCTGATGATGAAGGTGAGGAAAACTCCAGTAACCCTCATTTCTCTTCTAGAAAATCTAAGTTCTCAAGAAAATCATCTTCAACTTTTTCTAAAACCACTCCCTCTGACAAATCAAATGAGGAATGTTACAGGTGTGGGAGGAAGGGACACTTTGCTTCTGAGTGCAGAAGCAGGTCTTCTGATAAATCCAGACTACCCTCCTCTAACCGTACCTCCTCTAGGTTTGTCAGAACCAAGTCTAATTCTTTTCAACCCTCTTTTCAAAAATCAAAAACTTCTGCTCCTTCAAACTCTGACCGTGCTGAAAAGTACAAGGCCAAATACAAGAGAGAAAAGGAAAGGAATGCTCTGCTAGCCAACAAAGGAAAAGGTCTTCTTGCCGAATCTCATGATTGGGCAGATGAACCATCTTCCGAAAGTGACAATCTCTGTTTCATGGCTAAAATAGATAATGTTGATGAACAGTGAAGCTCAATCCTTCTCTATGGCCATTGTGTCTGCTGAGTGCTCTACCTCTTACCCAGGTACATCCCTCTCTCTCTCTCTCTCTTCTCATCTCTCTCTTTCGGCCTCTTAAACCCACCAAAGAACAAACCTCCCTTATACCTCCCTTCCCTCACCTTCGGCCCTCAACCTCTCCCTCTCTCTCACTCTTCAAAAGCCTACCGAGTCCACCATCTTCAGAGAAACTACATCTACTCATGTGAAGTTTGATGATCTTAAGTCATCATCTCATCTTGAGATGATGATTGGAGGATATCATCATGTGTTGGTGAAGATTCTCATAATCCTTCATCTAACTCAAATCCATATGTTTCTTTCTTCTCAAGGCACATCTCATCATAATGGTGAACTACCTATCTTCTCATCTCCAATCCCTAATCTTCAGATAGTCTTCTCTGAAGATCAAGATCTCTCCTTTCTCCCATCATTACATTTCACACCTACTGATCTCATTTCTCATCATATCACCTTTCTTTCCTCCATCATCAATATTTGATATCTCATTCTCGTCTCAACCTCAAACTTCACCGCAAATCATCTCACTTTCTCAACCATACATTCCTTCTTTACCTATTCCTGTCGATCTTCCATCTATCTCTCACAAAGATGTTCCATCCAACTCTCACCTACAACATTCCTTTCCTTCTCATCTACCGAACATTAAAAAAAAAAAAAAAAAAAAAAAAAATTCCCGTCTACCGAAGGTACTGATCATCGGCCGAACAAAAAAAAAAAAAAAAAAAAAAAAAAAAACAAAATTTTTTTCGGTGGTACTGTTCATCCACCGAACTTTAAAAAAAAAAACAAAAATTTTTTTTCGGCCGAGGTACTGTTCATCGGCCGAAATTTTCAAAAAAAAAAAAAAAAAAAAAAAAATCGGCCGAAGTACTGTTCATCGGCCGAAGTTTCAAAAAAAAAAAAAAAAAAAAAAAATTGCTACCGAAGTCTTAAAAAAAAAAAAAAAAAAAAAC
Organism: Arctium minus; assembly: GCA_954870635.1. Lineage (NCBI taxonomy): Eukaryota > Viridiplantae > Streptophyta > Magnoliopsida > Asterales > Asteraceae > Arctium > Arctium minus. Next base: position 34,731,249 of record OX941097.1, on the reverse strand, counting down.
AAAAAATTCTGTTCATCGGCCGAAATTTTCAAAAAAAAAAAAAAAAAAACAAAACAAAACAAAAAATTCGGCCGAAGTACTGTTCATCGGCCGAAATTTTCAAAAAAAAAAAAAAAAAAAAAAATCGGCCGAAGTACTGTTCATCGGCCGAAGTTTTCAAAAAAAAAAAAAAAAAAATCGGCCGACGTACTGTTCATCGGCCGAAATTTTTCAAAAAAAAAAAAAAAAAAAAAAAAAAATTCGGCCGAAGTACTGTTCATCGGCCGAAGTTTTCAAAAAAAAAAAAAAAAAAAAAAAAAATTTTTGCTACCGAAGTCTTCAAAAAAAAAAAAAAAAAAAAAAAAATCTCTTTTCTCTCTCTCCTCCCTCCCTCTCCCTCTTCGGCCCCTCTCCCTTCGGCTCTCTCTCTCTTCCCTCCCTCTTTTCCCCCTAGCCGAACTAACCATTTCTTCCCCCCTCCCTCCCTTCGGCCTCCCTCTCTTCCCCCCTCCCTCTCCCTTCGGCCGAAGCCACCGAACACCCCCTTATTCCTCCCTTTTCCCTCGCCAAGCCACCGAATACCTCCCCCCTATTCGGCTCCTTTGTCGCCGAACACCACCACACCCCACCGACCTCCTCATCTTCTGCCCTTCCCCTTCTTCGGCTCCCCCACACTTAACCCACATCAAAACCCCTACCCCCCTTATGCCTCCCACCGAATCCCTTGTCACCCTTCCCACCTAGCCGAACCCCCCATCCCTCCCTTTTTTTATCTCTTCCAAAACAGAAATCACCCCTCCATTTCTTACTTTTCCTTTTTTTTTCGGCTAACACCCTCCCTCCTTCCTTCGGTTTCTCTCTCCCTCTCTACCCTTCGGTAACCGAACCAACCCCATCCCTCTTCTATCCCCTTATAACTCCCGAACACCCCCCCCCCCCCATTATATCCCCCTTCCCCTTCGGCCTTATAACTCTCACCAAAGATCCCACCCTTTGGCATTCCTCTCCCCCTTCCCAACCGAACCCATTTAAAAAAAAAAAAAAAAAAACAATCCCCCCCCACCCCACTCCACTACCTACGGCCGAACACCCCTCCCCCCAATTTTTAAATTTTCTTTTCTACCATCTTTTCTCTCCCTCTTCCCAAGACTTCCCCCTACTCATCCATCCCTTCCCTTTTCCACCTACTTCCTATACTTACTCCCCTCCTCATTTTTTTCTCCTCACTTCCAAACCTTTAACCCTTCTCACCCTTCCCTTTCTCCATTCACCTAGCCACCAACTCTTTTTTCGGTCCTTCCCTCTCCTACATACCTCCCTCCCATCTCTTCTCCTCCTTTTTAACCTTCCTCATTTTTTTTTTCTCCACTTCCAATCTCACAACTCTCTCAAATCTCTCTCATCCCTCAACTCTCAACTTTCATATCCCAACTCTAATCTCCGAACTCTCTTTTCATTTTTTATTTCTCGTTTAAAAAAAAATAATAATAAAAAAAAAATAAAAAAAAAAAAAAAATTGGGCCACTGAATTTATGAGTTTCTTCGTGTCTTGTAATTTTTTCTGTGTGTCGGTATTTTTTTTCTATGTGTTGATGTCATCATCAAATAGGGGGAGAAAAATATTGTTGGCTCTCTGGTTGATTTGGTGATGACTCTCCAACCAACACATAGAAACTCAAGAAGACCTCTCTCAACAAGGGCTCTCTATCCACCAATCAAGCTCTCAGCCCAGGTATGTTTTCCTTCATAAACTCTCCCGATCTACAATGGGGTGATACTAAAGACACTCCGGTGTCCAAAGGTCCCTCATCTGTAGTGGACCCCTCTTCCCCCTCCTTAGTGACGCTGGCTAGCAATAAATCCTCAATCGCTACTGGCACCGCCGCACTTGCCCAAATGACCATACCACCGAAAGAACCTTCGGCGGTTACCCAGGTCACACCCCATATCTCAAAGCGGTGGCACTCTACCTTTTCCCCTCCCTCTCCTCTCAAGAGGCTGAGGAAGGTTTCAAGGGCCAAACCACAAACTCCACCCACCGATTCTCCACAATCGGCAGGTGTTGAAATTTTCCCATCTGGGCCCGGGGACTCTGCTAAACCCAAAACCACCTCCTTTGTATCCTCACAAAAGGATACAATTGTAAAATTGGGGACCCCTATTATTCCCTCATCAACCTTTTCCTTGGTTGATAAGGATGACTTGGACTACTTCCCTATCCAAGGTGCCTCTTCTCCATCTCACAACCTATCACCCAGGATTCTCAGTCCTGATGCTTCTGCACGATCCAAGGATGAATCTGCCCTTCCAGGAGCAGGTTTGGAGGATCCCGAAAATCTTCTGATTTCTTTCTTTCCGACACCATTAATTAGTTGAGGGGGAGTATGAGTTGAGGGGGAGCATGAGCATCTTACCACTCAAGCTTAAACTCTGCTTTTGCAATGGACTATGTGATCAAAGCCACCTGACATTAGTTGATGGGGAGTATGAATTGAGGGGGAGCAACCAACCACTTAAGTTCAAACAATCCCGACTACTGTCTTCTATATCTTTGTATTTTTTTTTTCTCATTTTTTATTCATTGTATTCATTTATTCGTTTGTATAGCTATATTTTTTCATTCTCTTGTAAATGTCAGATATACAAAAAAAAAAAAAAAATGGTCTATGTGAAAAGAACCCAAAAAGAGTAAAGATGGGTCAAAATGAATTTATTCAGTACACTCTTTGTTCTATTCTTTAGTATGGATGTCATCATCAAATAGGGGGAGATTGTTGGGTCATCTGAAGATTTGAAGATGACCTCCTGATCTTCCATCTTATATCATCCTACTTAGAATATGTTTAAGGTTCTTTTAGCAGCTTGGTTTCTATACAAATGTTCGGTGAAGTCGAAGATCAGCCGAAGAAGACAAAGAAGGAGTACATCTCTCAAAGCGGATTGAAGATAGTCTCCTCAGCCTAAAGCCAAGCATGCCCAAGTGATCAACACCATCAGCCAGGATGGTGTCAATCACATGTCTCTCAGGAGTATGAAGGTGTCCTCACATCTTCAGGAGTTGAAGACCTCTCAGGTCTTCGGCAGCCGATGATCTCATCTCTCCTTAGAGTATGAAGGTGTTCTCACATCTTCAAGGAGCAGCCGAAGATTTCTCAAGTCTTCGGTAGCCAATGATCTCTCCTTAGAGTATGAAGGTGTTCTCACATCTTCAGGAGCCGAAGATCTTTCAAGTCTTCGGCAGTCTATGCTTAAGGATTTCTTTCAAACACATTGTACTTTCTGACAAAGTATATTGTGATATCTTGCATTGACGTGGACCTCATCTGGAGATCAGATAAAGTAAGCTTTGTCTCCTACACTCTTTTAAGGAAAGGTCCACACCATCCCTGCAGGTCAACACTTCAAGACAAAGTCACTCCAAGACAAAAGGTACATCATGTACCATGCAGAAGACCTGTGTCCATCCCTTGCTCAACAGGTGTCTCATGCATTTAATGCATGAGGCACTATAAATATGAAGGATGGTTCAACATGCAAGATAACCAGCTCTCTACCTTCAAGTTCTCTAAGTGCCTGGCAACTTTCTCTCTACGAAGATCTTATTGTTTTCTAAGTGTTTTACAATTGTTCTTCATTCTCTATGTGTAAGATTGTTTGAACATATCTCATATGTTCTCTTCCGCAACAATCAAAGTTTTCTATGTGTAATTCTTGATTTCAAATCAATAAGAATTAAATTAAGTGAAAAACTGTGTGTATTGTATTCAACCCCCCCTTCTACAATACTTTGCTTATTTACTTACTGCTTTTTGGGACCAACAAACTCTATAAGTTTACCTATTTTTCTAAATTTAAATGATCTCATATATAATTAAGTTTAATTTTTTTAATTAAATAAACTATATTAAAAAAGGGTTTGTATTCACTATAATTTTATACTCATATCGATATTTCTTTTTTTTTATCTTTTAACTAGGTTGTCAAAATTTTGATCACGAGTATATTCATACTAATATCTTCACTATTTTATATAACATTCACTCCATGTTTGATGTTCATAAAATTAATTGATATCAAACTAATAAATACATTTAAATACAAGATAAATATTAAGTCTTACTAATATAATATTCCATGTATTTCATAAAAATAATAACAAATTAATGATTTTCTCACTTTTTTAAAAACATCATAAAACTATAAAAGTAAAATTAAGAGAAGTAAATGATAGAAATATAAAATAAAATAAAGGATTCAAATTCTCAATTTCAAAATCAAGATTACACATATACATTTCTGGTTTTGATGAAAACATGGTTTTAATATTGAAAATGGTACTCTACTCTTATTTGGGCCCAAGCCTTTATCAAAGCCCAATACAAACAACAGTAAGAAAATCAAAGCCCAACAGTCGGTAACATCCTTGGGGGTACATTGGATGGCATCCCTGTCTACCCGAGTTCGATTCCTAGGGGGAACGGGTGGCGATACCCCAGTCCATGGGTCGGCCTTCGGGCCAGTCGGGCATGGGTGAGACTATGGATCGGTAACGGTCCATGGTCGCGAGGATTAGTCGGGTGCCCATATAGATCCCGAATACCTCGTCGACTTCGGTCGGGACGGGTGTGTGCGTTTAAGCTGTCGTTCAAAAAAAAACAGCAGTAAGAAAGTACATAATGGGCCAAATGATTTGAAAGGCCATCAAATGTGGCCTAAATCAAGTTGACATTTCCAAAGCAGTGGGTAATTAGACTATCTACAATTAGAGATGGCTAAAAACTGGTTTCAAATTGGTTCGGATCAAATCTAAATCGATCCTGATTTGAGACTCTTTCTTCATAACCGGTGCGAATCTTGACCAAAAACCCTTAGCCCCGTCTCCATGCTTCATAACCGGTCTCTAGAACCGGCACTGATCCTGGGCTAGGCCCAAATCGGTCCCATTTTTTTTAAATCGATTTTGAACATATAAAAAAATATTTTATGAAGATTTTTTTAGCATATAAAAATGATATTCAGATACAATATAAAATGTGTAATTTGGTCAATCAAATACTCTTAAAAATACGTTCGAACAACTTTTTTTAATAAGTTTTCGCATTCGGTTTACATTTTTAAATAACAATAATATATAATTCGTAAGTAATAGAAACTAGTCTTCAATCTTCAAATCTTCCATCAATGTAATCCCGAAGCTTGTGTTCCATCAAGGTTAACAACGGCCTCAAGGTCAAGTTAATCATCATCGTCTAATGTTGAGTCGGTGTTGTTGGTATCGGTAGTTGGTGATGTTGTTAGGTTTTGGGAGTATTCGATATCTTCAAAATTTTCTTCCGCTTCATCAAGCTCCATCTCTAGTGATGTTGTGTGTTGAGTTCTTTCATTGTTATCCAAATAATAATTCAAGCATACACAACACTCCATGGACTGCGCATCGAAATGATCCTGCTACTAAGAGATAAAGCGGACCCCGAAGCTACGATACTAGCTTGGATAGTTAATATATCAAGGGTCATGGCGACCAAAACTGAAAATTGTTAGTATATCACGGGCCATTGTTAGTATATCTCTAATATTATCAAATGACATATTAACTATTTTTTAATATAAATTATAAAATGTAAGATTTCCTTTAAAATGCAAATAAACGATCAACCAAATATGGCGCACCAAATGGTTCAAACGTGATAACACATTTTACTAATTGCCACGATTGAGGATCAATCCAATGTGTAGTTGTGCATATATAAGAATGTGGTAAACCGTGTGATGCGCTCCATAGATCACACATGAAGGAAACACAACTAGGCAAAAGAGAAAGTATTTGTTGCATTTCATTTTCTCATGTTTTCCATAATTTTATTGCATCGGGTCTAAGAGTTTGACAACATACTGGCTCGTTGTTGTAGCATTTGTTGGATAAGATTCGTAATGTGAATGTTGTCAAAATGTCCGAACAATAGCCTACTTGAATGACACATTGTATTGTCATTTTCCAGTTCAAATCTGCATTGAACGTCCAAATGCCACCTTGTCTATCAAGTATAGGTTGACTCGAATCACCTTTCATCGACTTTAACCCCAGACATGTTTTTCGGCGTGATGTCTCAAGGTTGAATTTCCTTCAGCAGTAAGAAGAGCTTGACACATTTTGCATTGTGTCTTCCTTTTCCCGCTTTCAAGAACCACCATGTTGTATGAATTCCAAATTTTCGACTTTCATTCGTGTTGGGCGATAACTTGGACAATGGGATCAATTGGATGAATCATCAAGGATACCGGTAGCATGGGAAGCCATATTTAAGTAAGTAATAACACAAAAACAAGAGAAAGAGAACTCAAGTAGGAGTTGTCAAAAACCAAAATCAAATACATGTGAAATAACGAATTACATCAAAAAGTATGAACCTTTTTTTTTTTTGAGTTTGGTATCTTACTCCATACACCAAATGATTTATATATAGTATATGGATGGGTTAAAAGGGACACAAAATAGTCAAAAATATTAAAAACCGGCTAGAAAATTTGAAATATTGGACTTTACCAGTAACCGGTCCTGGCCGGGCAGTTAGCAGTGACATTTCCAGAAAAACATAACCGGGCCAGGACTGCCGGTCCCTACCAGTCGTGGTCCCAATCGGTCCCGTCTCCGTCCTCAACTGGTCTCAGGCCGGTCGAACCCATTTTAGACATCTCTATCCACAATGTTAGTTTTTTTTTCTCTAACTTTTTCATAGGTTATTAACGTTATGATTGTCAATGCAATAACTCAAAAATCTCAATACATTTTCATTATGATAAAAACTTCTCTCAAACTTTTTCGTAGTTTTTTTTTAAATTTCTAGGATCCTACTATTTTAAGTTTATATTATCTATATATTCTTATTTAAAAAGTAAATAGATTAAAATTAATACAAATACATTTTTATTTATATCGAGAAAATATTATTATTTATATTTTAATGCAAGTATTTTCCTATTTTCTACTATGTTCTTTATTTTTATTATTAGCTCAGCACCTCTTTAATTGTGGGTACGAGTCGAACTTGAGACTAGTAGACAACACTTGGGTGTTGCCATTATTGATAGCTCTCTTAGGCTTGGTCACTGTATTATAAAGCATTTGAGAAAAAAAAAACTATTAAAAACAAATTTATATGTATTACGCATTGTTTATTGATGCATATTACCTAAAATTAAAGATTACAAGTAAACGATACACAAGTACAAACTTTTTAAAGCTGAATGTTTGAATTCATAACTATCTGATATACATAATTAAATACAGAATAAACATCTCAATATAAAGAATATAAAATATAATTAGTATAATTATTGAATTCTAACATAATAATTATTATTTTACAAAAAAAATTACATTATTAATCTAAAATAAATTACATTATTATTAAGCCTAAATTATAATTATAATAGAAATTAAATTAAACAAATTTATAAAAAAAACATTATCGCTTTCTCAAAACCAAACAAAACCAAATTATAAAATCGACAAAAACAGAAAATAAGAAAAAACATTAAAATCGTGATGTATTATGTTGAATTGCGTAAATGTATTTCTAGTTTAAAATAAATAAAACAAAAATAGATAGTATTTAAATAGGAATATATTTTTCTCATTTAACTCTACTAGAAGTGTACCCGCGCAATGCAATGAGATACATCACGATTTTAATGTTTCGTTTTATTTTTTGTTCTTTTGTCGATTTACAGTTCGATTTTGGATGGTTTTAAAAAAGTGATAATGTTTTTTTTAATAAATTTGTTTAATTTAGGCTTAATAATATAATGTTTTTTATATAAAAAAATTAAGTATTTTGTTAGAATTCAATGATTATCTTATATATTTTAATGACATATAGAAAAAATAACCAATTACATATTTAATAATATAATTAAAATAAATTTATAGTAATATAATATATTAATTAATAGTGATACATGAAAATGTCTGCATAAGAGGAAGACTCTGTACATACCAAATTGGTGGGTATTAGAAGTCTGCAATAGTAATATGTATCTTGTGCTTTGATACTTGTAAATTAAGAGATTTTTAAAATCTTGCATAAAATGATGATATCTTTACGCCTAATAATTTGTATTTAAGAGTTTTTTATCCGGTCTTTTATAATATTATTATAATTACAATTGATTTTAATGAGTTGTGTTTATCTTGTGGCTCCCTCACCTCAAATCCCAATGTGAATCTACTTTTGTTGGCGTCCAAGAAGGAAACGTACACCACCTGCTCCTTTTGTTTTTCCCTCCTCTTGCTGCTTGCTTTGGATACCCAATTCCCCTTCCTCTTGCTCCTTCTGAGATTTCAAAAAACACTTTTAGGGTTCTTCCCATTTACCTCTTCCATATGGGTTTCTGGGATTCTTTTCTCAATTGGCTTCGCAGGTAATAAAATATCACCATTTTCCCCCTTTTTCATGATTTCGAATTATTTGCTAACTGTTTTTGTTTAATCGCTCATGGGGTTTCTTGCTAACTGATACTTCCCCCCTTCGTATGTCCAACTTGTGTTTGCTAAATTTGTGGTGGTTACTGTATGTTGTTGACACCGATTCTTGTTCGATTATAAAATTAGAAAGCACAAATTATGGTGGGTCGTATCAAAATTAGTGCCTCTGCTTCAGTAGTTCAATGCACTTGGGATTTGATTAAGTTTTGCTTTTGAAATTCGATGGTTGGTTTTATGATTATTGTGACTAAACTTGGTACGGACATGGGTCATGGCTGCAATTGCCATTGGCTCAAAACTAGGATAAGTGACTTCATCTTTTCTACACTTTAAAATTAAGAAAAATTTGGATCATTTATGTAATATAACTTTTTCCAAGAAACCCAATTGTTGTTTTGTGTATGTGAATGACAAAATGCTTGCCACCGAATCAAATACCATGGTCTAATAATCAAGCATTCTGATTAGTTGATAATTTTGCTATTAGTTGGGAATTTTGTGAAAGGTTCCTGTAAAATGTTGTATGGTTTGTTAACTTCAGGGTCTCATGGTATTAGTCAAGGTGTGCGTAAGCCGGTCTGGACACCTACGATTACCAAACAACGCTGTCAATAACAATCACCCCAAAAGTCCCCTTTGGTCCTCCAGATGGTTTGACCGTTAACTTCAAGGTGTCATGGGATTAGTCTAGGTGTGCGTAAGCTTGGTCTGAACACTCACGATTAGCAAACAATGTTGCCAATAACAATCACCCTCGAGGTCACCGTTAACTTCAGGGTCTCATGGGATTAGTCGAGGTATGCGTAAGTCGGCCTGGACACACGTGGTTACCAAACAATCAGGAAGAATTCTTTAACCAGCTGTATCCAAGAAACCAATTGTTGTTTTGTGTAAGAAAAAAGAGTGTAATGAATTCGTATCAAGTGATTCAAGTCACAAGATTGAGAGGAGGGGTTGTAAGGTTTTATAGCTGCTGGTATAATAAGAGCTTCAAAGATTGTCTACACTTGTTTTCAAGATTCTAAAACAGGATTTACGAAAGGAATTTGATTTACAGGAGTAGAAAGTTCTTCTGGTTTAGTGTTTTCTTCTTTGAAACGATCAACAAACCGATACACATGAAGCCCTGTAAGTAAACTAAGGTGACATTTGGTTCACATAATGGAATATGTCAAAGGAATTGGTATGGAATTTAATCGTGTTTGACCATGCGTTCGGTTGACAAGAACTGGAATGGAATCTGTCAAAATAATTTGAATACGTCTGTTCAGTTCATTGAATATAATAGTGGTGGTTGGGTGGAGGCGGTAGTAGTGGTAGTAATGGCGATCCATCAACACCACATTACTCCAAAGGCACTTATTCAATTTCAAGTTATCTAAACGTCAAGTAGAAAGAACAAAAACCTAAACATCTAGCCAGGGTCTTCACAGAAGCAACCGCTCTACTCATTGGGGTAGAGGTCACGTCTGTGTACATCTTACCCTCCCCTACCCCACCTCTAGGCGGGATATACTTACTGGGCTCGTTTTGTTTGGTTAAAAGTTATCACATCATAATGTTTATTTGATCTTTAAGTATTTATTGTTAAGTTTGTGGTTCTCACGACGAATAGATATCAGTTTGTTCTTTAAACAGGAAATGGAACTTTCCCTTGTAGGCCTTCAAGATGCTGGAAAGACATCTCTTGTGAATTCCATTGCTGTAAGGGGTTTTTATGCCTCCCTTAGTTTTTCTTTATTTCTGTAAAATAACTGAATTTTGTTAATTTTATTATTATTATTATTATTATTATTATTATTATTATTATTTTTGATTACCAGACGGGCGGCTACAGTGAAGATATGATTCCAACTGTAGGTATCTTTTATTTTATTTATTTTTCTTAGTTTACCCGTTATTATGTTACCTGAACTCGTTTAATTAGGTCGGATTTAATATGCGAAAAGTCACCAAAGGAAATGTGACTATAAAGCTTTGGGACCTTGGAGGGCAACGGAGGTTTCGCACCATGTGGGAAAGATATTGTCGAGGAGTTACCGCCATTCTGTAATTCTCTCACCCCGTTAGCTATTTTTTCAACCTGCTGATATCATGTTTGCAACCATAAGCTAGCTCTTTTTTTTTTGAGCTTATTGAAAAAGCCCTGTTTGGTTGGTTAGTAACCTAGCTTTTTCCAATCATGCCCCTAGTATTTTTCCAATTAATTTTTCAACATGTCCTTTTTTAGGTCATTGTCATCTGGCTTATTAGCTAGTTTTGACCAAACATGACCAGTTTATCAACTAACAACTAGCTTATTAGTATACCAGGCAAAAAATGACACGACTCGCTAACCCGACACGAACTCGACACGAAATAAACGGGTTTGGGTAATACATTTCAACCCGTTTAAGTAAACGGGTGACACGACACGACAAAAATTAAACGGGTAAGGTCAGGGTCAAAAATTTCAACTCGAAAATGACCCGAATAACCCGTTTATATATATATATATATATATATTATATATATATATATATTATAAGTTTTCTTTTTTAATGCTTTGAATTTTTAATATTTTAGATTTGGTTAGAACTTATAAGTTTGAACTATAAAATTTGGATTTCTAATACTTTCATTTGAACTTTGGACATGTACTTTTTTGTGAATTTTCGATTTTTAATTTTTAGTTTTATAAATGTTAAATGGGTTAGGCGGGTCGTGTCGGGTTAGGCGGGTCGGGTTAGGGTTGAGATTTTCTGACCCGTTTATTAAACGGGCATGGTTAGGGTTAGACACTCTCAACCCGTTGAACTTTGAACCCGACACGACACGACACGTTTGCCAGGTCTACTTATTAGCCAACAACTAATTTTTCAGCTAACAACTAGTTTGCCAAATATAGCCCAAGGTCGCGCTGTTTTTTCCTCATTTGGAATGGATGGAGTAGATGCTGATGTCATGTTTGGCAACCATAAGCTACCTTATTTTTTGAAATTATTAAAAAATCCATTTTTTTGTTAGTAACCTAGTTTCTTTCTTTCTTTTTTCTTTTAATTATGCCCATTATATTATTCCAATTAAGTTTTTAACATGTCCTTTAGGTCATTTTACATTGTCATCTATCTTATCAACTAGTTTTGACCAAATATGACTAGTTTGTCAACTAGTTTTGACCAAACATGACTAGTTTATCAGCCAACAACTAGTTTATCAACTATTTTTGTTTGTTTTTTTTCTAACCAAATAATACATATTTCTTGTTTTTCTTCCGCTTGTAGTGATTAAAGAAAGTATGGAAATGCAGGTATGTCGTTGATGCAGCGGATAGAGATAGCATTCCCATAACGAGAACGGAGCTACATGACCTCTTGACAAAGCCATCATTAAACGGGATTCCGTTGCTTGTTTTAGGAAACAAGATCGATAAGTCACAAGCTCTAACCAAACAAGCCTTGGTGGATCAACTGTAAGTCATTTCACACCCAAAAGTCAAACGTTGACTTTGTTTTAGGCCCGACCCTTTATTCTTTCATTCGTTTTTTCTACCATAAACTGCAGAGGTCTTGACACGATTACGGATAGAGAAGTCTGCTGCTACATGATCTCTTGCAAAGAGTCTATAAACATAGATATGGTGATCGATTGGCTTATCAAACACTCCAAAACGGCAACATGACGAACTGATTTTTCATCTCTGTATCTCTCTTGTGTATGTCTACTAATTTCGTTCGATTTTAGTTTAAAATCTTTTGAATTTTGATGTTGTTCACGAGATAAGGTGTGGTTTATGATATGTACATTGAGGATTCTTGATTCATTCGTTTTCCGATGTCTGACTGCAAATCGAAGAACACTAAAAAGCCTGATCACTTGCCAATTTTGAACTTAGGGGTTGTTTACTTGAACACTATTGGCTCTTACCGGTCAATTGAACACTTATTGCCTCTTACTGGGTAAGAGGTGCTTACCCGTTAAGTGATAAGCTATTGTAAAGGAGCTGTGAGTGTGACTCCGCCGGATAATGATTGTGACCGAGTGTAGGCCCGAAAGGTTTGGTCGTAACGATGTATAGAACGAATTTAGGACTTGTTTGGTCTTTGGGCTACGGTTCGACATAGAGAAGGACCACCCATTAGCCCATTTGCTCTCATTTAGTTTAAATGGAGAGGGTTATATCAGGCCGCGTTTGGTTCATAGATTATGGAGGAATCTGATGGAATTGGAATGATGATCTCCATTCACCAAATTCCATTTCTTCGTTTGGTTTGTTCTTTTTCATGGAAGGAATATCTGAATTCCATTAAATTCCACAAATGAGAGAATTTAACATTTCTTAACAACTATGAGGGATTTTGATGGAATTGAATGTTGTATTTTTATAATCCCAAATATACCTTTTAACCTAAATATAACCTAATTAAATCAATTTAATAGTTTAGTTATTTATTTTATTTTTTATTTAATATAAATTAATACATTTGTTTTTTATTTTATTTTCTTGAAATATATTTTAGTTTTTACACATTAAAGTATTTAAAAATTATTTTATTAAAGTATTTTTAGTTAAAAAAAGTATTTAATGATTATTTTATTAAAGCATTTTTTATTTAAAAAAATTTATAATTATCAAAAAGGGTCTTTTGGTCATTTACCAAAAATACATTCCAATTCCAAAACTATATTCTGTGAACCAAACAGACATATTTCAATTCCTTTAACATATTTAATTCCAATTATGTCAACTAAACAGGTGGTCAAACCTGACAATATTCCATTCCATTTCCTTCCAAATCAATTTTTTTTGACATATTTCATTCCATCCAAAATCATTCTGCGAACCAAACGTCACCTTAGTGTTTGAGAACCAAGGGAGTTAATCTAGGCATACAGGGCTCTTCTAGTCCTTTTGAAGGCCCGATTATAGTTGTATAAAGACAAAATATAAAAGTTCAGATCATATATTATATTAAAAGTTTTATTAATTAGAACTACAATAATGTTTTAAAATGACAAAGTAACATACAAAATTCCATTAAATAGGATCATTTTTCTAATATTGTTCAAAACAAATATTTCAATCAGTTTTTCATAATCAACTTTCTCTAATAAGTCATTGGATTGAAATATTAGCATATAACAGTTTACCAATTGTTATTTACCTCAAGTTCTCAAGAACCCTTAGCTCGATTCTAGGGCCAAATTCTTCCTCAACTCTCACTTCTCTGAGTGTTATCAAAGGGCTATATTGCTATGAACAGTGACAATCAACATCACTACGGAAGTCAACGAAATTGTAGGTGAGGCTTCTTGTCGAACAAGAAAGAAAAACATAGAACAAGAAAGAGGAAGATTATTAAACAGGGTCATGTTTGGTGCTTAAATCATAAAATTGGCCACCGGGAAAACAAAGATGAATAGGATTAGCCGACTAGGAGAGTTCAATCTTCAAACGAGAGACCTACGGAGAAGGGATTGCAGATTTGCAGTCGTAATTGGGAATTGGCGAATTATCTAAGAGGGAAGGGATCAGGGCATTAGACTGAATTGCTAAAACATTATAATTGCGTAAATGAGCTCTAATAAGAGAGACAAAGTCAAAGTGATTGAGCTAAAACATGTGCTAAAAATTAGAATATATATAATTGGGCCTTAAAAAAGTTCGAGGCCCCAAAAGTTTTGGGGCTTTGTTAGGAATCTCACATTGGTACACCATTCGCCACGATCCTAAGCATAAGCAACCAAAAAGAAAGAGAAAATTATCGTTTTTCATATAGGTCTTGCTGCATAAGTCGTTGGAGATTTGTTAGCCCTTGGATCGGGATTACATTTGGGCAACAGGTTGGTAAGGTGTGGTTTTTCGTTTTTAACGGTGGAGATCATCATTGCAGGTTTGAAGCACAAGATACAAGTCTTAAATAGAAACTTTGTTTTAGGGTAGTTTTTTCATCTTTTGCTTTCTTAGTTGCTGGTATTATTGACGAGTAGGTTATCACCGTTTATGGGTTTTAAACCTTGTTTTCGAGTAGTACAGTTTGCTGCTAAGTCAGTTGATAGGTCGTTGGCACGATATATGCATATATCCTAAACTTCTTGTACCATAATTTGATCATAGTGGAGCTAATTCTTTGGTCTAGTCGACTTAGTGATTTTTACCTTGCCTTCAGGGTTATCTATGTTAAAATCTCGGTATCTTATTGCTTATTTTCCATGTTGTTATATTTGGAAGATAATGTTTATAACCATATTGTTTTCTTTGTGGGAGGCTTTTTGCACTATCTAAAATCACATTCCAACCCATATACATCCAAAGAGGAAATGTGTAACATCCCAGGCTAACCGTACCAAATATTATCCGCTTTGTCCACACATCTAGACTCACGGTTTTAACACGTGTCTGATAGAGGAGCTATCAAGTACCTTATAAGGCAACCTTTGTTCCCCTCACCAACCATTGTGGGATCTTACAATCCACCCCCCTTGGGAGCCCAACGTCCTCCCTGGCACACTAGTCTGGAACCTGGCTCTGATAATATCTGTAACATCCAAGGCTAACCGTGCCAGATAATGTCTGCTTTGTCCACACACCTGGACTCACAATTTTAGAACGCGTCTGATAGAGGAGGTATCAAGTCTCTCATAAGGCAACCTTTGTTCCCCTTCCCAACCAATGTGGGATCTTACAATCCACCCCCTGATTGTAACACCCCAAATTTTGGTTAGACATCCTCTCCATGCCTTTAGCCCTTCCCCTAATCTTGTATATGTATGGGGAGTTATGTTGTGAGTTTAGAAAGTCCTATGTTCAAAGCTTTGAGTACTTAATTATTAGTGGGTTGGATCGAAGTCGTTTAGGTTAAATTTGGATTTTTGTAGCCGAAAGGGGGGGAGGGTGTTTGGCGATAGTGCCCTTGGGCATTGTCACGTGTCACAGTCGCGTGGGACTCACAACTTATGGTACAATTGAGGGGAATATGCCGGGCGACAATGCCAAGGGCATACTCGCGGAGGGCAATGTCGCGGACGGGACCGAACCACGGTACACTCTCAGCGAGAGTGCTCGGCGACAATGCCTTAAGCATTCTCGCGTGGCAAGGTCGCCGTCGGGCCTGGGGCTTTATATCTTGGTCCAATTTTAGAAGCTCTCATTTGTAATTTTGGGAGCTTTTGCTTATACCGATTCCTCTTCACTCCAAGGTAAAATTCCAACCCTTTCACTCCCTCGTCCCTTATTGAATACAAACCCAACCACAATCTTTTGACATTTATGATTATTAAAGGCTTCTAGGGTTCAAGTGAGATAGCTAGCTTCATTTGGGAACTTCAAGTCATCATCTCTATTTCTAGGGTTTTTCCATCTTTAGGGTTTCTACATCACAAACCCATTTGGTGACTTTCTCTACCCTTAGACTATCATAAATACTTCTATTTGCTTAAATGTGATTCTTTGTAGGTACATTGGATTTGACCTAAAATTAGGGTTTTATGATTTTGCTTTAATATGAGTTATAGGCACCTTTACATGCATTTATAGAAATGATTGATGTTGTAACTCAAGAATACGTAAAGATGAAGTGTGTGAAAATATTGAGTCATCTCTATAAAAGAGGTTTTTGACCCAAGTGAAATATGTTTGTAGCTATCCCCATTTATTTAGTTTATTTGATGATTTCTTGGTGTTAGGAATGTGTTGGGTTAATATGAGCATGGAATATGAAATATTGTGAACTAGCAAATGTTATGTATAGATGTCATGTACTTAAAGTGGTAACGAAATATGCATTGGCAATGTCATCCATACTTGTTCATAATTGTATTTGTGGTATTTGAGGCCTATCTTCTTGTGCACGAGGATTTAGACCACATGGGTTTTGGTGTTCATATTGATTGGCCATTTTGGGTCACTAGCGAGTAGGCAATGGGGGACATGTGTGTCCTTGAGGTGTAGCTCGTCTAGATTGGGTAGACAATAATGTCCCGTAAGTCCTTGAGGTGTAACTCGACGGAGTAGGCAATAAAGGCATTAAATGGTTTGAGGTTGTGATGTCTTCATGGCATGAGAACTAGAACCGGGACATGAGGTGTAACCCAATAACATCATGAGTGACTCGACTCACGTGTTCTTATCACTTTGAGGGAAACGGGTCTCCCCCGTAAATCCAAGAGGCATCTCTTGTGAATTATATTCAGGTGTGGATATTGTTTGCAAGGTGGAATATTGGTATAAGTACAACCAAAGTGAATACCAGTAACCTCTTATTTTGTTATTGTTGTTTCTCTTATGAACTGTTTATTCATTATGTGATCTCACTAGGCTCTTAGCTTAACACTTGTGATGGTGTTTGTTGGTTCTCAGGTCCCACACGGTGTGACAAGGATGCCTTGATGTGCCGACCATGCAATTAGGAGCACTTGGATGGTCGGGATTTTGGGAAACTTTTGAGAAGAGTGTTTTGGAGATATATCGACACCCATATTAGTCTAGTCTTAAAAATTGTTTCTAGATTAAGTAGGTTGTTGTGTATTATGTCTCATCATCCGCTACTATTTATTTGGTGCAAACTATCCCAAATTTCTTGGGTTTTAGTTGTCGTAAAATTAAAGGTTTTATTTCACCGTTTTCGAGAATTTTCTTATTTAGTTGTTTAAAATTTTAGGGTGTTACAAGTTGATATCAGAACTCTAGTTTAACTGAACTTGGTATACAAACTATGTGCCTGGACTTAAGCTGAGACAATTAAGTTACGAATTGTGAGAATTGGGTAGAACTTTTAAGATGGGACAGTCTTAGGTTCGACGGAAACTACACCGTTGAGAATTATAAAAGTGGTAGCAAGAATTCTGTTGGTCCCGGAGGTGCTTAATAAGTTTGTAGAGGGGGGGGGGTTGAATACAAACACAGAATTTAAAGTTTAATAAATTGTTTATTGATAAATCAAACACAATTTACAAGTTTGTTGCGGAATAAGATTAAGACAGACTCAATCTAAACAAGCTTAAGAAACACTAAGATGGTTGCACAAGAATATAGAGAATGGGGGATTGAGAGTATAGAAAACAAGGGTTTCTATAATGTAGAAAGATGAAGGCCAGAGGTGAGCACATCTTCAGATGGAGAGGTAATCTTTCTATTTATACCATATGCATTAAATGCATGGCAGGGCACTTTACACGTGGCGTTCAGTGATTGGCTGAGAGAGTCTGACTTTGGAAGACATGCTTTCGGCCGTATCATGAACAGTGTAGTTGACAGAGTTGTTGTATGAATTGTGGCAGAGGTATGTCCGTTCTGACACATCGTACTGGTTGTGCAAGGTAAGACAAAAGGAGACTTGAGGCATAAGCTTCGTGATCGTTTGATCGCTGAATATCTCTTCCTTCAGAGATATAAAGAGGTTCAGCTATCGCTGAAGCTTTTCCTCATGTTCCTTCGCGTATAAGTAGATTCGTCTTTGTTTCATTGATATCCGCATCAGGTCACTAGTAGACTTGTCTTTGTTCAGCAGCTTTGTCTTCGATTCGGCTATGAACATCTGTTGACGCGAGACTTGTCTTCAGGGATTACGTTACTGTTTACATCAGAAACTATCAGCGATAACTGAACAGACTCAGTCTGATCACTGATAGTGAAACACTAATACATATAAATGTTTTGTAAGAAAGACTATCAGCGATAACTGAACAGACTCAGTCTGATCGCTGATGGTGAAACACTAATACATATTAAACGTAATTTTCACTAAGTATAAAATAGGGTCTTTATCAAATCACTGAGAGAGTTTGGATCAACAATCTCCCCCTATTTGATAATGACAAAGTAACTGAAGAAAATTACTTTATAGTTCAAAATAAGGAATAATCAGGACTCATAACATACATGTCCTAATTACTATTTTGAGGGATCTTTTACAGTACTGATAGAGTTAAGTACTTCACTGAAATTTTCACTAATTCAAAGATAGAATTACAAGGTATGAAAATTACAAGTACAAGTGAGGAACTAACTACTGTAAGTTTTACTAATAGATTGCAAGAAATAGAAAGCTAATCTATCAGCTATCTAAAGAAGATTTAGGAGGATTGATCATATACTCAGGTATTTCTTCTCGTTTTTGCTTTCGATCTGAAGATTCTTGAGAGATTATTGCCTTGATCGGTTCAGCAGAAGGAGAGAAGTCACACCATAAGCACAAGAGATCCTTGAGATGACTGAGGGGATATATAGGAATTTCAGATACTCTTTGAAATATGAGTTCTTCCTCATCATCTCTGAAGAAGATTCCAAAAGGTTCTTTGAGTACTTGCCCTGCAACATATGGTCCACCAGGGGGCAGAGATAGATCGAGAACTGAGAGATCAGGTGGGGGACCGAACAGAGCTTCTCTTGAGAACTTGATGGAGGTTTCATTTCTGATCACCGCAACATTTTCAAACGAGGAGGAGATAGGCATTCTTTTGAATTGCTTTGACTTAGAAGGAAGAGCAGATGGCACTTTTAGGACTGCAGCGACTCTGTTGATGAGAGCATCATTTATCCCTTCAGCATAGCCTCTGTAGATTGACTTTGATTTCTTCAGCGCATCTTTGAACTCAAGCCATTCCATGTAGCCGAAGCTTTCCAGCTTTGAAACGTACATAGCCTTGCAGCTTCCATCCTCTCTGATAATCTCCATAGTGACAGAAACTTTGTCCTTCTTCTTTTTCCCAGAGATGACAACTGCTACGATCTTCATAGGGTCAGAACGATGATCGATTTTATGTTTGCACCATTCGACTGAGCTATCGCTGACCGCTAGTTCTTTTGAGCGCTCCTCTTCAATCTCTTTCAATAGAGCAGCCTGGACTTCAACTGGTTTCTTCTTCAGCTTTTTGTCTTTGACTTGAGAGGACTGAATCTTGAGAGCAAGAGAGGCATCTCTTTGACAATCAGCTATCAGCTTCTCAGCCCTGACAAATTCTTCGATTTCAGCTTCAGCCAGGAACTCTAGATCTGTTGATTGAGAGGGGATCTTCAGTCGTTGTTTCTCTAGATGAGAAATCATCTCTGTTCGTCTCTTCATCTGACCAGTGAGATGGTCTAGAGGGCATTCCTGGATGTTGCAGGGACTCTTCTTCTTCCTCATTTTCTTCATCAATCTCTCTTACAGAGATTGGGATTATTTGTTCATCAGGTACAACGGCTGGGTTTATTTGAAGTTCTTTACCCTTAAGCAGGGGAGAGAACTATCTGGACATAAAATGGAAAGAAAGGAGTTAGTGTATGTTTTGGAAAGAGAGAAGATAAAGGCTAGAAAGATATAGAGGGTTTGTAGAAAGAAACAGGGACAAGTGAGAGGCATACCTGAGAAGGATTCTCCTCAGATAGTGAAACTGTCTTCAGGTTTCCCTCAGCAACCGCACCTTTGGGTTTGCTTTGGGAAGGGGTTCCTGAGGATGTTCCATGACTCCCCCCTGCTGTGACAACTTCTTTCGAAGTTATCACTGAAGATGTGATGGCTGCAGAACACCATAAGGACTGGTATTCTTCATCGTCATCATCATCATCTTCTTGATGGGGTTGCTCTTCCTCTTGATCTTCAAGATCAAGATCTTCATCTTCTTCATCGTCCTCCTCTTCATCTTCTACTAAGACTTCGAAGGAAGGAGGAGCTTTGTCAGCAACCTTCTCCCCCTCAACATGAGAGGGAGGATCTTTCTGTTGAACCTCAGCTTCAGCAGTATTAACTCCAGCAGCTTCGTCCCTATTTTCTTCAGCCCCCTTCTCCCCCTCTTTGTCATTATCAGGGAGGGAGGGAACTTTAGGTAGAGAGGAAGGATGGGTAGAGGCCAACTTCCGGACTTCAGCCTCCAGACTCTCCAAACGTCCTTCAATGACAGGGATATCTGAAGTAGCTTGATGAATAAATTCAACAGCTACGTTCAGAGATGTGCGGTCGTCCGATGTGAAGGAAGGGGAAGGAGTCGGAGCTGGTGCATTCAGCTTGTCGAGTACTTGCTGAAGAAGAGCGGTGCAAGCATCAACCTTTGAGGATAGAGTGTCAAACTGTCGCTGAGTATCCTCCTTGACTTTGACAATCTATGCTTGAAGAGCAGAGATTTGAGAAGTTTCAGCTTTGGAGGAGCAGGCAGCTGTTAAAGTCTTCAGTTCTTCACCAGCAGTATTGACTGCGCTGGTGGTTTCGTTGACAACGGCAGTGATAGAAACCACCTTTTCACCCAAACTGTTAACATTCGCGTCAACAGCTGCCAAACTAGGACCTGAAAGAAAAGTTAGCTTCTGAGTTACAAGCTTAGATGGCGAGAAGGAAGGTGTATTGGTGGGTTTAGGTATACCTGATCGTTCAAACATGTTGAAAAATTGCATGTCTCTTTCAAACATTTGAGAATCAGGTCCTAAAAATGCAACATGAGGTTGCTGCATGAGAGGAGGGTCAGAGACCAAAGAAATAGAGGGATTAGATATGGGGATAGAAGAAGTTTGGGGTTGAGAAGGTACCTCAGTTGATTGAAGAACTGAGAGTTCAGGTTGAGTTTCTGTTGTTGTGACAACGACCGAGGTCGCTGGCACGGTTGATGTTATTAAAGCAGCAGATGTGGAGGAGAGGACCACGAAATCATCCAAGGAAGTTTGACGAGAAACTTCCTCAGGCCTTGAACTAGTGGCTGGCGTCTCCTTAGTAACGTTGGCCTTTTTCGAAGAGCCAAAGGAACTAACAGATGGTCGTTTGGAACCAGTGGTAGCGGCATGGTTAGGAGAAGAATGAACCTCCTGCGTGGCCGTTGAAGTAGAAGAATGGAGAGAGAGGCAAGAGCGTAGGGTAGAGATACTTACCTCGTTGTCCAGCGGTTTGACTTCTAGAGAACGGTGACCCACTTTGGCGAAGGAGCCATCAGCAGTAGTGGGATAAGCGTTGGCGTAGAGGAAATTCAGGTATGCATAGATGAACCGTACATATGGGAACTTGGGATCCCTCTCCGTCTTCTCTATCTTTGACCTTAGATCGTCAAAGATAGCAGTGGCAAAGTCAAAGTTTTTGCCAGCGATTACCGAGTAGGCCATCTGGAGCTGTAGCTTGCTGGCCTGATCAAGGGAACCACATTTCCCACTCATACACTGAATGAAGTGAGAAAAGATAAAGTTCAACTGAGAAGGCATGTTCGCCTTCTTGATGAGAGTCAACTTTTTGTTGGGAATAGTGGAGCGGGGCTTGTTGTCCCAGCAGTACTCCATATCATCCAGAATCTGAATGAGTTTAGCATCAGTAGGTAGAGCTTCAAAGCCACTCTTAGGTTTGTCAGGAAACCTGAGAGCCTTTCTTAAGCTGAAAGCGGTCATCATTCCTTTGCCGAGGTTAGTGCAGAAAGAAATGGCAGGGACCTGATCACCTTTCTAGTTGGTGATGGTTGATTCTTCAGTTGTGAACCAAAACTGTTGAAGTAGAGTTTTGGAGGGTTTTGGATCAACAGTGAGAGCGTAAGCAATGCAAGATTGCTTCAGAAATTTATCCGCATCCACTAGGTGTGGGTATTTGATTCCATCGAAGTCTAGGTGTCCAAGATGGTTGTTCTTTGGGACTTCAGAGTCAGTGATGGCAAACTTGACGTTCTTGGAGGAAACAAGTGTTGACTGTGCCATTGCTGAATAAGGAAAGAAATAAAGAATAGAAGGGAAGGATTAAAGTCTAAAAATAAAGAAGTTTTTACCAGATAAAAACAATTTTTTTTTGAAGATTAAGACATTGTTCTTAGTTTAAGAAGGAAGAACAATGAGAAAACCAAAGGTTTTGAAAGAATAAAATCAAAAAGAATGATTTTAGTGAGTAGAAATCTTATAAAAATCCATAATGATAGAACATAAATGGATTTTAATAACAAGATTGAAATGGAAACAAGATTAAAGATTAAATAACCTGGTAATCTTGAATGAAGATGATGCAGAAGCTTGAGAGAGAATTTCTTGCTCAAAAAGTTGTTCATAAAGCGTAAAAGATAAGAATGAAAAGAAACATTCCTTTTATACGTAGAGAGTAGGAGAGAGAAAGAGGTGGGAATACAAACATTCATCATGACATGGACACGTCCCACGATGTTGATTGGATAGAAGGGCAACGGACGAACGTGTTAGAAAAAGGCATGTCGTGGATTGTCGGTTCAAATGACGTCATAGGAGAGAGAAAAACGTTTCATTTGTCCTTTTTGAAATTATCTCTGAAGAAATATCAGAGAGAGGTTTTTCCTTTGAAAGAATCCCTGATAAAAATTCAGAGATTGATTTTTATTTTAGAAGGATCACTGAAGAGAAAACTCAGTGATAGATTTTGTTTTTCAAAAAGCTTTTAATCATTTGAAGAAAAACTTCAGTGATCAAAGTTTTATTTAAAACGTCTTACTGACTGAAGATTCAGTGATTGAAAGTAAAAGATCATACCTGAGAGTCAGAGTTTTAATCAGAGATTGAATGATAATGGGGAACTTATAATCACTGACTTAATGCATGAACGCTGAAGATTTACTCTTCGAGATTCAGCATTCCAAGCTCACTGATGAGAAAGTTGAACCTTGTCTCATCAAGAGGTTTGGTGAATAAATCAGCAAGCTGATAGTCAGTAGGGATGAAATGAAGTTCAATATCACCATTCATCACATGATCTCTGATAAAATGATATATGATCTCTATGTGTTTAGTCTTTGAATGTAGCACTGGATTGTTTGCTATAGCGATAGCACTAGTGCTGTCGCAATAAATTGGAATCTTTGATAGCTGAAGGTCATAGTCTAATAGTTGATTTCTCATCCATAAGACCTGAGCACAACAACTTCCAGCGGCTACGTATTCAGCTTCAGCTGTGGAAGTGGACACTGAATTTTGCTTTTTGCTTGTCCAGCTTACCAGCTTTCCTCCTAGGAGTTGACATCCACCCGTGGTGCTCTTTCTATCGAGTTTACAACCTGCAAAATCACTATCAGAATATCTAGTTAGATCGAACCCTGAGTCTTTGGGATACCAAAGACCGAGATTAGGAGTCCCTTTCAGATATCTGAAAATTCGCTTAACATCGATTAGATGAGATTCCTTGGGTTCAGATTGATAGCGTGCACATAAACAAGTAGAGTACATGATGTCAGGTCGGCTCGCTGTAAGGTACAGCAGGGAGCCTATCATTCCTCTATAGGCAGTGACATTAACAGGTTTTCCAGACGGATCTTTGTTAAGTGTCAGAGGAGGTGCCATATGAGTCTTCATTTCTGAAGTTTGTGTTAAATCAAACTTCTTCAACATGTCTTTAACATACTTACCGTGACTGATAAAAGTACATTTGTCAGATTGTTTGATCTGAAGACCAAGAAAATATGTCAGCTCACCCATCATACTCATTTTGTATTCTTTCTTCATTCTTTCAGTGAATCGAGTACACAACGATGGGTTAGTAGAACCAAATATGATGTCATCGACATATATTTGTACAAGAATAATATGACATTTTATCTTTCTGAAAAATAAAGTATTATCAATTTTCAGCCACGTTCAAAATTTTCAGAGATAAGAAAGGATGAGAGAGTGTCATACCAAGCACGAGGGGCTTGTTTGAGACCATAGAGAGCCTTTTCCAATTTATAAACATAATTTGGATACTTAGGGTCATAGAACCCTGGAGGTTGTTCTACATAGACTTATTCATTCAGCTTTCCATTTAGGAATGCTGATTTTACATCCATTTGATACACAATGAAGTCTTTATAGACTGCATAGACTAAGAATAGTCAAATTGCTTCGAGCCTAGCCACAGGGGTAAAGGTTTCATCATAATCTATGCCTTCCTCTTGTCTGTATCCCTGAGCAACAAGTCGAGCCTTGTTGTGGGTTACATTTCCATATTCATCTAACTTGTTTCTAAACACCCATTTGGTGCCTATAACAGTTTTGTCAGACGGTCTAGGAACGAGATTCCAAACTTTGTTGCGAGTAAATTCAGTCAGCTCTTCTTGCATAGCGCTGACCCAGTTTGGATCTCTGAGGGCATCATCAACCTTCTTTGGCTCTATTAAAGAAATAAAGTTAACAAAGAGACAGATATTACCCGAACTTCGTCGTGTCAGAATACCTGCATCGGGATCACCAAGGATTTGATCAATGAGATGATCTCTGGTCCATCGCTGAGCAGGATCATGATCGCTTACTTCGGAGATTGGATCAACAATTGGAATGTTCACTGATGATAAAGCTTGAGGTTCATCAGCTATCAAGTGTTGAGTGTCAGACATACCATTGTTTTCTGAGAGGTGATCAGACGAAGATGGTTCTGATGGAAGAAGTGTGTTTAGAGGCTCTGCTGAGATCCATAAGTTGGATTCAGCGTTAGGAGGTATGATGTTTGGATCATCATCAGCAACCGGAGGATTTGAATGCTGATGGTTTGAGAAGTAGGGTTCTGTTTCTCTGTAGTGAGAAAACATCCAAGCATTTAGTTCTTCATTGTCAGCGATTGGTTTAGAGTTCGCTGAGCGAGTTTCATCAAAAGTGATATGAATTGTTTCTTCCACAGATTGTCTTCTCTTGTTGAAAACTCTGTAGGCTTTGGAGATGGAGGAATATCCTAGAAATATTCCATCATCAGCTTTTGGGTTGAACTTTCCAAGCTGATCTTTGTTGTTTAGAATAAAGCACTAACAACCAAAGATATGAAGAAAGCTGATAGAGGGCTTTCTTCCATGAAAAAGTTCATAAGCTGTCTTTCCAAATCGCTTTACGATCAGCGATCTGTTTTGAGTAAAACATGCAGTGTTTACAGCTTCAGCCCAAAATTGAGTAGGGAGATGAGAATCGCTGAGCATCGACCTAGCAGCTTCAATGATTGTTCGGTTTCTTCTTTCAGCGACTCCGTTTTGCTGAGGTGTTCTTACTGAAGAGAAGTTGTGAGAAATTCCCTTGTTTTCAAAGAAATTGCTCATAGAACTGTTTTTGAATTCAGTTCCATGATCACTTCTTATTGAACGAACAATAAGGTTATTCAACACTTCCATCTTCTTAACGAAGGATATTAGTTCTTCTGGAGTATCACTCTTGCAGCGAAGAAAGATAACCCAGGTGTAGCGAGAGTATTCATCTATAATGACAAGCAGATATTTCTTTCCAGCTATTGATTGGATGTTGACAGGGCCAAACAGATCCATATGTAAGAGCTGAAGAGGACTTGTCACTGAGGAAACTTGTTTAGACTTGAAACTATCTTTTGTCTGTTTTCCTTTTTCGCATGCTGAACAAAGAGATTCTTTAGCATATGAGTGCTGAGGGAGACCAGACACCAGTTCCTTAGAAGAGAGAGAATTCAGGGTTTTGAAGTTTAGATGAGAGAGCCTTTTGTGCCAAAGCCAGTTGACATCAGAAGAGGCTTTAGAGAGAAAACACACATTCTCAGTGGTAGTAGAGTCCATATCTATTACATAGACATTTTCTTTACGATAACCACTGAGAGCAAGTTTTCCTTTCTCATTCACCACTGAACATGCTTTCTTAGAAAAGCGAACTTCATAGTCTTTGTCACATAGTTGGCTGAAGGTTATGCTTCAGTCCATCTACATAAGCGACTCTTCTGAAGGTAGTTGTCCCATTGCTGAGGACACCAAACCCTCGGGTATATCCTTTTCCGTTTCCACCAAAGGTCATAGAGGGACCTTTCTCTTCCTTGTATTCAGTGAGCAGGTCTTTTTGACCAGTCATATGACGAGAACATCTACTATCGAGATACCAGATGCCCTTTGGTACCTGCACACATAAGAAAGATTAAGCTTTGTTTGGTACCCACTTTTCAATGGGTCCTTTGGGGTTAGTGGAGATGGAAGGTTCAGTAATCTTCATAGCAGATGAAGATTCAGCTTTAGTGGTAATCTTTACTTTGGTTAATTTCTTAACCTTAGTGGTATTCTTCACCTTGGTCATTTTTTCAGCTTTGATGACCTTCTCAGCCTTGGAGACATTCATCTTCACTTTGGCTGATTTATCAGCTTTAGTGGCAGTTGGACATTTGCTTGCAATATGGTCAGTAAATCCACAGTGATAGCATTTTCTATATTTAACAGTGGTTTTAGGACCAGGAGTGAAAGGTTTTGAGAATTTAAGATGAGCAGGGCCTGGTCCAAGAATGCTTTTAGCATGAGATCTGGGAGGAATTTTGATTTCTTCAGATCTCTTAGGCTTGAGATCAATCTTTAGCTTTGGAGGACATAGATCAAAGATTTCTATCACAGAGCTAGAGGATTGATTCGCTGAAGGTTTAGAGGGAACTTTCAGCTTTGCTTTCTTGGAAGCCTTCTGAGGACGAAAAATAGATTTTCCTTTATCCTCAGACTTAGAGCCTTTGGATTTTTCCTCATGGATAGAATTAGAATAAGAAGGATAAAACTGATTATAAGAAGTGTCAGAGATAGAAGTGACAAATGTTCCAAACTTAAGAATGGAACAGTCTTCTTTAGGCTCATCCTGTGGTTTCCAAAAACCAAGACCGGTTTTATCACCACCAGTAGTTTGAGCATTTATTATCTCAGTTATCTTGGTTGAAGAATTGCACCATTTTTCAACAGTAGCCTTTTCTGCTTTTAGAGCAGCGATGGCTTGTTCGCGTTCTATGCTGATGATTTTATTTACAACAACTTGATCTTTCAAACTTTCCTCTAAAAGAGTTAGTTCTTTGATCTTTTCATGGCATTTTTTCAGCTGTTCAGTTAAGTCATTGTTTTTGCTTTCAGCTAGAGATTTTCCGTTTAAAGCATTGTAAAGATCAATCGTCAGCACATCAACTGCGCGACTTCTCTCTGATTCAGGTAGAGAGGGATTAGTAGAGATAGATACCTGAGATGATATATAGCTCATAGAAGTTTCAGATTGTTCTTCCACTTCTTCTTTAATCTCAGCCATAAGGCAAAGATTAGCGACTTCTTCTTCATCAGAACTTGATTCTTCTGATTCAGCCCAGTCATGTTCTTCAGCAATGAGACCTTTACCTTTTCGCTTGTAGCTTTTCAGCTTTTGATATTTGTCATCGCTGGATCTTTTTGAGGTAGAGGGTTTGAAGACTTTCTTCGACCTGCAGTCACTTGCAAAGTGTCCAATCTTTTCGCAGTTAAAGCAAGTAGCAGTAGCCTTATCAACAGGGGTTGATTTTGGCTTGTCAGTGAGAGAGATAGGCTTATTTCTTCTGAAATTGCTCTTTCTTGCAAATCTCTTAAAAGAGTTTGTCAAGAGTGCTAAGGACTCATCAAACTCTGAAAGATCAGTGTCTGATAGATCCTCAGATTCAGAATCTAACTCAGTGATGGTGAGAGTAGATCGCTGAGATGGAATTATCTCTGAAGAGACTAAAGAAACAAGAGTGCTTTTGGAGTCTTTAGAATATTTTATAAGATTCTTCTTCAACAGGTTTGATTTCTCATAGTTAAGCAATATTCCATACCTGGTGCTGAGAGAAAGAGAGTTTAAGTCTTTTATCAGCTTGAGACATATTGAATAACTGTCCCAGCATTCAGGAAGACATTCCAAGAATTTTGTTAGGACCTCAGAATTAGAATAGGTCCTACCAACAGTTCTTAGATTAATGATTAAACAGTTAAACCGCTGATGAACATCAGAGAGAGATTCACTCTTACCAGCGATAAAACTTTCATACTGTCTTACCAAGTTAATCTTTCGAGTCTCTTGGATTTCAGTGGTGCCTTCATATTGAACACATATGGTTTCCCACATTTCTTTAGAAGTTTTAAGATGCATGATGGAATGGAAAACTTCATCAGGCAGAGCCATAGAGATAATGGTCTTTGCCCTTGCATCAATACCAACCTTCTTTTTGTCCTCATCACTCCATTGTCTGATTTCCTTAGCAATAAAGCGTTCAGGAATAAATGGAGTGGTAGCAGTAGCTGGAACGGCAGCTATGATTTGGACAGGTTCATAGGGTCCATTTGTTATGTATTCAGGTATGGTGGGATCTACACCTTCTAGAAATAGCATCATTCGATTTTTCCACAGAGAGAAGTTATCTCTGCTAAATCGAGGAGGTTTAGAAAGTGAACCATTATCATAGTAGTTTGTGTTTGTGTTCAGTGCCATTTTAGAATAGCAAGGATAAGAATAAAGCAAGATCTTGTTTATCAGATTAAACAGTCCGCTCTAATACCACTTGTTGGTCCCGGAGGTGCTTAACAAGTTTGTAGAAGGGGGGGGGGGTTGAATACAAACACATAATTTAAAGTTTAATAAATTGTTTATTGATAAATCAAACACAATTTACAAGTTTGTTGCGGAATAAGATTAAGACAGACTCAATCTAAACAAACTTAAGAAACACTAAGATGGTTGCATAAGAATATAGAGAATGGGGGATTGAGAGTATAGAAAACAAGGGTTTCTATAATGTAGAAAGATGAAGGCCAGAGGTGAGCACATCTTCAGACGGATAGGTAATCTTTCTATTTATACCCTATGCATTAAATGCATGGCAGGACACTTTACACGTGGCGTTCAGTGATTGGCTGAGAGAGTCTGACTTTGGAAGACATGCTTTCGGCCGTATCATGAACAGTGTAGTTGACAGAGTTGTTGTACGAATTGTGGCAGAGGTATGTCCGTTCTGACACATCGTACTGGTTGTGCAAGGTAAGACAAAAGGAGACTTGAGGCATAAGCTTCGTGATCGTTTGATCGCTGAATATCTCTTCCTTCAGAGATATAAAGAGGTTCAGCTATCGCTGAAGCTTTTCCTCATGTTCCTTCGCGTATAAGTAGATTCGTCTTTGCTTCACTGATATCCGCATCAGGTCACTAGTAGACTTGTCTTTGTTCAGCAGCTTTGTCTTCGATTCAGCTATGAACATCTGTTGACGCGAGACTTGTCTTCAGGGATTACGCTACTGTTTACATCAGAAACTATCAGCGATAACTGAACAGACTCAGTCTGATCACTGATAGTGAAACACTATTACATATAAATGTTTTGTAAGAAAGACTATCAGCGATAACTGAACAGACTCAGTCTGATCACTGATGGTGAAACACTAATACATATTAAACGTAATTTTCACTAAGTATAAAAGAGGGTCTTTATCAAATCACTGAGAGAGTTTGGATCAACAAATTCTTATGTAGAGTATGTTCATAATTTCAATTAGCTATTGCTATTATGAATATATTATTACATGATCATGCTTGAATTACTATGATTATGATGATCGATGAATTGTAATAGTACGTTTCCGTGTGTATAGTTTCGTATAGCCTATCTCTTACTCCTTTCTCGATTGTGTGATAGACTGATATGGTAAACACGTGGAATCATCTTCAATCCTCTCCAGAGGACGAGGCCGTGACTGAATCCACAGCCGATCGGCCAATGAAACTACAACGGTTGTGCCTCCTCAACTTCCATGCTCATTTGGTGGGAGGGTGGAGCATATACCGAGGACAAATATTGCCACCGCCGACCCATTCTAACAAATATAACTCCTCAAATGCAAATGTTAGACATGATGAGAGCCATGAACGAAACCATGGCAAAACAACATGAATTGTTTATGAAGTTGTTGGAAGAGAGAGAGGGTAATCACCGTCGACACGAGACAATAGAGGAAAATGTGGTCGTAACGGGGTTCAGGGGTACCGGAGATGAGAACCGCACCGATGGACTGGTAACCTTGGAGACAAGACAACCAGGAAGAGCTTGTTCGTACTCTTCCTTTGTTTCAAACCGCCAGAGTTTGCTGGATCCGATGAACCCGTAGCTTGTATGAACTGGCTCAGAAAGATTGTGCAAGCCTTCATATCTTGCGACTGTGAGGAGGGCCAGAAGGTGAAATTTGGCTCTCAGATGCTCAGAGGTTCGACCTTGACATGGTGGAACATTTTCACCTCAACTCTAGAGGATTCTGTATTGGCCAAAATGACTTGGGCGATGTTTAAGAAAAAGATTCTAGAAGAGTATTGCAATGAGCAAGAGATGGATTTGATAGAGGAGGAGTTCCTACGATAAAGAAGGGGAATCTATCGGTGAGGGAATACACCCGACTTTTTATGGAGAAGTTGAATCTAGTGGGGCATGTGGCCCCAACTGAGAAGGAAATAGTGAAGTCATATTTGAAGAGTTTGCCTATGGATATGATGGCAATGGTTCGCAATTCAAAAGCTACCAACCTTTGAGAGACAATTGAAGAGGCCAAGGTCATGGAGAGAGTCTATGCAAGAGATAAAGAGGAGAAGACAAAAGTTGTAGAGAAGAGGAAGTGGGAGAACCCACCAAGTTCATTCAAGAAACCGAAGTTTCAACCGGGAGGAAGAGGATTTGACAATCGCCGAGAGGCGAAGTGGTGCCCCAAGTGCAAGAGCAAGCACTTTGGCTTTTGCAACCCCAACCTAATATCATGCTTCAAATGCGGTAAGCCGGGTCACCCTAGCCCAGATTGTCCTATTAGAGGGACGATTTGTTATGAGTGTAAGGAAATGGGGCACGTGGGGAGAGAGTTTCCCAAGCTAAAGGGGGTTGCAAGAGGGAATAGCTCAGGAAGCCAACCGAAGAAGGAGGTCATCCCTAAGGCTCAAGGGAGGGCTTTTTAGATGACAAGGGAAGAAGCAAAGAAAACCAGCGATGTGGTGTCGGGTACGTTCTTACTCAACTCCATACCCGCTAGAGTATTGTTTGATTCTGGTGCAAAATTTTCCTTTGTGTCGAATATATTTTGCAAGTCTTTGAACTTGCCTACTAGTAATCTTAGTGATGCCTTGGTAGTGGAGGTAGCCAATGGGGAACAAGTTATCTTACGGGTAGTCTTAGAAAAATGTCACCTAGAAATTAGTGGTGAAATCTTTGAAGTAGATTTACTTCCTATGGCGATTGGGAGTTTTGACATGGTGATTGGAATGGATTGGCTGTCTAAACACTAAGCAGAAATCTTATGTTCAAAGAAGCTTATCAAGATACCGACATCGAGTGGGGACTTCGTTTTTGTTTATGGGGAGAAGCGTAAGGGTGAAGTGGCCCTCATTTCATCCATCAAAGCGAGAAAGTGTCTAGTGAAGAATTATCCGCCATTCCTCGCTTATTTAGTAGATGCCAAAGTGGAGAAGAAGAAGATCGAAGATGTGTGAATCGTCAACGAATATCTGGATGTTTTTCCCGACGATCTTTCGGGCTTGCCGCCCAATCGCCAAGTGGAGTTCTGGATCGACTTAATTCTGGGATCGACACCTATAGCCTGTGCACCTTACCATCTTTCTCCAACTAAGATGGAAGAGATGATGTCCCAACTTCAAGAGTTGCTAGAGAAAGGTTTCGTGAGACCGAGCTCTTCGCCGCGGGGAGCTCCGGTGCTATTCGTCAAGAAGAATGATGTGTCAATGCGCATGTGCATCGACTACCGAGAGTTGAACAAGGTGACTGTGAAGAACAAATATCCACTTCCCCGAATAGACGACCTCTTCGATCAACTGCAAGGAGCTGGATGTTTTTCTAAAATCGATCTTCGCATGGGCTACCATCAAGTGAAAGTTAGAGAGGAAGATATATCCAAGACAACTTTTAGGACGCGGTATGGTCATTACGAGTTCTTGGTTATGCCTTTTGGGCTAACAATCACGCCGGTCGTGTTTATGGACTTAATGAACCGGGTTTGTCGACCATTTTTGGATAAGTCGGTCATCGTGTTCATCGATGACATCTTTGTGTATTTGAAAAGTGAATAAGAACACAAGCGACATCTCAGAGAAGTATTGGAAGTATTAAGGAAGGAGAGGCTTTATGCCAAGTTTTCTAACTGCGAATTTTGTTTGCATGAGGTCCAGTTCTTGGGTCACGTGGTGGAAAGAGAAGGAGTAAAAGTTCATCCATCGAAAATTGAGGCAATGACGAACTGGGAACCACCTAAGAGTCTTACCAAGATTCGGAGCTTCTTGGGACTAGCCGGCTACTATCGTATATTCATTCAAGACTTCTCCAAAATCGCCTCTCCTTT
This sequence comes from Arctium minus, assembly GCA_954870635.1. Taxonomy (NCBI): domain Eukaryota; kingdom Viridiplantae; phylum Streptophyta; class Magnoliopsida; order Asterales; family Asteraceae; genus Arctium; species Arctium minus. The sequence continues at coordinate 34,698,812 of OX941097.1, read as the reverse complement.
GACATCTTTGACAAGGAAGAACGTAAAGTTCTTTTGGACCGAGATTCAAGAGTGTGGCTTTCGGACTTTGCAAAAGAAATTATGCGAGGCACCAATCTTATCCTTACCTGAGGGAACGGAGGATTTCATGGTCTACATCGACGCGTCCAAGATGGGTTTGGGATGTGTCTTGATGCAAAAAGGCAAAGTGATAGCCTATGCCTCAAGAAAGCTCAAGGAACATGAGAAAAATTACCCAACCCACGATCTCGAGCTAGAGGCAGTAGTGTTTGCCTTAAAGTTATGGCGCCACTATCTCTACGGTATGAACTGCACGTTTTTTAACGACCATAAAAGCCTAAAGTACGTTTTCAACCAAAAAGAATTGAACTTACGGCAACGAAGATGGCTAGAGCTACTCAAAGACTATGATTGTGAGATGCTATACCATCCTGGTAATGCTAATGTGGTGGCGGACGCTTTAAGTCGGAAAGAGTATAGTGGTGGTGTCGAAGCTACTTTTGCTAGAATTGAAGTAGTCTCAAACCTACTTGACATGATCAAGATCTCTCAGTCGGAAGCATTGCTCGAGGCAAATCTGAAAGGAGAATATATGGAAAAGCAACACCTTCAGCTGACAGAAGATGTGGAGGATGAGAATTTAAAGTCACTTCACCATATGTTATCCCATCTTACCCGTTACCACCATTACAACCCTTGAAAAAGACCTTTTGATTTATATCTTGCATTCACTTCCAGATGTGGAGAATGAGAATTTTTGCAAGCCTATGGTAGAGTACTAGTCATGTAAGGATGTCTCGAGCGAAACACATAACCCAAAACACGTGAGCGATTGAGTGAATCTTATTCTTAGTGAGAGCTTACCGGATCATTTCATGTTAGTTCTTGAAATAGTATGCACGTGCTAAGGGTTTGATGGTTGACTTGTCCCATATTCATGGTGTGTTATGGGTTCTAAAGAGTTTGACTTGACTATTTTTGTATTACCGAAATAAACAGTTTTATTGCCCGAGGACGGTCAATATTTAAGTGTGGGGTGTTTTGATCGGTCATTAAATTTTACTTTATTTTCTCGTCAATCGCCCCTCATTAATGCGTTAAAATGGTAAAACAGAACTACATTGATGTGTTTTTACATTTTGATAGGTTTGGAACACTTTGGAGCGAAATAGAACAAAATGACGACTTTTGACAGATTTGCGCGACTACGGTGTTTTGACCATATCTCACTCGTTCGAGCTCCGTTTAAGGTGATTCAAGATGATCTGGAACTCCAATAGACGGAGCTACAACTTTGAAGTTTTGAGTTTCTGCAAATTCAGGCTGCATCATAGCCAAAAATGACGTTGAAGTCAGAATAGTGATGTTGGACAACAACTAATCGATAGAAAAACTGGAAGTATAAGTCACATGAGCTTCTGCCATGGTACAAGTTGATATAGCAGCAACTCCATGTATTTTGGGTTTGAAAAAAAAGGGGATATCTAATTGATAGTGGGCTTTGGTTGGTTAAACAATGTAAAAGAAAAAGGAAAAAAAAGATCCAAAAAGCCTATCTTTGGCCCATGAGTGGGTTTAAAAAAAAGGAAATAACTAAGGGCTTACATTGTGTTTTGAGGGGTTCATGGATTATAAAAAAGGGGGAGGACGAGAACAGGGGGCGGACACGATTGAGAGTTTTTTTTGTACGCACAAAACAGTCAATTGGAGGGATTTGGTACGCACAAGTCAACAGATTTCTTGGCTCGATTAGCCGAACACAACAACAAAAGACGGATGATTTTTGAAGGTTGTTTCGGGATTTCGCTTTCGATTGACACACGACAACAGAAAAATCGCAGCCTATTGGTTCCAGAAGGTTCGATTTTTGTGATTGATTGTCGTGTTCTCATTGGAAGTTAGATACATACTACAATTTGAGATTTCTATGAATATTGGTGAGATGATATTAAGTGTTGGTATTTGACTTGTTTCGGTCATTGTTGGCATTGGATATTGGTTTTTAACAAAGTTTGTTGCTTTATTAATTTTTGCTTTTGTATCTTTTTACCGGAATAATGAACAAACAACGAGAGAAGATTCAATTTTCCAGAATAATTATGCAAGACTAGCTTGTTTCAAGGTCGACCCGACGTGAAAACCCATATGTGATCTGATTTTGGTTTGTTTTCATTAGTTATCTATCAGTTTTAATTTGCATAAAAAGTGTAGATATGTCGTTTGGGACAAAATGTGACAGATTTTGTCGGGGCCTAATGTTCAATTTATGATATATTTATATCTGTATAAATTAATTGTGTTTTAGTAATTGGTTGGCATAACTTGGATAGTCCATTGGTGTCTGTTATGTACCCACCTTAGGCCCAAGCCCATCCATAGGGTTATTCTGGAAGGGGTTAGAAAGGGTATTTTAGGTAGTTGCTTTTAATAAATCTAGTATAAATAGGGGTGTGGTGAGGAGTAGTGTATGCAGAAAATTAGTGGGTTCTTTTGGGAGAGACTAGCACTCTCGAATTGCTAGGGTTCCTATCATTTGTCTTTCATTTTCCATTCAATTACTGTGTTTGAACACAATTTGGCTACAAATTTCCTTTCTATTATTGTATTAGTTTCACTTAGTTAAGTCGGTTCATAATAAATGGTATCAGAGCAGTCCCGATCTATGGCTATAGATACGAGTTTCCAGAAGGTTGATTCTATGACGAAGATGAAGATGATTCCGTTAAAATCCATAGTTTCTGATTTTCAACAAGAACTCCAAAAGCAGATGGCAATATTCAATCAGTTCCTCAATCAGAAGCTGGATGAGATGGCGATTGAGAATGCCAAAACTCACGCCATCGTTCGAGAGGTATGTAACACTGTTTCCCAAACTGTCCTCTGCACTACTTCTCCACAGTTACATATCGAATGTGGAGGTTTTACCTCCAATGATGAGGAGGCTGTCTATGGAAAAACTCAGAATATCAGCCATGACAGCCTCGTTGTTACAACAACGATCAGAGATGGAGAAGAAAAGGAGGATTCGTCTACGATGGTTGTGTATGGACCGATTTCTGATCTCAACGATGACAAACCCGTCATCACAACAACGATCGTTAATAAAAGTGACAAATATAAGGAGAATCGTGGAAGCGATTCAACTAGGTGTGGGTATGGACAACAGTTGGACCCAATCCAACTAGTCGATGATTTACAACAGTTGCCGATTTCTCTAGCCATTGAACCAAATCAATCTATCATTAGGTTAGACAACCATTCCGAGTCGATATTGTTTCCTCCACCATGGAACCGGACAGAGGTCGTAAAGCAGGAATCGAGTGTGGGAAATAAGTCGCAGGAAGAAAATACAGAGACGTCATTAGGGCCCATATCAATACATCTATTATGGCCCAAGCCCAATCAAGTAATTTCAACTTGGGCCAGACTTATGGCTATTAACGTCTCCATGGACTTTGTGGTGTTCACAGCGTACAAGGGAATTTGGTTGGGGGACGATCATTTGAAACCACCGTCACCACCGCTACCACCACCACCATGGTTGTCCCTGCTACCACTACCGCTGCCACCATCACCAAAACCATGGGTGGTGACTCGGTGGATGTCTAATTCCCATGGTACTTCGTGCAATCGCGGGCTGGAAAAACTTACAGAAATTGAGAAGAAAAATCAATATCGTGAAGAAGAAAACCAGGGGGTGGGTGGTCTTTTAAAAGAGAAAAGTCAGGAAGTGGAGTGTTTTAAGGATAAAAATCAGAAAATAGGGGTTTTCTTGAATTCCATATTGGGTGTTTTTGGTACAAAACTGATAAAATTGGAGGGGCTATCCGGCGGTTGGTTGGGAGTTGTTCACTTGGGAAATTTATTAAGATTCATAATGGATATTTTCGAAATTAAAATATATAGTGGATGCATTCAAGAACACCAAAGTGAGTATAATGCTGGACCCATTTCAACATTATCCACAGGTTTTTCTACTCTTATTCAAAGTTCCAACTTCTATGCTACTCAGTTCACTCAATTTGCTGCTATTTTGAAAGAAAGGGGGAAGACAAGGTTTGGTGCTGGAGTTTGTTAGTCCACTCAACACAGGATACAAAAGGGGTCTATATGTTTCAAATTGCAGAACTTGACCGTTGGCCTTTGAAAAGCACAGATGAAAGGATGTTGAATTGCAAGGGTTTGATTTTAATGCCAGTTGGTTGGAGAGTTGTGGTCACCGGGCAGCAACGGTTCCTCTATTTTTTCTACCCACCTTGAGGACAAGGTGGTTCTTTGGGGGTGGGGTAATGTTATGTACCCACCTTAGGCCCAAGCCCATCCATAGGGTTATTCTGGAAGGGGTTAGAAAGGGTATTTTGGGTAGTTGCTTTTAATAAATCTAGTATAAATAGGGGTGTGGTGAGGAGTAGTGTATGCAGAAAACTAGTGGGTTCTTTTGGGAGAGACTAGCACTCTCGAATTGCTAGGGTTCCTATCATTTGTCTTTCATTTTCCATTCAATTACTGTGTTTGAACACAATTTGGCTACAAATTTCCTTTCTATTATTGTGTTGGTTTCACTTAGTTAAGTCGGTTCATAACAGTGTCCCCGACCGTACTGAACACAATAGAATAGGTGGGAGGATGGTTGGTTTGGATAGGCATGGATTATGCCGTGGGTTGGATCGATCCTTTAACATGTTGATTTAGGCAATGCGCTTAGAATTGAACATTGCATGAAAACTAATCGAATCGGTGAAACATTTGATATAACACGATTTATTAGCACGACCATTGACTCCCTGAGAAGATCGATACCCTACTTACCTATTTACTGGATTAAGTTAGATTTATAAATTTAAAGTTTGTTGTGCGTTTAACAACGCGTGCATCAGGACATGATGTCCATGGTCCGAAATTCTAAGGCCATCACCTTGAGAGAGACTATAGAGCGGGACAAAGTCATGGAAACTGTGTACGCTAGAAGGAAGGAGGAAAGGGTTGTGATCGGGGAAAAGAGAAGATAGGAAGGTTCGGCTGGACCCACTCGACAGTTTAGGCCGTTTTCTGGAGGAAGGATTAATGACCCCCGACATGAAGTAAGGTGGTGCCATCAGTGTAAAAGCAAACATAGCGGTCCATGTAACTCTAGGCCACCCCCAAACCCCTCCGAGTGCGGTAAATGTGGGAAAAGAGATCACGCGACCAGGGATTGCCCCATCCGGGGGCCAGTCTGCTTTGAATGCCGAGAGTCGGAGCAAATGAGGAAGGAATGCTCGAAACTAATGGGGGAAATAGTTTGACGCCGAGCGGGTTGACGACGAGGAAGGAGAACCTACCAAAAGCACGGAGACGAGCATTTCAGATGACTGCGGAGGAGGCGAGGGAGACCGTTGACGTGATGACGGGTACGTTCCTCGTAAACTCCTTGCCTGCACGTGTATTGTTTGATTCGAGTGCAAACCGTTCTTTTGTGTAGTTCTTTTTGCAAATAGTTTACCACCCACTTAGCACACTTCCGGACACGCTAATAGTAGAAGTAGCGAATGGAGAACAAGTTTTGATTCGGGAACGTTTCGACGATTTCAATTTGGAGATAGATGGAAATTTCTTTAAGATAAATCTATTACCTATGGTGATAGGAGTCTTTGACATTGTAATAGGCATGGATTGGTTGTTTGGGAATAAAGTCTATATTCTTTGTTCTAAGAAAATGATCTGATTACCGTTGCCCGACGGGAATGTGGTCATCATTTATGGAGAGAACGGGAAAAGAACCACTTCAATTATCTCTTCATTGAAGGCTCGTAAATTATTGGCCAAGGGATACTCTTCGTATTTAGCTTATGTTGTGCATACAAAACTGGAGAAGAAGAAGATTGAGGACATAGAAGTGGTGCGCAACTACCTAGACGTTTTCCCGGAGGACTTACCCGGTTTACCACCGAAACGACAAGTGGAGTTTCACATCGGCCTCACGCCGGGAGCAACACCAATTGCCCGTGCTCCCTACTGCTTAGCCCCGACGGAGATGCAAGAGATGATGATGCAACTACAAGAACTCCTCGAGAAGGGATTTATAAGACCGAGCTCATCGCCTTTGGGAGCTCCTGTATTATTTGTGAAAGAAAAAGGATGGATCTATGCAGATGTGTATACATTACCGTGAGCTGAACAATGTCACGATGAACAATAAGTACCCACTTCCTCGAATCGACGACCTCTTCGACCAATTGCAAGGGGCGGGATGTTTCTCCAAGATTGACTTTCGGTCAGGATACCATCAGGTGAAGGTAAGGGAGGAAAACATTCCAAAAACAACCTTTCAAATGAGGTACGGGCACTACAAACTCTTGGTTATGCCCTTCGGCTTAATGAACGCTTCGGCCGTGTTTATTGATCTGATGAACCAAGTGTGTCGTCCTTTCTTGGAAAAATCTGTAATAGTTTTTTATCGACGATATCCTGGTTTACTCGAGGGATTAGGCCGAGCATGGCCAACACTTGTGGGAGGTGTTAGAAGTCTTTCGAAGAGAGAAACAGTTTGCCAAATTCTCAAAGTGCAAGTTTTGGTTACAAGAAGTCCAATTCTTGGGTCACGTTGTATCCAAGGATGGAGTAAAAGTGGACCCGACAAAGATCAAGGCCATGATGAACTAGGAAGTGCCAACGAGCCCAACGGAGATTCGCAACTTCTTAGGATTAGTTGGTTATTACCGAAGGTTCATCCAAGACTTTTCGAAGATAGCATCACCGTTCACCTCCCTGACAAGGAAGGATGTCAAGTCCAATGGACTGAATCACAAGAACAAGCCTTCAGGACTCTCAAGAAGAAACTGTGCGAAGCACCAATCTTGTCCCTGCCCGAGGGATCGAATGATTTTGTGGTCTATAGCGACGCTTCCAAGATGGGTCTCGGGTGCGTGCTAATGCAGAGGGGCAAAGTGATAGCGTATGCGTCGCGGCAACTGAAAAATCACGAGAAGAACTACCCAATTCATAACTTGGAATTAGCGGTGGTGGTTTTCACCTTGAAATTATGGCGACATTACCCTTATGGGACAAAGTGCACCCTCTTCACCGACCACAAAAGTTTGAAGTACATTTTTTACCAGAAAGAGCTCAACATGCATCAAAGAAGATGGCTCGAATTGCTGAAAGATTACGACTGCGATTTGCTTTTTCATCCCGGAAAGGCAAATGTGGTAGCGGATGCTCTAAGTCGGAAGAGCCATGTAGGCGGTGTTAAATTGTCTCTCAATGGTATTGATGTGGTGTCAAGTTTGGTGGAGAGCATCAATACGTGTCAAGTGGAAGCACTTCGGGAAGAGAACCTCAATGTCGAAGTCATGACAAAGCAAAAGGAACTACTAACGGAAAATAGTTGTGGCCTCAGGCTCTTTCAATGACGGGTTTGGGTACCGAAGTTGGGTGCAAATCGTGAACTAATCCTTGAGGAAGCTCACAAGTCCAGATATTCCATACACCCCGACAGTACAAAAATGTATAGGGATTTGAAGATACACTATTGGTGGCCGGTGATGAAACTTGACATGACAAGTTATGTAGAGAAATGTGTTACATGCCTCTAAGTCAAGGCGGAACATCAAAAACCACGTGGGAGCTTGCAATCCTTAACAACTCCGGAGTGGAAATGGGAACACATCACCATGGATTTTGTGACAAAGTTACCGAAGACTTTGAGAGGCCATGATACAATCTGGGTGGTGGTGGACCGACTCATTTAGAGTGTACATTTATTAGCGATGCGAGAGACATTGCCCATAGACAAGTTATCCAATCTTTACATCGATGAGGTGGTGTCAAGGCATGACGTGCCACTATCTATTGTATCCGATAGAGATAGTCGGTTTACTTCGAAATTTTGGGAGGGCTTACAAAAGGAGTTAGGTACAAGGGTCAAACTGAGTACCGCTTACTACCCTCAAACGGATGGCCAAAGTGAAAGAACAATTCAAATTCTCGAAGACAAGTTGAGGTCGTGTGTCATAGAATTTGGCGAAAATTGGGATTCACATATATCGTTGGTATCATTCGAGCATTAGGATGGCGCCGTTTGAAGCCTTATATGGCTGGTAATGTCAAACTCCAGTTTGTTGGCTTAAGGCGGGAGAAAAGCAGTTCGCCGGACCGGATATCATACAAGAAACGACGGATAAAGTGAAGTCAATCCGGGAACGCTTGAAAGCAGTCCATGATTGGCAAAAGAGCTACTCGGATAAGAAACGAAAGACAATCAATTTTAAAGTGGGAAATCGGGTCATGTTGAAAGTATCTCCTTGGAAGGGAATCATTCATTTTGGGAAATGTGGAAAGCTTAGTCCCCGCTTCCTTAGACGTTAAACCCTTCACGATATTGGAGAAAATTGGACTCCAAGCTTATAAGTTGGACTTACCCCCGGAGATGGACGGAGTCCACCCCACTTTCCATGTATGTTACCTTCACAAGTGTCTAGCTGAAGAGGAGAACATCATTCCGTTAACGGAAATTCGAGTGGATAACAAAAACCGATGTGTAGAAGAGCAGGAAGCCATTATAGAGTCAAAGACAAAGAAACTATGCCATAAAGAAGTAACCATGGTTAAGTGTTGATCCAAACTCTCTCAGTGATTTGATAACGACCCTCTTCTATAATTAGTGAAAATTACGTTTATTAATATGTATTAGTGTTTCACCATCAACGATCAGGCTGAGTCTGTTCAGTTATCGCTGATGATCTTTCTTATAAACATTCATATGTATTAGTGTTTCATTATCAGCGATCAGACTGAGTCTGTTCAGTTATCGCTGATGGTTTCTGATGTAACACAGTAAACATAATCTCTGAAGACAAGTTTCGCGTCAACAGATGCTCATAGCTGAATCGAAGACGAAGCTGCTGAACAATGACAAGTCTACTAGTGACCTGATGCGGATATCAGTGAAACAAAGACGACTCTACTCATACGCGAAGAAACCTGAGGAAAAGCTTCAGCGATAGCTGAACTTCTTTGTATCTCTGAAGGAAGAGATATTCAGCGATCAATGATCATTTAGCTTATGCCTCAAGTCTCTTTTGTCTTACCTTGCACACCCAGTACGATGTGTCAAAACGGACATACCTCTGCCACAATTCGTACAACAACTCTGTCAACTACACTGTTCATGATACGGCCGAAAGCATGTCTCCCAAAGTCAGACTCCCAAATACAATCAATGAATGACACGTGTAAAGTACCCTGCCATGCATTTAATGCATAGGGTATAAATAGAAAGATTACCTCTCCATCTGAGAGGTGCTCTATTCTTGAACCTTATAGAAACCCTTGTTTTCTATACTCTCTAATCTCCCATTCTCTATCCTCTTGTGCAACCATCTTAGTGTTTCTTAAGTTTGTTTAGATTGAGTTCTACTTAATCTTATTCCACAACAGACTTGTAAATTGTGTTTGATTTATCAATAAACAATTTATTAAACTTTAAATTCTGTGTTTGTATTCAACCCCCCCCCCCTCTACAAACTTGTTAAGCACCTCCGGGACCAACATTAAGCTTCAATGGAAGCATCACCGTGGTGCTAATGTGACGTGGGATTCAGAAGAGGACATGAAGAAATGATATCCTCATTTGTTTGGCTAGGACATGATTTCAAGGACGAAAACCTCTTTTAGGTGGGGAGGATTGTAACACCCGCATTTTGGTTAGTAAGTTTATGACTCGTAATAGTTATAATTCTAAGTAGTTTAGATCATGTTTACGTATAGATTAGCTGTCACTTTATTTATCTTTGGGACTTGCGTACATCGAAGGAAAACACCAAAAAATCTACCAATCGGCACCCTCCATGTGATAGTGACAGCGACTGTGCCATTTGGGCACTGTCGCCGGTCATAGTCACGGGAGGGGGGAGACCCGCGGTACATCTCCAACGATAGTGACAACGATTGTGCCCTCGGGATCTCTCGTGTGTCACAATCGCCCTACTCGTACCGAGAGTGGGAGGGAGGTCGCGATAGTGTCGGCGATATTGCCCTTGGGCATAGTCGTCGGGCACAATCGCCCAGGTGCAGACTTGGGTATAAAAACCCTTTTCACGGGATTCAGCTCATTTATACATCACCTACCTGATTTTGGAGCTCCTTGAATGCGATTTTCCTCTCCCAAAACCTCCCTCTTCATTAATGCAAGCCTAGGGTTTTATTCCAATCATCTTGTGATCATCAAGGGTTTTCTTGGAAACATTTATTGAAGAATTTCAAGCAAAGATATTCAAGTTTTTTCATCATCAAGCATTCACCTTCTACATTCTAGGGTTTGATCAAGTTTCTAGGTTTTCTACAAAAACCTAGATCGTGAGTCTCCAAACCTTTGTAAAACTAAGATACACATCATTACTTGCATTTTCATTGTCATTGTTACATATTTGTTGAAAATCTCTCACATTCACTAAAGTGGCCAATCCCATATATTTGTGAAGAACTTATGAGTTATAAGTATGAAAACTTCCTATTTGATAATTTGATACTTACATAGGTGATCTCTATGGAAAATAGTGGATGGGGGTTTGACTACTAAAAATCATCCCATTTTGGGATTTGACCTAGCTTCGGGATTCTTCCCTTGTTATGCATAATTGTTTATAAATGAACTTGACGATCATGACATTTTGGGTTAAAAGGCACTTATGTGGTATTATGTGATAAAAGGGTCATTATGAGCATGATGGAATAATAAATAAGATCCATTAACATGTATGTGGTGTTTGGACCACAAGTTGCCTATAATTGGTATAATATGCACTTCTATTTGAGTTGTTGAGCCTTTTGTCAAAGTTTGGAATGTTGGATGAACCAAGGAAAGTAGACATAGTTTTGGGTGCCACCATGTGGGTATGCACCTAGACCCCCACCATTCGGGGCAACGACTTCGTTGTAACCATCGGATGTGTCGGGCCTTTGGGTGTCGAACGTGGTAGTTGACACTAAGGTATCTCGACTCTTTGGGTGAAACTTGATTGGTGTTATGGGTCTCCCCCATTGAATCCAAGTATCATTGTACGACTTGATTTAAATATTATTCTTGTATTAATATTGCTCGCGATTAATAGTTCAAACTCACTAGTCTTTTTGGCCTAACTCTTGTATGGTGTCGATGTGTATCTCAGGTTCTAGCGGTGCTGGTCATAAGAAGGTTTAGCCGGGATTAGAGCGAGCTTGGGGAAACAGACTTTTGGAACACCAATTCATAGAAGACCTTTATTTTTGGAAGTTATTGGGTGACACCCGAATTATAATCTAGTTTCATGTGAAATTAGATTATTAGATTGTTAGTTCCAATACTTCGAATTACAACTTGTATTTAACATGTGATTATTCGTTCCCCATTTTTGGGAGACTCGATGCTTTGGCATACATTATATAACACTATTTCCATTTTTAGAAAGTTTTTGTTTGTCCCTATTTTTGGGGTGTTATAGAGAACAACCCAACCCCCGTATTATTAAAAAAAATAGAGGAAAGAGAACCAAGTAAAGATGATACAGATCAACCCCCCTTTTTGCCAAGTCACTCATTCTTAAAATCAGCGTTCTTAAGGCCCAATAGTTAGTTGAAATGGGGGAAAGCTTTTCGTTCCAGGTTCTCATGTAGCTGGATCCTCCGGAACCACAAAATCCTCAATTAGAATTAGAATGGGTATATTAAGCCCCCTTAACATCTCTTCATCTGCAAATAATTCTCAATGTGAAAACACAGAGACAAAGGGCAGAGCTTTAAATAGGAAAAATAATAGATCTGCAAGTCCCAAATTAATTGGCTTATTCTAGGGAGAACAAACAAGCTCCGGGTTCGAGTGGCATTTCGCCCCTAACCACAACTCATCTGCTAATTCTTCAACATCATCCAGTTAGGACCTCCACTTAGTTTCACCTAAGTTTCATCCTGGTCATGGATAGATCACCCATGTTTGAGTCCAAAGCAGTGAAAATTGCCCTATGAAGACTCGCTTTCGCTACAACTCTAGTAGATTCCCTTAACTAAGCCACCGTCTATGAAGTGTCGGCTCATTCTTCAATAGGCGAGTTGCAAGTCAAGCGAGAGTTCTTACGTGACGTCCAAAGTAACCCTCCCCGAGCTTGCACCTAGCCCCTACGCTGACTGGACCTCAACGTCGCCCAACTCTCCTATGTGACCTCTAATGCGAACTTGGCCTCTCTTTGACCAGCTCGTAGAGATCTTGCTCCACATGACCCTGGGCTCGCGACCCACTTCGCTTTCAGCCCTTTGTCGGCTAGTTCCACTCTGCAAGTGCTGAGGGGATAACTTTTCTTTCTCAGCCTCCCAATCTTTCAATCAACAACCAAGTTGCCACTTTATTTATGGTGTTCAACCATGAGGTGGTATTAGAACTCTTCAGAACATCTTCGTAGTGATACAAATCCTTTATGTCACGGTTGAAGGCCAAAATTAATATTTATTTAAAATTATATGATATTTATATACGGCAAATTAAACTCATGACACTCCTCGCCTTTGGTGAAATCTAAACCTTTAACCTCTAGGAAGGTTAGGTTACCGGATATTGTTAGGCCAATGGCCCTTGGTCAGATTAATATTCTATGCTGAAGCTATTTATATAGGGCGCTAGATGCGATCTAACAAGAGGAATGGACCTAATTAATATGAGAATTATGCTAAGTATCAGAGGAGTGACTATCAATGTTATTTTTTGCCGTGAAGTGTTAACAAATTATCTCGTTAAAGATTTCATACAATTGGAAAATATGAATACGAGGACTTGAACTTTTTGTTATTCGTAGATCTTTCGGGTTCAAAATAGGAAATTTATTTAACAAAAGACAATGTGAGGGTTCTAGATGAAACACATTGTTGTTATTGAGTCAAAATACACACAGGCACAAAAGAACACACACACACACACACACACACACACACATATATATATATATATATATATATATAGGGGTTAAATCATGTGAGAACCAAAAAAAGATTGAGAACCGTGAGAACAGATCTAAGCCGTAATTTGGTTTTGATCCAATGGTTTTAGTTAAAAGTTGTTTCACCACATGAAAAGGGTATAATTGTCATTTTGGTAACAAGATTCACCAGATGAAACATACAAATTCATTCATCAGATGAAAACACTCATTCATCAGATGAAAACACACAGATTCACCATATGAAACACATACTAACCTTATTTCATCACATGAAATAAATCACAATTTTCATAAATATGCTATTTCATCTAATGAAATCCAAACACAAATTCATGTATATCTTAATTCACCACATGAAATCAAACAAACATTTCATCTATAATATATTTTCACCTAATGAAATAAAATAAAATTTATGTCTATAATCACCGATTCACCATATGAAACACTCAGATTTCTTATCTTTCTCGCACTTTCTTGCCTGTCATTGGAAGCTTTTGGCACTGAACTTCAGCTCTATGATCTGGTTCATCAATTTCTCTGTTTGCCCAATTGTTCTAAGTTTTAGGGTTTCGCTTCAAGGAATCAGAAAAAAGATGTGCTCCTCCACACTGCCCGTGGAATCTCAAAAAATCTTAGATTTTGGTACGATCCTCTTTATCAGGAATTGGATGGCCGAATTGGAGAAAAAGGAAAGGAGATTCACTAGAGAGCCGTTGTAAACGGTCTGTCCACGAGAAAGAAACAACAGGCGGTCGAATAAGCTGAGAAGTCGGTCCTTTACCACCATGTAGGCGTTGGTGGGATCGAGATCGAAGGTCGGTTCATCCAGAAGCCATGATGATAACATCAAGAATAATATCAGTTCCAATCGGAACATGACGGTGTTCTCTGCCTGAGACTCCTCTACGTCCTTCGTCACCGATTGTTGAAACTCAATTTGAAATCGAATCAGAAATCGATTTCAACAAGATCTCCTCCCTGGATTCGAATCAAAAATTGATTTTAGCAATCAAATCAAATAGAAATCGAACAAGAAATCGAACCAGAAACGAGTTCACCTGCCGGCGGTGTTGGACTCGCTAGAAACAATGGCTCCGGTGAGGTTGGATGTGAAATCGAGATATGGGGTTGAGAAGGAGGGTTTAGTCAGGTTATGGAAATCGAGATATGGGTTTGAGTTTTAATACCCAATATACCCTTTCACTTCTAATTTATTTCAAAATTGTCATTCCCTTTAATGACCATAGATTAAAATCAATTAATGGTTTAGATCGGTTTTCACGGTTCTCAACTTATTTTTCGTTCTCATTTGATTATCTTCACACACACACACACACACACACACACACACACACATATATATATATATATATAGGGTTGGGTTCCGGTGAGAAGTTGAGGTTAACGTGAGAAGTGTGAGGAGTGGTTATCAACCGTTGGATGAGAAATTGATCCACATTAGGATGAGATGCACCGACATAAGATGCACCGACATAAGATGCACCGAGATGTATCTGATCAATCCCTTTCTAAGCCGCAATTCATGGGAGGGCATTTGATTAAAAGTGATCAACGGTTCAGATCCACTACTCACGCTTCTCACGTTAACCTCAACTTCTCACACGATCCTTTCACCTATATATATATATATAATATTTATGTATTTAAGTATATGTGATCTTTTCCATATATAATTTATATGACAACTGGTTAGGGAAATGGTACAGCTGCGACATCATCTAGCAATATTCATTAATTAAGCCCATATGGGCATACTAAAGATTGAGCTGGGAAAGGACGACGCATCTTTTTCTTTCAAATATAAACATTTATATTTATTTAAACTTATTTTATTAAAAATACAAACTTATATTTTTATAGAGTTGCCGCTGTACTTAAGTTATATTTAACAGATTAATTGATAAGTTACCTACTAACAGAAGAATAAGTTATTAGTTATTAAAATACCTGCAGTTAATAAACTTGATTATTTTGATAAAAATACTAAGTAGGATTTAAAAAAAATATATTAAAAAATATAAATAGCATAATTTATAATAAAAAAAAGGTGAATTCTATCCACATTCCCTCCTATAGGGGGTATGTGAGTGAAGTAAGAGGGGGTGTATGTGAGTGAGATAAGGGGGTATGGAAGTTTTTGTAAGTGAGGAGGGGTAGGGATAGCAACATCCTAAAAAAAGAGTAAATTACGGATTTGGTCCCTCATGTTTGACGATTGTTACGAAATTGGTCCTTCAAATTCAAAAATTACATGATAACCCTCTAGGTATGCATTTTGTTACGGAATTGGTCCCTCGAGCTAACGGACGTCTAATTCTTCCGTTAAGCACAAGGGTATTATGGTCATTTTACCCTATTTAATTTATTTTACCAATTTTTAATTAATTTTAATTATTTTTTGTTGAATGTTCATCTTCTACATGATGAATATCATGAACACCAAGAATAAACCCAAATCAAACTCATTAAAAAAACCAAAAACCTAAATCAAATTCATATTTAAGACACAAATCTGCAATCAATTTATGTTTTCAACCTTTCCATTTCTGTTTTCAAACCTACAATCGATTCCATTCAAGGCACAAATCTCAAATCAAAAAACCTAGATTTAAAAATCAAACCCAAAGAAGAGAGAGAGAGATCGGAGAAAGAGATAGAAATCGAGAGAAGAGAGAGAGAGAAGAGACACAGAGAAGAGAGAGAGAGAGAAGAGATACAGAGAAGAGAGAGAGATATGACAGGGAGATAGAGATCGAGAGAAGAGATGGACGAAGCAAAGGGACGAAAACCGTTAAACCCCTGGTCAGCGAGTTCGTCTTCTCCGGCGCCGACGAGTTCATCTTCTCCGACAACTTCTTTTCTGTGGCCTGCATCTTCTCTCAATCTCTCTCTCCCTATCTCAGATCTCTTAATCTCTCTTTCTATCTCAGATCTTTCAATCTCTCTCTTCTCTCTCTCTTCTCTTTTAATCTTTTAAGTGGGTTTGATTAGGTTTAAATCTGTGATTTATTTAGGTTTTTTATTTTAAAATCGAGGTTTTATTTAGGTTTTTTTAAATTTGGGTTTGATTTAGGTTTTTGAATATGGATTTGATTTAGGTTTTTGGTTTTTTAATGAGTTTGATTTGGGTTTGTTCTTGGTGTTCATGATGTAGAAGATGAACATTCAAGAAAAATAATTATAATTAATTAAAAAATGGTAAAATAAATTAAATAGGGTAAAATGACCATAATACCCTCATGCTTAACGGAGGATTTAGACGTCTGTTAGTTCGAGGGACCAATTTCGTAACAAAATTCATACCTGGAGGGTTATCATGTAATTTTTAAAGATAAAGGACAAATCCCGTAACAATCGTCAAACGTGAGGGACCAAATCCGTAATTTACTCTAAAAAAAAGTGAAAAATGGCTTTGAAAGTTAATATATATAGGGTTGGTGTGACGAACTTGACCCTATATAAAATTGAATGTGTAGTAATATTGGTGATTTAATTTCAACCCAATTGGCTCTCTCTCACATGCCTTGCTCCCAGTCGGTGTCCCTACCACCTCGGTTCATTTTATTCTCCTTAGGAAAAAAAAGTTATTCTAAAATAAAATAACCAATACACAAATAATATGTTAATATATAAATGAGAACATCCTTATTTTATGAAAATGTAAAAACACTTTTGGGACTCTAATAATAATTTTTTTGAATAAATGAAAAAACTAATTTAATTATGTATTTATCGACAATTTTCTATAATCTTAATGACTTTGTTTTTATCCTTTAAATGTTGCTAGTACATCAAAGGCTTCTTATGATGTGATAATGTTTTAATAAATCGAAGACTTCTTATGCTGTGATTTTGTTGTAATAACTAGTGATAAGGTCGTCCACGTCTTTGATTTAGTATCACAATGTGACACAATATCACTATGATACGAGTGTTTTTAACATTTTTTTTTTGTAAAATGGTTTTTGTTTGAACTCGACCCCCTCAACCACTTATATATACATATATATATATACATATATATATATACATATATATATATATATATATAGTGGAAGGATATTTTGCAACCCTTAAAAATGTTGCAACCCTTGCAACCCACATCTTAACCGTTGGATTCATGATCGACGGTTATTTTATTTTTAATTTTCTTTTTTTTAATTAAAAATATTGGACTCCATATCTATTGTAACCGCCGATCATGAATCCGACGGTTAAGATGTGGGTTGAAAGGTTTGCAATCTTTTGAAGGGTTGCAAATTAAACAACCCCTATATATATATATATAAATTGTTAACTACTTCTGTCATTTTCATTTGCCTTCATCATCACCTATTTTTTATATACTTATCTTCATGGGGTTGAGTTTCGATGAGAAGTTGAGTTTAACGTGAGAAGCGTGATAAATGGTTATCAACTGGTGGATGAGAAATTGGTGCACATTAGAATTAGTTGCACTAGGATAAGGTACATCGAGATACACAAGATCAATTCCCTTGTAAGCCACAATTCATGGTAGGACATTTAATTGAAAGTGATCAACGGTTCAGATCTACTTCTCGCACTTCTCAGGTTAACTTCAACTTCTCACACAATCTCTCCCTTGTCGTTTTTAAATATATTAAAGTTTCAGTTATAATCATATAAATAGATACATGAAAGTATATGTCCAAATCATCATAACTCAACCTCATCAAACAATAAAGAGACAGATAACATGTTTTTACATAAACAAAGCAAAGAATAGCATTGAGATTTCATATTACAATTTACTAAAAAAAAAACTACAATATCAAAATGTGTATAATCAACAACAAAACAAAACAACAATATCAAAAACAACAAATTCAATTAGCCGACAAACAAAAAAAATCACGAATCGCTCACAATATCGGTTAACGGATTCTGTCCTTGGTCTTGTTGCTGCGATCCACTAGAATGACAAATCTCTTCAATGTGGTTGGTTACCTCCGCCATCCCCGGCCTCTTATCAGGATACTGAGCACAACATTCGATTGCCAATTGCAACAACTGAACCATGTCATCTTCGACATTCTGATACCTCAGTAGCTCAAGGTCAAACACCTCGGAGGTCCACTCTTCTCGGACCACCGACTGGACCCACCTTGGAAGGTCGACCCCTTCTTCGTTCAAAAGAGCGTGGGTCGGGGCTTTACCCGTTAACAACTCCAACAACAACACTCCGAAGCTGTACACATCCGCTTTTTGGGAAACTTTGCGGATATCCGTGACCTCTGGCGCACGATAGCCGTCTACACGGGTCGGTGTGGAGTTGGGACCCACGAGCTGCGCGAGGCCGAAGTCGGAGACACGGGATTCGTAGGACGTCGTCAAGAGGATGTTTGACGATTTTATGTTGCCGTGGGAGACCGTCGAGCCTTGTGCGTGTAGGTACGTGATGCCTCGTGCGGCTCCGAGGGCTATCACGGAACGCGTTTCCCAGTTCAATGGCGTTCTACCGGCCCCTCGGTTTCCTGTAGCACGACAAATGAACAGTTCAAACTACCCATTTTTGGCTCAAATATTCATGAATCAACTGTTTTTTTTTACAAATGATGGCTGATATCTCAACCGAAAAGCAGATGATTTTGCTTTAAGTGCCGTATTTGCAAACATTTTGGTTAGGGCAATGCTAATGACACCCTTACAATCAATATGTAGATATACTGACTATTTGGGGATTTTTATAAAATTTGTGCAGGGAAATGCTTAAAAGTTAAACCCAACCAACTACCCCCATTAATTTAAACCCCAATTAAGATACTTTAATCTCACTTCAATACCAAAGGACAGTTGTGAAAATGACAGTTGACCACCCACATTCTAATTCAATACTCAAAAATTACCAAACTTCAAGATCCAAAATCTCTTGCCAAATGCGTTGTTTCCATGATTCAAACCCATCATCAAAAAATGCATAACAATTCAATGAGTAATTAGCATTTAGAAAACATGTTTAATGATTCAAACCCATAAAAAATGCATAGCAATTGAATGAATAAATGGTTATAAGTGAGTTGCAGGTCATATCAATGGCGGATTTGAAGAAAAATGAAATGATAATTTTACCATGTAAGAGTGCAGATAAGCTTCCCATGGGCATGTAATCATAAACCAGAAGCTTTTCTTCACCATTGCAATAGTAAGCTCTTAACGGAACCAAATTCTCGTGATCCATGGCTCCTACACCTTCGATTTTCTCTCTAAATTCCTTATCCGCCATTGTTACATCCTTCAACCTTTTCACGGCCACCGGAAAACCCATCTCCAGCAACGCCTTATAAGCAGTCCCAAATGTCCCTTTTCCCAAAACCTCCGCGGATGCTCTCAACAAATCCTCCAAATCAAACTTAGCTAAATCCTTGTTCTTCTTGAAGAACACCAGTTTCTTACTAACCTCCCCAGATTTCCCCTTTCCGCCACCGCCGACTGCGGCGGTTAACGACGGGTACCCACTTCTCGAATTCTCAACATTCTCGGTTGATTTCTCATGGGGTATCTCAACTTCCACTTGTTTTGGCTCCCCCAAATCCTTCGTCCGCGGATCCTCTTTCTGTTTCCTCTTCTTACAACACAAAAAGAACAAAATTAGCAGGATTAGTAGAAGAGCAAGTACAGATCCAATGACAATCCCGGCAATGGCGCCGCCGGAGAGCTTACTGGATGATCCCGAACCGGATCCGGACCCGGATTCTGTACCCGACCCGTTACAAGATGCTAGCGGACCTCCGCAGAGGGAGTTCCCGGAAAAAGAGGAATCCGGGAAAGCGGAGAATTTGGACGGTATCTCGCCGGTTAATTGGTTATTGGATACATTGAATTGAGCTATGTTAGTTGTATTGAGATCCGGAATTGAACCCGTCAATGCATTGTTCTCCAGATACAATGTGGCTAAACGGGTCAAGTTATTGATGGAAATCGGGATGGTGCCGGAAAAGTTGTTGTTTGCGAAACTAACCCTAACGAGATTCGTAAGAGGGGAAAACGAATCGGGTATGGGTCCGGAAAAGAGGTTGTTCTGGAGGTAAAGGTTACGGAGGTTTTTGAGGGTGAAGATATCGGGTGGGAGTTGACCGGTGAGGGCGTTGTAACGGAGGCTGAGGGTGGTGAGTTGGGTTAGATTGCCGAGTGTGTTTTCCGGGAGCTGGCCGGAGAGACCCATTCCGGGGAAGTGAAGCTCGACGACACGATTGGTTTTGTTGTCGCAGAATACCCCTGGCCATGTGCAAGGTGTGGAGGGTTGGGAGATGTTCCAGAGGATGGATCTGCCGCCCACGGCGGAGCGGATGGCGAGGATTGCTGACCTGTCGGCGGCAAGGTCTGGTTTTCCGGCGATGAAAAGTGAGGAAAAGAAGATGAGAGAGAAAAAGAAAGGGTTTTTCTTCATCTTGGAGAGAGAGAGAGAAGTGATGGTTTCGGAGTGGTGTGGCAGTAGGAGTAGAAGAAGAAGACCAGTTTATTCTCTCTCTCTAGAACTATTCTTTACTTTCTCTTTCTAGAATTCCAGAGAGAGAGAGGGAGAGAGACGGGTTGTAATTGGTTGTGGGGTATTCATCAGAAAAAAGTTGGACGGAGGTGGGAGTCCAAATTTTGAGAAAGATAGGGGCCAAACTTTTGGGTAAAATGTGAGATAAGGTTTTGGGAAATTTACAAAAATAGCTAAACCTCATAGCGGGTTTTATTTTTTAGTTAATTTTTTTATTCAAATTTAATTTCTGAGTTAAACATAATTTTGCTCTATGTATCAGTGCCTTGAATTGCACATATCCTTCTTCCGATGTCACACTCAATCGATCTACGCTTTATCCCATTTTTCTTTTCAATCTAGTAGCCGCCTGGGTTGCAAAAGTTTTAAAAGAGTTTGGTTGAGCCTAAGGCCCAGTGAATTCACGGTTTTTATGCATGAGAAGTATCAATAAATAAATTTTACAAAGCATCATAAGTATATCATGCATACGATAGAAACAATATAATTTTCACAAAGCTAACGGCGTTATGGCAGGTGTAAAATTCACACAGTTTTACCTGGCGAACTCACACAGCATGTTCGCACTTACGGCTTAGACAAGCTCAGACAGCATACTTGCCTTATAAGACACGGTCTTACACCGTAGTACACTCCCATTGCCACACAAATTTCAAAACACGTACTCCCTCCGTCCCAAAATAAGTGTCCACAATTGACTTGGCACACAGTTTTAGACATGCATAATTATTACACATTTTTGTTATCAAATGACATATTTACCCTTATTTAATTTTTCTCTATCTTCACAACTCTTATATATTTGTGCATTAATTAAGGGTAAATGTGGGAATTTAGTTATCTACTTTTTTAAAGTGGACACTTATTTTGGGACAAACATAAATAGAAATGTGGACATTTATTTTGGGACGGAGGGAGTATCATAGAAATATTTCACGTTTAGTGCGTAAACGACATATCAAAAATCTCGATAAAACTTCAATAAGCTTGTAAACAATTTTAAATAGAAGATGCAACCCTTTTTATAAAAATGCACGTATAACTCACAGTACTCGTTGTAGCCCAAACCGATCTTCGCAGTGGCTAGCGTCTCCCTACAAATCCAATGTCATGAACTTTAATACTAAAATTCGACACCCCTAGAAATGATCGAATGGTCCCATGACACTATCTATTTTTAACAATCTATGGCCGACCTTCTTCGTTTCGACGTGTTTAATCATAAACATTCATATATATATATATATATATATATATATATATATATATATATATATATATATATATATATATATATATAGAGAGAGAGAGAGAGAGAGAGAGAGAGAGAGAGAGAGGGGTGTTCAAATGCAACCCCTTTATATGGTGCAACCCCTCTATCCACCACTCATTTTATTTTCACTTTTTTAATTAAAAATGTGAAAATAAAATGAGTGGTGGATAGAGGGGTTGCATGGGTTGCACCATGTAAAAGGTTACATAATAACCTACCCCTATATATATATATAGGCCGATAATCAAATGAAAACCAAAAATATGTTACAAACCCTTGAGAACCGATATAAAAATATTTTTTTACATGATTTTTTTTCATCAAAACCTATGATTTAAGATATTGTTTCACCTATATTTTTGTTCACCTTGTGAAATGATTGCACGTGAAATTTGATTTTTGATTCACCTAGTGAAATAAAAAATACAGGTAAAAAATATTAATGTGGTGAAACAAATACATGTGAAACTATCATAACATGAAACAAATATATATGAAATAATATTTTAAATCCAAGCATTTGGTGAAAATATATCATGTAAAAAAATATTTTTATATCAGTTCTCAGAGGTTTGTAACATATTTGTGGTTTTCATTTGATTTAGCCCCTATATATATATATATATATATAGGGTTGAGATCTTTTGTTAACCTTGTATTTCTTGTTAACTATGTGAACTAATCCAAATCATCCATCTATAGATCGGATGATTGAGATTAAATGTAGTTTTTTTTAATAAAAAAACGTTTCATTAAATACAATTGTAAGTGAACATTAATGGAAAAGGGTATTTTGGGGAAAAAAACACTCAAAACATTAAACCCTTGGAAATGCTTTAAAAACATTTATTACACTAAATTAGTAACCGACGAGTACCAACATTGATTCTGTAACCGACATATTATGCAACTAATACACATTTATACCATGAACATATATGTTATCATATTATGCAACTACAATGCTTATGTTAACATATTCAATTTCTCAAGATATGAACAATCATTGACTATTAAAGATGATATCCAAATTGAAATTTGAATTATATGTTAACAAATGTGAACATATATGCATAACATGAACACATTTGTTAACATGGATGCATATGAACATTACTGTTAACGTACTTAATTTCACATATTATGAACAATTATCACCTTCTAATGTTCGTAGTTAAATTGAAGTTTAAATTAGATGAACATATGTGATCTAAAATTGATATTTAAATTGAACGTAATTCCAAATCATATATCGTATATGTTATCTAAAGAAATTTATGTGAATCACATCTTTTGTGATGATACTATAGTTGCATACAAACACTTATGTTAACCTCATTTTTTTCATCATGAACAAACTTGAACATACATGCATAACATGAACATATATATGTAAGCATGGTTAACTATGAACAGATTTGAATAACATGAACTCATACATTAGCATAAATACATATGAACGGTTATGTTGACATTTTTACTTAAACAATATTGAAATGATTCAAAAAAATTATGAAAAAGGATAAAATTGTGAAATCGTAACCTACACAGTAATTTTGGAATCTTCATTTTTGTAACTCCCATACAATTAATTACAAAAGATTACATATCAAAATGACGTTAATACCCTTTTGTATTAAATAAATAAATGAATAAAACATCAACTAACCTTGCAATCCTATTGGTTGATCAAGGTTCACATAGTTAGCAAGAAATACAAAGTTAACAAATGATCCTCCCCTCTATATACATATGTAGATATACATATGTAGAGGAATAATCATTTAGAAAGCTTCTAAATATTACAAATTATACAAACCCATCTAGGCCATCCAAATTTTTGATCAACGGTTGAAAAATTTTAGGACTTAAATTAATTTAAAAAATAGAGAGAAAATAGGGAAAGAGTAGTTTATGAATAGTTTTAGTTATTTTAAATTTAAATTTTATTAATTAATTTGAATTATCTAATTATGGTTACAAGATATGCTTAATTTTCTCCATATTTATCTCTCATTCTATCTAAAAAATAATCCGGCCACCACCACCACCATCTCCATCGTCATCACTACGCTGACGACCGAGAACCACCGCGGTTCTCCACTACTCCATCCGACGACTGTCGTGCGCCGCCGTCATCCGCCAGGAGCCTCCTTCGCCACCCCACGTATCGTGACCTCCTCCCCCGAATCTCCGACGAGTTTATGAAATTTCAAGTTCATACAATGTTTGTTCGAGTTTCATAAACTGTTTTTTTGAAATTTTATAGTTTCATATATTTTCATAAACGGTTTCATATATTTTTCTCCATATGAATAATCATATTTTAAAGTTTCATATATTTTTCTCTCATATGAATATTCAAATTTTTTCGAAATAATCATATATTTTTTAAGTTTCATATGTTTTTCTCCTATATGAATAATAAGATTTTTAAGTTTCATACATTTATCCAATATGAAGATCAGATGATTAGACGTGAAAATTTCAAAAAAACATTTTATGAAACCAAAAAAACTTGAAACTTTCGAAAAAACAGTTTATATATGAAAGTCGAAAAAATTATGAAACTTGCCGGAAATGGAGAGGTCGCCGGAGTGGGAGGAGGTCACCGGAAGTGGGAGGACGTCACCAAAAGTGGATGGCGACGGTGGATCGTGAGTGTGTGTGTGTGTGAGAGAGAGAGAGAGAGAGATGGAGAGATAATTAAAGAATTTAATTTTTTTCTTAAAATTACGAAATTTGTAAAAAGACATAAATGCCCTGGTTTGTATTGTTTGTAACCTTTAGAAGGTTTGCAAATGAAGGTGCCTCTACATATGTATATATACATATACATAGATATATATACATAACAGATCCTAATCGATCATGTTATATATATATATATACTAACTATTCTTTTCTCTTTGCATTTCTTACGCCTTAATCACTATGTATATATATTTTTCCTACCATCCATCTCAAGCCACCAACCATTATAATACATATGCATGAGATATCCATATAATATATATATATATATAAAGAAAACTCATGCATACATTAGGTTGTTTTTTGATTCATCCATGACTCCATGATATATATATATATATATATATATATATAAATTCCTTCCAAAGAGTATAATACAACTCTCCATTAACAGTGTGCTTTTGCATCTTTTTTTTTCTTCTCCTAGCCAACGAGACTTAATATATGAACACATATATACAGCTCTGAAGGAAACTCTCATCATAACGAGTTTCGAAACATTCGATTCATTGTGACTGTGATATATCGGTCATCTATTATTTATATTGACCGACACCCACACAAACCATAAGTTTTATCTTTTCGAACCAAAATGAGCGCATGGTTTGACAGCCCGGTGTCACCGAGATTACAATTGTGAAGAACGATGAGGGTATTAGCGGTGATCGTTGGCCACCGTTGCCCTATGGTAACCCACCGGACCGATCGAACGACTAAAGTAAGTATATAGTAAACAAGATTTTGAGTCGGAAGGTACGAAACACTTACCGATTGACGTCGAAGTAGTCGTGTTCGTAGCAAGCCTTCGTCTTCTTTCTTGGCTTCTATTACTCTCCTTCTCAATCGGTTTTTACATATGGTTACCTTTCATGCATCGTCCCTTTTATATTAACCCACCGTCGGTTTCTAAGCATATCAACGGACGCAACATAAATGGCCGATTGATGATGGCCTTTCACAATCCGGTCGTTTGAGGCCTTTCAAATGCATGCCATAAATAAATAGTTTTTTCTTTTTTTTTAAACTAGAGTTATAACAAACTTCCCCCTTTAACAAAATTTCGTCCTCGAAATTTGTCCTATGCAAATAAATGAGGGTACTTCAATCTCATCTCCTTCTTCGGTTCCCAAGTTGCTTTTCACCCACTATGATGTCTCCATGCATTGAAATTTCACGAGAGCAATCTCTTTGTTTCTCAGTTTCTTTACTTTTCAATCAACGATAACTTTCGATTCTTCAATATTGCTCAAAATTTTGTCCACCTCTACATCCTTAAGAGTTACCTCGACACTTTCATCGGCCTAGACACTTCCTTAGATTATGTCATAAATTCCACTGTACCAACTCTTTTATTGTCTGGAGCTCTAAGCTTGCTTTCCATTTTTGTAAACAACTCATTTTCTTATCCTGGCAATCTTCAATCTTGTAACACCCCGAATTTTCGGTACGTTTATTCTTTTCCTCGTTCTATTTTCGTGCTGGTTTTCGGTGTTTATCCGTAAGTTTGGAGTTACCTCGAAGCCCAGTTATGGCGTGAGGATTTCGGGAGTGTTCGTCTAGCTTTTTCGGCCTGGCACCGCTGGGGCGACATTGCCCGGCGACAATGCCATAGGGCAAAGTCGCGGGGAGAACGACCCCTGCGGTACCTCCTTAGCGACTTTGATCGGCGATTGTGACATGGTCATTCTCGCTGTGTCACTATCGCCGAAGTTGGGGACCCCGCGGTACATGTGTGACGACAATGCCCCGCGAGAATGACAAGGGCATAGTCGCCGAGTCATTCTCGCCGGCGGGCAACTGAGGGTTTAAAGACTCTTTATCCTCATTCATTTCTCATAACTCTCTTCACCAACCTCTAGACTCTCTCTCATTTGGCAATTTTTAGGGCATTTATTGTTACTTCAAGATCCTTCAAGGCAATCAATCTTGTTTTCCAAGTGTTCCTTCATTATTCGTCTAAGGGTTCAAGTAGGGAGCTTCCACCCAAACTGGGTCCTTAGCTCATATGAGACCCCAACTCAAACCAAGTCTTTAGCCCAAAGGAAACATCAACTCGAACCAAGTCGTTAACCCATTAGTGACATCAACTCAAACCGAGTCTTTAGCCTAATTATGACATCAACCCAAACCGGGTCTTTAGTCTATTTTCAAAATGTCAATCCAATCAACATACATCCTACTCTTCACATATAACCCATAATGTAAGCCAAGGTCAATTATTCCCTCTAACCTTACTCCTCATTTGATACATCACCCACAATGGGATTTTAGGTTAAACTTCCCATAATCCAATCAGTAAATAAAAGATAGTAAATGTAGTTGCTAGTTCATTATTGAACACATATATGAGTAGAAGAGTCAAAGTACACTCACCTTGGTGATTTCTTAAAAGAAACCAAACCCTAGAGATGGTAGATAGAGAGTTGGAGACTTGAGAAGTTGGTACGAGCTAGGTCTACCACAACATCACCCTAGACAAGCATTAAATCCCCATAAATGCTTGTGGGAGTTCAATAAATGAAGAGATGGATTCTAGGGTTAGAAGCTCACCTAAAATCGCTGGAAGAATGCTCCCCAAATCTGCTCCCAAAACACAACTCAGCTGAAAATCCCGAATCCGTGTTTTTAAAGGGTCTAACCCCGTCGATGACTATGACCAGCGACATTGCCCTGGTCATAGTCGCGGGGCATTGTCGCCGTCGAGACCCCCTTCTCTGAATTTTGTCCATCCAGCCTCCCCTCTCCTGCGACATTGACACGCAACTATGCCCTGGTGGCATAGTCGCCGGGCATGGTCTCCCCAGGTCCCCTGGGCGCAGCTTCGGCCCGAACTGATCCGATTTTTCGACGCAAAAAGCTCGTCCAGATCAAATAATAATTTCCAAACAAAGATATACTAGCGTAAGTTCATTGAATGCTCAAACGAACTCAAGGTAATGTAAGATAACCCGAAATTACGGGTGTTACAATCCTCCCCAACTTGAGAATGATTTCGTCCCCGAAATCCATACTACTTAAACAATTGAGGATATCGACGTTTCATGTCCTCCTCCGCTTCCCATGTCACATTCGTACCTCGATGGTGTCTCCATTGCACTTTGACCATCGCGACCTCCTTACGACGAAGTCTCTTGATCTCTCTCTCTAAAATGGCTTCGGGTTCTTCGACACAACGGTTGTCCTCCACCCGAATTTCGGATAGCGGTATGACGCTCTCTTCTTCCGACAAACACTTTCGCAAGTAACACACATGGAATTTAGGGTGGATTCCGTCCATCTCCGACGATAAGTCTAGCTTATAAGCTTGAAGTCCAATACGCTTGAGGATAGTAAAAGGTCCAAGGAAACGAGGACTTAGTTTCCCCCGCTTTCCAACCCGTATCAAACCCTTCCAAGGGGACACTTTCAACATCACCCGGTTTCCCACTTGGAACTCCACCGGTCGTCTCTTCTTATCGGCGTAACTTTTCTGACGGTCTTGCACCGCCTTCAGACGTTCTCGGATTGCTTTAACTTTGTCGACCGTTTCTTGCACAATATCCGGTCCGGAAAATTACTTCTCACCCGCCTCTAACCAACATACGGGGGTTCTACATTTCCTCCCGTACAAGGCCTCAAATGGTGCCATCCCAAGGCTAGAGTGGTAACTGTTTTTGTAAGCGAACTCTACCAAGGGTAGATGAGTGTCCCAATTGCCACCAAAATCAATCACACATGACCTAAGCATGTCTTCCAAAGTCTGAATCGTCCTTTCACTTTGTCCGTCGGTCTGTGGGTGGTACGTCGTACTTAGGTTCACTCGAGTACCCAATTCTTGATGTAAGGCTCCCCAAAATCTTTATGTAAACTAACTGTCATGATCGGAAACTATAGACAAGGGTATACCATGTCTAGAGACCACTTCATCTATATAAAGTTTCTCCAACTTATCCATTGGCAAGGTTTCCCGCATTGCTAGAAAATGAGCACTCTTCGTCAATCGGTCGACAATCACCTAAATGGTTTCGTTTCCCCTCAAAGTCTTCGGAAGCTTGGTCACAAAGTCCATGGTAATCTTGTAACACCCGTAATTTTTGGTAAGTAAATGTCACCCGGACATTTCTGCGACTTGTAAACAGTGGGGTTTTATTGGGAAATGTATTGTTTAAAGTCCCTTGGAGTATCGGGAGTCTTGGAAGTGAAAAAGTTGAGTTTCGGGGCTCCGGAAAGGTCTCACGACAATGCCCGGCGACTATGACGAGTCACAGTCGCACTGTCACAGTCGCATGGGGTGTACCGTGAGTTGGTACATACCAGCGACTATGACCAGCGACATTGCCCAGGGCAATGTCGCATGGTCAATGTCGCACAAAGGGTGCAGGTTGCTGTTAAATGCGGGATTTCAGCCTAAACTCTCATTTCTCTTCTCCAAAACTTCTCTACTCTCTACCAACCCGTTTCTTCTTCATTCTCCTCAAACCCTAACTCATTTTGGGTTAATTTCTTGAGTTCTTAAAGTGTTCCATCATCAAGTGGTAGATTGGGAGCTTTGGCAAAGTGTCCACCATTGTCATATTCAACCTCAAGCTCTATGGTAGAGTTTTCTAGGTTTTCACCAAACCTATATGGTAAGTTTACCTTCTCCATATATAAACCTTGTTAGGTGATATAAATGCTCCATTGTTGGTTTCCTAGTGTTTGATTTCTTTAATTTTGGTTTGTAAAATTTTGGAAGATTTAGGTCAAAACTAGGGTTTTGCTCAAAATGGAAGTTTTTATGTAAAGTGTTTATGGGTCGATTCTATATGGTTTTGGGATGTATATTTATGGTGGAAAGTTTATGAATCTAGGTTTATGGAAGTTTTGACCTTGAAGATTCAAGTTGCTTCAAAGGAGCTCTAAGCGGGCTAAAATCTAGATTTAGCCTAAATCTAGCAAGGTGAGTTCAAGTTGATTTGTGAAAACGGTGTACATGCCAAAATGTTCATTTTAAGGTGTTTTGTGTTATACATGAATTTGTTAACTGCTGATCACCTGATAAGTTTTGGTTATTTTGAAATGTTTAGTTTTATAAATACGGTGAAACACCCATTTTGGGACTTTTGAGGCATTTTGATAAATAAGCCATTAAGGAAAATGCTTTAATAATGCATTGCATAAATGGGGATTATTTGGTAAAAATGCACTTTTATGTTATTGAAAGTATGCATAGTTCGTGTCATGAGATGTTTTGAAAGTATCAACGCGTGAGTCATTGGGTTTTGGTCATTCCTGACCTCGTGAATATTTCGGACGTTGTACTTCTTTTGGTTTTGGGGAAAAGACGCATTCCAAGTATTTTGATGGGCAAATCTTAAGCACCGACAATTTTTAACGAGTTATTTTACGGGTATAAGTCATTTGGTGTAAATGCTCTCTTAGTGTGTTTTGGGAGAAATGTTTAACCTTGTGTTATGAGACGTTTTGAAAGGGGTCAATTGTATAAACTTGTTTTTGGGAAAATGATCCGTTTCAACCTAAGTGGTGTTGGAGTTTGGTCGTGTGCGTTTTATCACATTGTACTTCTTTTGACTATGAGTCATTTGGTTGTTTGAGCATGTGGCTCGGTATTTTATTATGATTGGGTTTAGGACATTTGTCCCGTTTTGATAACTCGACTTCGAGCTTTGGTTGCGATATTGGATGAGGGACTCAACGTAAGGGCCTTTTATAGTTGAAGTTGATATCCCGTGGGTGTAAGTTTAAAGCCACTGAGCTTGACATCCCTTGTGCTTGGAATCATTACGTCCAATGATGGAACGCTAGTTTTCCACATTGAGGCATGTTTAGGCATCCGATTGGGCTATAAGTCCTACGTGCTAAGTATTACGATATTGGATGAGGGACTCAACGTAACAACCTTTCGCGGTTGAAGTTGATATCCCGTGGGTGTACGTTTAAAGCCATTGATTCTGACATCCCTTGCGTGTACTTCTGTTTATATGACTAGTCTTAACAACATAAAATGGGCTTACTTTGTGTACCATCACATTTTATGGAATCGGGTCTCCCCCATCACCGAAAGGTGTTGTTTTTGGGGTATTGGGTTTTATTATCCTAGTTTCCGGTGACGTTTTGTATAAATGGATTTTATCCATGATGTATGGGTTGAGTATTATGCCCCACCCGTGTTTTGGGTGTTTATATATATAGAGTTTAACCGCATTTTCGTAAATGGAGAGTTTGATTTCTATTCACGTTTTGAGTGCGTTTGCGTTGAAATTAGTTTTACGAAAGATGTTATATGTTCGGACCTTGTTCTTGAAGTAGTTGGATTTGAAAACGTTTATATTGGTGTTTCTTTGCCCAAAATACATATTATTGTTAAAAGAGTCGTTTTTATGTTCAAGCATATCATCTTGAAAGATGATGATTTAAACTGCATTACCTCTTTTCAAAGATATCTTATTCATGTTGAAAACTCTTGAGCTCACTAGGCGTTAAGCCTAACCTTTTTATTTGTCAGCATGTGCATCAGGTTCCAGTTGGGGTATGGTTCTAGCAGCTATGAAGAGTTGAGCCTTAGCTTTGTGCAAGTGTAAGTAGTTGGTGAAGTCTTCCGCGGTTTGGAGATAGTGACTATTATTGGGTTTTAGTAGCACCCATCCTTGTTATAGATTGTATGTAGAGAATAAATTGTGTGTGTTGATGTTAAACCTTAATTTATAATTGTGTATGAATATTTTATTGGTGTATTTAGAAAATTTTAAATTAGTTGCTATTTTCAGAATTGAGGGTGTCACAAATTTTGTCCCATTTCCACTCGGGTATTTCTAACGATTAGAGGCTCCCATAAGGTCGTTGGTGCTCAGCCTTCACTTGCGAACAAGTCACACACCGCTCCACATAATGTGACACGTCCAACTTAATAACCGGCCACCAATAATGCACTTTCAAGTCTCTATACATCTTTGTGCTTCCTGGGTGGATAGAATATTTGGATTTATGAGCGTCCTCCATAAGTAACTATCGGTTTCCTCTAATCTTCGGCACCCAAATGCGCCCATTGAAACATTTGATCCCCCGACTATCCTCGGTCAAAAGTAGCCGTTGTTTGGTCATCACTTCATCCTTGAGATTTTCTTCTAACAAGGCCTCGTCTTGTGACGCTTTGATCTTCTCCATAAGACTTGACACTAACTCAATCCGTGTAAGTTTGGCTCGGAGATTTCCACTATACTCCTTCTGGATTAACGCATCGACCACCACATTTGCTTTACCCGGGTGGTAAAGCAATTCGTAATCGTAGTCCTTGAGTAGCTCTAACCACCTCCTTTGCCTCATATTTAGCTCATTTTGATCGAAGACATACTTCAAGCTCTTGTGGTCCGTGTACAAGGTACACT
This sequence comes from Arctium minus, assembly GCA_954870635.1. Lineage (NCBI taxonomy): Eukaryota > Viridiplantae > Streptophyta > Magnoliopsida > Asterales > Asteraceae > Arctium > Arctium minus. The sequence goes on along the minus strand of OX941097.1, from coordinate 34,666,946 downwards.
TCGCGCCATAGAGATAGTGTTGCCACAACTTTAATGCGAACACTACCGCCGCTAATTCCAAATCATGCGTAGGGTAATTCTTCTCGTGCACTTTTAGTTGCCTTGACGCGTAGGCAATAACTTTCCCCCTCTGCATGAGTACACATCCTAAACCCATCTTAGAGGCATCACTATAAACCACGAAGTCTTCTGACTCTTCCGGCAATGACAAGATCGGAGCTTCACAAAGCTTCTTTTGCAACGTTCAGAACGCCTTCTCTTGCGATTCAGTCCACACAAACTTCACGTTCTTCTTGGTCAAGGTCGTCAACGACGAAGCGATCTTGGAGAAATCTTGGATGAATCTTCGATAATAACCCGCTAATCCCAAAAAGCTTTTGATCTCGGATGAGCTCTTAGGAGGATCCCAACTCATCATGGCTTCTATCTTCGTGGGGTCCACTTTCACATCGTCTTTCGAGACTATGTGACCCAAAAATTGCACCTCCTTCAACCAAAATTCACACTTGGAGAATTTTGCATAAATCTTCTCTTTCCTCAAGACTTCCAACACGTCTCGAAAATGTTGCACATGCTCGGTTTTGTCCTTGGAGTAAATCAAAATATCATCGATGAACACGATGACTGACTTGTCAAGAAACGATCGGCACACGCGGTTCATCAAGTCCATGAACACCGTCGGGGCGTTCGTCAGACCAAAGGGCATCACCAAGAACTTGTAATGCCCATAGTGTGTCCTAAACGCGGTCTTCAAAATGTCGCCCTCCTTGACTTTCACTTGATGATAGCCCGAACGGAGGCCGATCTTTGAAAAGCATCTCGCTCCTTGAAGTTGATCGAATAAGTCGTCGATTCTAGGGAGGGGGTACCTATTTTTCACGGTCACCTTATTCAACTCCCTATAATCTATGCACATACGCATCATGCCATCCTTCTTCTTTACGAACAAGACCGGTGCTCCCCACGGTGACGAGCTCGGCCTCACGAATCCCTTCTCGAGAAGGTCTTGAAGTTGTCCCATCATCTCTTTCATCTCTGACGGAGCCAAACGGTACGGGGCTCTAGCTATCGGGGCCACTCCCGGTCTTAGATCAATCTTGAACTCTACTTGACGTTCGGGTGGTAGTCCAGGTAAGTCATCCGGAAACACGTCAGGGAATTCTTTTACCACCTCCACATCTTCAAGCCTCTTATTCTCGAGCTTGGCATCTATAACGTATGCCAAAAAGTATGAACATCCTTTCGATAAACACTTTCGTGCCTTCACCAAGCTAATGATTGCCATCTAGCTCTTCCGTCTTTCTCCATATACGGTTACCGATTCGCCATTCGAGATTGGTATTCGAATCAACTTCTTTGCACAAAGGATTTCGGCATGATTATCCGCTAACCAATCCATCCCAATAATGACATCAAATCCCCTAATAACCATTGGCATTAGGTCAACCGGAAATTCCTTTCCTTCGATCTCCAATATACAACCCTTAAGAACATCCCGAATTACTACTTGGTCACCGTCCGCTAACTCTACCACTAAAGCATCCTTTAAGCTACTAGTGGGTACGGTTAACTTTTGACAGAAAGAATTTGACACGAACGAAAAACTTGCGCCGGAATCAAACAATATACGCGTAGGTACAGAGTTTAGAAGAAACGTACCCAACACTACGTCAGTCGAAGCTTTTGCTTCCTCGGTGGTCATTTGAAACGCTCTTCCCGTTGCTCTAGGGGGGATCTGTCTTCTTTGCCCCGTTTCCTCCCGTCTTCAACCTTGGACACTCACTCCGGATATGACCTGATTCGTTGCATTCAAAGCACGTGCTCCCTCTGACCGGGCAATCACGACGATCATGACCCGACTTTCCACACTTGAAACAATTCGACCCGCCTGAGGTGCACGGGCCAAAATGCTTACTCCGGCACTTAGAGCACCATCTAGCTTCTCGTCCAATTTCGTTCCCATGGTAATTGTTGTTGAATGGTTTTGTTCTCCTCGAGGGTGCGGAATTCCCCTCCCATCTTCTCTTCTCAATCGGTCCACTCCTATTTGCCTTGCTCGGGCCATAAGAGTCTTCCACTAACTGAGCCTCTTCGATTTCTCCCTGAAGGGTAGAGGATTTGGACACTAGTACAAGATTTTTCATCTCAGTCGGCAACCCTTTGGTGTAGGCCTTAATCTTTTCCTTTTCAATCGGAACCAGATGTCCCACCAATCCTAGCTTATCCATGAACTGACGGTTATATTCTTTCAACGACAAGTTCCACTTTTTCAGATTCCGGAACTCTTCCTCCATTCGGTCCAAGGCCCGTTCGTTGCAAAACTCTTCCATCAATTTCTTCTTAAAGGTTGACCAACTCAATTTGGTCAACACCATGGCCTCCACCGAAGAGGAATACACATTCCACCACGTTAAGGCCGCCCCTTTCAACATTTGAGAGCCAAATGTTGCCTTTTAGGTTTCTCCACACTCACTTGATCTGAAAGCTTGCTCCATCTCCCAAATCCAATTCATGCACACAATTGGATCGTCTGTACCCTTGAACTCTGGTGGTCGGCACCCAAGAAATGCCTTGAAAGTTCAAGTCTTAGACACTTGCCTCGCTTCTGGAGTTGGGGTCTCATTAGTGGGAACTACGGGTCCCGTACCCCCGGATCCCGCCACTAGAATGTTTTCCGCAATCGTCTCGTGTCGACGGTTAGTAGCATCTCGGTCGTCCAGCAACTTCAGAAACATTTCTTGTTGTTGAACCATCGTTGCATTCATGGCTTGCATCATTCGATCCATCATTCTTGTCTCCGGAGTCACCTCTTCCATTATCGTATGAGTCGAGGGTATATTATGACGGGGTACTTGTTCGGGTCCTTCACCCAAAACATTTTGTGGGCGTGGGGGCAAGTCTGTTGTTGTACCTCTAGGGTGGTCGGCCGTAGATGCCGATGCCTCATGACCCTCCGGCCGATTTCGATTGCTTACCATTATCAGTCACACACACGCGAGAATATAGGTAAGATATAGATTGTACGAATTACAGACAAGGAAACGTACTAATACATTCATTAATCATCATAACAATGGAACACATGCATAATCACGTAAAACATCTTCATAATAACGTTAGCTAAGTGAAATTATGAACATGAAATACGTAAGAATTTTCATAACCATTATCACAATTCTCAATTAGTGTAATTTCCGTCGACTCTAAGACCATCCTATCTTAAGAGTCCTACCCGTTCTCACACAGTCATAGCTTAAAGTCGCAACTTAAGTCTAGGTATTTCGCCCCCATACCTAATTCACTTAAATTAGGGCTCTGATACCAACTTGTAACACCCTAAAATTTAGAGGAATTTAAATTTCGAAAATTTTGGCAATATGACGGCTATAAACTGAGTATAACCTGATTAAACAATAACCTGCCAAAAATAATCTCACAGTATCGTCCCAAAATGGGGAATATAGTATATCTACAAACTCAAATGAGTGAAGAATGCAAATACGACAACCTAATAATCTAAAGGGTTCTATTAGATTACGGTCGGGAATCTCTATCCTTCCAAAAATGGGTAACTATCAAATCGTATAAACCGGCCTCTAGATCTCCCAAAAGGACCGCTCTCGAACACACGATCGACCACTCATTCCCGAAGGTTCCCGCTGCTAGGATGCCCTGTCATACATGACAACCAATGAACTAGTGTTAGGCTAGAGCCTAGTGAGATCGTATAATTGGCAGTTAATTAATAAAATGTAATTACAACATATGACGTCCAAGTATATATAGTTCCCAACCAAGTCACAACACCTGTCATTAAACATTAGTTACAATATTCTTTTGTCAACATGATTATGTTTCAAAGCAGGCCAATTAGTTTAGTAGCATCAATCTAAACTAGATCTTTTGCCATTTGGGACTTCCACCCAAACTGGGTCCTTAGCTCATATGAGACCCCAACTCAAACCAAGTCTTTAGCCCAAAGGAAACATCAACTCGAACCAAGTCGTTAGCCCATTAATGACATCAACTCAAATCGAGTCTTTAGCCTAATTATGACATCAACCCAAACAGGGTCTTTAGCCTATTTATGACATCAACCCAAACCGGGTCTTTAGCCTATTTATGACATCAACCCAAACCGGGTCTTTAGTCTATTTTCAAAATGTCAATCCAATCAACATACATCCTACTCTTCACATATAACCCATAATGTAAGCCAAGGTCAAGTATTCCCTCCAACCTTACTCCTCATTTGAGACATCACCCACAATGGGATTTTAGGTTAAACTTCCCATAATCTAATCAATAAATAAAAGATAGTAAATGTAGTTGCTAGTTCATTATTGAACACATATATGAGTAGAAGAGTCAAAGTACACCCACCTTGGTGATTTCTTAAAAGAAACCAAACCCTAGAGATGGTAGATAGAGAGTTGGAGACTTGAGAAGTTGGTACGAGCTAGGTCTACCACAACATCACCCTAGACAAGCATTAAATCCCCATAAATGCTTGTGGGAGTTCAATAAATGAAGAGATGGATTCTAGGGTTAGAAGCTCACCTAAAATCGCTGGAAGAATGCTCCCCAAATCTGCTCCCAAAACACAACTCAGCTGAAAATCCCGAATATGTGTTTTTAAAAGGCCTGACCCCGTCGGCGACTATGACCGACGACATTGCCCTGGTCTTAGTCGCGGGGCATTGTCGCCGCCGAGACCCCCTTCTCTGAATTTTGTCCAGCCAGCCTCCCTCTCCTGCGACATTGACACGCGACTATGCCCTAGTGGCATAGTCGTCGGGCATGGTCTCCCCAGGTCCCCTGGACGCGGCTTCGGCCCGAACTGGTCCAATTTTTCGACGCGGAAAGCTTGGCCAGATCAAATAATAATTTCCAAACAAAGATATACTAACGTAAGTTCATTGAATGCTTAAACGAACTCAAGGTAATGTAAGATAACCCGAAAGTACGGGTGTAACACAATCCACCCTTAAATTATATTGTATATTTTTTTTTTTGATATAAACACCTCTGTAATTTCTCTATTTCATAATTAAATATAGTATGGGATCAAGTAGGAACTTATTTTGGAAAAATTAAAATAAAAATATGAACATTTATTTCGGAAAGAATGAAGTATATTATAATATTTTTTATTTAATAAATGATAATTTTATCTTTAATAACAGATAAAATAATAAATTTCCGTATCCAAATAGTTAAACTTGAAACTAAAAGAAAAATGTAGACAATTATTTTAGGACAAAACAAATATATGGCATACAATAAAATTTACTACATTTTGGTTATGTTTAACAAAATAACTGATAAGGTAGTTGTTGATTGATAAGTTGGTTACTAGTTTACAAGGTGTCTAAATAATTACTAATAAGCTAATAGATAAAACAATATTGTTTGGTAGAAATTAACATAGATTAGTTGACAATGTATAATGACATAAAATTATTAGTTGAAAAAACTACTCAACTCCAACATATAAGGGGCTTAGGTCTTACTAAACGAGATTCTTTTCATAAGTTTTAAAAAAATAGTGAGCTTATATATAACTGCCAAAATATGATTATTTCTCCCTTACTAATAAAAGTGGATTGACAATTCTATTAATACAACCCCCCCTACCCCTTCCCCTGAAGTTTTCTAGTAAAACAAGAAATTCTTCAAAAAATCAAGAAGTCTAAACTTGATTTAAGGAAAGAAAAAATATTTGACATTCCCATGTTAAATCTCCTTAAAAGAAAAAAAATACTATCTTTTATTTTGTCGGCACAAAAGAAATGCATGTCGATATTAAAGATACAAAAGGTTCAGTTTTTCTACCTCTTATTACAAAAGAAGAGATTAATAAAAATCTTCAAAAAATAGATCCTAAAGTCAGATCTACTATTAATATGGTTCATCTAGGTGCCATAAAATTTTTGCTTAATGCAGAATTTCAAGAAGGAATTGATTCTCCTATTAAGATGGCCATAATAGACAACAGAATCAACGATAGAAAAGATTGCATCCTTGGAGCAGCTAGAGGAAATTTAGCCTATCAAAGATTCATGTTTTCGGTTTATCCTAAATTTGGATTTAGTTTAGACACTAAGAACATTGACCAAGTTCTTTCCTTCGTACATCACTTCGAAAGAGAAAACCTGATGAACCCTGGAGACAAGGTTTTTAGCCTAACCTACGTTGTAGCTTATACTCTAACAAATAGCCATCATAGCGTTGGTTATAAAAAGCAAGAATACATAGAGATTGAAGATGTATTTTTTGAAATAGGTTCTATAGAAGAGAAGCCATTCTCTAACATTAGTCCTATGAATGATTCTTGGGCAATTGATATTGCAAAGAATAAACCAATTCTAGAACAACCTAGAATAAGCTTTAGGAATAACAACCTAGAGATTGGAGAACCCTCTAATAGAAGGTATGAACCTTCTAGCACTAGAGAAATCTCTCAAAGAGACCTTCTTAAATGCGTTTCAAAACGAGTTGACGATCTTTGTCAGAAACTCAATTACCTAGGATAACCATGTCTGACAACCCTATAGTTATGCATCCACATATCTATAAGGATGGACAAATTCTTTCTTTTAAGCAATTAAATGAGGGAGTTGATCCTAACCCTACACACTATAGCTTTAGTGGACATTTGAACAATAAGAGCCTTTCAACTCTTATTTCTTCAACCAATAATCTTAATCAGATTACTGGAAGAATTTTACTTGGAGTCTATGGTTTATTATCCTATTTTGGAATAAGCAAGGATCCTAGTGAAAAATTATCTAAAACACCCAGTGTTTATGACCAGTTCCATCATCTTTTTCAGAGGGGGGGATTAGAAGAAGAAATTTTTATTCTTCTGAAGAAACAAAATGAGAAAATAGAAGTCTTAGAAGCCCAGCTTGACATCCTATCTTCTAAAAGGAACGAAGTCCCTATATCTAGAGACGAAGTCTTGGACTTTACCTCTAAGTTAGACAAAATTGAAGATTTTCTTCGAAAAATCATAGGATGAGCCTTAAAGATCATCAAGAAGATTTTGACAACAACATCAAGCCTCAGTTAGGAGAAATCCTCGCTATGCTTAAACATCTACAGCTCAACAACAACATTGAAGCTGCTGCTGCAAAGATCATAAACGAATTGATTACAACAATTTAAGAATGTCCTTGCAAAAAAGAAATCCTCGAGATCCTCAAAGATAAAGATCCAAAAGGAAAAGAAATTATCCAAACCGGTCCGAAGAGATCTTGGAAATACAGCTATCCTAACTTCGAAGTTGGCAATGAAGAATTAGGAAGTAGCAAAAATCCTAAAAGTCTTTCCTGGCCTATTAAGAAAGATTAATATGGATTACATGAATGTTGTAGAAGACTACTTCTGGAATAACATAGAAGGGGAAGAGCTTCAAGTTAATGATTCCAATCTAGAAAAACTTGAAGAAACCATTAGGTTAATGGAAATGGATTATTCCATCGCTAATATAGAAATAAGTTCTAGCGAAACCCTTAAGAGCCTCTTTGGTTTTAAGATTCCAGACAATCAGATACATGTCATTGAAAATTTCAGTGATAGCTCAGCCGATTCTTCTATACAAAACTTCAGAGTCCACAAACAGGAATCAGAAGAAGAAGAAGAAGAAGAATAAGAGGAACGCACAAAAGAAACCTTTCCTGGAGAAAGCTCTGGTAGCAAGAAAAGAAAAGGAAGTTTTTTCGAGCCTACTATAAAAACAAATAATATTTTTGGAACTAATATTTTGAATATTGATTGTTCCAGTAACAGGAAAGAACTCATTGACAAGTGGAGTCAAGAAATAAGCTTAATCATTCAGACAAATGATGCTTACGAAGATCCAGAAACAGTTCTTCTACTTGTAGAACACAAAACTACAAGTGTTGTCAACATTTTGATAAAGAACACACAATGGCCTAAGAACAATTCTATCCAAACATTTGAAATCATTATGAATACCATCTACACGATGTTTTTGGGAATTGATCTTGCTGAAGACAAACTACAAGAACAGGTAAGAATTATAAATAAAGCCAAACATATTCTAACCAATATGCAACTTTGTGATATATGTTTTCTCGATCAGTTTTATTGTGATTATGAGAAATATCTATTTCAATTAAAAGATAGAGATGAATATAAAAAATTTATAAAAGACTATCTTTTAAAAATTCCGCTTATCAGAGAAAAAGCTTTAAGCAGATTCGAGTTAGAAACATCTAACACTGCACTTTGCAGTCTAGGTTATGCACAACGTCTTGTTAAAGAAGAAATCGTTAAGATTTGTGACTTAACAAAAAGACAAAATAAATTAAAAGCATTTTCCAAAAAATGTTGTGAAAAAATCGTTGAGCATTCACTTGATTACGGATGCAAAACCAAAAGAAAGTCAAAAACAAGAGAAAAGAAGTTTTTGAAATATAAGTTTAAACAAAGGAAAAAATGTTTTAGACCTGGAAAATATGTTAAGAAGAAATCTCATGATTCTTCTTCAAAACAAAAATTTTGTCCGAAAGGCAAAAAGAATTGCAGATGTTGGATCTGTAATGAAGAAGGACATTATGCAAACGAATGTCCAAATAGAAAACAATTTTCTAATAAACAGAAAAGATTAGAAACCATATTCTCATTAGGTTATACACCTATTGAAGATATCTATAGCGACACTGAAAGTGTCTATTCTATAGAAACGATTAGTTCCGAATCTGAGGATTCTGATGAATCATCCTCCTCTAATTCAGACTGAGGAAGACTTAGAGTTAGTAATGCCTAATATTACTAACCCTAATTCAATCTATATTTCCGGCAAACTAAAATTTAAAGGTTATAAACAGATTGAACTACATTGTTATGTAGACACATGTGCAAGTCTCTGCATAGCAAGCAGGTATATCATACCAGAAGAACATTGGGTTAATGCTGAAAGACCCATTAAAGTAAAATTGCAAATGGAAGCACTATTTCAATTAACAAGGTTTGCAAAAATCTAAATATCATGATTGCAGGAGAAATATTCCATATACCTACGGTTTATCAACAAGAATCTGATATTGATTTCATTTTGGGAAATAATTTATGTCTTTTGTACGGACCATTTACCCAATTTACAAAAATGATAATACTTACGCTTAATGAAAAGGAAGTATTTATCAGCAAAATTAACACAACATTTCGTGTTGGTGTTAATGGTTATCTTGAATCCATGAAATTTTTTTCAAAAATTCAAAAACCAAAACCTTTGAATATCACTTCAAATAAAATCCATCTTTTAAAAAGGGGGAGTGATAAGATAAAAGAATTTAAGGAAATGAATTTTATCCTTGAAAACTTAAAGAAAAAATCTATAATTGAGAAATTATTAGATTATGTTTGTTCAGAAAATCCCTTAGATCCTAGTAAGACTAAGCACTGGATGACAGCAAGTATTAAGCTCAAAGATCCCAAGACTATTATCAAGGTTAAACCTATGAAATATAGTCCACAAGATCGAGAAGAATTTGGCAAACAAATTCGAGAACTTCTAGGTATGAAAATTATCTTGGAAAGTAAATCTCCTCATATGTCTCCCGCATTCTTAGTTGAGAATGAAGCTGAGAAAAGAAGAGGAAAAAAGAGAATGGTTGTCAATTACAAGTCCATCAATGATGCGACTATCAGCTATAGCCATAATCTTCCCAATAAGGATGAGCTTCTCACCCTTATAAGAGGAAAAAATTTATTTAGTTCGTTAGATTGTAAATCTGGTTTTTGGCAGGTTTTACTTGACCAAGAGTCGCAACTTCTAACAACTTTCACTTGTCCTCAAGGAAATTATCAATGGAAGGTAGTACCCTTTGGTTTAAAGCAGGCTCTATCCATATTTCAAAGACATATGCAAAATGCATTTCGGTCCTTTGAAAAATTTTGTTGTGTTTATGTAGATGACATTCTTATCTTTAGCGACAATGAAAAAGACCATCTTTGGCAGCTCGCAGCTGTTTTAAAGAAGTGTCAAATTTTAGGAATAATTTTGTCAAAAAAGAAAGCTCAGCTTTTCAAGACAAAAATAAATTTCCTAGGTTTAGAAATAGACCAAGGAACACACTGTCTTCAGAATCATATCCTTGATCATATTCACAAATTTCCGGATAAGATTGAAGATAAAAAGCAACTTCAGAGGTTTTTAGGAATCCTTACCTATGCTTCTGACTATATTCCTAAACTTGCAGCTATACGTAACCCTTTACAGGCAAAGCTCAAGAAGGACGTTCCCTGGGAATGGAAAGATTCTGATACTTGTTATATTAACAAAGTGAAAAAGAATCTTAAGAGTTTTCCGAAACTCTATCATCCCCTACCTGAGGATAAACTAATTATTGAGACCGATGCCTCCGGAGATTACTGGGGAGGAATTCTCAAAGCAGAAAACTCTGGACAAGAGTTAATTTGCAGGTATGCATCAGGTAGCTTTAAAGACGCAGAAAAGAGATATCATTCTAATGAAAAAGAATACCTTGCGGTCATTAGAGTACTTAATAAATTTTCAATTTATTTAACTCCTGTTAAGTTTCTTGTTAGAACTGACAATAAAAACTTCACTTATTTTCTTCGTATTAAGTTAGAGGGAGATAAAAAACAAGGAAGACTAGTTCGTTGGCAACAATGGCTTTCACGATACTCTTTTGATGTTGAACACATCGAAGGAACAAAAAACTGTTTAGCAGATTTTTTAACAAGAGAATTTCAAAATCCATAAAAAGTACTAATGATGACATCATTGCTTGCATCACTTTGTTACTTTTTGCAGGTTTCCTACCTCTATAAAAAGACGAAGAATCACATGAGGTCTTCACACCTCAATCTCTTTCTTCTTTCAAGAGACTCACTCTCGCTCTAAATAGGCCTCTCGCCAAAAATCAAAAGATTATGGAAAAACTTATGTTCCAGAAATCTCTAATCTTGAAAAAGATTCAGCTACTTCAGAATGAGCTAACCCTCATTGATTCTGAAATGGAGTTCGAAAGAAATTTCTCCAAATAAAAGGTAACTGTCAAACCTTTGGTTGAAAAATCAAAATCGTCAGCTAGTCCAGTACAAACGGCTACTGGTAAAGACTTATCAAATCCGTTGAAGACTGTGGCTTTGGCCAAAAGCCAAGAAGAAGGTTCATCTTCTTCATCCTTAGACTCTTTGAATCTAAGACCAAATGGGGATTATCAAAACCCTCAAAAATATAAAGTTCACTCTTTAGTACAATCGCAAGATTGTCAAGGCGTAAAAGCCTATTATGTTGTTTTTAATGGTCCTAAAGCAGGTATCTACACCTCCTGGAACGTCGCTGAAACAGCAGTCAAAGGTATTTCTAGTGTTAAACACAAGAAATACAAATCTTATGACGAAGCAAGGGTCTCAGCCAACATCTATACGGCTGCAGAATACAAAGCTCCTCTAGAACTAATCACTAGTTCTGAAGGATTAAGACCTTTTTTCTCAACGGTCTTAACAAGAGAAAAAGATTCCAAGGTAATACTTGGAACAATCCCGAGAAAATTCCAGCATACAATGATGCAAGGGATATTAGAAGACATGGAGGACTACGACCTCGATGCTACATATACATGATTCAAATACCTGTATGAAAAAGGCATAAATACTACTGAAATCTCTTTTGTAGAAGAACACTACTATACTACTGACAAAAGAAACATCATTTACTTCAATTTCTATCCGAATTCTCATCCAGAATTTGTTTTAGAAGCCTATCAGTTTGGATTACTCAGAATGATTTATCCTTCTGATAATCTGCTTGAATCATCAAAATTCCCAGCGGATTCAGAAATGCTGTCAAGACCTATAAGAAGAAATGTCTCAAAGGTCCTGATAAAGAAATATTCTTAAAGTTTCAGAGTTCCTTAATTTTCTGGGATGATCGAGAAGAACCAATTCAGACGTATAAATACGTTCAAATTAGAGTATGTAAAGATAAGATCTACGCTCCAAGTCAAGCAAAGGAAATTTTGCTTGAGAAGAAAGATCTTCAAGAAATGGTTGAACAAAAACTTCTGGTTCTCATCAACAAAGTTTTTGACATCAGAAGAGAAGACAAGCTAAAAGTGAACCTTGCCACTCACTATTGCTTGATGACATCATTTTCCATCTCACCAATTTCAGAGGTAGAATATGAACAAATCAAAGAATTCCAAAAACAACTGATCTCACCAAATGTATTCGGAATTCATTATCCTAGCCTCTGCAAAAAGATAAAGCTAGAGTTAGAAAAGAAAAGCATCAATCACTTATGTCAAAGATGCGACCCCACCACTAAAGCAAAAGGAGTGATGGTTGATTAAAGTAAAGGTTAAGACAAAACTTTTACTTTAATAATTATAAAGATTCCGTCTTTATAAAAAGCAACAAGTGTGCATAAACGTATGCAGTGACGTATTATGCTTTGTACTGATCCTCTTTCCATATTCTATAAATGGAAGAGTTATTTGTTTTAGGGGGATATCGAAAATCCACAGACACACACCCTACTATAGATAAACCTCCTTTTTCTCAAGATGTGTGAGTAAACTCCTTTAAGGAGAATAGCTATGTAGCCTTAGATAATCCTGGAGTAGCCGAGGATAATCTTGTAATATGTAATCTTTAGATCAACAAACCTTTTCTTTGTTTAATCTTCATCTTCTTCTTTATGAATACTGTTACGATGATGTTCCTGGAGAGTTTAAGTCGTCCTCTGGAAAGTAACATTTAGGAAGGTGGCCGCTTGGTGAAATCATCGACGCAACTTTGGAGTCCTCCGAAACACCTATTCATTATAGAAGCAAGATTTTGATCAACAGACAGGTTTATTCTTCTTTGAGATTTCTTATTCTCGATCTATGCTACTCTTGTTTATCTTAAGTTATATATGCTATGATCCTTTCTTCAAAATATTATTTTAAAATCAAAAAGATTTTATCAAATATTTATCCATGAGTGATTCAAAAAGACAAGCTGTAATTCCAAGGAATTCCAGACTTATTTTAGAAATTCATGATTTCGAAGATACTCTTGAGGGAGACTATCTTAGATTAAAAGTTCTCCAAGCTCGAATAGATCTTTGGAATACTGCTAGTGATGGTTTTAAACCAGCCTTGATTAAAACCAAAGGCTTAATGTTTTTTGGTATTTCTATCAAAGAATCGACGCTTCGACGTCTAAAAAGCCAACTAATTATATGTTAGTTTTCTCTTGCTTTTATTCCTATGAGTAATAAAATGCAAACAAAAAATTGGCCCTGGGCGACATGTAAAAATTGGCCCTCGATAAGTACGATAAAAACTTCAATATGTTGTTATTATCATTAGATTAACAACGAATTTAGAAAATACTAATAATTCATATAAAACCGTTTTTCCGAATATTCCTAGACGTAAAATTAATCAAAAATTATTTCTAAATTAATCTTATTTACCATATCATTTTTACATAACACTGTAATTTTGTTCTACCATCAAACACATCATATGATATACCTTTAATATATAGATTGACATCATTTTGGATCAGAGTTTTTTGACTATTCAAAATAACACTTTATGTAAATCAATGTAAATTAGTTGGCATTCTATGTCACCTCATGTTAATGTTTTCATCACTATTTTAAAATTTAATTTAGGTTCAAAACAAACTTTTTATTAACCATCAATCTTAAAATCTAAAAGTCTATGTTGGTAATAGTTTGAGATCTTACTTTTGTTTTAGAGATATGAGTCAATACCGTATGAATAACAAGGGTAAGTTTGAAATCGTATATATATAGCCTTAGGTTCATTTGAGAAATGAAATATATGAGAAATAGAGAAGTAATTCTAGTCATTCATATGGTCAAGATTGGATTTGACTGGTCAAATATTTTGGCTTTGACTGGTCAAAAGTTGCGGCCATTCCAAAAATAGAAGAACACTTTCGTAATTTTTACAAAATACACGGGCTGTGTTCATATATGAACTTGTATAATTCACATATGAACTATATGTTCATATGTGAATCAGGTGTAATTCACATCTGAACTCTTTTAACTGATTCATATATGAACTAATTAACTGTAAGTTCATATATGAATCAGTTGAACTAATTAAGAGATTCATATATGAACTTTTGTGATTCATATATAAACTAATTAATTGATTCTCATATGAACTAATTAACTGATTCACATATGAACGTATAGTTCATATGTGAATCAGATAGGTTCATATATGAACTCATCCCGTGTATTTTACGAAACTACCCTCTACCTACTATAGACCATGCAAGGAATTATCCGGTGCTTCGCGGTCAAAGCCGCAAATGTTGAGCAGATGAATGGCTAAGATTACTTCTTTATTTCTCATACATTTATCATTTCTCAAATGAACCTCTCCCTATATATATATATATATATATATATATATATATATATATATATATAAGTTGGATAGTCTTATTTTGTTGGTAAAAGAACTTCAAAATGTATGGGTTTTCTTAGTTAATAACAAGAAATCTATTATATTCTAATACAAAAATAGAATTCATCCGAATGCAATGGCGGATGTAACATGTAAAAGAAAAGATTTTTACCTAGGTTAAAAATAATTCTTTTAACTTCCTATCATAATTCCTCCCAGTAATTTTTAGTTTGTGCTCCCACCAATCAAAAAACCAAAAAAGTCTTTCGAAATCAACCAAAAACCCGAAAAAGTCTTTCGAAATCGACAAGAAAACTGAAAAAGTCTCTTGAAATCGACAAAAAAAACTTAAAAATTCATCAAAATCAACCAAAAACCTTTTAAAATCCCTCGAAATCATGGAATTAGGCTAAAGACACATCGGACGATTTGCGAGCCTTTAATCTACCTTTTAAAGGTGCCACCACTAGGCAAACATCGTGGATCTGCCATTGTGCTGATGGAATAATCAAAATAGTTAGTAAAAGATGAATGATGAAAAATATATCATGTTCTTTTGGACAAAATAATTTTATATTTTAGTACTGAATAAAAAACTTAGACAAACAATAAGCAATACTAAAAAATGATCGATCGATGAACTTTTTACATATTTCATTCTACAATATAATTAACTAATATATGTTTGGGCCCTTAATATAATGTTAAATTCTTTTTGGTGACCTACTGGATACTTAAAAAATTTGTGTCTCTTTTATTTACTAATTTAATAATACTACTATATATATACTATATAGTATATACTAAAAAAATTGGGCCCATATTTGTGGTGGGTCCTGGGTGTGCGCCCAGCCCGCCCTCCCCTAGGCACGATTCTGTCTATTTACCCCTTTTTTTATTTTCTATTTGATATCCTATTCATATTAATTAATTAATTAATAGTACATTATTGTTAATCATTAATTTAATAATTAAAATACATATCTTTTTAATTATTTAGTTATATGGACCAATTAGATTCGATACATTACCATATCTTGAAACACTTTAATTAAATATTTTAGTGGAATTCGTGTTTTTAATACCCAAAATTTATGGTATTTTTATCGTTATAACAAATAAAATAATAATCATAAAAATAATCCTTATAATTATTATTTTATTAAAACTGTACTAATGTTTAAAATTTTGATTATTCATTATTCTATAAAATAAAATACGTTATTAGAAATAGAATACATTATGATGTTATCAATCTATTAAATTAATATATTCACAAGTATGATGTAAAGATAAAATTTTACGTATTCATGATATTTAATAGTATAATTAAATCTAAAAAAATTAAATAATGGGCTTATTTTGATGGTGTTGATGAACGTGAAAGATCAATGATTTTATTTATTTAAAAGAAGTTTATGGACTTTACCATTCAAAATGGAAAAGTTAATTGAGTTTTTCTACTTTAAATAAGAGAAAATTAATCAAAATGGAACTAACATGGAAGCTTAGTTGGCAAATAACTCGAGTCAAGTTATCTTTAACAGGTCAACAAGTCAACCAAACCTTTAAATAAATGAAAGTTTGTTCAATACCCATAAATGATAATTTTGAAAGTTGGTTTCCTAAAACAAAAATCAAGTCAATCTTGATTCTATTTTGGTGCAATTTTCCCTTTAAATAACTTTAAATGTATAAAATGTAAGTGTTAAAATAATCTGTAAAATGTTTACTTATTTATGATGATTAATATATACTTAATTTCCATAAATATTCAATATTAGGTTCGTTTAAAAGTTATCGACGAGACTATTTTATATATGTAATTTGTAAAAAGAAATACGTATTTTTTCATATATTTTAATTAATATATGATTATGTATGTTAATATGATAAGAGTGTAAATGAAAAATGATATTTTTAAATCCAAAAATATTCAATATTGAGCTTATTTTGAAGGTATTGACGAATCGATTATAATCACGTAATTTAAAAAAAATTGTATTTTTAACGTATTTTAGTTAATATATGATTATGTATGTTAATAAGAAAAAGTGTAAAACAAAAAATTAAAAATTAAAAAGCAAATAATATTAAATAAAAAACTATAAAAGTATAAATGTAAGTATTAAAAATAATTTCGTAGTATATATGATGTATAATAATATGATTAAATTCAAAAATATTAAATATCAAGCTCATTTTTAAGGTATTGATGAGACAATTATAATTAGGGGTGCTCATGGGTTGAGTTGATCGGATTGAAAGCATTTGAACAACTCAATCCGATGTTGGCAGTTTGAAAACTTTCAACCCAACCCAACCTAAAGAAAAGTGCAATCTTGTAACACCCCTTGTTTACAGCCCGGTAGCAAGTCTGACAATACCCAAGTATTATTCCCCATGATGGAATCTATCTCATCATTTATTGCTTCTTTCTAGAAAGCAATTTCTTGAGACTTCATAGCCTCATCAAATGATTTTCGATCTTCCTCAATACTATAACAGTAAGAGAATTGTGACCCAATTTCATCTATTGATCCCTCTACCAAGTACACTTGGAAATCGGGACCAAATGATTTTTCGATCCTTCCTCTTTTGCTCCTTCGAAGCATCGGAGATTCGGTTGGAACAATTGCTTGTTCTTCAACCTCACTAGTTACACTAGTACTTGGAACAAGGTCCTTCGGCCCAGGTATTGAAGAGAATCTATTCTCATCAAATAAAGCATCTCTCGATTCTATAATGGTGTGAATCGCTATAAAATCATTAGGTTCAATAACATAGAACCTATAGGCCTTGGAATGCTCGGCATATCCAACAAAGATGCAATCAATACCTTTCTCACCCAAGGTTTTCCTTTTGGGTTCGGGTAGTCGAACAACCGCTCGACAACCCCAAACTCAAATATAATTCAAGTTAGGCATTTTCTTGAACCAAAGTTCATATAGAGTAATCTAGTTCCTTTTATTGGGAACTCGATTTAATAAATAACAAGCCGTTAACATGGCTTCACCCCAAAGTCCATCACTTAATCTCGAGTAGAATAACATAGAGTTCACCATTTCTTTGAGAACTCTATTTTTCCGTTCCGCCACACCATTTTGTTGTGGTGTATAAGGCACCGTAGTTTCATGAATAATTCCTACGGATCGGAAAAACATGGGGATGTAATATTCTCCACCACGATCGGTGCGTAAACATTTAATAAAACCGTTCATTTACAATTCAACTTCCGTTTTATAAATTTAAAATTTTTCTAACGCTTCATCTTTTGAGTGCAATAAATAAATATAACAAAACCGTGAAGCGTCATCAATAAAAGTAACAACATACTTTTTATTACCAAAAGACGGAGTTGAATGGAAATCACAAAGATCACTATGAATTAAATCAAGCACCGAGGAATCCCTTTTCACATTTGGAAAAGGTTGTCTAGTAATCTTTGTCAACATGCAAGTTTTACATTTTTCGGTTTTAACGTCAAAAGCCGGAATAAGACCGTCTTTTGACATTTCAACCATTCTTTTAAAATTAACATGAGCCATAAAATAGAATCAACACAATTCTCATTTGCAATATAAATGAAATTTGAATTAAACTTATTTTTATTCAAACTCAACATAAACATATTATTATTCAAATAACCAAATCTTACAAAAGAGCCACCTTTTAACAAGGTAAACTTGTCGGACTAAAAAACTTACCTATATCCTAACTTATTCAAGATACTACCGGAAACCAAATTCTTTCGAATTTGTGGTATAAACAAAACGTCTAAAAGTTCAATAATGTTGCTAGAACTAAACTCTAGCCTAACTAAGCCACGTCCAAGAATGGGAGAATTTGACTCGTTCCCCATGTGTAGCACAAATCCATCTTCAACCGGTTCCAAAGTGGTGAACCAACGTCGATCCTTACACACATGACTCGAGGCACCCGTGTCAATCCACCAAGCATCATCATCATCCTGCACATAAAATGATTCGGATATTAGTGGTACATAATTCAAATTTGAATTAAAACCAAAGTCAATAAACTGACCTTGCCGTGGGTGTTGATCCTTGGATCTTTGCCCACCACTACTTGTGCTTGCTCCATTCTTGTTCTTGACAACCCGACAATCCCGCTTGAGATGGTCGGTCATCCCACAGGTCTAACAGGTTAATTTAACCTTTTTGTTGGGCCCTTTCTTGGATTTATTGAACTTGCGTTTACCCTTGAAGTTATTGGATTTTCCCTCTTCCACCATTTTCACGGAAGGGGCAAAAACCTCTTTTATCTTAGGTTTCTCAGCCTCTTACGCCCAAAGAGATTCCTCTATGCGCAAGTGACTACCGAGTTGTACAAGGGACAACTGTTAGGATCAAGCGCTTACCACTACGCCAAAAGCAATTGCTGATGGAGAAGGTGTAACTTTATTTCCTTATAGCATAGCAGCCAGCGCCACGTTTCGATTTAGGAAGATGCTGGTCAATGACCCAACAATCCCCCCCAACATCTGCCAGCACTAACAAGATCTTTGCTAGAAGTCAATGGTTGCACAGCATGCCTTTGGCATTTAAATGCACTCCAAGGGATTCGAACCCGTGACCTACTCTGATACCACATGTTAGGATCAAGCGCTTACCACTACGCCAAAAGTAATTGCTGATGGAGAAGGCGCAACTTTATTTCCTTATAGAGTAGCAGCCAGCGCCACGTTTCGATTTAGGAAGATGCTGGTTAATGACCCAACAACAACTCTTCCTTCTTGTGTTTCAACATGTGTTTGAAATCTTTCCAAGAGGGGGCAATTTATCAATTATGCTCGACACGGAGATGGATTCGTCCATCTTCATATTGTGTTGAACATATTGGCCTAAAATGCGAAGGATCTCATTATATTGCTCCATCATAGGCCTCGAGTCCACCATTTTGTAATTATTAAAATTACTCACGACGAACTTCTTACTAGAAGCATCCTCCGCCATGTATTTGGACTCAAGAGAGTCCCATAGCTCTTTAACGGATTCAAAATTTTGATAAATGTCAAAGAGGGAGTCACACATACTGTTCAAAATGTGGCCACGACAGATGTAGTCGTCGTTCTCCCATTTGCCGCGACGCCGGGTCATCTCCAATGTCTCGTCTTCCATCACCTCCGGCATAGGAGTGCTTAGCACGTACACTACCTTCAATGTCGTCAACAGGAAATGCATCTTCTTCTGCCATCTTCGAAACTCGACACCTTCGAATTTTTCAAGCTTGGTGAACTTGGTCGTCATATCTCTCACGGACTGATCACTCGCCATCTCTCACACGATGAGAAATATCACTTAAGATTGTTGGGGAGTGGGCAGAGAATATCGATGGAGAGGGAGAGATAAGAGAGTGATCGGAAATTGCATAATAATTCGAGATCGCATGAGAGCTCGCTTTCCTTAAGTGATATTTCGACCCTATTCTGCCTAGGTATCACGAAATTCATTTGAGGATAATCTCAAATTCACCGGTATCGATTCTGGCAGAAATCGATCATATTTAAACACTAAGAGAAACGTAACCGACCTATATTATTAATGATAATAATTTCCCATTTAATGGGATTGATTGTCTGAAAGTTACACAATGATTTGGGGGTTACAAATTTGATTTTTCACAAAGATTGACAGTTACAAATCGGGAGGTCTGCGTGGCTAGCGGCGCGGGTGGACCCACGCAGAAACCCGCGCCAAACACTGTTCGACAAACAATCCAGTGTCCCGCGCGGCTCGTGGCGAGGATAGAGCCGCGCCGTAACCCGCACCAAGCACTGTTTGTCGAACCCTCTAGAGTCCCGCGCGACTTATCGCGCGACTGAACCCACACGGAGACTTACGCCAGACACTGTCAACCTAACCATTTCCACTTAGTAACCCTCCAATCATGACCATCCAACAATCCCGGGTGCTAGCTAGCTTACACGAGTGTACAATCCACACATCCTAGCTCGTGTTATAGCTTAGCTACCAACCCCATTATTATCTTGTGAACCCAATTACATAAAATGAACCGATGATTTCACTAAAATCACCAACAGGTCCGGCCCCTACGGTTGGAAAGCTTGTGTTCCGCCCCTGACTGCACTGATAATCAATAAAAAGTTAGTTGACTCTACCATTAGAACACGACAATGTTTAAAACATTGCAAACATTTATAAACAAGCTTATGACTCCTGAGTGACATGGTTTGCGTTTGCAATTCATTGTTGTTGCCCAACAGTTACGTTGATCGGTTGATTGATACCGTATTAGTGAACCCTGATGTTAAGTAAATTAAACACTGAAATAAAGACCACCAAACATTAATTAATAAAACATAAAAAATGAAACGAGACTAACTAAGGGGCCGTTTAC
Source organism: Arctium minus (assembly GCA_954870635.1). Lineage (NCBI taxonomy): Eukaryota > Viridiplantae > Streptophyta > Magnoliopsida > Asterales > Asteraceae > Arctium > Arctium minus. The sequence goes on along the minus strand of OX941097.1, from coordinate 34,646,127 downwards.
TAAACGCTTACCGGATAAGCGTTTACCAATATCATTTACCTTAATGATTGAGCATGGCGAGGACCAAAAAACTTACCCGGTAAGAGACAAGGGAAGGACCGAGAGTCGTACCCGGTAGATGTGGGAAATGACTCTTACCAGGTAACCGTTTACCGGGTTTAAAATGCTTACCAATAATTGATTTTCATGGCCAAGAATGTTACACGATAAGATAAATAAAGATGTAATCGCTCAAAAGACCATTCTTTTCTATTACAAAATGGGTATTAACGCAAGATAATTTTAAAAAAATAAAGTATTTACACCAAAATCTAAACCAACCAACCCACCTAATGAAATGATTATTGTAGATTGGGGAAAAAAAGTAATTCTAAAAAAAGCAATTGTATTCTTTAATATATAAAAAGGTAAAGGGTCCCATGTGAGTACTCACAACACTAACAATGTATCAGGGCCATTATGAGAAAAGTATATCATTGTGAATGAGCAACAAATGATCGTGGCTGGTTTAAATCCGGGACCTCCTTTCCGGATGCCTACCATCATACCATAAGGCAACAAAGGACAATAAAAAGGGGATTAATTCACCAACTATTAGGTGTTTGGTTCACTAGTTGCATTTGGTTCAGTGACTTGTTAAGTATTTGTTACTTTTTATCGATACATAACTTTTTAAAATTCAAGTTTTCAACTTATTATTGCATATGAACAACTTTTTAAACCTCCATGTTTGAACTCTTCTAAATCAAGTAATAAACATGTTCAAATACATGATAAGCGTCAGACATCACTGATACGACAAAGTACTTCATTAGTTTTAGATTTCCTTTTTCAATGAAAATTTGCTATAACTGTACATTCTTAGTAAATTTTTACATCTTGCTGAATTGTAGGAGTACATAGCCAATATATAAAAATGTGAACTACAAGTAATTTAATAAGAGAATGTGTATGGAAGTGTTAGGATTGAAATGAAATATAAAGTGTAAACTAGACTTGGAACTTGGAAAGTTACGAAGCTAGATGCTCATTTACTAAGTGGAGGGACTTATTGTGTGAATTGCCAAAACATTTGAAATGAACGCCCACTGAACCACTTTGGGTGGCAACAGTTAAGAGCGGGAATCAACTTGAATTCGTAATAGGGTCAAAATGCAAGAAAAGAGTCTAATTTCTATCTTGTGCTTCCATTACAAACAAAACCCAACATTTGTCATACAAATGGCAGAGATTTCAGAGAGAACGAAGAAGCGAAGGTTGTTGTGGCTGCAAGCCTTCAACAACAATTTAAAGTAAGTCTCAACATCAAAATTCGGTTTAATTATGTGTTTGATTAGTGTTGATGTAAGTGTATGGAAATGTTGTAATGATTATTACACTTTGCAATCCCATGAATTTTGATAATTGACAAACGAGACCTAACATATTTATGACTAATATTTTCAATAAAATATGCAAGAAAGTATAACTGTGATTCCAATCATATATCCTGTTTATCAAAAAGACATATAAAAAATTCAATCGCAATGAAGGATAAGAAAGTGTATATTTAAAAGAATAGTTGTCATTTATGATTTTATCAATAGTAGTGACAAATTAAATAAAAGAGTAAATTACATGTTTCATTCTTGTGGTTAGGTCTTTTTAAAGGTCGTTGTCTCCTTTTCGAAAATTCAACGGAATATGTCCTTGTGGTTGCGGGTTTTAACGAGTTATATCCTTGTAGTTGCAAATTTGAATGAGTTTGGCTCCCTGTGGTTGCAATCTTTTGATGAATTCAGTCCCTAAACAAATCAACAACTTGGTCCTGTGGTTGCATTAAGGACCCCACTCGTTGTATAAATACAACCACAAAGACACGATCCATTGAATTTCCAAAAAAAGGATAAGAACCGTTGAAAACATATAATCATATGGACGAAACATGTAATTTACTCTAAATAAGAAGTTAAGTATTTTGAATATTTTTTTTTTGGTAAAATGGATGAAAATAAGTTTGAAAACGATAAACCTCCAAGGGAGTTGTCACTAGCATGCATGAGAGAAAAGAGAGAGAACTTTTAAGTCTAGAATTAAAAAAAGGTTTGGGATTTATTATTTTTAAATGAAATGGTTATTAGATTATCTTTATGTTTGGCAAAGTAACGGATAAGAGTCAATTATTAGTTGATAAACTAACTCTCAGCTGAAGAGTGTTAGTTGATAAATTATTCACTTTTGGTAAAAATAAGTTGATAAACTAGATGATAATATGAAATAACATAAATGAACATGTTGAAATTACTCAATTGTAATATAAGAACTTCAAAAAATGAGTTTTTTTTTATCTTCTTCAAGAACTTCAAAAATAACAACTACCTTCTCCAACATTTCCATTCGTTGTCCCAAATTTTACTCATTTAATATCAAATCAAGTAAAACAGTGTAATGAGCGGAAGCTTGAATAATCTTGATAGATATAGATAGAAGAGAGACAATCAAAATGTACTAGAGAAAGCTTACGATACAAATCACAGGAATCACTGAAGTCATATGTATTGATTTAAATCTGGAGTACAATTGATGACACACCAAGAACACGAAGTGGTGTGTGTAAGAACTCTCAGACTCACTTTCTCTCTCTCTAAGTGTGTGCTTGTTAGCAGTTTAAAGTGTGTGAAGGCGTACTACTAACAAAGCACGATCTTCCTATTTATAGGAGAATAATACAAAAGTCAAGATCCTAGCCACTAAGGTTATTTGACCTGTAAAGGTGAAATAACCGTTTTGCTGACATGGTTGTCTTCCATAGGTTGATCACTTTGAGAGAGAGAGAGAGACATCTAAAAATGTTGAAATCCAGAGTATAAAGTTGCAGAGGTTAGCCAGTCGAGAGGTTCTGGACTCTGATGATTATCTTCTGATTTGACACCTCTGTGAGTTGAGCTCTATGCAGAGGCTCTAGATCAACTTCTTCCTTGGCGCAGAAGTCCTCTTGGCCTGAGGAATTGTCTTATTTTACAATACTTTTTCATAATAAAATTGAGGCTAACACCACTTGATTTATAATTTTGGCATCGATTTCTGCAACAACGTTCTTTTGTGACGAAATCCTGAAATAAGAAAAACAAATCCACCATCTTTAGGGTTTGATTTTACATAATTTGTGTAGGATTTGATTCTACACAAGTTTGATTTAGGATTTGATTTTAGATAAGATTGATTTTGGGTTTAATTTTAGGGATTGAGTTTTAGGTTTTTGATTTTACATTGAGTTATATATATATATATATATATATATATATAGAGAGAGAGAGAGAGAGGTGGGTTCAAACGAGAATGGAAACTATTTAAAAGAATAAAGGAACGACTCTCGACCAATCATTTTTAAAAATACTTTCGAAAATAATACTTTCCAAAATGAACCTTAAAAGGGTATTAAGGTCATATTAAGTCATGGATTAATTAGGATAGTATTGACTTCCTAAAAATCAGGGATCTCAATATCCCATCCTTTTCCTTTATTCATGCAACCATTTAAATCCATTTCGATAATTGATCTTGTTTTGTTTCTTTCTTCAAGCCAATCCTAAATATGCAACCCAAAATCACAGATGATTATATGATAAGTAAGTTGGACAGATTGTTTAGGTATAATATTAAACCCAAAATCACATATGATTATATTGTAAAGAAATTGAACAAATTGTTTAAGTGTAATATGCATCACTAAATCACATGTGATTATACTTTATAGTAACTGGACAAATCCTTATATTTGATATCATTCACAAAATCATATGTGATTTTATGATAATATAGTTCGCTATAACTCTTAACACTAAAATCATATGTGATTTTGTTATAACTTGGACATAATGTTTCTACTAACTTTACAACTTTAAATCATATGTGCTCATCCACCTAAGATCACAAATGATCAAAACTAAAACACAAATTACCACGATTAATCGCCCGATTAATACGTAAACCACAACCGATCGTGAAATTGATACGTAAATCACCGTCCTTGGCCAATTAAATGCGTAGAAACAAAAACACAACCGATCGTGAAATTGATACGTAAATCACTGCCGCCTATGGATTTTCTGCACTTTCTCCACCGACCCACGATCTGATGCTTGAAAAAAGGAAAATCAATTTGAGAAAAGAGAGATATGTAGATCAATTTTCTACACTTTCTGCACCGCTAATCACCGTCTCCTATGGATTTTCTGCACTTTCTCCACCGACCCACAATCTGATGCTTGATCAATGGAAAATGGACTTCTAAGGAAAATCAATGGTTGAAAACGGATGACTTGAATCCTCCATAAAAAACGAAAAAGATATCTCCCGATGGTGCTCCTCTGATACGTCTTCTCCAGGAAATCGAAGAAAGGTGGAAGAAGATTTCTGGATTTGATCGAAATCCATAGAGAGAGGGAGAGGGAGAGGGAGAGGATCTCGCTTAAATTTGGAAGATAAACACTATCCTAAAATAATCAGATGTGTGAAATTGACCTAAATGCCCTTTAGGTGGACCTAAATAAATAAAAAAATTAATTAATTTAATTATTATGTTTGGTTAATACTTGTTCCTTTATTCTTTTAAATTGTTACCATTCTCGTATGATCCTCCTTATATATATATATATATATATCAAATGAGAACCACAAAAATGTTGAGAACCTTTAGAACCAATCTCAACCATCTAATTACTCAAATCTAACAACCTTAATCAATGTTCCATTTACAATTAAGGAAGGACGTGATGATAATTATTCCTTTTCTTGATTTGTTCCCACTTCCCTGTTTTATAGATATCAAATTTAGAATCAATTATTATTTTATTTTTATCCAATCTTATGCGATGTAATTTATATGTAATGATAAGATATTTTAATTTTCAATAATTTTTATTAATTGATAATAATATTTTATATTTCATTAGTTGATTGTATTATTAATTTAATTTTTACTCATTTACTTTCTCACATGTACATTATTTAATGGTAACGTATAGAAAAACATACATTTTTGTAAAAGATATTTGACTATTTAAAAAATAAAAACATCACATGAGAAAACAAAATATAGTAAATATAAAGATATTGTAATTAAAACATCACATGGAATTCTGAAAACATCAAAGTTTTATTTCATACAATGAATAATACAATGTCGCTAAAGTTAAACAAATTTAGTGTTATTTGAGATTGTGAAAACAAAACATAGTTGATGTAAAACGTGTTCTTTTCATATTGTGAAAAAATATAATGTCACAAAAGTGAAACAATAAATAAATTGAAACAATAAAATGTTGTTTCATAAGGTGAAACAATGTAGTGTTGCTTCACAATTTTGAAAATAAAAGTTGACATGAAATGTGATGTGAAACACTAAAGTGTTGTTTCATATTGTGAAACAACATAATGTTGTTAATGTGAAGCAATGTAGTGCAGTTTCACATTGTGAAACAATGTAATGTTATTTGTAACACCCTAAAAATTAGAGTAGAATAAAATTCGAAAATTTGGCAAAATGACATTTGAATTTGGCGTAAACCACCCAAGAAGGGCAAATGTATAAGGCATTTACAAAAAAACCTGAGAACGGATAAACAAATCGACAACAAACTAATCTAAACATATTCTATCTAGATTACATTGGTTGTCAACCCAAAATCACCAAAAATAGGGACTTAATCAAATGACCAACGCCATAAACTAATCATCTAAAAAATGCCTCGATCCCATTCTCGTCACTCACACCCTTGGTAACCCACTGCTAAGGGAACCTGTTATACACATCATTTGAGAAAAAGTGTTAGGCTTAAAGCCTAGTGAGAACATACAGTTTATAATTCGAAGAAATATAGACAATTGTAATAAAAGGAAATATTTGCAAGAGAGTTGAATTTTACAATTGAAATCTTTGCCACATAAGGACGGTTCGGTCCAAAATTCATCTTGCGATGACAAAGGATACCCGTTTTGCCAAGGATTGTGGCGGAACACCGAGTAAGCCACAATCCCAGTTATGAGCTAAATACTTGGAATCCATGGCCACGAACAACGCCGGTCCGTACTAAGATGTGGGGGAGGGCACCCGAGGAAACCAAGTCATACTCGTTCACTAGGACTACATTATGATCCATGGCTAGTAACCGGTCTCACATAACCGTACCAAAGGGCCTCCGAGGATCAAATGCATCCATAGCTACAATGGGGAAAAACGTCCCAAAATATAAGCCGACTCAATACCTAGGGATCCACTAGTAATAGTCTAGACTTGTCACAATTTCATTTGTGACTAACCAAAGCTAAACATATAGCTTCGAATAACATTTATTTCTAAAATGCATTTCCAAGTTTAACTGTTGATAAGAATGAAAATCATAAAATGAGATCTTATGCATACTTTCAAGTACCTCACCAAAATGTGCAAGTAGTGCAATGATTTACTACATATAAAATGGAATCCTTTCTTTTAGCAAAATGTAGCAAAAACCCTAAAATCTCCCAAAACTCAAGTTAGGTCAAAATGTAATAAATATGAATCCCAAAACCAAGGAGATATATAGGAGTTTAAAACATATGTTTTGACATGTATAAGGTTTAGTAAAATGGTAGTATGAACTCACCAAGTGGGTTTTTGAAGAAAACCCCAACCCTTGTTGATCCCTTGGAGAAGATGACAATGGAGGTATTGGTCCTATGCTCAAGACTCGAATCCTTGGTCACAATCCCCAACTTCTAGCAATGAATGAGCAAGATTTGGGTTGGTGAAACCCTAGAATCGAATGGAGGAGTAATGGGGTTGAAAGAGAGTGAAGAGAGGGTAGATAGGGGAAATAAATGAGAAAAGGAGAAAAACCCGTATTTGGGCGAACTGGGGATCCCCGCGGCTTTGGCCGCGACCAAGAGGTCGCGGCGTAGCCCGCGCATGCCACTGAGGTCGACACCTCCAGGAGGTTACGCGGCTTATGACGCTACTTCCAAGCCGCGGGGAAAGTTGCGCAAGACACTGCCTTGCCGAAACAACTTGCATTTCATAGAATACAAGTTGGGCTCAATCACCGATGCTAACGACTAACAGTAAACACAAGACGACTAAGATTAACAAAAAATAAGGTTAGAAATCTAACGAAGGAAATATTACCACGAAAATTCGGGGTGTTACATTATTTCACATTGTTAAATAATATAATGTCGTTAAAGTGAAAGAATAAATTTTTGTGAATAGTTATCTCACAATTTAAAAACAAAACAAAAGTTGACGTGAAATATGATGTGACACAAAAAAGTGTTGTTGTATATTGTGAAACAACACAATGTTGTTAATGTGAAAAAATGTAGTGTTGTTTCATATGGTGAAACAATATACTGTTGTTTCACATGGTGAAACAATGTACTATTACTAATATACATTTTTACTATAACATTCATTAATAATATATATAGTATTCATTATGAATATTTGTATATGTTCACGTGTATATAACATTTTTTCAACATTCACTATAATATTCATCATGAATGTTTATGTATGATCACGTAAGCAATAACTCTCTAGTATTTATATTAGTATGATATTTATCATAAATATTAATTTTTTACTATAATATTCATCATTAATATACTACAGTTTCAACTTTACATACTCTATTTTTCTTTTTTTTCTTTATTGGATTATCGATTGATCTCGATGAGTTTCCGATTCATCTCGATAGATTTCCCGACCCATCTCGATAAAAGTTAATAGTGGTAGGTTATGGTTTTACACAAACAAACACATAATAATATAATCAATAGGTTCTCAATCGTTCTCGATGAAAAATGGTGTTAGGTTATGATTTTAACACGCAACCACACATCAAGTTAATGGATGGGTTCTTGATTAGTCTTGATTGGTCGATCGATCTTAATGTATTTTTGATTGGTCTTGATGGGTGTTGGGTTACGGTGTTGAAGAATGCGGTGACTTATGACGTTGAAGAAAGTGTTGAGAAGGTGATGTCGAGTTACGGACTTACGATGTCGAGCTGTTGTACACACTTGAATGTACATAAATATTCATAATGAATATAACACATATAGCATTTCACGTAAAAAAAAATGGTTACAACTAAAAAAAACTATATTGAGATGGTTGTCATATTAAAATTCTCGTTTTTTTGATGTAATTTATTTGATTAAAATATTAGTAATTTTTAAGATAACTTACTTTAAACATTAAAGGGGTAAAGTTTTTAATTAAAAAAGAAAAGAAAAGGTCAAATAAGGTAGGCGTGAGATTGAAATTAAGTTCCTTTTTTACCCCTAATTACTGTAATTTAATAATTTTAATTAAAAAACTCTATTTAATGTGAGTTGTTGGATCAATAGAGATGGAGGGCTGATATTAGTAGTCATATTCACAATGAAAATAGAGTTTGCAATAGAACTCCCCCTCTCTCTTTCTTTCTTTCTCTCTCTCTCTCTCTATATATATATATATACATATATGTATGTAACTGTTGATCCAAACTCTCTCAGTGATTTGATAACGACCCTCTTTTATACTTAGTGAAAATTACGTTTATTAATATGTATTAGTATTTCACCATCAGCGATCAGACTGAGTCTGTTCAGTTATCACTGATGATCTTACTTGTAAACATTCATATGTATTAGTGTTTCACTATCAGTGATCAGACTGAGTCTGTTCAATTATCGCTGATGGTTTCTGATGTAAACAGTTAACGTAATCCCTGAAGACAAGTTTCGCGTCAACAGATGTTCATAGCTGAATCGAAGACGAAACTGCTGAACAAAGACAAGTCTACTAGTGACCTGATGTGGATATCAGTGAAGCAAAGACGACTCTACTCATACGCGAAGAAACCTGAGGAAAAGCTTCAGTGATAGCTGAAGTTCTTTGTATCTCTGAAGGAAGAGATATTCAGCGATCGATGATCACTTAGCTTATGCTTCAAGTCTCTTTTGTCTTCCCTTGAACACCCAGTACGATGTGTCAGAACGGACATACCTCTGCCACAATTCGTACAACAACTCTGTCAACTACACTGTTCATGATACGGCCGAAAGCATGTCTCCCAAAGTTAGACTCTCAAAGCCAATCAATGAATGACACGTGTAAATCACCATGCCATGCATTTAATGCATAGGGTATAAATAGAAATATTACCTCTCCATCTGAGAGTACTCTTGAGCCTTCATCTTTCTAACATATATAGAAACCCTTGTTTTCTATACTCTCTAATATCCCATTCTCTATCTTCAAGTGCAATCATCTTAGTGTTTATTAAGTTTGTTTAGATTAGGTTCTACTTAATCTTATTCCGCAATAGACTTGTAAATTGTGTTTGATTTATCAATAAACAATTTATTAAACTTTAAATTCTGTGTTTGTATTCAACCTCCCCCCCCTGTTAAGTACCCTCGGGACCAACAAGTGGTATCAGAGCAGAATGTTTAATCTAATAAACAAGATCTTGCTTTATTCTCTTCTTTGTTATTCTAAAATGGCTGTTAACACAAACAGAAACTACTACGATAATGGTTCACTTTCTAAACCTCCTCGATTTAGCAGAGATAACTTTTCTCTCTAGAAGAATCGAATGATGCTATTTCTTGAAGGTGCAGATCCCACTATACCTGAGTATGTAGAAAATGGACCCTATGAACCTGTAGCTGCCGTTCCAACTACTACCACTACTTCTGCTATTCCTGAACGCTATGTTGTTAAGGAAATGAGACAATGGAGTGATGAAGACAAAAAGAAGGTTAGTATAGATGCAAGGGCAAAGACCATTATCTCTATAGCTCTGCCTGATGAAGTTTTCCATTCCATCATGAATCTTAAAACTTCTAAAGAAATGTGGGAAACCATATGCGTTCAATATGAAGGCACCACTGAAATCCAAGAGACTCGAAAGATTAACTTGGTAAGACAATATGAAAGTTTTATCGCTGGTAAGAATGAATCTCTCTCTGATGTTCATCAGCGGTTTAACTGCTTAATCATTGATATGAGAACTATTGGTAGAACCTATTCTAATTCTGAGATCCTAACAAAATTCTTAGAATGTCTTCCTGAATGCTGGGACAGTTATTCAATATGTCTCAAGCTGACAAAAGACTTAAATTCTCTTTCTCTCAGCACCTTTTATGGAATATTGCTCAACTATGAGCAATTAAATATCTTGAAGAAGAATCTTATAAAAGATTCTAAAGACTCCAAAAGCACTCCTGTTGCTTTAGTCTCTTCAGAGATACTTTCATCTCAGCGATCTACTCTCACTATCACTGAGTTAGATTTTGATTATGAGGATCTATCAGACACTGATCTTTCAGAGTTTGATGAACTCTTAGCACTCTTGACAAACTCTTTTAAGAAATTTGCAAGAAGGAGCAATTTCCAAAGAAATAAGCCTCTCTCTCTTACTGATAAGCCAAAATCAACCCCTGTTGATAAGGCTACTGCTACTTGCTTTAACTGTGAAAATATTGGACACTTTGCAAGTGAGTGCAGGTCGAAGAAAGTCTTCAAACCTTCTGCCTCAAGAAGATCCAGCGATGACAAATACCTAAAGCTGAAAGAAAAATATCAAAAGTTGAAAAACTACAAACGAAAAGGTAAATGTCTCATCGCTGAAGAACACGACTGGGCTGAATCAGAAGAATCAAGTTCTGATGAAGAAGAAGTCACTAATTTCTGCCTCATGTCTGAGATTAAAGAAGAAGTGGAAGAACCAACTGAAACTTCTATGAGCTACATATCATCTCAGGTATCTATCTCTACTAATCCCTCTCTATCTGAAGCAGAGAGAAGTCGCGCTGTTGATGTATTGACGATTGATTTATACAATGCTCTAAACGGAAAAACTCTAGCTAAGAACAAAAATATTGATTTAACTGAACAGCTAGAGAAATGTCATGAATATATCAGAGAACTGACTCTCTTAGAGGAAAGTTTGAAAGATCAAGTCATTGTTAATGAAATCATCAGCATTGAACGCGAATAAGCCATCGCTGCTCTAAAAGCAGAAAAGGCTACTGTTGAAGGATGGTGCAACTCCTCAACAAAGATCACTGAGATTATAAGTGCTCAGATTCCTGCCAGTGATAGAACTGGTCTTGGTTTTTGGAAACCACAGGATGAACCCAAAGAAGACAGTTCCATGCTTAAGTTTGGAACGTTTGTCTCTTCTATCCCTGACACTTCTAATAATCAGTGCTCTTATTCATCTTCTTCTAATCCTCTCCCTGAGGAAATATCTAAAGGCTCAAAGCCTGCAGATAAAGGAAAAATCTATTCTTTATCCTCAGAAGGCTACCAAGAAAGCAAAGCTGAAAGTTCCTTCTAAACCTTCAGTTAAACAATCTTCTAGCTCTGTGATAGAAATCTTTGATCTCTGTCCTCTAAAGCTGAAGATTGATCTTAAGCCTAAGAGATCTGAAGAAATGAAAATACCTCCCAGATCTCATGCTAAAGGCATTCTTGGAGCTGGATCTGCTCATCTTAAATTCTCAAAACCTTCTACTTCTGGTCCTAAAACCACATTCAAATATAGAAAATGCTATCACTGTGGATTTACTGACCATATTGCAAGCAAATGTCTAACCGCCACTAAAGCTGATAAATCAGCTAAAGTGAAGATGAATGCCTCCAAGGCTGAGAAGGTCACCAAAGCTGAAAAATCTACCAAGGTGAAGAATACCACTAAGGTTAAGCAATTAACCAAGGTGAAGGTTACCACTGAAGCTGAATCTTCATCTGTTATGAAGATTGCTGAACCTTCCATCTCCACTAACCCTAAAGGACCCATTGAAAAGTGGGTACCAAACAAAGCTTAATCTTCCTTATGTTTGTAGGGATCAAAGGGAATCTGGTATCTTGATAGTGGATGCTCTCGTCATATGACAGGACAAAAAGACCTGCTCACTGAATACAAGGAAGAGAAAGGTCCATCTGTGACCTTTGGTGGAAATGGAAAAGGATATACCCGAGGGTTTGGTGTCCTCAGAAATGGGACAACTACCTTCAGAAGAGTCGCTTATGTAGATGGACTGAAGCACAATCTTTTGAGCATCAGTCAACTATGTGACAAAGACTATGAAGTTCGCTTTTCCAAGAAAGCATGTTCAGTGGTAAATGAGAAAGGAAAACTTGCTCTCAGTGGCTATCGTAAAGAAAATGTCTATGTAATAGATATGGACTATACTACCACTGAAAACGTATGTTTTCTCTCTAAAGCCTCTTCTAATGTCAACTGGCTATGGCACAAAATGCTCTCTCATCTAAACTTCAAAACCCTGAATTCTCTCTCATCTAAGAAACTGGTTTGAAGTCTAAACAAGTTTCCTCAGTGACAAGTCCTCTTCAACTCTTGCATATGGATTTGTTTGGCCCTGTCAACATCCAATCAATAGCTGGAAAGAAATATACACTTGTCATTGTAGATGAATACTCACGCTACACCTGGGTTATCTTTCTTCGCTGCAAGAGTGATACTCCAGAAGAACTAATATCTTTTATCAAAAAGATGGAAGTGCTGAACAATCTTACTGTTCGTTCAATAAGAAGTGATCATGGAACTGAATTCAAAAATAGTTCTCTAAACAATTTCTTTGAGAACAGGGGAATTTATCACAACTTCTCTTCAATAAGAACACCTCAGCAAAACGGAGTCGCTGAAAGAAGAAACAGAACGATCATTGAAGCTGCTAGATCAATGCTCAACGATTCTCATCTCCCGACTCAATTTTGGGTTGAAGCTGTAAACACTGCATGTTTTACCCAAAACAGATCGCTGATAATAAAGCGATTTGGAAAGACAGCTTATGAACTTTTTCATGGAAGAAAACCATCTATCAGTTTTCTTCCTATATTTGGTTGTCAGTGCTTTATCTTAAACAACAAAGATCAACTTGGAAAGTTCGACCCAAAAGCGGATGACGGAATATTTCTTGGATATTCCTCCATCTCCAAAGCCTACGAGTTTTCAATAAAAGAAGACAATCTGTGGAAGAAACAATTCATGTCACCTCTGATGAAACTCGCTCAGCGAACTCTAAACCAATCACTGACAACGAAGAGTTAAATGCTTGGATGTTTTCTCACTACAGAGAAACAGAACCATTCTTTTCAAACCATCAACACTCTGATCTTCCAGCTGCTGATGATGATCCAAACATCATACCTCCTAACGCTGAATCCAACTCTTGGTCTCAGCTGAACCTCTAAACACACTTCCTCCATCAGATCTATCTTCGTCTGAAAACCTCTCAGAAAACAATGGTCTGTCTGACACTTAACAATTAATAGCTGATGAACTTCAAGCTTCTTCATCAGTAAACATTCCTATTGTTGATCCAACCTCTGAAATGAGCGATCATGCTCCTGCTCAGCGATGGACCAGAGATCACCCCATAGATCAAATTCTTGGTGATCCCGATGCAGGTATTCAGACACGATGAAGTTCAGGTAATATCTGCCTCTTTGTCAACTTTATTTCTTTGATAGAGCCAAAGAAGACTGATGATGCCCTCAGAGATCCAAACTGGGTCAACGCTATGCAAGAAGAGCTGATTGAGTTCACTTGAAACAAAGTTTGGAATCTCGTTCCTAGACCATCTGATAAAACTGTTATAGGCACCAAGTGGGTGTTTAGAAACAAGTTGGATGAACATGGAACTGTAACCCGCAACAAGGCTCGACGTGTTGCTCAGGGATACATACAAGATGAAGGCATAGACTATGATGAAACCTTTACTCCTGTGGCTAGGCTCGAAGTGATTCGACTCTTCTTAGCCTATGTAGATTACAAAGACTTCATTGTATATCAAATGGATGTAAAATCAGCGTTCCTAAATGGAAAGCTGAATGAAGAAGTCTATGTAGAACAAACTCTAGGGTTTTATGACCCTAAGCATCAAAATTATGTTTATAAATTGGATAAGGCTCTCTATGGTCTAAAACAAGCCCCTCGTGCTTGGTATGACACTCTCTCATCTTTTCTTATCTCTGAAAAATTTGAACGTGGCAAAGTTGATAATACATTATTTTTCAGAAAGATAAAAGGTCATATTATTCTTGTACAAATATATGTCGATGACATCATATTTGGTTCTACTAACCCATCTCTATGTACTCGCTTCGCTGAAAGAATGAAGAAATATTACAAAATGAGTATGATGGGTGAGCTAACGTTTTTTCTTGGTCTTCAGATTAAACAATCTGACAAAGGTACTTCTATCAGCCAAGGTAAGTATATTAAAGATATGCTGAAGAAGTTTGATATTACACACACTTCAGCGATGAAAACTCCTATGGCACCTCCTCTGACACTTAACAAAAATCCATCTGGAAAACCTGTTAATGTCACTGCATATAGAGAAATGATAGGCTCCCTGCTGTATCTTACAGCGAGCCGACCTGACATCATGTACTCTACTTGTTTATGTGCACGCTATCAATCTGAACCCAAGGAATCCCATCTGATCGCTATTAAGCGAATTTTCAGATATCTGAAAGGGACTCCTAACCTCGGTCTTTGGTATCCCAAAGACTTAAGGTTCGATCTAACAGGATATTCTGATAGTGATTTTGCAGGATGTAAACTCGATAGAAAAAGTACAATTGGTGGATGTAAACTCCTAGGAGGAAAGCTGGTAAGCTGGACAAGCAAAAAGCAAAATTCGGTGTCCAATTCTATAGCTGAAGCTGAATACGTAGTTGCTGGAAGTTGTTGTGCTCAAGTCTTATGGATGAGAAGTCAACTATTAGACTATGGCCTTCAACTATCAAAGATTCCAATCTATTGCGACAGCACTAGTGCTATCGCTATAGCAAATAATCCAGTGCTACATTTAAAGACGAAACACATAGAGATCAGATATCATTTTATCAGAGATCATGTGATGAATGGTGATATTGAACTTCACTTTATTCCCACTGACTATCAGCTTGCTGATTTATTCACCAAACATCTTGATGAGACAAGGTTCAACTTTCTCATCAGTGAGCTTGGAATGCTGAATCTTAATGAGTGACTCTTCATCGTTCATGCATTATGTTAGTGATTCTAAGTTCCCCTTTATCACTCAATCTCTGAATAAATTTCTGACTCTCAGGTATGTTCTCTTACTCTCAATCATTGATTCTTCCTTCAGTAAGACGTTTTTCAAAAATAATACTTTAATCATTTTTCCTTCTTCAAATGATTAAAAGCTTTTTGAAAAACAAAATCTATCACTGACATTTCTCATCAGTGATCCTTCTGAAATAAAAAAAATCAATCTCTGAATTTTTATCAGGGATTCTTTCAAAAAGGAAAACCTGTCTCTGACTTTTCTTCAGAGATAATTTCAAAAAGGACAAATGAAACACTTTTCTCTATCCTATGACGTCATTTGAACCGACAATCTACGACATGCCTTTTTCTGACACGTTCGTCCGTTGCCCTTCTATCCAATCAACTTCGTAAAACGTGTCCATGTCATGATGAACATTTGTTTTCCTGCCTCTCTCTCTCTCTACGTATAAAAGGAATGTTTCTTTTCATTCTTATCTTTTACGCTCTCTGGAAATCTTTTCGAGCAAGAATTCTTTCTCAAGGCATTTCCAACAAACATCTCCTTCAAGCATTTGCATCTTCTTTTTTCAAGATCAACAGGTTACTTTGTTCTTCTTTTCTTCGTACATTTTGTTACAAAATCCTAAATATGTTATATTATTATGGGTTTTTCACAAGATTTCTTAAACATTAACATCATTTTTTGATTTTATTGATTCAAACTTTTGGTTTTCTTCATGTTCTTCTTCTTCAAGAACATTGTTTATTCTCAAAATCATTTAAATTTTTCCTATGTTTCTTTCTGAAAACAGAAACTGGTTAAATTTTTTTTTGATTCTAAACCTTTCTATCTATATTTTTTTCCTTCTTTCCATACTCAGAAATGGCACAATCAGCTCTTATTGCTTCCAAGACTGTCAAGTTTGCTCTCTCTGAATCAGAAAGACCCAAGAACAATCACCTTGCACACTTGGACTTCGATGGTGTCAAATACCCACACCTGGTGGAAGCAGCTCAATTCCTGAAGCAGTCATGTCTTGCTTACGCCATCACTGTGGATCTTAAACCATCCAAAACCCTTCTACAACAGTTTTGGTTCACTGCTGACGAAACCACTATCACCAACAAGAAAGGTGAACTGGTTCCTGCTCTCTCTTTCCGCACTGATTTAGGACCAGGCATGATGACTGCTTACAGCCTGAGGAAGTCACTCCGATTCCCTGACAAACCCAAATGTGGATTCAATGCCCTCCCAACTGATGCTGAACTCATCCAGTTTCTGGATGATATGGAATACTGCTGGGAGAACAAGTCTCGCACCACCATTCCCAACAAGAAACTGACAAAGATCTTGAAGGTCAATATGCCTTCCCAACTGAACTACATCTTCTCACACATCATTCAATGTATGAGTGGGAAGAGTGGCTCACTGGATCAGGCGAGCAAAGTTCAGCTCCAAATAGCTTACTCCGTGATCGCTGGAAAGAACTTTGACTACGCCACTGCTATCTTTGACGATTTGAAGTGAAAGATAGAGAAGACGGAGAGGGATCCAAAGATTCCTTATGTACGGTTCATCTGTGCATACCTGAAGTTTCTCTACCATGACACTTACCCCACTACTCAAGATGGCACTTTTGCCAAAGTGGGTCAGCGTTCATTGGAGGTTAAGTCGGTCGACAACAAGGTAAGTATTTCAACCCTACGCTCTCGTCTCTCTCTCCATTCTTCTTCTTCAGCGGCCGCACCGGAGGTTCCTTCTCCAGCTAACCCTGCCGCTAAAACTGCTTCCAAAAGACCATCATCTAGTCTTTCTGGTCCTTCGAAGAAGGCCAAATTGACTAAGGGGACTATCACCCCTAGCTCAAGGCCTGAGGTAGTTTCTCAACAAACTACCTTGGATGATTTTGTGGGTCTCTCCTCCACATCTTCAGCTATCACCTCAACAACCGTGCCAGCGATCACGGTCGCTGCCACAATATCAGTAACGTCACCAACTATCTCAGTTCAACAACAACCTGAGGTAACCACCCAAATCCCAACTTCTTCTATCCCCATTACTCATCCCTCTATTTCATTGGTCTCTAACCCTCCATCTATTTCTACGCAACCACAGTTTGCACCCATAGGACCTGACAATCAAACTTTTGAAGAATCTATGCAGTTCTACAAATTGTTTGATAACTCAGGTACTCCTATAACCCTAAACACTACTCCCATCTCTCCATATAAGCCTGTTTCTCAGAAGCTAACTTTTCTTTCAGGTCCTAATATGGCAACTGTTGACTCTCATGTCAACAGTTTGGGTGTCAAGGTGGATTCTCTCACCTTCTCCATCAACGAAACCACCAGCGCTGTGAATACCGCTGGTGAAGAGCTGAAGAAACTAGCAATTGCTTGATCCTCGAAAGGCGAAAGCTGAAGCCTCACAAATCTCAACTCTTCAGGGAGAGCTTGTCAAAGTCAAGGAGGACTTAGTCGTCAATCATCAACAAACTCAACTTCTCAGAAGGACGTAAAGGATTTATCTACCAAGATCGATTCCTGCACATCAATCCTACAGCATGTCCTGGAAATGTTGAATGCACCAGCTCCGACGCTCACCCCTTCTTTCACAGAGGATGACCGCACCTCTCTGAATGTAGTTGTTGAATTTATTCATCAAGCTACTTCAGACATCCCTGTGATTGAAGGACGTCTCGACCGTCTGGAGGCTGAAGTCCGGTCCCTGACATCTTCAAAGGCTGCTCCTTCCATCTCTGACCTCCCCCATTCTGATAATGACAAAGAGGGGGAGAAAGGGCGTTCTGAAGAAAATCTTGAGGTGGATGCTACTGCTGCTGAAGTTCACTTGGAAGAACCTCCCTCTCATGTTGAGGGGGAGAAGGTTGCTGACAAAGCCCCTCCATCTTCTTTGTACGATCATATTTTAGTAGAAGAAGAAGAGGAGGAGGAGGAAGAAGAGGATGAAGATCTTGATCTTCAGGATCAATATGAAGAGCAACATCAAGATGATGATGACGACGATGAGGAAGATCAGGCTCTATGGTTTTCTTCAGCGAACACATCATTAGTGATAGCTTCGAAAGAAGTTGTCATAGCAGGGGGGAGAAGTGAAACTTCTTCAGGAACCCCTTCCCAAATCAAACCAAAGGGTTCAGCTGCTGAGGGAAGCCTGAAAAATATCTCACTATCTGAGGGGGAGAATCCTTCTCATGTATGCCTCTCACTTGTCCCTATATCTTTCTATAAATTCCCATCCCCTGTTTCTTTCTAGCCTTTATCTTTCTTCTTCCCAACAAACACTAACTCTTTTTATCTCTTTCTGACCAGACAGTTCTCTCCCCTGTTTAAGGGAAAGGAACTTCAAATAATCCCAGCTTCCATAGCTGATGAATCAATAATCCCAATCTCCTTAAATGAGATTGATGAACAAGAAGAAGAGGAAGAAGCCCTGCACCATCCAAGAAGGCCCTCTAGACCATCTCACAGGTCTGAGGAAGAACTGAATAGAAGAATAGAGATGATTTCTCATCTAGAGAATCAACGGCTGAAAGTCCCTCTTCAAATAACTTCTACAGAGCTTGATTTCCTGACTGAAGCTGAAATTGAAGAATCAGTCAGAGCTGAGAAACTGATCGCCGAATGTTAAAGAGATGCTTCTCTAGCTTTCAAGGTTCAGTCCTCTCAGGTCAAAGACAAGAATCTGAAAAAGAATCCAGTGGAAGTCCAGGCTGCTCTACTAAAAGAAATTGAAGAGGAGTACTCAAAAGAACAAGCGGTCAGCGATAACTCTGTCGAATGGTGCAAACATAAAGTCGACTATCGCTCTGACCCAATGAATATTGTAGCCGTTGTCATCTCTGGAAGAAAGAATAAGGACCGAACTTCTGTAACAATGGAGATAAACAAAGAGGATGGAAGCTCTAAGGCTATGTTCGTTTTAAAGCTTGAAAGTTTTGGCTACATGGAATGGCTAGAGTTCAAAGATGCGCTGAAGGGATAAATGATGCTATGTTGAAGGAATAAATGATGCTCTCATCAACAGAGTCGCTGCCGTATTAAAGGTGCCATCTGCTCTTTCTTTTAAGCCAAGGCAACTCAAAAGAAAGCCTGTCTCCTCCTCATCTGAGAATGTCGCTGCTATCAGAAATGATACCTCCATCAAGTTCTCAAAGGATGCTTTGTTTGGTCCTCCTCCTGATCTCTCAGTTCTAGATCTATCCCTGCCTCCTGGTGGTCCATATCTTGCAGGACAAGTAATCAAAGATCCTTTCGGAATCTTCTTCAGAGATGATGAGGAACAACTCAGATTCCAAAGAGTCTCTGAAATCCCTATCTGTCCCCTCAGTCATCTCAAGGATCTCTTATGCTTATGGTGTGACTTCTCTCCTTTAGTTGAACCGATCAAAGCAATCATTAGTCAAGAATCTTCAGATCGAAGGCAAAGAGGAGAAGAAATACCTGACTATATGATCAATCCTCCTAATTCTTCTTTAGATAGCTGATATATTAGTTTCCTGTTTCTTGTAATCTATTAGTTATACTTACAGTAGTTAGTTCTTCACTTGTACTTTACATTTTCATATCTTGTAATTCCTTCTTTGAATTAATGAAAATTTCAGTGAAGTACTTAACCCTATCAGTACTGTAAAAGATCCCTCAAAATAGTAATTGGGACATGTATGTTATGAGTCCTGATTATTCCTCATTTTGAATTATAAAGTAATTTTCTTCAGTTACTTTGTTATTATCAAATAGGGGGATATTGTTGATCCAAACTTTCTCAGTGATTTGATAACGACCCTCTTTTATACTTAGTGAAAATTACGTTTATTAATATGTATTAGTGTTTTACCATCAGCGATCAGACTGAGTCTGTTCAGTTATCACTAATGATCTTACTTGTAAACATTCATATGTATTAGTGTTTCACTATTAGCTATCAGACTGAGTTTGTTCAGTTATCGCTGATGGTTTCTGATGTAAACAGTTAACGTAATCCTTAAAGACAAGTTTCGCGTCAACAGATGTTCATAGCTGAATCGAAGATGAAGCTGCTGAACAACGACAAGTCTACTACTGACCTGATGCGGATATCAGTGAAGCAAAGACGACTCTACTCATACACGAAGAAACCCGAGGAAAAGTTTCAGCGATAGTTGAACTTCTTTGTATCTCTGAAGGAAAAGATATTCAGTGATCGATGAACACTTAGCTTATGCTTCAAGTCTCTTTTGTCTTCCCTTGCACACCCAGTACGATGTGTCAGAACGGACATACCTCTGCCACAATTCGTACAACAACTCTGTCAACTACACTATTCTTGATACGGCCGAAAGCATGTCTCCCAAAGTCAGACTCTCAAAGCCAATCAATGAATGACACGTGTAATGCACCCTGCCATGCATTTAATGCATAGGGTATAAATAGAAAGATTACCTCTCCATCTGAGAGTACTCTTGAGCCTTCATCTTTCTAACATATAGAAACCCTTGTTTTCTATACTCTCTAATATCCCATTCTCTATCTTCTAGTGCAATCATCTTAGTGTTTCTTAAGTTTGTTTAGATTAGGTTCTACTTAATCTTATTCCGCAACAGACTTGTAAATTGTGTTTGATTTATCAATAAACAATTTATTAAACTTTAAATTATGTGTTTGTATTCAACCCCCCCCTTCTACAAACTTGTTAAGCACCTTCGGGACCAACAATAACACCCGTGAAATTGGAAACCCTTAACCCATATTAGTGTAACCGTCTGACCATCATTATGGAAATTTAGAAAGATTTTACTTCCCTATTGTAGTGGAAACGTCGAGGCTCGGATCGGATGCGAAAACAGAAGGAAAACAGGGGAAGTGGATCCCTGCGACTTGGTGCACGGCCTTGGGTCGCGGCGCAGGCCATCCAAGTCGTTGTGGTCGACACCAGAAGCCACGCACGGCTTACCACGCGGCCTCAATTCGCATGTAAGGTCGCAGGAGTGGTCTGGAAGCTTAAAAGCAGGATTTTTGGGGATTTTCTTCATTTGGTTGCATCTTCTTCATCCTAGGTCCGATTTGGGTGGTTTTTGAACCTATAAACTCGATTTTTGAAGCTCTACAAGTAGATATAGAAGAGGATTGAAGATATTGGACGGGTCAAAGGGTTTATGGTCAAGCTTGGTGGTAAAGCAAACCTTGTGGGAGTGTTGGATCTAATATCTAGAGAGATCACTTGAAGATTTCAAGTTTTCATCAAAGGAGACTCACATTTTGGGATAAAACCTAGATTTAGCCTAAATCTAGCAAGGTGAGTTCAAGCTATTTTGTGAAAACTATGTACATGCCAAAATGTGTATTTTTGAATTAATAATGTGTTTTGTTTGTTGTTTATCAAATGTGTGGGTTATTGGATGAGTTTTGCATATTTGGTATATTTTTCTCTTATAAATCTCGAGAGATGTTTGTGGTTGAGTTTTTGTACACTTTGGTAAATAAATATCGAGAGTGTGTCATTTTGGTGACCTATATCATAAATGACCTATTTAACAATATACATTATCGTGTTATAAAGTATTTGGGTATATAAATAGTTTGATTTCATTTGGAAAATGTCAACGAAGGGGTTTTGAGTTCATCTTACCTTTGGAGCATGTATTTGCATAATGCGGGTCAAATACATTTTATTTGCATATGTTGACTTGTATTGAATAGTCAAATGAATTGTTGAGCTTTTGGCTCAATTTTAACTCAGATGAGTCTTGGGGACATTTGTCCAATGGATTTGCTCTATGTCGAGCATTTTGGAGTTATATGCAGTTATGGCATATTGTTTTGAAAGATTACATGATTTGAGTGTGTTGGTTATTCCTTTGGAGTCATGTATCTTAGACTATAATGTAATAGATCCATAAGAATAAAAGTCGACTTTATTGTGTAAATGTGGGATAAGATCCAAGAGTCATAATTTGGAAATAGGCATTGGTTATATGATGTAATTTCTAAATGAACAAGCTTGTCTTGGATAGTGAGATCCCAAGGTATAGACCCAGATAAGGTTGAACTTGGTGATCATTTGAGTAAAAGACTCGGATAGAGTTAAGCTCACTATTGTGTTGGACTATAGACCTGGATAGGGTTGATGCCCACAATGACTAAAGACCTGGATATGGTTGATGTCCACAATGACTAATGACCTGGATAGGGTTGATGTCCACAACGACTAAAGACCTGGATAGGGTTGATGTCCACAATGACTGAAGACCTAGATAGGGTTGATGTCTACCTTGATATAGACCTGGATAGGTTTGATGTCTACCATGACTAGAGACCTAGATAGGGTTGATGTCTACCATGACTAAAGACCTGGATAGGGTTGATGTCTACCATGACTAAAGACCTAGATAGGGTTGATGTCAATGATTGTCCATCCTTGAAACATGCTTATAACATAGATACGTGACATACTTTGTGTTCCCGTCATGTTCAATGGAAACGGGTCTCCCCCGTCACCGAAAGTGTTGTTTTGGGTATTGAGTATTATCCATGTTTTCGGTTACATTTTGAGTACGAGTTGTTATCAATGAATTGTGGTTTAATTATTAAACTTTATTCATGTTTTTGGATATTTTGGATAATAGAGTTTTGTTCACGTTCTCAGTATTGGGATATTAAGCCTTATTTGTATTTTGGGTGAGGATTGGGTTTTCGAAGTCATATTTGAATGAATGTTTGGTATTGGTGTTTTCATCATAAAAATGTTGGGTCTGAGAAGGATGTTGATTTCATATTTTATACATATCACGTTAGAAATCATGATTTAAATTCAGTTTAAATATTCATATGATTATGATGGAAACTCTTGAACTCACTAAGCGTTATCCTAACCTTTTTATTTGTCGGCATGTGCATCAGGTTCCGGTTGGGGAATGGTACTAGCGACACTATGAGGAGATGAGTGCTAGTTATATGCACAAGAGAGAGTAGCTTGGGTGAAGTCTTCCGTACTTTGGAAATAGCAACTTGGATTGGGTTTAGTAACACCCGACATCGATTTAGTCTTTGTATAAGACTTGCGTTTATAATTGTGGAGGTTAATTATAGAATAAAATTTGAGGTATTTCCAAGTATGGATTTGTAGAAAGGGGTTTTTATCCTTTACTTGATGTAATATCGAAGTTTTTAATTAGTTGTTCTTCCAAGATTTGAGGGCGTTACAATATATATATATATATATATATATATATATATATATATATATTTGTAATGGATTTATGGAAATACGTTGTTTGGATTTCTGTTTTTACATAATTTATGTTTGGATTTGTGTTTGATTTTACATATTTTGTGTTTGGATTTATGTTTGATTTTATATATTTTGTGTTTGGATTTGTGGTGGTCTTGAAGGTGGTGGGTGGTAATGAGTAATGAAGGTTGGTTGTTAGTGATGGTCAATGGTAGCGGTTGGAGAATATGCTTTAGGTCGAGAAAAAAGGTGAATCAATTACTTCCTTTCGAGGAGATGGGAAGGAAGAAGATAGGTAAAATGACAAATACACCCACATGTGACTATATCTATGCTATCTATATCTATCTATACTATATTATAAAATACGGATAAAAAACTCTTAAATAAAAATTATTAAGCATAAGGTACCATCATTTTATGCAAGATTTTAAAAATCTCTTAATTTACAAGTATCAAAGCACAAGATACATATTACTACTGCATGCTTCTAACACCCACTAATTTGGTATGTGCAAAGCCTTACTTTTATGCAGACATTTCCATGTATCACTATTAATTAATATATTATATTACTATAAATTTGTTTTAATTATATTATTAAATATGTATTTGGTTATTTTTTCTAGATGTCATTAAAATATATAAGATAATAATTGAATTCTAACAAAATACTTATTTTTTTATATATATAAAACATTATATTATTAAGCCTAAATTAAACAAATTTATAAAAAAAAACATTATCACTTTCTCAAAAACATCCAAAATCGTACTGTAAATCGACAAAAAACAAAAAATAAAATGAAACATTAAAATCGTGATGTATCTCGCTGCATTGCGCGAATACGCTTCTAGTATTATAAAGTACAGATAAAAAACTCTTAGATACAAATTATTAGGCACAAGTACCATCATTTTATGCAAGATTTTAAAAATCTCTTAATTTACAAGTATCAAAGCACAAGATACATATTACTACTGCAGACTTCTGACACCCACCAATTTGGTATGTGCAGAGCATTTCTTTTATGCAGACATTTCCATGTATCACTATTAATTAATATATTATATTACTATAAATTTGTTTTAATTATATTATTAAATATGTAATTGGTTATTTTTTCTAGATGTCATTAAAATATATAAAATAATCATAGAATTTTAACAAAATACTTAATTTTTTTATATAAAAAACATTATATTATTAAGCCTAAATTAAACAAATTTATAAAAACATTATCACTTTCTCAAAATCATTCAAAATCGTACTGTAAATCGAAAAAAAAAACAAAAAAAAAACATTAAAACGGTGATGTATCTCGCTGCATTGTGCGAGTACGCTTCTAGTATATTATAAAATAAAAAAATACCATCAATGTAAATATATTTGAAGGACCATATCCAAATTTAAAACAAATCACATTGATTACCGATATTATTCACTCTTTTAGGATTATAATGATTAAAATAGAACTCACTTTTATTTTGTTTTGGTTCTGCTAATATTAATATTTTGTTTGACCTATTTTTTTCCGTATTTTATAAATTTTAGATGTATAAAATAAAATAAAATAAAATAAAATAAAATAAAATAAAATAAAATAAAATAAAATAAAATAAGATTGCTTAGCTTGAAATGGTTAGCAAAAACTTTGCACAATCAAATATTTATTTACAAGAATTAAATTTCTTTTACTTTAAACTTATCTGAATAGGCCATCCCAATATTTTTGGAAGCTCTGTTATATCCGTATTAAAATTATAGATAGTATGAAATGAGTAATAAACAAACTAAAAAATAAAATTTCAAATCATATTAAAAATCTTATAACTAAAACAGTAAAAATGTTTAAAATGACAAAATGAGAAAATTTTCAAAAAGTTGTTTTTATTTTTGATCGACAAATTTTGTTAAAAGGTCACTTTTGATTTTGAAAGAAATTATATAGATCTTTATTGAGGTGAGTTCATAGGTTGAACTATATAAATGAGGCCTCCAGTCACATGTAAATTTGGGCTCCAAAATTTGGAGGTCTGTTCAAGGACCAAGATTTAACATACTAATAGACGGTCTTATCTCCAAATATATATATCTTTTGGGGAAGGGTGTCCTAGCCCTTGGCAAATTATGACGGTAAGATATTAGCCCTGATTAAATCTCAGTGGCCACTAGGGGTATTTAAAAAAACTGGAAAACCGAGAAACCGAGCAGAACCGTTTGATCCGAAACAGAAAAAACCGAAAACCGGGAAAACCGAAAAAACCGGGTATTCACGGGTCGGTTTCAATTTTAAATTATAGGTATCCCTGGGTAACCGATCCGAACTGATATATATGGTACAATTAATAATATTATATTTAATATTTAATTATTTAATTTTGAAATAGTCATCAATCGAATAGTGGACATTTTTAAACAATAAAACTTATTTTAATTTATTGTTCTTGGATTATTTTTATGTATTTGTTATGTAATTGGTTTAAATATTTTATTTTGGTATTATTTTTAGATTGCAAATAATATTTTTCTATAAATTCGGGTAACCGTGAAGGCGTGAACCGAACCGCGGGTAACCGACTTACTTCGGTTCGGTTCAATTCGTCCCACGGTTCGGGTAACCAGGTATCAGCCTCATACGGTTCGGTTCACATTTTTCCTACTAATCGAGCCGAACCGAACCGTGAACACCCCTAGTGGCCACAATTATTGTGTACGCCTGGATTTGAACCCTAGGCAGATGAGATATTCCACCACATCCCCAGGACTTTAACCAGTAAGTTACAACCATTGTGGTTTTATCTCCAAATATTACATATGTAAGTAAAATATGTGACATTATATGTTATAACTTTTAACTATTCAATCAAAACCGAAATTAATGAAATCTTATATTTACTAAAATTCATACAAGATGATCAATTTGGTAAGAATGTGGTTCTCTTAACTTATTAATGACAATGGGTCTCAAATTCAAGTCTTGTGATGAAGTCATCTTCTTTATGCTAAGTCATATTAATTTAGAATTATTTTTGTTATAAAAAATTCCACAAACTTGTGTCACCATCATTTAGGATGTGTTGGTATGACTTTAAGCATCCTTCAATTAAGGCACTATTCTTATCTACCTCCATAGATTGTAGTTGTCCATGTCATTTGGGTAGGTTTACCATTAACTATTTGCAATGATTTATTGGTAAAAAATTAACTGATAAATTATCATCTTTTTAAATAATATTATTGTTATTGTTGTTTAAAGATAAATCTATTGAGAAGAGAGCAATAAATAAAAAATGTTTAAGGAATGCCTACCTTGGCAGGTAATGGGATAGAGATGGAGTCTGCTTTCAATAATCGAAGCGGGGTTTGTGGATGATACTACTTGTCTCTAATCCGACTTCGATTTATATATATAAATCTATCTGGGTTTACATATATACTAGTTTTGCTTTTCATTTAACTATATTACTCATAGGGTTTCAATTTAAAATAACCAAATTCAAAATACGCAGCAAAAAAAACTGATTTAAAAGGTTACTTTGTTTTGAAAACTTTTCAAAACGGGAAACCCACAATCAGACCGAGTGATACATTATACTAACAAATACACATTATAGGGTGTTTAGAAAATTACCTTTCAGGATTTGTAGTGAGATTTAATGCAACACAAGAAATCAAACGAGGTTTCCTCTATAGCAATCCACACACGAACATGGCTGTCTCCAACAAAGTGTTAGCCCAAAACCCCTTTAGATAACTAATCTAATATGTGTTTTAAATAAAAGAATAAGGTTTCTTTTCTTTTTATCTGATAACCTAAAATTGTATCCTGATTATGTTGATTTTATGCTTAAGCCTTATCACCTTATTTATAGTTTGACCTAAACCTAACTCCCAAATATGGGTTTGGTTTAAATCCTTAAGCTCATTTTTCTTAAGACCCATCAAGCCTAATAAAGTTTTATTTAATTTTATTATCTTAATAAAATTATATTTAAATTTTACACATAAAACCTTACGATCATCATAATTACTTTTTAACATATTAATTATTTTACTAGAATAAAAATTAATCATCAATATCATAAACATATGATATTATTCGGTTTTTGATTATTCAGTAATCATATCGAAACATATGTATTCTTTGTGTGCGACCCTACAACTTTATGTATTTTTCAGCAGTATCATTGTTTGACACATATTAATATAATTATTATTAAACAAGTACCCAACAGGTTCTCTGACCCGGCTATATTAGGCAGGTTGGACATAAGGATGTGGGACTAAACATGAAGTGGAATGGGGGAGCATTCTTCGCTTGTTTCCATCCCTAATGCCGCACATTAATTTGCGAGTTATTAAAGCAAACCAACTTGATGTTAAAGTAATAGCTCCTTTTGTAGAATAGAATAAATTAAAGAACGTTTGTCTACAAAGCAAAACATCAACATTGACGTTCATAAACTCATGAATACGAAATTTGTGGAGAAAATCTTCTATCTCGAATGCATAACCGATCTTGTGTTGGCCCTAGGCTGTTCCAATCTTTTTGGAGGCCATGTTACACCAAAGTAAAACTACAGATGGTCTGAAATGGATAATAAAGAAAATGAAATACAAAAGTTAATGTCATATTAAAAATTTTACAAATCAAAATGACAAAAATGTTAAAATGACAAAGTGAGAAGAATATCGAAGAGTAATTTTTTGTTTTTGACTGGCAAATTCTGAAATTAAAATAACCTGTAACACCCGCAATCCCGGTATGTCGCCAATTTGATCATAAATCTTATTATCGAACCTAGCGAGGGAGACTTGTGTTTTCGGGTTTGATTTGGGGTAAAAACAGACTGTGGCAAGTATGGGGCGACAATGCCCGCGACTGTGACAGAGGTCACTGTCGCGGGGCAAAGTCGCGAGGGATATACCGTGGGTGGGGTGAATCTGGCGACTATGACCAACGACTATGACATGTGTCACTGTCGCGTGTGATTGTCGCTAGGATGGTACCGAGAGTCCTTGGACGCGGGCGATTGTGACCAAGCGACAATGACAGTGTCATAGTCGCAGAGCAATGTCGCCGACGGGCTCCAGGCCCTTAAATGCTCACCAACCCGTTTTTAGCTCATTTGGTTTTGTTGAGAGCTCATTGAAGTCGACTTTGAAGAACAAAAAGGTAGGGTTTTCACCTTCCCTCATTGAATGCTTCTTGGGAGGATGTTCATTTATGGTTTTCGGTTTTGGTCCTACGTGATTGTTGTGATTTAGAGCTTGGTGCTTAATGTTCAAGGGTCCTTCCTCTTTCCTCTAAAATATCTACATCTAGGGTTTGTTAATAACCCTTACAAGGTGAGTTTACTTACTTCTCTTAACATCAATCTATGTTTATATCTCTTGTATTTTGATCCTTCATGTTTTTCTAACCTAAATGTGGATTTTGGGGTTATTAGGGTTTGGTAACCTAAGTAAAAATGAAAGGAATGTATTCTAAACTAATAGAGACCGTATCCTTGAATTCTACTCATTTGATAGACAAATATTGGTTCTATGGGATTTTTGGTTAACCAAAGTGAAGTATTTGGGGTTTTGGGGAAAACCAGTATTGGGTGAATTAATTACAATCTCGACTTTTAATGAAGAATATGTACGGTATTTTGTGATGAATTTTGTTATTTAAAGTCTCCTCATTAGTGAGATTCAAGATTTATATGTTGGTAACCTCTTACATAGGATCTTGTTACATATATATCTTATGTGAGCATATCATATGCTAGTATGTTTTGGTATTTAGTTTTAGTGCAATGGATCCATAGGCACGGTATTCCTATGTCTCGTCCGGACATTAGGTTTACCCTTGGCATGGGATAGGTATCGGGCTCCATGGTAAGTAGGGTGTGGGCTTATACGGTCAGGCAACGTCCCATGGACAGTAAGGTGTAATCCCCTTGTGCTCGAGTTTCCCTGTTTTGGAACTCTCAAGAATAGACCTGGAGTGGTTGACTTGATGTTTTCGGGCAATAGACTTGGAGTAGTTGAGCTCCTTATATGGTTTGTAATTATTGGTATCATATGTTGAACGCTAATGGTTTATTTGGCTTGTTTTGATTTAGCTCACGATTAGATTGGCCGCATGACTTCGAATGGGTTTATCATTTAAATATTATTTCCGCTTAATTATTCTCACTAGGCTTTAGCCTAACGCTTGTTCTTTTGTGGTCATGTATGACAGTTCATTCTAGCGGTGGGGCTCGTCGGGATTGAGAGGTTCGCCTTGGGGTGAAGAGCGGTCTT
This sequence comes from Arctium minus, assembly GCA_954870635.1. Classification (NCBI taxonomy): domain Eukaryota; kingdom Viridiplantae; phylum Streptophyta; class Magnoliopsida; order Asterales; family Asteraceae; genus Arctium; species Arctium minus. The sequence goes on along the minus strand of OX941097.1, from coordinate 34,616,537 downwards.
TTTGAAGATTTAGTGACCAATTCATTGAAGTATAGAAATTACCCTTTTTGGAAGAATAGCGATACCCGACCTTAATCTTACTTGTCCAAGTTAGATTATTAGGTTGTCGACTTATATTCTTTATATTGTTTTGGGTTTTGTAATTATCTTACTTTAGTCCCCGTGATGGGCTGACATACTCTTGGGATAGTTTGTCTTATCCAATTTATACAGGTTGTTTGGTCTCCCTTTTTGGGTGGACTGGTTTACTCCATTTGCAGACGTTATATAGCCGAATTTTTAAGTTTTAAATTCACCCTAAATTTTAGGATGTTACAAGTTGGTATCAGAGCATTAGTTTAAGTGAACTAGGTATGACTGTAAGATGCCTAGACTTAAACCTAGATTATTTGGCTATGATTTGAGAGATGGGGTAGAACTCTTAAGATAGGATGGTCTTAGAGTCAACGGAACTCACACAGATTAAAAGTTGTAGTGACGGTAACGAGAACTCTTATGTATCATGTATTCATAATTTCACTTAGCTAACGTTATTATGAAGATATTTTTCGTGAGCATACTTGATATACTATTGTTATAATAATTGATAAGTGTAATAGTACGCTTCTTTGTGTTATTCTTGTAGCCTATTTCTTATTCTTTCGTGTTGGTGTGTGGCAGAATCATGGTTAACACCAGAAACCGACCGGAAGGTCAAGAGGCCACGGTCTCCACTGCCGACCATCCGCGAGTAACTGCGACAGACGAACCTCCACGGGTGGTTAATGTATTGGGCTGGGGACACGAGCACATTCCCCGACGCAACTTAGAAATAGATGAACCCGTTATGGAGGAAGTGACGGCAGAGACGAGAATGATGGACCGCATGATGCTGGCCATGAACAGAGCCATGACACAACAACAAGAATTGTTCCTCAAACTCCTGGAGGACCGAGACACCAACAACTGTAGACATGAAACGGTGGACAAGAACATCGTTGTGGCGGGATCCGAGGGTACCGGACCTGTAATCCCTACAGATGCAATCACAACTGTTGATCCAAACTCTCTCAGTGATTTGATAACGACCCTTTTCTGTACTTAGTCAAAATTACGTTTGATATGTATTAGTGTTTCACCATCAGCGATCAGACTGAGTCTGTTCAGTTATCGCTGATAGTCTTTCTTATAAACATTTAATATGTATTAGTGTTTCACTATCAGTGATCAAACTGAGTCTGTTCAGTTATCGCTGATAGTTCTGATGTAAACAGTAACGTAATCCCTGAAGACAAGTCTCGCGTCAACTGATGTTCATAGCTGAATCGAAGACGAAGATGCTGAACAAAGAGAAGTCTACTAATGACCTGATGCAGATATCAGTGAAGCAAAGACAACTCTACTTATACGCGAAGGAACATAAGGAAAGCTTCAGCGATCGCTGAACTCTTGATTTCTCTGAAGAAAGAGATATTCAGCGATTGAATGATCACAAAGCTTATACCTCAAGTTTCCATTTGCCATACCTTGCACAACTCAGTACGATGTGTCAGACAGGACATGCCTCTGCCATAATTCGTACAATAACTCTGTCAACTACACTGTTCATGATCCGGCCGAAAGCATGTCTCCCAAAGTCAGACTTACAAAGACAATCAGTGAATGCCACGTGTAAAGTGCCCTGCCATGCATTTAATGCATAGGGTATAAATAGGAAGTTCACCCCTCCATCTGAGGGTGTGCTCAACCCCTGAACTCCAAATAGAAACCTTTGTTTTCTATAATCCCTCATTCTCTGAAATTCTTGTGCAACCATCTTAGTGTTTCTTAAGTTTGTTTAGATTGAGTCTGTCTTAATCTATTCCGCAACAAACTTGTAAATTGTGTTTGATTTATCAATAAACAATTTATTAAAATTTAAATTTATGTGTTTGTATTCAACCCCCCCCCCCCCCTTCTACAAACTTGTTAAGCACCTCCGGGACCAACAAGTGGTATCAGAGTAGACTGTTTAATCTGATAAACAAGATCTTGCTTTATTCTCTTCTTTGCTATTCTCAAATGGCACTTAACACAAACACTAACTACTATGATAATGGTTCACTCTCTAAACCTCCTCGATTTAGCAGAGATAACTTTTCTCTATGGAAAAATCGAATGATGCTATTTCTTGAAGGTGATGATCCTACTATACCTGAGTATATAGAAAATGGACCCTATGAACCTGTTAGAATTATAGCTGCAGTTCCCGCTACTGCCACCACTGAAGCTGTACCTGAACGCTATGTCGTTAAGGAAATAAGACAGTGAGTGATGAATACAAAAAGAAGGTAGGTATAGATACAAGAGCAAAGACCATTATATCAATGGCTCTGCCTGATGAAGTTTTCCATTCCATCATGCATCTGAAAACTTCTAAAGAAATGTGGGAAACCATATGTGTTCAATATGAGGGCACCACTGAAATCCAAGAGACTCGAAAGATTAACTTGGTAAGACAGTATGAAAGTTTCATCGCTGGTAAGAATGAATCTCTTCTCTAACGTTCATCAGCGGTTTAACTGCTTAATCATTGATCTAAGAACAGTTGGTAGGACCTATTCTAATTCTGAGGTCGTAACAAAATTCTTAGAATGTCTTCCTGAAAGCTGGGACAGTTATTCAATATGTCTTAAGCTGACAAAAGACTTAAATTCTCTTTCTCTCAGCACTCTGTATGGAATATTGCTCAACTATGAGCAATCGAATCTCTTAAATAAGAATCTTGTAAAAGATTCTAAAGACTCCAAAAGCACTCCTGTTGCTTTAGTCTCTTCAGAGATAATTCCATCTCAACGATCTACTCTCACTATCACTGAGTTAGATTATGAATCTGAGGATCTATCAGACCCTGATCTTTCAGAGTTCGATGAGTCCTTAGCACTCTTGACAAACTCTTTTAAGAGATTTGCAAGAAAGAGCAATTTCCGAAGAAATAAGCCTCTCTCTCTTACTGAAAAGCCAAAATGAACTCCTGTTGATAAGGCTACTGCCACTTGCTATAACTGTGAAAAGATTGGACACTTTGCTAGTGAGTGCAGGTCTAAAAAGGTCTTCAAGCCTTCTACCTCAAGAAGATCCAGTGATGACAAATACCTAAAGTTGAAGAACAAATATCAAAAGCTGAAAAGCTACAAGCAAAAAGGTAAAGGTCTCATCGCTGAAGAACATGACTGGGCTGAATCAGAAGAATCAAGTTCTGATGAAGAAGAAGTCGCTAATCTCTGCCTCATGGCTGAGATTAAAGAAGAAGTGGAAGAACCATATGAACCTTCTATGAGCTACATATCATCTCAGGTATCTATCTCTACTAATCCCTTTCTGCCTGAAGCTGAGAGAAGTCGCGTTGTTGATGTGCTGACGATTGATCTTTATAATGCTCTAAACGACAAAACTCAAGCTGAAAATAAAAATGTTCATTTAACTCAAGAGTTAGAGAAATGTCATGAAAAGATCAGAGAACTAACTCTTTTAGAAGAGAAGTTGAAAGATCAAGTCATTATAAATGAAATCATCAGCATTGAACGCGAACAAGCCATCGCTGCTCTAAAAGCAGAAAAGGCTCATGTTGAGAAATGGTGCAAATCATCAACAAAGATCTCTGAGATAATATATGCTGAAATTCCCGAAAGTGATAAAACTGGTCTTGGCTTTTGGACACCACAGGATGAGCCTAAAGAAGAAAGTTCCATGCTTAAGTTTGGAACGTTTGTCACTCCTATCTCTGACACTTCTTATGATCAATTTTATCCTTCTTCAAACTCTATCCCTGAGGAAAAATCCAAAGAGTCTAAGTCTACGGATAAAAGAAAATCCATTCTTCGTCCTCAGAAGGCTACCAAGAAAGCAAAGCTGAAAGTTCCTTCTAAACCTTCAGTGAATCAATCCTCTAGCTCTGTGATAGAAATCTTCGATCTCTGTCCTCCAAAGCTAAAGATTGACCTTAAACCCACGAGATCTGAAGAAATGAAAATTCCTCCTAGATCACATGAGAAAAGCATTCTTGGACCTGGCCCTGCTCATCTTAAGCTTGCAAAACCTTCTAGTTCTGGTCCTAAAACCATTTTCAAATATAGAAAATGTTATCACTGTGGTTTTACTGACCATATTGCAAGCAAATGTTCAACTGCCACTAAAGCTGATAAAACAGCTAAAGTGGAGATGAATGCCTCCAAGGCTGAAAAGGTCACTAAAGCTGAAAAATCGACCAAGGTGAAGAATACCACTAAGGTTAAGAAATTAACCAAATTAAAGATTACCACTGAAGCTGAATCTTCATCTGCTGTGAAGATTACTGAACCTTCCATCTTCACTAACCCAAAAGGACCCATTGAAAAGTGGGTACCAAACAACGCTTAATCTTCCTTATGTGTGCAGGGATCAAAGGGCACCTGGTATCTCGATAGTGAATGTTCTCGTCATATGACTGGACAAAAAGACCTGCTCACTGAATACAAGGAAGAGAAAGGTCCCTCTGTGACCTTTGGTGGAAATGGAAAAGGATATACCCGAGGGTTTGGTGTTCTCATCAATGGAACAACTACCTTTCGAAGAGTCGCTTATGTAGATGGACTGAAGCACAACCTTCGAAGCATCAGCCAGCTATGTGACAAAGACTACGAAGTTTGCTTTTCTAAGAAAGCATGTTCAGTGGTGAATGAGAAAGGAAAACTTTCTCTCAGTGGTTATCGCAGAGAAAATGTCTATGTAATAGATATGGACTCTACTACCACTGAGAATGTGTGTTTTCTCTCTAAAGCCTCTTCTGATGTCAACTGGCTATGGCACAAAAGGCTCTCTCATCTAAACTTCAAAACCCTGAATTCTCTCTCTTTTAAGGAACTGGTTTCTGGTCTTCCTCAGCACTCATATGCTAAAGAATCTCTCTGCTCAACATGTGAAAAAGGAAAACAAACAAAAGCTAGTTTCAAATCTAAACAAGTCTCCTCAGTGACAAGTCCTCTTCAACTCTTGCATATGGATCTGTTCGGCCCTGTCAATATCCAATCAATAGCTGGAAAGAAATTTACACTTGTCATTGTGGATGAATTCTCTCGCTATACCTGGGTTATCTTTCTTCGCTGCAAGAGTGATACTCCAGAAGAACTAGTATCTTTTGTTAAAAAGATGGAAGTGCTGAATAATCTTACTGTTCGTGGGTTATCTTTTGTTATCCCTATTTTTAGGGTGTTACAATTGAACTAAAGTTAGGGAACATAAATGGAACCTTAACGATGAAGTCAAATCCTTGAAGAAATCGAGAGATAGAAGCCTGCAACTACGCAGTGTCCTAAGATGAAATTTCGCCCCCAATCCTGCGTTGGTAATCAGACGTCGTCTTGAGGATACGACTATCTAATTGGATTGATGCACGTCAATACAATTCCATCGAAAGATAATTTGTTTCATGAAATTATGTATTAATATGGAGAGAAATTATGTAGGAATTTCGTGTGTAAAAAATGGAGGGAAGCGAAGGTTTATATACATTCACATTCTAACCGAAATTAACTTTCAAAAAACTGTTCCAGAGATGAATGCGGGTTTGGGGCGTGTAGATCCCATATACAGTGCAATCACGAGATTATAATCAATAAAGAACAATAATGATTGAGTCACAACTTCTAGTCATATGATTAATACTCAATAAAGGTTTAGGTTTACAGAGAGAATTTCTGATAAGCAAATGTAAACCTTACGACTAGAATGATTTCGTCTTCTAACCTCTCTTCTCTAACCTAAAACTAGGTTTAGAAAAACATATATATATGGACGTGAAAGCCTAATGGGCTTTGAGGCCCAATTACAAATAACTTATCAAATAAATACAATTCGAACCCTTATAAATGCGTTATACAACTTTCAATGCACTAGGACTTTCAGTCCTAACAATCTCCTCCTAAAGTTGAATAAGGCATTTATCTTCTTGAAAACTTCAGGCATTGAACTTCTTTCCTTCTTGAATCTTTGAAGAACGTTGGTGTTGCATGTCTTTATGTCTTTCCAAACCCCCCTTGAAAAAATCTCTTGTTCTTCATAATTTCAACTTTGTAACTAGATTCAATGTACAATAGCCTCGACTGAATGCACTATCAAGCAACTTTTAACTGTAGAAACTCAACACATCGGATCAACACACAAGAAAGATAATGTGTGAGTTACGTGATATTCCACGGTGCATCTTCAGTTTAAAACAAAGAATCTGTCTTTGAACCGCGAGTTGAATAGACTTTCAGCTTAAGAACTTGTAGAACCAATATGCTCATTGGAGGAACAAACTTGTAGCAGACACCGCATGATAGGGATAGAAGAACCAATAAAATCTTTTCTGCTCTGTCAGATTTAAGAAATTTTGTTACTCCCCCTCAGATTTTGCTAACTCCCCTCAACACGATAATCTATGTCTTTGAATTGTGTGACGTTCTCCCCCTCATGATAATTAGGAGAATCCTGAGCATCATGTATCTTCAAAGACTAACCGGATGAGTAGCAAAATATAAGATAAATCGATTTAGTAACCAAGGGTAACAGCTAACACAGAAACACAATAGTAACTGTTATCACAACAATTAAAATAATTGTGTGGCCTATTTTCAGAGTTGGCATCGATGTATCTCTGATAGGACTTCCAGTTATCACTGAAGTAAAATATTAAAAAATTACTTCTCAAACTTTTCCGGCAATATCACAAAGATATGCAAGGGGAATCACAAAGATTCGTGCGTGTGTGAAAGAAGTATAAATAATATCGATTAGGCTCAAAGATTGATTCAACATATGGGACGTAGGTTAGAAATCAATAGACTCAGTGAGTAGAATATGAAGTTCGGATACCGGAGCTGATGTCTTCCTTTTTCAATATCTAAGACCTCCGAGTGATATGTGCTAAATCTCCATGCAAATATGAAACAAGTATCTTTTGAGAGATACTTGAGTGGCTGGTGGGGTGACACGAGTTATCGACACTGGGTCCATGTCTGTTTCAATATCCATCTCCAAAGAACGTGAATGAATAGATTATGTGGTAACCCGGATAACTGACTCGGTTTGGTAAGGACCAATAATTCTTTTAAGTCCTGTCACATCCTCACCATTTTTTTTACTTCGAACTCATCTATCAATTTAGACCCCTCACTGATATCTATGAATTGGATGTGTTTCTTGGGTAGGTCCTTCCGGTTCTGGATGGACCATAGAAACTTTATGAGCCCTAACACTCTTTTAACTCACCAAGATAGAATATTGAAGTAAAATTTCTAATTTGAGAGAATCAGAAGTCAAAAGCATTTAAGAACGAGTCCTGAACTGAAGTGTTCAGAAGTCGATATGAAAATTTAATAACACATGGTACTCCCCCTCAAAAGATGGTATAACCCTTGATTGTAGTCATGTGACGTGAATAATCCGAATTAAATCACACATGACATTCCTGCAAAACAGATTAAGAAGATTTTGGTTTTGGTATCCATGTTGTGATGGATCCTTGATGGTTAGTTGCCTTGGCTTTTAAGCTATTAAACTGAGGATTAGGGATGCTATAAGTACCATACCAATTATTAACATACCTTGAATCCATAAAGTCACTATTTCCACAGTGAGTGCAACAGATCTTTGCTCGGTTTAGACTGATTAACTTTCCTGTAGAATAAACATAAGTTTGTGAATCAGTCTTAGAAATAGATGACTTTGTATCAACTACAGGAGAATCATGAGACTTGTTTCCTTCATTGTCTGCTGTAGTTGGTTTCTTTCTCCAAACCATCTTTACTTTTCTGGAGAAATGATTATCTGAAGAATCATTAAGCTCATAATCAGAAGAATTGGAGTAGTAAGTATGTCTTTTGTTAGAGGTGCCGGTCTTTCTTTGTTTCTGTGAACGTCTTTTAGATATTTGCTTTGAAGATTTGTTCATAGAAACCTTTTGAGAGGCAGATTTTGAACATTCGCCTTTATAAAATTTGACCGCTGGCTCACCAGTTGAATCCAAAAAATCAACATGACTTGGAAGTTTAGGATCGAAATCAAATTGGTCTAGCCGACTGTCTGGACACACCTCAGAATTCAGAAAGGTTGAGAATTCCATTTCCTCATCAGAAAGAATCTTATCACTTGAAGGATTGAGGAGACTGGAAGGATTTGTGCTTTGAAGCGGATCATTAGCGGAAACATTTTGAAAATCAGAATGATGATCCATTTCGAAAGATTGAGGCTCTTTTCCTTTGTTTGAAGAATTTGGTGACGAGTCACCCAAAAAGGATTTATAGGAAAAGTGTTGGGTCATCTGAAGATTTGAAGATGACCTCCTGATCTTTCATCTTATATCATCCTACTTAGAATATGTTTAAGGTTCTGTTAGCAGCTTGGTTTCTATACAAATGTTCGGTGAAGTCGAAGATCAGCCGAAGAAGACAAAGTAGGAGTACATCTCTCAAAGCGGATTGAAGATAGTCTCCTAAGCCTAAAGCCAAGCATGCCCAAGTGTTCAACACCATCAGCCAGGATGGTGTCAATCACACATCTTCGGGAAAATCCGAAGATCTCACATCTTCGGGAAAATCCGAAGATCTCACATCTTCGGGAAAATCCGAAGATCTCACATCTTCGGGAAAATCCGAAGATCCCACATCTTCGGGAAAATCCGAAGATCCCACATCTTCGGGAAAATCCGAAGATCTCACATCTTCGGGAAAATCCGAAGATCCCACATCTTCGGGAAAATCCGAAGATCTCACATCTTCGGGAAAATCCAAAGATCTCTCAAGCCTTCGGTAGCCGATGACCTCTCCCTAAAAGCTGAAGATGTTCTCACATCTTCAGGAGCCGAAGATGCCTGAAGATTTCCTTCTAACACATTATACTTATCTGACAAAGTATATTGTGATATCTTGCATTGACGTGGACCTCATCTGGAGATCAGATAAAGTAAGTTTTGTCTACTACACCATTTTAAGGAAAGGTCTCTACCATCCTTCTGCAGGTCAACACTTCAAGCCAAAACACCTCAAGACAAAAGGTACATCCTGTACCTTGCTGAAGACCTGTGTCCATCCTTTACTCAACAGGTGTCCCATGCATTTAATGCATGAGGCACTATATATATGAAGGATGGTTCAACTTGCAAGATCACCAGCTCTCAAGCATTCAAGCTCTCTAAGTGCACTGGCATTCTCTCTCTAAGAAGTTCTTATTGTTTTCTAAGTGTTTTACAATTGTTCTTCATTTCTCTTAGTGTAAGATTGTTTGAATAGATTTCATCTATTCTCTTCCGCAACAATCAAAAGTTTTCTATGTGTAATTCTGGATTTCAAATCAATAAGAATTAAAGTAAGTGAAAAACTGTGTGTATTGTATTCAACCCCCCTTCTACAATACTTTTCTTCTTTACTATCTGCTATTTGGGACCAACAAGTGGTATCAGAGCGGTTTAGTTTAACACAATAAACTAGATCCGTGATGGCAACCTCTTCCTCTTCTTTAAAAATTGATTCTTCTCAAAACTTTAATGCTGTTTCATACGACAATGGCTCTATAGCCAAACCACCAAGGTTTAACCCCAATAACTTTTTCTTGTGGAAAAGTCGTATGATACTCTTTCTAGAAGGAGTTGACAGCAGATATCCAACTATTTTACATGAAGGTCCTTTTATTCCTAGAGTTTGGGACCGATATAATGCAGACAAGGGAAAAGCTGATGAGGACTCTTCTGAAGAAGAAAGAACTTCAGCTAATGGGAGATACATTCTAAAGGACCCCATTAAATACAATGATGAAAACAGACGTCTTATAGCTCTTGATACTAAAGTCAGAGCCATCATTGCCCTCTCTCTGCCTGATGAGGTCTATCATTCTCTTGTTAACCTTTCTACTGCAAAAGAAATGTGGTCCACTCTGTGTGTTCTTTATGAAGGTACGTCTGAGGTGAAAAAGAGCAAAAAGATTGCTCTTGTAAGAAAGTATGAACTCTTCTCTCATGAGAAGGGTGAGTCTCTCTCAGACTACTACAATCGCTTTAACAGTCTTCTCAATGATCTTAAACTTGTGGGTCGCATATATGACAATGAGGAAGTCTTGTGCAAGTTCATGGACTGTCTTCCTGAGTTTTGGGAAAACATCTGTACTTGTATCAAGTCTACCAAGGATCTTGACTCTATGCCTCTCACTGCCTTGTATGGCACCCTCTTCAACTATGAGCAGTCTAAACTGCTTAGGAAGTCATTCACAAAAGACATCAAAGGCTCTTCTCTAGCCCTTGTCGGTGAATCTTCCAAAAGTACTGTGTGTGTCCCTAGGATCACCTATCCTTCTAACTCTGACAACGATAGTCAAGAGGACCCCAATGACCCTTCAGAAGTCTATCTCAGTGAGGCTGATGATGAAGGAGAGGAGACCTCTGTGGCTCAGCTGTCAGATGGTGTTGCCATGCTGGCTGGCTTTTCTAAAGGCAAACCTCACTTCACTTCTAGAAAACCCAGGTTTTCTAGAAAACCCTTTTCTACTCTTTCAAAAAATGCTTCCTCTGACAAATCAAATGAGGAATGTTACAGATGTGGGAGGAAGGGACACTTTGCTTCTGAATGCAGAAGCAGGTCCTCTGATAAGTCTAGACTGCCTTCCTCCAACCGTACATCCTCTAGGTTTGTCAGAACCAAGTCTGATTCCTTTCAACCCTCTTTTCAAAAATCAAAAACTTCTGCTCCTTCAAACTCTGACCGTGCTGAAAAGTACAAGGCCAAATACAAGAGAGAGAAGGAAAGGAATGCTCTTCTAGCCAACAAAGGAAAAGGTCTTCTTGCCGAATCTCATGATTGGGCAGATGAACCAACTTCCGAAAGTGACAAGGAAATGGCCAACCTTTGCTTTATGGCTAAAATAGATGATGTTGATGATGGTGAAACCTCTTCCACTTCCATGGCTCTTGTGTCTGCTGAGTGCTCCACATCATCTTCTCAGGTACATCCATTTTTCTCTCTCTCTGATGCTGAGAAAATTGAAGCCTTTGACTCTTTGACCATTGACTTCTATGAAGCCAAGGATGCAAAGAAGAAGGCAAAGGCTCAGATAAAATCTCTTTCTTCTCAACTGCAAATCTGTCTTTCTCAACTAAAACACTTTGACAAAATCAAGGCTGAGCTTGAAGATTTGAAAACTATAAATTTTACTCTTGCTAAAGAAAAAAATAAACTTCTTAAAAAGTTTAAAAAGGAGCAAGAAACTGTGAAAAAGTGGACAAGCTCTTCCAAGAACTTAGAAAAGATTTTTCAGGATCAAATATCTTGTGATGACAAGTCTGGACTAGGCTTCGGGAAATATGACCTTGAACCTCCTTCTGACACTCATGCTCCTTTCTCTCTTCCCTCATTCTATGAATCCTCTGAAGAGAACTATGACAACTCTGAACCTTTGGACTCTTCTAATCCCTCTAAAGATCTCAAGTTTGGAATGTTCATCAAAGCTAAGAGCATTGATTCACCCAATGAAAGTGAGGAAACCCAAGACTCAAATGACCCTTCTAAACCCATTACTGAGTCTATGTGTTCCTTAAAAATAAATGAGTCTTCCTCTTCTGAACCCAAACCTTCTTCTTCTAAGCCTTCTTCAAACAAAATCTCTTTCTCCAAAAAGGGAAAATCTGTTGCCAATCTTCCTCACCAAAAGAAACTTCCCAAGAAAAACTCAAAGAAACCATCTTCTCTTCCAATCCCCAGAGCTGTGATGTTAAATAAGCTAAATTTCAAGACACCCTCTTCTATTCCTTCAACTGAATCTGGCAAAGGTATCTTGGGTCCTAAGCCTCTTGACTTTCCTCTAACCTCCAAGGCCATGAAAGTCAATGTGACCAGTCATCACAAGGAATCTGGTCAAAGCTCCAAAAAGGTTTTTACATATAGAAAATGTTATAACTGTGGTAATACCTCTCACCTTGCTAAGAATTGTCCTCTGGAGAGAATTGATAAAAATGATTCCAAGGATACTTCTTCTCCTTCTAACTCAAAAGGACCCATTTCCAAATGGGTACCAAAGAACTGATTTTCTTGTGATTGCAGGGTCTAGGGCACCAACAAATCTGGTATCTCGACAGCGGGTGCTCAAGACATATGACCGGCAACAAATCTCTCCTTGTTAACTTCGTGCCTACCAAAGGTCCTTCTGTCACCTTTGGTGATAACTCTAAAGGAAGGACTAAAGGTTATGGAACACTCTCAAATGGTTCCATCACCTTTAATAAAGTAGCTTATGTTGAAGGCTTGATGCACAATCTCCTAAGCATAAGCCAACTGTGTGATCTGGGGTACAAGGTGATGTTTGAATTATCTTCATGCATCATTTTCAACGAAAAGATGGAAACTGTACTCTCTGGCTACCGCAAAGAAAATGTCTATGTCATAGACATGGGACATAGCTCATCCTTTGGAACAAACATCTGTTTTGTCTCTGAAAACTCTGCCAAAAGATGTTGGCTTTGGCACAAGCGTCTCTCTCACCTCAACTTCAAGACTTTGAATGTCCTTTCAAACCAGGAGCTTGTTACGGGCATGCCAAAGTTATCCTTTGTGAAAGAAAAGCTGTGTGCTGCATGTGAGAAAGGGAAACTCACAAAATCTTCCTTCAAGTCCAAGCAATGCTTCTCCATCACTCAGCCTCTTCAGATGCTCCACATGGATCTATGTGGACCAGTCAGTACTCCAAGCCTTGGTGGTAGAAGGTACATTCTGGTTATTATTGATGAATTCACTCGTTACACTTGGGTAATTTTTCTCAGGTATAAAAGTGACACTACTGAAGAAATTATAAAGTTCATCAAAAAGTCTGAAGTGTTGAATGGGCAGCTGGTAAGATCTGTAAGAAGTGACAACGGAACATAATTCAAGAACAGTATGTTGGATGACTTTTTCAATGAAAAGGGCATCTCTCAGAACTTCTCTGCCGTCAGAACTCCACAACAGAACGGTGTAGTGGAAAGAAAGAACAGAACGCTATGTGAAGCTGCCCGATCCATGTTGAGTGAATCTCACCTCCCTACCTACTTTTGGGCCGAAGCAATCAACACTGCATGCTTCACCCAAAATAGGTCTATCATTGTAAAAAGACATAATAAGACTCCTTATGAAGTCTTTTATAGTAGAAAACCCAACATTGGTTTTCTTCATGTCTTTGGGTGTGTCTGCTACATTCTCAATGATAGAGAAAATTTGGGAAAATTTGATCCCAAAGCTGACGAAGGAATCTTCGTGGGATATTCTCTCACTTCCAAAGCTTTCAGAGTCTACAACCTCCGAAGGAAGTGTATTGATGAATCCATCCATGTCAAGTTTGATGACCTCAAGATATCATCACTCTCTTGTGATGATGAAGAATTGAACAGATGGATATCCTCCTGTGTTGATGATAGTCCTCTTCCAACATCATCAGACATTCCCTACACTGTTCCCACTTCTCTCTACCAAAACAATGAACCCTCTACATCTCACAACCCCTCCTCTCATCAAGAAGATGATCCTCAGCCTACCCAACCTCAACATACACTCCAAATCATTCCAGTCTCTCCATCTGACATTTCCTCCTCACCTATACAAGCCGATCTTCCATCCATCTCTCCTCAAAATTTCCCTTCCAACTCTCCTCTACAAATCTCTTACCCTCCTCCTTTACCTCCTGCCCTCAAGTGGACAAAAGATCATCCCATTGATCAAATCATTGGTGATCAACAGGCTGGTGTACAGACTCGAAGAGGTGTTGGTAACATTTGTCTCTTTGTTAACTTCCTTTCTCTCATTGAACCAAAGAAAGTTGACGAAGCTCTAGCTGATCCATGTTGGATCACTGCCATGCAAGAAGAACTTTCTCAGTTCGAAAGGAACAAAGTCTGGAGATTGGTTCCTCGTCCTTCCAGAAAAACCATCATAGGAACCAAGTGGGTCTTTCGGAACAAAATGGATGAAGAAGGCACGGTGATCAGAAACAAGGCTCGACTGGTTGCACAAGGCTATAGGCAAGAGGAAGGAATTGACTATGATGAAACATTTGCTCCAGTTGCCAGACTTGAAGCCATCAGAATCTTCCTCGCTCATGCTGCCTACAAGAACTTCAGAGTCTTCCAGATGGATGTCAAGAGTGCCTTTCTGAATGGGGAGCTAGCTGAAGAAGTCTATGTGAAACAGCCCCCTGGCTTTGAAGATCCAATCCATCCTGACTATGTGTACAGATTGGAAAAAGCTCTCTATGGTCTAAAGCAGGCTCCCCGTGCCTGGTATGACACTCTTGCTGACTTTCTCCTAAAGAACAAGTATACAAGAGGTAAAATTGACAACACTTTGTTCATCAAGCAAACCTCAGGTAATCTTATTCTTGTTCAAATTTATGTGGATGATATCATTTTTGGTGCCACTGATGAGTCACTGTGTGATGAGTTTGCCTCTCTCATGAAAAGCCAATATGAGATGAGTATGATGGGGGAGCTTACCTTTTTCTTAGGACTTCAAGTTAAACAATCTTCAGAAGGAATCTTTATAAATCAAAGCAAATACATACGTGATCTTCTGAAAAAGTTCAATTTTGAAAACTCCTCTCCCATGAAAACTCCTATGGCACCACCTTTGAAACTCCATGCTGATCCGGATGGTGTATCTGTGGATATCACCAGCTACCGAGGCATGATCGGCTCTCTTCTTTATCTTACTGCGAGTAGACCGGATATTATGTTTGCTACTTGCCTGTGTGCGCGTTACCAAGCCAATCCGAAGGAATCTCACTTGGCTGCGGTTAAACGCATTTTTTGGTATCTAAAAGGTACCATGAATTTGGGTCTTTGGTATCCCAAAGACTCAGGTTTTGATCTAATGGGGTATTCAGATTCTGATTTTGCAGGCTCTAAGATTGACAGAAAGAGCACCACTGGCAGCTGTCAACTCCTTGGTGGCAAGCTTGTTAGTTGGTCTAGCAAGAAGCAGAACTCAGTCTCAACCTCTACCGCTGAGGCTGAGTACGTAGCTGCTGGAAGTTGCTGTGCTCAAATCCTTTGGATGAAGAACCAACTGAGAGACTACAATCAACTGTACTCTCATATCCCGATTCTGTGTGACAACTCAAGTGCGATCGCAATCGCAAACAATCCAGTGCTGCACTCTCGTTCCAAGCACATCGACATCCGGTATCATTTCATCCGGGATCACATCTCCAAAGGTGATGTTGAACTCCATTTCATCCCTACCGACCTCCAACTGGCGGATCTCTTCACCAAGCCTCTTGACGAAGCTAGGTTCAAGTTCCTCATCGGAGAACTCGGTATGTTAAATGCCGATTTTTAATTAAAAAAAAAAAAAAAAAAAAAAATTTGAGAGTTAGAAAAGAAAAGAAATCAAAAAAAAAAATAAAAAAAAAAAAAAAAAAAAAAAAAAAAAAAAAAAAATTGAGAGTTAGAAAAGAAAAGAAATCAAAAAAAAAGAAATTTGAGATTTAGAAAAGAAAAGAAATCAAAAAAAAAAAAAAAAAAAAAAAAATCTTCCTAACTCTTAGCCGATATCTCTCTCCACCCCGTCGGTAGCCGACCACCCAAACCACCCCATCGGCTACCGACCTAACCCTCACCCCCTAGCCGAACTCTCTCTCTCTCGGCCTCTTTCCCTCTTCGGCCCCCTCTCCTTTCGGCTCTCTCTTTCTCTCTAGCTCTCCCTAACCGACCGACCCCCTCCCTCCTTCCCGTCGGCTACCGACCCCACCCCCCCTCCCTCCTTCCCGTCGGCTACCGACCGACCCCCCTCCCCTCCTTCCCATCGGCTACCGACCCCCCCTCCCCTCCCTCCCGTCGGCTACCTACCGACCCTCCCTCCCCTTCCCTCCCTCTCCTCTCCCTCGGTAGCCGACTCCCTCATCCCCCCCTCCTTTTTTTTTCGGCCCTTCTCCTCACTCGCTCGGCTCCCGACCTCTCTCCCTTTCCCTTACCCATTCGGCCACCAATCCCCCTTCCCATGTTCGGCGAACAAACACCCCCTTATAACTCCATCGGTAGCCGACCACCACCCACGCCGGCGGCCGACCACCACCCCATCGGCAGCCGACCCCCCCCCCCCATCCCCATCGGCCGAACAAACCCCCCCCCCCCCTTTTTTTTTGTTGTTTGTCCTCTCTCCCACTCCTTACCCTACTACCTTTCCCTATTTTCCAACCCTTCCTTTTCTTTTCCCACTTCCCTAGACTTCCCCTATTCACCCATCCCATCCCTCCTACTTCCCTTCCCATCCTACCTTCCTACTTTTATTTTTTTTCCTTCCATACCTTTTCCTTCCCTATTTATTTTTTCCTCCATCTATCCCATCCTACCAAATCTCAACTTTTCCTTCCAATCTTTTCCTCTATTCTTTTCTTTCCCCAACTCCTAGAAATCTTCCATCAAATCTTCTTACACACTTTTATCTTCTTCCCTTATTTCCTACATTTTCAAATCCCTTCCTTTTCTTTTTCCCTCCTATTTCCACTATAAATATAACCCCTCCACATCCTTTTCTCCTCATCCTTTTCTCTTCATCCTTTCTCTCCTAACCAACCTACATTTTTTCTCTCCTCCATGACTTCCCCTTCTTCTCCCAAGGTTGTCAAGAAAAATATGATGACACCTCCTTCCACTCATGCAGATCTCATTTTCAACCCATGCAACCATGTTGCAAGGTTGGAAAGTGATCCCAAACACAGTGAATTTAACCCTATAGCTTCCTTCCTCCTTAAATCCCCTCTTCACTTTGCCTTGACACACAACCCACCAAAAATGAGCAAACTGCTCATTGGCAATTTTTGGCTTACGTGTGTCTATGATAGCATATCCCAGAAGGTGTCTGCTTCCATTCTCTCAGACCCCACTTCACCCGATCTCACTTTTGGTGTTGATGAGGTTCGGTCGGCTCTACACCTTCCTGTGTACCAGTCTTATGAAGCATTCCCACTTGGCAACGAGCACGAGGAGGTTGTTGCGGCACTGAACTACCTTCCTGGCGACCATGCCCGGAGTCCGCAGACACTGCTACGCAAAAACATGGGAGGTATATGGCATTTCTTCTTCTCTCATGTTCTTTTATGCCTTAGCAAGAACACGGGTGGCCATGATCAATGTCCATCCTACATCACCCAGCTCGCTCATGCTCTTATCTTTCAAAGAAAGATTGATTTTGCCCGGTACTTCTTCCATGAATTAGTCAGTGTGATCAACCCCCACAAGCGGCCGCATGTCGCCTTTCCTCGATTTATCTGGCTCATTCTGTACCAAAAGTTTGCTACTACTATTGATGCCTCTCGTAGCATCACCTTCGACTACAAGGCGCCCATTGTGACCAAACCTCTTCTTCATAAGGGGCCTTTGGCAACTGACAGTCCTCTGCTTCCAGGTATGGTCTCTTTCCTTACTTCTCCCAATCTACAGTGGGGAGATGCTAAGGACACTCCGGTGTCCCAAGGTCCCTCTTCTGTAGTGGCCCCTTCCCCCTCACCTCTTGTGACGTCGGCTAGCACTCTCTCATCCTCAGCTACCGACACCGCCGCACTTGCCCAAACGGCCATACCACCGAACGGACCTTCGGTGGTTACCCAGGTCACCACCACCACCTCTAAGCGGCGGCACTCTACCTCTTCCCCTCCCTCTTCTCCCAAAAGAAAGAGGAAGGTTTCTAGGGCCATCCCACATACTCCATCCTCCGATTCTTCACAATCGATGGATGTTGATATTCTCCCATCCGGGCCCGGGGATTCCGACATACCCACTGCCACCACCTTTGTATCCCCCCAAAAGGATGCAACTGTAATATTTGGGGACCCACAACTTCCCTCTTCCACTTTCTCCTTGGTGGATGAGGATGACTTGGTCTTCTCCCCGGACCAAGGATCTGCTTTCTCACTGCACGGCCTGTCACCCGACCAATTTTTGGTCGATGCTTATGCACCGCCCGGTGAAACACGGGTCTTACCAAAGGCCAGTGTGGAGGGTATTTCACAATTTTTAGCTTATTTGCAACAGGGAAACGAGCAAGTGTCACCTTCCCCAATTCCTTCTACTTCTACTGTGCGGGACACTCCTACTTCTGCTCCCATCATTCCCCCAGAGGTTCTGGCCGATATTCAGGAAGCCAACCGACAGCACCGCCTCATTGGTGCTCAGTTTCGTGAACATCAGACCGTTCTGGGCTCTCTTGTCAAAGTCACTTGTGACAAACTGTTATCTCTTGAGACCTCCAATCAGCACCTCACTGCCTTGGTCACTGCTCTTCAAGCAGCCTCTAGTGCTCGTGATAAGGAGGTTCGTAGGCTTCAAGCGGCTTCGGAGTCTCATCGGGCCATCACTACTCAAATTCTTGAGTCCTTGCAGTCTCTTCATCAAAAGGTTGATTCTGTGTTGGTTGCTCCCCCGTCAGCCGCTGAGGGGGAGAAAGAGACGGTTCCCATTCCTTCAGACAGCGACTGTCAGGGTCCCACTCCCATCACCAATGCTCCAACTGAGGGGGAGCATTCTAGACAAAGCAGAGACAAAGGAAAGAGCAAGCTATCTCCAGATGAAGAGGCCCTTTTATCTCATCAACAAAAGTCTGCTTCTCTAAAGGCTTTTGTTTCTGAAGCTGATAGGCTCAAACTTCAACCACCAAACAAAGTCACCTCTGACTTTGGCCTTTCTAAAGCTAAGCTTGATTCTCATGACATCCCTTGGTACAGAAAGACTTTAATGGAAAGAAAGTTGAAGTCTAAAATTGTTGAAATAAAGCTTGGCACCACCAAATGCTCAGATGAGGTTCGGATGTTAATCATTAGAGAAGACAAAAGTCATCACTCCACCAAATTCAGCGATCTTGAAGACTATGGACTCTCTGAATGGTACGAACTCTCTGAACTCTTATCTAAATCTCTTAGTAGGCACAAAGTTTTGGCCAAAAAGACCATCAATCGTCTTCTTGAAAAAATGAAAGACATTGCAAAAGATTATAAGCATTCTCCTGAAGAAGAAGCTCAAGTTCAATGTCTCAAAAAGATGTGTCTCTCCTCCTCTCCACAACTCTCCTCTTCTGTCACTCAAAACCTCTTCAAGGACATGGTTGCCAAGGGAATGATTCCTGATATAAAGAATCTAAATCTGAAGACTCCAGGTGGTCCGTGTCCGACCCATATTTCAGGCACTACTGGTACTGTAGTGTTTAGGCCAACCAAAGGAGTCTTTTTCCTTAATGAAAAGGAAACTCCCATGTTCTTCAGACATAAGGAGATCCCCATTGCTGACACCAAATTTCTGGTTGCTATCCTATCTCTTATCCCCATAAGTTCTGAAGGTTCTCTCTTCCGTCGGGATATCCTTGCTGAGCTCCACAAAAGACAGAAGAAAGAATGAGGTTCTTCTCTAAATCTTTTTATCTTTCTAATGTACTTGTAACCGTTGTTTTGCTAAGTGATATTTAATACAAATGCATTTCCTCTATTTAGTCTGTACAAATATACTTCATTCTTTTATTCTTTTGTAAATGTCGGATATTCTTATAAATCCTTATATCAAAAAAAAAAAAAAAAAAAAAAAAAAAAAAAAAAAATCTATGTGAAAAGAACCCAAAAAGAGTAAATACGGGTCAAAATGAATTTATTCAGTATACTCTTTGTTTCATTCTTTAGTATGGATGTCATCATCAAATAGGGGGAGATTGTTGGGTCATCTGAAGATTTGAAGATGACCTCCTGATCTTTCATCTTATATCATCCTACTTAGAATATGTTTAAGGTTCTGTTAGCAGCTTGGTTTCTATACAAATGTTCGGTGAAGTCGAAGATCAGCCGAAGAAGACAAAGTAGGAGTACATCTCTCAAAGCGGATTGAAGATAGTCTCCTAAGCCTAAAGCCAAGCATGCCCAAGTGTTCAACACCATCAGCCAGGATGGTGTCAATCACACATCTTCGGGAAAATCCGAAGATCTCACATCTTCGGGAAAATCCGAAGATCTCACATCTTCGGGAAAATCCGAAGATCTCACATCTTCGGGAAAATCCGAAGATCCCACATCTTCGGGAAAATCCGAAGATCCCACATCTTCGGGAAAATCCGAAGATCTCACATCTTCGGGAAAATCCGAAGATCCCACATCTTCGGGAAAATCCGAAGATCTCACATCTTCGGGAAAATCCAAAGATCTCTCAAGCCTTCGGTAGCCGATGACCTCTCCCTAAAAGCTGAAGATGTTCTCACATCTTCAGGAGCCGAAGATGCCTGAAGATTTCCTTCTAACACATTATACTTATCTGACAAAGTATATTGTGATATCTTGCATTGACGTGGACCTCATCTGGAGATCAGATAAAGTAAGTTTTGTCTACTACACCATTTTAAGGAAAGGTCTCTACCATCCTTCTGCAGGTCAACACTTCAAGCCAAAACACCTCAAGACAAAAGGTACATCCTGTACCTTGCTGAAGACCTGTGTCCATCCTTTACTCAACAGGTGTCCCATGCATTTAATGCATGAGGCACTATATATATGAAGGATGGTTCAACTTGCAAGATCACCAGCTCTCAAGCATTCAAGCTCTCTAAGTGCACTGGCATTCTCTCTCTAAGAAGTTCTTATTGTTTTCTAAGTGTTTTACAATTGTTCTTCATTTCTCTTAGTGTAAGATTGTTTGAATAGATTTCATCTATTCTCTTCCGCAACAATCAAAAGTTTTCTATGTGTAATTCTGGATTTCAAATCAATAAGAATTAAAGTAAGTGAAAAACTGTGTGTATTGTATTCAACCCCCCTTCTACAATACTTTTCTTCTTTACTATCTGCTATTTGGGACCAACAAAAAGGTATCAGAGGGTGGAGAAGAATGTTCTGACAGATTAATCTTCTCCTCCTGGAGTAACTCAAGCTTAGCTTGAAGCTCAGATTTGTGATGTTGTTCTTTCAACAGATCTGCTGCCAAGGCAGACAGTTGTGAATTAAGCTTATTTATTTATGTCTGAAGATATTCCTTTTTGTCCCTCGACCCAGTTTCCTTTTTATCGGAATTGAGACTCTCAAGTTTGGATAATAACTCTTGTTTTTCCTTTTGAAAAATGATCCTCTCCTGTGCAAATGACTTTTCTAGCTGAACAATTTTCTTTTCTAAAATCAGAGGTGGAACATAGATTTTGTAGTCCATTGATTCCTCCTCAGTTTCAACCGTTTTTGAATTAAGTTCAACCTGAGAATAGCTTTGAAAATAGTCATTTGACAGAAAACAGGGTTTTTCAATGTTGTATGACGCATTCAATGAGTCATAAACAAAAGGAAGTTGCATCGTGGTAGTATTTTTCCTTCTCAAAGTTTCCAGTTCCGGATCCTCATCAACAAGTGGTTTGGTCCATCTGATTTTGTACTCTGGGTAGGTTTTGTCTATTCCAAAAAATTCGAACGCACATAACGTGGGAACTTTGGTCAAGGCCTTTTTCAGATAATGTGGGTTATCGTAACCGAGACCTGTCTCTGAATATTTGAATTTTTTAGGTGCATTCAAATGCATCGTTTGTTTAGATTGACCAATTTTGTAAAGTTTCAGTTCGAGATCTTTTAACTGGGTAGATAACCTTTGATTTTCATTTTTATAAGCCACACTTTTAGTCACAATATCAATTTTCTCATTTTCTGACATATGGAGCTTGTACGTAAGATCATCTACTTTGGTCTTTAACTCATCAGACTCTTTTGAAAAACTCTCACATTCTTCCTTTAGATTTGAAATTATGCACAAGTTGCCAGCAATTTCTATGCGTTGATTATCATCTTTGTCAAGTAGTATTTCAATTCTAGCTTCTAAACAAGAAACTTTCTCTTCTAACTCAGAATAAGTTAGATGAGACATTGTTTGTTTGAAAAACTTGAAGTCTAGGGACTAAACTTGACAAAATATGAAAAAATCAATGTGCAAGGAGCAAAATTGACAACGTGTGAAACTTGAAAGCTTAGGGGTCAAAGATGACAAATGATCGAAACTATGAAGTACGGGAGCTAAAAGTGACACAAACTAAAACTTAAAACTGCAAGGACTAAAAGTGACACAAACTGAAACTTAAAACTAGAAGGACTAAAAATGACATAATTTAAAACTACTAACCAGAGGGACTAAAAGTGTAAAGTTTAAGACTTCTAACGGACTTAACTAGACTCTAACTAAAAAAGGACTAAAAATGAAATAAAATTAACCAAACTAACAAACTAACGGAGACTTAACGGAAAAATGACCAAAATGTAAAGAAATTAACGGAGAGTTAACGAATTTACTATTCATCATCTCCTACCTCTAGCACACCTGCAAAAACACGAAACAATTAGAAATAATCAATGCAAAACAATCGTTAAAGCTCCCTGATCAGTCCTTAACATATTAAAACTCAAACGGTCAACTCACGATCACAAACGAACCAACCGAAAACTTTTCGGAAAACGATCAAAAACTCCAAAACTCCCTATGGGTTAAATTTTTTCGACCAAAAATGATCGTTTATGTTCCCTTAAGCTCCCTCAACAGATTAGAACTCAAAACAATCTCTCAAACTCTCGAACGAAGCAACCGAATTTTTTTCGGAAACTGAACGAGAATTTAAAAAACTTGATATGAGTGAAAATTTTACGATAAAAAACGATCGTTTAAGCTTTGGAAACAACCCTTAATGACTTAAAAACAAAAAAGTTCGTCCACGATCACTACCGAATCAACCGAAATAATTTCGAAAAACGATCGAAAAACTTAAACTTTTGTGACTGACGAAGTGTTGAACTAGTAAGGGATTTTATTACCCTTTAATGTATTTTTGGAAGTTTTTAATTAGTCGCTCTTTCCAAATATGAGGGCGTTACACCATAATAGAAGTTGCGGAAGCAGAATTCTTTGAAACATCATTTACTTATAAAGACAAAGAGAAATCTATCTCTATTCCAACAAAAAGAGGAAATGAGGATGTCACACCTCAATATTACATGAGCCCAAGTACAAATCCTAATGGGGAAGGAACTTCTCAGGTACAAAAGAACATAGAACCTAGAAGAAGTAAACATGGAAAAATAGCCAAAGATTTTGGACTAGACTATATGACTTTTAATGTGGAAGGTGAACCGTTATCTTATAAGGCAACTATGGATTCTTCCAAAGCTCCTTATTGGAAGGAAGCCATACAAAGTGAAATAGATTCCATTATTCAAAATAATACATGGAAATTGGTTGATCTTCCTCCGGGACACAAACCAATAGACTATTTGCATACATTGTGACAGCATGACTGCTCTAACCTGAGCAAAGAACCAAATTTATAATGGCAAGTCAAGACATATCAGGCGCCGTCATAACACGATAAAGGACTTGTTGAAGAATGGAATATTTTCCATAGATTACATAAAGTCAAAGGCAAATATTGCAGATCCTTTGACAAAAGGCTTAAATAGAGAACAAGTCATATTTACATAGAGGGGAATGGGCTTAAAGCCAACACAAGAGTCACTCCTTGGCGGAAACCTAACCTAGCAACATTGGAGATCCCATGGTCTAGGTTCAATAGGACCACTAGTTGAGGAAGACTCAAGAGTTTCAAACACAAGGTATGCTTATTCCTATGATGCTTTAAATTGTGTTTTCGTAGAAGTTTAAGGGTTGAATTTTATTCTTAATAATGTCAATAACTCTTACAGTGGAATACTACGGAATGTTCATGATTGACATTGCCTATATGAGATTGGTGTGAGGTCGCATCTTTGAGAACCGAGATGGCTAAGTTCTATAAAAGTCTCATGAAGAAAGGATATTGTTCACGACCGAAATGAACACAACCGTAAGAATATATATACGTATAAATATGATGTATGTGACACTTATTGTCTAGATTTACTATACAAAGTGGTTACTTCAAGACTAATGTTCACTACCCACAAAGTAGATCCGATTTGTATTCACTACGGACGGTTCAAGTCCAAAAGACACCTTTCCCGATGTATGTCATATTTAGCTTCATGAATAGTAAAATAATTTCCTATGTTCTATTATCTTATTTTCTAT